>CM053785.1:727011210-728211210 GCA_028749045.1 Cupressus sempervirens
TAAATACTTTTTTCAATATCACCTAAACCTTCCTTAAAAACTCCTTCTAGAGTTGAAGCATTAAAGGAAGTCCCTAATTCCTCTTCGAGGGACATCTTGGAAAAAGAGAATAATAACATTAATAATTTTGTTAATGCTCTCCTTTATAGTTTTGAACCCATGAATAATCAAGATCTTGACCAAGCCAATTTTATCAATGTATTTAGTAATTAAAAACCTAAGCTCATTGCTTATGCTCAACCTACAATATCTGACAAGTCTATGATAATTGTCAAAGGATGCACTTAATCAAATTCATCCCAAATGACTAACAAACGTATAGTTACCATTAAGGGTTATCCTCAATTTATTCTTCTCAAACTTTTACCACAGCTATGATTATAGTTAAAGGATATAATAAAAAAAAAAATCAAACTCTAAACAAGATAATTATAGCATAAAATGAAAATGCGGGAGTCCTTTGGAATTTATTAAGGATTATCATGCAGTGTCACATACCTATCATACAAGAAACATTCCCCAATTTACTAATCTAGTTGTTCCTACTCCTATCCTACCTTATCAACTCAAGATCCCTCCAACACCATAATTATCTCCCCCTATTAGAGAGGAGTGTGATTTAAAAGATCAATTACATGCTAATCCTACCAATATTTCTCTTTGGGAACTTGAAACTTCTCCCTCATATCATGAACTCATGCAAAAATATTTAACCACCCTTCCAACTTGACCACTTAATTAGGACAACATTAATTCATTTTTGGAATGCATGTACACTACCCATGTCTCATTCCAAATTGTCTTTACTCAAGATGATTTACATGTTCTAAGAAAACCCAAGATCAATATGATGCCCTTCTAGTAGTTGTCCTTATCAAAAATAATCGTATGTGTAGGATCGTATTTGATAATTGGTTTAGAATAAATATTTTTATAATGGGCATGTTAAAATAAATTGAGATTGATGTTTCAAATATTAAACCTCATTACATTCTTATTCGTATCTTGTACATGTTGCAAAGAAAACATTGGACATTATCACCTTGATTATTAAGGTATTTCCAGTGATTTTAGACAATCTAATTCATTTCATACCTAAACATTTTACTTATAACCTTGTTTTGAGCCACCCTTGGTTACATTTGATAACAGAGCATTGAGGGTAAGTGTATCGAGATGGTGCACAAAAAAGTGAACAAAATAGAAAAAAAAAATTGAAAACTGCACATAATATGATCACATTGTGTACTTTTCATAAAAATTCAAAATTAGGCTTGGCTCATTATTGAGCGAAGAAAATAATATTTAAAAAATAATAAACTAAACATAATGTGATCACGTTTTTACTTACCAAAAATGTGATCACATTTTTACTAGTGAAAATAAATTTTAATTTTCCCAAGGGATAGGACATTTTCACACCCAAATCCATTGAAATCAAAGTTCAAAGTTTTAAAAAAAAACTACAAACACGATTAGGTTTGGCACCCTCAACCTCAAATCCATCTTGTTTAGCAACAATCTTTGATGGTGCCCCCACAAAAAGGTTATTTTTTTAAAAAAAATTGTATTGTAGGTTGTATTATTTTAGGTTTTTAATATTGATTTGTGTTTTTTATAACCATTTAATATTTAGATACATCTAGACCCAATAAACATAAATAAAATTGAAGGTTTCCACTTGATGAAGAATAAAACATTAACCCTAAACAAAAACCTCAAAATGAACCACAAAATCCTTAAGGGGAAGCTCCAAACATCCAAAAACCTTAAATGATTGCCCCTCAACAACCAACACCACATCTAGAGCCTTTACAAATCTCATTAGATCATGAAAATTCCAATCAAGAAGACCTTGTTAATCATCTCATAGAAAATAGTACCATGATAACTAATTGGGTTGATAAGTTGAGGCATTCTAGTCTTTGCCACCACCCCAGCCTTGCTGACACATTAGAAAAAATGGCCACTAGTACCAATAAGGTGACCAAATGGGGTTTATGGAGGGATAGATGTTGTACCGATTATGCAGATGGGTTATCCTATGATTAAGTGAAATATAAAAATAAATAAAAAAGTGCACATATGCTCTTTTTTCCAATCTTAATACTAGCCTCAACCTAGAGGAACCCTTCCCTCATTTTCCTATTCATTGGTATGCTCATAGGGGGATCAAATCAGCTTTTTGGAATAGGTGATATATGGTATTTGACTAATTGTTTGACCAACCACCCTGTAATAATAATGAGGTTCCCATTTTTTTTTGAGAAAATTATATTGTGATTTTATCCTTAGCAAGAAGTCAAATTACATTGACTTCCACTAGTTTTAGGGTAGAGGGAGGGGATCTACCCATGATAGAGTTGAGGCTTGTAGAGTCACCCAACTAGAGCAAAGGAAGCATCTACTTAAAAACTCTTTGATTCATGTTGTGCTCCCTATTTAGTGGCAAAATAGAAGTACTTTAATAAGACTATAGACTTTCGCTTTAAGGGGGCACTAGGCCATTCAATTTTCATGTGAAAGGGAAAGAGGGGAATTTCCAAATATGATTCCACTGCTAACCCAAATTAGTTAAGAAGGACACAAAGGCAGAAGGGTGATAATAATAAATCCACATGATTAGAGGAATACCATATAAGAAAATGCACTCTTTGGCCCTTTGATAGGATAATGTGAATGTGAAATTGAACTAACTACTTAAGAAATTTAAATTTAGATCCTATGTGAATGCAATCAGCCCAATTAAGATGCAAATCTAGGGAAAAGATATGAAAGGAAACAAAACATTGAAGACTCACCTTGAAATGCATAGAGGAAGATGTGTTTTTACTCAATAACTTTTAGATTTGAAACTTTTTTGAACTTCTAATCATGGATCATAGAATAAAATGATGAAAGGAAAAAAACTCAGAAATCTCTCTGGAATCTAAGACTGGAGGAGTAGCTTAACTTGGAAGGACATTCTACAACTAGGTTTACATAGTCTAGGGTTCGAAAGTTGATCACTCCAAAAATCTTGTGAATTGTAGGCTCTAGATTTGTAATGTCTTTCTCTCCCAACCTACAAATCAACATAGAAAAGAAAGGTTTGGGGGTTGGGGTTTGATGAGGGCTTTTCTTGGTCATGCGCTATGCTAAGGAATTAACCATAAATGAGAAATATAAATCTAAGTGACTATAAAGAAGAAGATAAATGTTAGGATTCACCTTTCCCATGTGTATGTAATGTGTATGTAATGTAGATCTTCATGAATTAGGAATGAAGAATATCTCCACACTTTGCAATGGATCTATCATAAGTCCATCATGGTGTCATCAATATGAATACACATCAATGAAGAGGATAAATGATTGAATGCAGATCTCATCCCTTGATGGCCAACAATACACTATATCTTGGAGAGGAAATTCTCACAAAAGGATTCTCCAATGCTAGATAGAATTCTCCTTGCTTGAATGCTTTTACTCCTTGAGTGAAAAACACTGAAATCTTCACTTAGAGAGAAAGAGATTGAAATTGAGATGCTTTATGTTCATAAGATATGGATGAATTATGAAAATGAATCCTCCAAATCTTCTTATATATGAGTGTTTGAGTGTGAAAACTATATAGGCCAACTGGGTAATGATAAAAAAATAATTAAACCCCCGAGGACTTTCGGGCCCCAAGATCCAGAATTGTCAAGGACTAGGTCGACCTAGTCTAGTGCTATGTTCACCTAGGAGGACTAGGTCAACATATTCTAGGAGCACGGGTCTTAGGTGTCATAGAAATCCAAGGCAAATGTTAGAGAGATAAGGTTAAAAGATGGAAGAGAGAAGAGGAAAAGTAGAAAAGAAGAGAGAGCATAGGCATATCCATGGTTCAAAGAGGGAATCATGAAGAGGAAGGAGCTCAATGGTCTTAAAAGGAAAGTGCACCCATTTTAACATGATAAATTAAGCCCCCACTTTAGCAGAAGTATGAGTTTCCTCAAATTCACAGTAAAGTAGATCAAGAGAAAAAGAGAATATGTTATTATGACTAAATAGAAAATAAATTGTCAAGCCCCCAATAGACTTGAGTCTTATCACATCCAAACTCAAAATAAGAGAGATAAGTGCTATAAAAAAAGGGTTGTAGTTTCTTTCCCAATAGGGTTTGTGTTTTTTATTGTGAATCAAATAAGGAAAATGAGCAAGGGAAGAACTAGGGGGAAAGGTCTCTAGAAAGGGGATGACATTGAATAGTCTAGCAAGTTTTTGTAGCATGCTAATCAGCCTGTCAGAGACTAATCAAATGGTATAGAAAGCATTTGTGGAATGCTTATTAGTTCAAGGGATTCAACTTTAAGGGGTCTCTATGTCCCAAAAATAAGAATCAAAAGACAATCTGGGTATAAGGATGTGTGCATAGTTATTGGATCGAGATCGGGCTCACCAAACTATTAGTAGTCAAAAGAAGGGTAAAAAGAAAGGATCAAGCCTCCCAAACTATCAGAGTTTAGAGAGAGATCCAAAAAGAGACTGTTGTCACAAAGGTTTGCACCCTTGTCCAAAGTTTTTACCTAAGGACAACCTTGTGAAACATGGAAACAACCTCCAAGCTATGGGAGTTGAACTATGAGGTTGAGTCTCCGGAGAAGGCCGGCTTCCTTTACTGTTAGGGTGCACCTAACTACTCTTGGAGAGGAAAAGGGAGAAGGGATGCATGAAAGAAAATCTACCTATTCTAATCTAAGGGGGTGATGCACCAAAATAGAGTGTTCAAACCAATCTCTACCCATACATGCACTATTGAACCATCATGACACCAAAAGATATACACATCCAGACTTGCTTTAATCTAACAATCACATGTAGATCAAAAAACCAAAATGAATGATGCAAGAAAAGAGAGGATTCACTTATATACCATTCATAGGCCAAAAGATACAGTCATGCAAGATTGCAGATCTCTACAATAAACCAATGAGAGGCAAATAGTTCTCACACTTTACATTAATGGTTGAAGGAGATAAGGTAGAATGTCATACAGTTCAGAGGCAAAGGGAATTTACACATGAAATTGTAGAGCAATATTAGAGAAGTTAGAGAAGAGTCGACCTTTACAAAATCTTAACAAATTACCTTTATAGCTCAGGCATAACTGGGATATTTTCCCACTGAAGTTACTTTACAACCACTACCATTAAGCCCTTCAGAGAATAATCATCAAGATCTAAAGAAAATCTTATCTGAGCATAGATCCAGGTGCAATGATAACTGATCTTTGATGGAACAGGACCTTGAGAAGATAGAAATGGTGCCATTAAATTGTCCTGGCTAGGTAGATGGATCAATTGGGGTGGTGGAGTGTTCTCTTGGGTTTAACATTCAATCGAGGGTGGTTGGAATTCATCACAGGGATCAGATCATGCGAGAAAACTTGATATCTCTTCATTTTTGGTTCATAAATCAGCAAGGTTAGCAAGTCAACTGAGCTCTGCGACATGGACCAATGATCTTCTTTTGTTTTGCCACTCTGCAGAGTCTCCATGCAGTTGTCCACATCTTCTTTAGTATCTGCGCCACCTCCTTAAACCCTGACCATGATGTAACTGCCAGCCCCAACTATCAATGCTAACTATTAATACCTTGGCTGGGCCCACTGGGACACATGTTGTTTCAGTGCTTCCCCACATAGCTTAAAGTCCTTGTATCTTCATAATGCAGGAAAGCACCAATCATTGATCTCCACGAGATCAACAATTGAGAAAGATCCCTATAATACTGTGCTCACCTCTCAAAAATTTTGGGTCCACGAAACACTTAGCATCTGACTCAGCCTAACCCAGCCCCATGATGACATGTGAAAGCAAGGTACTTGCTCGCATTGCTTAATTTCCTTGTAGCTTTATAATGCGTGAAAGTGCCAACCCTTGATCTATTTGCATCGAACGATAGATCTTGCTACTCAATAGAATACCACCTTTTCAAACCCACGTGCTCTAACAAATGCCACGAAAGAATTTATCTATTTCTCCTTAGAAGAGCAGGCCCATGACATCACACCATGCAACGCATCGTGAGGGAACATACCCACATTGTTTAATTTCCTTGCAACTCCTTATTGCGAGCATGTGCCAGCCATTGATCTTAGGAGATCTGACAGTGGAAGGTACAATTGGGAACATGGGATGTTGTGGGACATGTGTCACAAAGGAGCATGCCTGCATTGTCAGAAAGCCTGACAAAAGACAAAATGCAGGAATGTGGGCACCAATCAAACTGCCAACTCACCCTACCACCTTATCCACCCTATCTACGGCATCTCAAAGAAGATGGACCCACCTACCACGTGACCAAAAAGCGCTTCCCCGCATTGTCAGGAAATTTGACAAAACTCAAAATGCAAGAATGCAGGTGCCAATAGAATCACCAGCTGGACTGACCCTCCTCCTTTCTGTGATCCACACAAAATGAAAGGACCCACCAATCCACTTGTCACAAAGGGGCTTCCCCACATTATGTAAAGGTCATACATTTGGAGAATGCAGGAAAGCACCCATCGTGGATCCAAACAAGATCTAACGGCATAGAAAGTTGCAAACCAGCGAAAACAAACTTAGGGAATATAGAAAATGGTATAAGGTTTTGATCGTTTTAATTTTTTTGTATTTCCATGACATTAAAAATAATATTAAAAAATGGAAGGTGATCGTTGGGTGGGGTTTGCATTCAAAGTTCAAATTTTGGCGAGAGGCAAAAATGGGTAACAAAGACCTAGTCCCCAAGAGCTATCTAGAGTTCCTAGAAACTAAAAAGGAAAGATAAAAAAGAGAGAGGATAAAAGGCATGAAATAACAATGCATAGATTTTGGTATACCTTAGAAATCATACCAAACACTAAGGCTGAAGTACTACAAGCTATATACAGAATCTATATTTGTATTCCATGGAAAAAGGATGAGCAGAGTGTATGCCCCCACACTAAAGAGGTTGAAAATGCCTTAATAGGAGCAATAGATTTAACAAAAGTGTACATGCTTCCACAAAATGAATTTTCCACTATGATATGCCCCCAAGAGGAGAAACATAGAAAGGGAAATGAGCACATATAAAACAAAAAGATAAGGCACAAAAGGGGTCTACTAACTAAGGGGTTAGTAAGATAATATTCAATAATATGTAATATTATGTCAAGTGTGATAATATCATCATTCCCCAAAGCTAGTAGAACTATGACACAATGGAGGAAAAAACACAAAAGGGAGATACAAAAAAGAGTCTTTTTGGGCTAATAACATGGAGACCAAAAAGAATAAGTGCTACCATATCATTAGTAACCAAGAAGACTAAACAAGACCACTAGTATAAAAAATAGCACATGCACAACATAACATAGAACAACATATAGAAGAATAATTATACAAATATAAGAGTGTAGACAACAAAGTGGTCATTTTATCCCCTTGCACTCAACAAAGAAACAAGGATCATCTAAAGCAATAGAAAAGAAAAGAAAATAGAAGCACAACACAAGAACACTAAAAACTACCATTATAGATGGAGTTCACATCAATTTTTTTGCATGCACCCCCCCTCCCCCCCCCCCCATCTTGGTCTAAAATGTGAGGGGAAGGATGGCAATTTGCAAGAGGAATCATATCCACAATAATAGGAATCACAAGAAGTTTTAAGAAAGGACTTTGAGATTCACTATGCTTATTACTAGGAGTATTGTAAGCTGTGTAGAAAACTGATGATTGATGGAAGTATCAACAGGATAACAAGATACTGAGTGGGTGGGGTGAATCAAATTCTTAAGAACTTTTACTTTTCAACAATTTATTTACACATTCACCAGTTATCTTGTGCATGCATAAATTGTAATAATAAACTTGTTGCAACATGTAAATCTAATCTATCACATGCATGAAAATAAACCCATAACAAAATATTTGTTACCCAGAAACCCTCCAAGGTGAAGGTAAAACTGGGGTAGGGATGACATACTCAAATATTCACTACTATAGTAATAAAGTTAGCCTAATAGGGTTACAATGTTTGATCATAATATGTGATCTACCCTACGAGGGTTCTACCTAGTTAAAAGCATTTGAGACTGATAGGTATCACCTTTTTAGAGGATTTAATACTTACAATAAATTAAGGACTTTGTTAGGAGATATAGAAATATTTGTTAAGACCACTTTGTTAAGAGATTTACCCTTATTCAAGTCAGTTATAACTAATTCAACACTTGACTCTCAGTATGCTCTAAAAGCTGATTTCAAGTCTTCTCCTTGCTAATTGATCCTCTTGTCTGATCTAATAATACTTTTCTTCTCGTTACTACTCTGAATAGGCCACTTTCTCTATTAAGACATAACAAAACACTTCTACTAAATTTTGATCTTATCTCAATCTTTCACTTCACCATTCACATATTTTTCCTTGTTTGCATACACTCTCTTCTCCTCTCATCCCTTCTCTCTATCTAATCTAGATTAAGATCTTCTCTATTTAAAGATTTTTGTAAAGAGTTTTCTAGATGATTCCATTAATATCCCCTCCATTTGAATCATTTATCACAAAACATAGGGATCTATGATCCACATCATTAACGCATAAAACTCTCTGTAACAACCTCTACATATATTAAATGTTCCTTCTATGTCAGCTTGAAGATGATTTACCTCAAAATCTATATCATTTATGACTTTCATGTAAACTCTGCATTGCTTGGCACTTACTATTTTTTGATACTCAACATTTTTATTTCCCAGTTTGTATTGTGCTCAGCACATAGTATGTAACTTGGTACTTGTATTCTTTAAAAAAATTTGGTAGGTGTTGATTTTGGCTTGTATAGAAATTAATTGGTGACCATAAACTTACTTGGCTCCTATAGAGCTCTATACACACATAATTGTTCACATGAATTGGCCTATATAGAGTAGCTCAGTTACACTGATGATCATCTGACTTTGCCTACCAACAATCTCCCCCTTTGACATTAGTGGCAAAAATACTTTGTCATATTTACATCATTACAAATACAATCTGATATTGAGCCCTCCCCATAAATCTTATGACTTATGCCAAAAATGAATAATGAATAAAAAATGAAAAATTAATACTTGTCCATATACTCTTCTTTATGAAATCAAATTAATTCCCCCTTCAACAAATTTATTTCTCCCTTATTTTTGAACACATATATCACAACTGTTGGGGTTGAAGGGGTGGAAGAAAACCATATTTATCAATGAATGTTTGATGAACTTGGGTAATTATGGACAATGCATCATCCCATGTGGTTCTTTCTACTTCCAAAGTGTGATTTTGCAATTGTAATCTTGTAGCTAAATCAATTAACTTGTTAGCCACTAAAAGGTTGTAATCTTCTTTGATAAAATCTTGGGCTGATTGCATCTCCCTCTGTATGACCTCTAAATGAGGTATCAACATTTCTTGAATAGAGATCAATTTGGATCTCATGTTTCTATCAACTATTGGAAGCTCAACCAATGTGCCTTGATCATTTAGTAGCTTATTGTAGTGGTCAGTACTAGATGCTTCTAACTATGAAATAATGTTTGTTGGATCTCTTCATCTTAACATGAATCTAGTGTATTTGTGTCTAAATATCATTTGTGAATATTGGCACATCTAACAAAATATTGTACAAATGTTGTACTCTTTGTATAAGTTATGTCACAACCTATACATGTTCTTGTAATTGCACTTTCTTCTCAACAATGTTTATGAAAACTTTATCTACAACCTTATTCTCAAATCTTCTTGCCGACCAATGCATTAATTTCTCATTAGATTCCATATTACTAGCATTTACTTGTTCAACAATATTTACAAGCTGGGTAATTATTGGGGCCTCCTCATCAAAATTTACAAGCTAGGTAATTATTGGTTTGAGCTCTCTTCCTATCTCTTCTTACCTTTTCTTTTTTGCCAAAATGTCTTGTAACAAAATTGTTTGTTCCAAGGTAAGATTTTCCAAATCTAACTATGGTATATCAATTATTTCATCTAGACTCACTTTAATATCTAGTGAGATGTCTTTTATTGCTTGTATTTTACTCGGCAAAGGAGTATTTCTTCTCGATACTTCTTTGGGAGTTGGTGAGGTAGTTTCACCTCTTGGTCATGTTGGTGCATCGATGACGAAGACAATAATGGTTGTACTCAGTTTATCTCTACTTATCTCTTTGTTTTGCTCAGTGTGAGGTGTTGAAATAGTTTGACTATTTACACTTGTGTCTTTTACCTTAGTTTCTACCTCTATACTTGTGAGCCTTGATCACTTGGCCTTTGGAGTGTCAGGGTTGTTAGAATATACTGGTGACATGTTGCCTTGCAGACTCGGCACACATGAGCTTTTTCCATTTCTATGATCATTTTCAATGGTCATAGTTTCAGTTCTTTTCTATGTATCTTCTCCTTTGGTTAATAGTCCAAAAATGCTTTTCCAAAGAAATTCATCCTATTGTGTTACAACTTCCATTTTATTTTGTAAAATAAAAAACATTCTATACTTAGGAACAAATATGTTCATGCACTTTGCCAAAAATATTTCTCATTGATCTTGGGACAGATCAAGCATAGCTTTGACTAAAGTGGTAGTCCTTATCTTTTTCTCTTCTTCTTCTGTTTGTTGCCATCTTCTTTCCAGTCTATCATATAAGTCCTTGGGAATTTTCTTCTGAATTTGACTAGGATCTAGCTTATGACTTGAAATAATATCTACCATAGCATCCTCAATTTTGGTTTTGTCAATATTATCTAGTGTATCATATTGTACAAATCTACAGTTGGATAATCATCAAGATCTTCTTAGATTTGAACATACCTCTTCAATAGACTTTAGTACACTTTGGGTGCTTATCCACTAATCTCCTTCTCCTTGGTGTAGATGTACTAGGCTTAGTAGTCTCTACTACTTTTTATTTCACAATCTTCTCAGCATTAGAAATTGCCCTAGTTCTTGGTTTATTTGGTGGTGGAGGCGAGAGGGGTGTTACCACTAGCTTCTTGTTAGTTCTTTTAGCCTTCTTAATTGGTGGAGTGATAACAACTAGGGCTTTACCCTTTTCTCCTTCTTCTTCTTCCTCTTCCTTGTCACCACTATCTTTTTCTTCATCCTCTCCAAGACCTTGTGCAATCTACATTGGTTCCTTTCCCTTTCTTATGGTGCCTAGTTTTGCTTCTAGGTCTTCAATCATTCTTTTCCTTTTATTCTCCTTGGAAGCTTTCTTTATATTCACAATTATTTTGGCCTTAGTTTCCTCGTATCTTCCAAAATATTCAACCTTAGTGTCTATTTCTTCTTTCAATAGTGTAACAATGTTTGGACTCACTAAATCACTATCAATTTCATAATCAAAACTTTGTAACCAAGTCATCCTCAACTTTACTATGTGTACAAATGTATTATTTATATCTACAAGAAACTATATGTCATTGTAATACCTTGTAAGCAATTCCTTAGGTATCCTCATCCTCATCTTCATTCTTTGCTTGAATTCCTCAAAATAATCATCCATGACATTCTCAAAATTTGCTCCTAATTGAGCAATGTATTCACTTATTTTTCTTTTCACTAGTTTGTTTCGTTCCCAAAAAATATAACCAACACCAAGAAAATATTTTTGTATGTAGAAGAAAATGCATATAACGAGGGATCCAAACTTACAAATTGACTTCTTTTAAAAAAAAAATTAATAGATGATAGATTCTTTGCTAATTGCAATCTTTGAAGCTTAGTAAGATCATATTCATGCTCTTTCATCACTATCTTCCATGATTGATCCACTGCCATACATGAGACATTGTTCAATCTGCTTGACTAGTAAAACTTGTGAGCTATAACCCTCATAGAAAATTTGATTAGTGGATCAATTTTTTTTGTAATGGATAGACCTCGTTCATTCTACTCGATAGCTATGTTTGCCTCAGTTTCCTCTCGACTTAGGCATTGTATTGTTTTCTTCTTTTCTAGGGTTAGATAGCCTATAACATTGTGAATAATTTTATTTGTGATCTCCATGGATCCATTTTGTAACCACAACTTCATATCATGGATTTTCAATAAAATAATTTTAATACATTCAATCTTGAAATGTATTGGAACTTCTAGGGCATGAGTTAACCCTTTCCTTTCAACAACTTTAAATTCATCCTTCAAGATTCCTTCACTACATAACTTATCATATCATTATGTTATCTCATAATCTCCCACTTCTTTAATTTTACACATATAAAAAATTCTAACATCAGGAATGATAATAACTTTGGGTGGTATCGAGGATAGTGCACCCACTGAATCTCATTTCATTGAAATTTCTAGAATAGTATGAAACTTTGGTGGAGGACAAGCGTCACTCTTCACCAATTGAATTTTACTAACCTCTTGGATCATTCTTGTGGTAGATGAAGCTTCCATATCCTCTATTAGGGTTTGAAGTCTCTCTTTTCTTCTTTGAATTACTCGGTGTATTTCAAATCTCCACTTGTTTAAGCTTCTCATCCAAATTGCTCTTGAACTCTATTGCTAGTCACTCAAATCACCAAATTTCTCTATGCTCTTGAAATCTATATGTAGGGTATGAGATGATGTCTTCAAATTTTTATATATACTTTATTTTGATTAATTTATGGTCTCTATTAATGTTGTTTACTTAGGTAGGTGGAAGCTAGTTGTCTTAGTCATCATTGGTGCCTTTGAGCTAGGTCTTTTCTTTATAGCTCAGTCTCTTCCATATCACTTGGACTCTATCATTTTATTTGGTTTCTATCATTTCACTTCTGAAGTGCTTAGTCTGTGTTACAATGCTTGATCAACATAGACAATTTTATTGATTTTCGGCAACCCTTTATAAATATGTTACATCTTCAACTATGAACTTTGGCACATTTCATGCAAGGAACTAATGTATGATATATCAATTGAACATACAATTCCATTCATATTTTTCTTGCTTAGTTTAAGATGACATGATCACCTTCTCCATTAGATTGGGTGACCTAAACTCCATTCTCTCCAATATTTCCATCTTCTACTTTCTTTTCCCATTTTTGATTCATTGAATGTACTTGATTCTTGCAATTCTTTTTTATATGTCTAAATTTTTGAGATAAGGAACATACATTGTTAGGTGCATAACTCTTCCTCTAATTTGTCCAATAAGGTTTTGTTTTTTATCCACATTTGTATGGTCTTTGCCCATACTTTTGATAGTTATAGCAATATCCTTCAAATTTAGGTGTAGTAGATGCATTCCTCATTCTTGACCTACTCTCATGTATTTTATGTCCTTGTTTCTTGCAGTAAAAATAGTAATAAGTAAACTTAGCTTTAGAATTTTGCATACCATTTTTTCTTCGAAAAATGTTTGCACTATGACCAAGTTTTCCACAGTGATAGTATGTTGGTTTGTTCTTTGACTTTTTATTCCTCAATTCTCTATTCCTAAATGATTTTCCTTGCTCAGTGTATGAATGTCTTGAGCCATCAGTATTGCTATATAACTTCATAATTTCTTCAAAGTATTTCATTGCTTCTTTTGGTTTGTTAAATCTCTCAATGGATTCTCTCTCAATTTTTAGTTTATTCTTCAATATGTCCTGTGATTTGAGACTTGCAATTTCCACATCCTTATGATTCAATTCCTAATTTGTAAGGGTCAGTTGGTTCATCATGTCCAATTGAGTATTTTTGAGCTTTTGTACATTCAACATCCTTTCTTCAAGTTTGGTAGTCATTACTCTTTTGTCTTCCTTAGCCATAGTCTTGTCTTATTCAACTTTATTCTTTTGTTTAGTCACTTCACATAATCTTACTAATTGAATTTCATGTTCTCTTTTCAGTCCTCTTATTTCTTTATTCAGGAGTTTGTTCTTTTCAAGTAGATCTATAGATGCTTTTTCATTTGGATTGATTGATTCAAATAGTCCTTCAGTCTCAACTTCTTTATAGAAAAATTGTTTATCCTAGATAGCCAATTCCTTTCTCCTTTTCAACGATTTCTTTAGATCTTGTCTTTCTTTCTCAACTTTTTTTAGTATGAGTTCAACGGCAATCACCTGATTGTGAATGACCTTGTCTAGTTTAAAATCCTCCATCTCCATGATATATTCTCCAAGCAATTAAGCTTCTCTCAAAGAACCAATTCTTTGATCACAATTGTTGATTGATGGAAGTATTAACAATATAACAAGATACTAAGAGGGGCGGTGAATCAGAATCTTAAGAACTTCTACTTTTCAATAATTCATTCACACATTCACCGATTATCTTGTGCATGTAAAACTTGAAATAATAAACTTGTTGCAACATGTAAATTTAGTCTATCACATGCATGAAAATAAACACATAACACAATATTTTTTACCCATAAACCCTCCAAAGTGAAGGTAAAACTAGGGTGGGGATGACACCTACAAATCTTCACTACTGCAATAACAAAGTTAACCTGTTTAGGATACAATGTTTGATCATAATATATGATGTACCCTATGAGGGGTCTATGCCATTGAAAGAATTTGAGACTAATAGGTCTCACCTTGTTAGAGGATTTAGAACTTACAATAAATTAAGGACTCTATTAGGAAATTTACAAATATCTATTAAGACCACTATGTTTAGTGATTTACCTTGATTCAAGTCAGTTAGAATTGATTTAGTACCTCACTCTCGATATGCTCTAAAAGATGATTTTGAGTCTTCTCCTTTCTAACTAATCCTCTCTTCTGATCTAATAATACTTTTCTTCCCCTTCACTACTCTAAATAGGTCACTTTCTTTGTTAAGAGATAAAAAAATACTTCCATTGACTTCTAATCTAATCTCGATCTTTCACTTCACCTTTCACATATTTTTCTTTGTTTGCATATACATTATTCTTCTCTCATCCCTTCTCTCTATCTAATCTAGGTTAAGATATTCTTTATTTAAAGAGTTACATAAAGCATTTTCTAGATGCTTCCATAATTAGCATCTCCATTTAAATCATTGATCACAAAACATAGGGATCTATGATCCATGTCATTAAAACATAAAACTCTTTCTAACAACCTCTACATATATTAAATGTTCCTTCCATATTAGATTGAAAATGATTTATCTCAAAATTTGTATCATTTCTTACTTTCATGTAAAGTCTACATTTATTGGCACTTACTATTTTCTAATAGTCGACATTGTTGTTTCTTAATCTATATTGTGCTTGGCATATACTATGTAACTTAGCACTTGTATGTTGTGAAACTACTCAGTAGGTTTTGAGCTTGACTTGTATAGAAAATACTCAATGCCCATAAATTTACTCGGCTCCTATAGAGCTTAATACTCAAATACTTATGTACATGACTCAACATGTATAGAGTAGCTCAATCACAATGATGACCATCTAAATCTGCCATGTAAATGACTAAGAGTGTTACAATAATAGACAATAATAGTTAGAGATACCACTAGGAAACATGTTAGGTAAATCATTATCTTGAATAATTAAATCATCATCACTATTTTCATCTAAAGTATCTTTTGTATCTAGATGAATAGAATCTAAAAATGAACAAAATCATCATGTTTATCCAAATGCATAATGTTACCTTGTTGAACCTCCTTCAAAGATGTGCATAGATGTGATTAAAGGATGGTAGATGTTGAGATGAAGATGTAGCTGAGAAACAAGAGAATGAGCTTGAGGCTTAGCTCTAGCTTGATGGATGTTATGAAATTGATGAGCATGTTGACTACAAATAGTTTTACAAGAGATGATAGAAGGATTAGGATCAACTAATATAGGATCCATAGAAGGAACATCAATGGGTTGAGATGTAGGAGCTAAAGAGATGGATGTATAAGGTAAGATAGGTGTAGAAGTAGAAGGTGCAAATGAAGTAGGCAAGACGTGCAAAAGTAAACAACCTTTGGAAGACTAAGCTCCATAATCTTATCTACTTTATGTTATTGAAAGTTTCCATAAAGATGATTAGGATGAGTAGGTCATTTTTCAAGATGAGATGACCAATAAAAATCAATCTTAACGCAATCTCTAAGACGTGATGGTTTATGAAGAGAATGATTAATAGTAAAAATGACTCCATCACAAGGAAATTTAAGACATTTATGAATAGGAGAAGCTACAACTTTCATGGAAGATGCCATGGAATACCAAGCTTAACTTGAAATTGATTAGAAGTGGGAATAACCACAAAGGTAGTAAAAATAGTTTTCTTTAAAATATAGATAAAGTGATAGAACCATAACATTGGTAAAGAAAATTGTTACAAGTTTGGATCCATATAGGTGTTCAATCAAAAATACCTCTATGAAACCCTTTATTATAAAGGTGTTCTTTGGTGATAACATTCATAGTAGAGGAAGGATCAACCAAAGAACCATCATAAGGAATATGAGCCACTTTAGCAGCAATGTAAAGAGGGCCATTAGGTTCCTTAAATATATTAGAATGACTAAAGATAATAATATGTGATGTTTTTTGAGGATCATGTAGAGAATAAATCAAAGGTTAGGACTCTAATTCAACATGATTAACCACATGATTCACTTCTTCTATCTTCTCATCATAAGAAATATGGAAATCAAAAGAAGATTGATTAATGACATTCACTGAGTGGGAAGGAAAAGAATTAGTGTAAATATAAAAATTCTAAATAGGTGGTGCAATAGACTTATTTGTATGGTTAATTTGAGCATCAACAGAAATAGCCTTAGAATCAATAAGGTCTTGAATAGTGTTCTTCAAACCATAACGGTTTTTAGCATCATGACCTAGTTGACAGTGATATTAACAGAAAGAATTAGAATCAAAATACTTAGGTAGAGGTTTACTAGGATCAATAAGATGAATAGGAGGAAGATTAAGAACAAGAGTATGAATTAACTTAGTCATCACCTGATAAAAAGGCTCAAGTAAGTTAGTATATTGACAATTAGGACAAAATATAGAGGAAAAAGTAGTTGTACCTTGAGATGTAGTAGCCACTTGATCACCATCTATATGTGGAGATTTAATTTTTATAAAGTTTTTAGATTTAGAGAACTTATTTGAATGTCTTGTGATATCAAACTTATCATTAGAAATAGGAGCCATTAGAGTAAAGGTCTCAAGTTCGCTCACTTCTAACTGGTAATGGTGAAGCACTCACATAGGTATGGAAATGAGGTATACTTATCAAAGAGAATCTTATCTCTAAAGTATTTTTTGTAAATTAGAAATAAAAATATGTTGAATATCATGATTAGGCATAGGATGAGAAATATGAACATACAAATGTTTAAATCTACCAATAAAATCAGTAACTTTCTCTTAACATTCTACTTAAAATGCATTAAATTGGTTAAAGAAACTTGTGGACCAATATTATTATGAGATCGTTAAGTGAAATCATTAGCAAGAGTTTGAAAAGAATCAATGGAATAAGGAGGTAGAGAGAAATACCATTGCAAGGCTCTATCTTGAAAGGTGCATGGAAACAATTTAGCCATCAGCCTATAGTCATGAAGAAAATCACTACGTATAGTTTGGAAAGTTTTAACATGAATCACAGGATCTCCCTTACCATTATAAGTCTCAAGATGAAGTACCTCAACATGTTTCAGAATAATAGCATGAATGATATCTAAGGAAAGGGGATTAACCACATCACATGTAGGAATATTGTACTTAGATTGTGTTAAATAAGCAAGTTGTTGTTGTAAAGAAGAGATGGCTTGAACCAAGGTACTAATAGTAGCATCAAAAGAAACTCTAATAGCCATAGGTATACTAGATGGATTAGGAAATATATTAGAAGTAGAAGGAATTTGTAAGGATGTTAGAAAAGATTTAGAAGGAACAAGAAAATGGTTCAAATAAGTAAAAGGAACCACATTATATGAAGTTAATTAAGAGGGAATGAAAGTAGGAGGAACACTCACGGGAAGTGAAACACTAGGAAGACTAATACCTAAAGTTATGGAAACTTAGGTAGAAGTAGTCATAAGAGGTAGAGTATATGTAGGTATGCTAGAAAGAGTGGTATAAATTGGGATAGAAGGTTCAACAATGGTGAAAGAAGGAGGGTATCCTAACTCTTGAGCACATTTTGTCAAAGGCTTAACATGAGTATCAATAAGATGAGATATACCATGTAGGATAGAAATGTTATTATCATTGCTATTAACATGCTTCTTAAGAGCTTAAAAAAAATCAATGTTATTGGGATTTTGATTTTCCTGAGCAAGCCAAGTTTCAAATTTATCAAATCCATTAGAAAGTTTATCAACTTGCGAATTAGGAACTCTTAAAGCATCATCGTCATCATGAGATGAGTGAGAACAGTTATGTTCTATGATAGGGTTAAGATTGTAAGAAAAATGTGAGTGTCATCATGAGTCCTTGGAAGAAAAGAGGAATCATGATCAAAGGAGCCCAAGAATGAGTCTATGGCTTCACCTTATAGGAATGTTATAGGTTGGATTCCTATAATTAAGATCGTAAAAAGGGAGATAAAAAAATTAAACCCTAATGAGATGTAACCATGAAAATATAATAAAGAGCATAAAAGAAATATCTAACCACATGCAAGATAGCCAAATCTAACTCTAAGAAAGAGGGAAAGAAGGACAGGTTCACCAAAAGAAGGTAAACACCTAATGCACATAAGGGAGATTTGACTCCAAAGAAGAAATATTGAAGGATCAAACTCCAAGGTAAAAAAGATGGTTCACGTTGGGTTGACCAAAAAATTTAGTGGTAAAATGAAAGAACTTTAATAGGACTATAGCCTTCCACTTTATGGGGACACTAAGACATTCAATTGTAATGTGAAAGGGAAAGAGGGGAATTTCAAAATATGATTCCACTTCTAACCCAAATTAGATTAGAAAATACCCAAAAGGAGAAGGGTGATAATACTAAATCTAGATTATTGGAGGAACACAATATAAGGAAATATACTCTTTAGCTCTTTGATAGGATAATGTGAATGTGAAATTGAACTAGTTGCTTAAGAAATGTAAACCTAGATGCTATGTGAATAAAATCAACCAAATTAAGATGCAAATATAGGGCAAATATATGCAAGGAAATAAAATATGAAAGACTCACTTTGAAATGAATAGAGGAAAATGTGTTTTCACTTAATAACTTTTAGATTAGAAACTTTTGTGAACTTCTGATCATGGGTCACATAATAAAATGATGAAAAGAACAAACCCAGAAATCTCTCTAGAATCTGAGACTAAAGGACAAGGTTGACTATGAAGGAAATCCTACAACCATGCTCACATAGTCCACATCTTTGAAATTGATGACTTGGAAAGCTTGCAAACTATAGGTTCTAGATCTGAAATTCTTTTCACTCTCAACCAAAAAATCAACATAGAAAAGAAAGGTTTGGGGGTTGGGGTTTAGTGAGGGATTTCCTTGGTCAAGACCTAGGCTAATAAATTAACCATAAATGAGAAATTTAAATTCAACTATAAAGAACAAGATAAATGTTAGGATTCACCTTTCCCATGTGTAAGTAATTTGTATGTAATGTAGATCTTGAATTAGGTATGTACAATATCTCCACATTTTGCAATGGGTCTATCATAACTTCATCATAGTGCCATGGATATGGATATGAATCAATGAAGAGGATGAATGCTTCAATGAATATCTCGTCCCTTGATGGCCAACAATACACTAGATCTTGAAGAGGAAATGATCACAAAGGATTCTCCAGTGCTAGACAAAATTCTCCTTGCTTGAATGCTTGAACTCCTTGAACGCAAAAGACTAAAATCTTCAATTAAAGAGAAAGAGATTGAAAATGAGATTCTTGATGTTCATTAGATATGAAAATGAAGTCTCCAAGTATCCTTATGTATGATTTTTTGGGTGAGAAAATCATTTAGGTGGACTAGGTAAGGGTCAAAAAGTAATTAAGCCCCTAAGGACTTCCAAGCCCCAAGATCTAGAACTGCTAAAGGCTAGGTTAATCAAGGTTGACCTAGTCCTAGAATATGTCAACCTTGGAAGACTAGGTCAACCTTAGTCAACCTGGTTGAGGGGGAAAAGTCTTGGGTGCCATAGGAAGTCATGGAAGATGCCAGAGAAATAAGGTGGAAAGATGGAGGAGAGAAGAGGAAAAGAGGTAAAGAAAAGTGAGCATAGGCATATCCATTTTCCTAAGAAGGAATTATGAAGAGGACTAAGCTAAATGGTCTTGAAAGGAAAGTGCATCCATTTTAATATGTTACACTCCCCACATTCATAAAGGAGTCTATGCACTTATAAACTCTTCATGCAACAACATCGTTGATTGATGTCATCATTAAGCATGACACCCAACTAGCCCCAGAAGGAGGTACATCAGCTCCATCATCATCAGATGCTCCACTAGAGTCATCACATCCCATCTCCTCCATCATCAAATATTCCACTTGGCTCAAACCCCTAACAAGTTCAACATATATGCGTCATTTTCCATAGTTTGTGTGATAGGATGGATACTAATGTGAATGAGGATGGATCAACATCCTATTCATGTATACATAGAAAGAGAACATGTCATGCATCTACTATTGAGGATGTGGCCCTCAGTAATGATCTAATGATGATGGTATTTTTTGGAGGGGTGACAAAAGTTTTTTTATTTGTGTTTTGACATGTTATTAATTAATTTTGCCTAAATTTTTTAAAATGACATAGATTTGTATTTAAATAAGAATATATATTGATACATTATTTATGCATGTTGTATGGTGCATTGGGTGATAGGGGAACACATCTTAGCGTTCATTCAAGTAGATGTACATAGGTATCTCAAAAACCTAAGGTGAAGAAAAACAATATTAACTATGATAAAATAATACTCAAGTTGGTTTCAAAATATTAATTCTTAATAAATATGTATTATTTATTGGTATTTTATAGGGCTTGTCTATGAGTCAATCATTCCAAATTAATGATGGGACATTGTCAACCATTGACTTTGGCTTATAGAGTTTTGTGATATATCATATCTTGTGGTCCTCTTGTTCACAATCTTAATATAACTCATATAGTATCATATTTATTTCTCTTATGTTACTTATGTTTTTGTTAGGATAGCCCAAGTGCCCCGAAGTCATCAGGAAAGATGAAGATATCATTAAGAACACCAAACAAAAAATGGTAAATAAGTTTAATTCTACTATATTTGTTAAAATATATTATGATTGAAGATGATGAGATTTATAGTCTATATTGACAAATGTACCTGACTTTTTCTTATTGTAAATGCATGCAGAAACAAATGGGTTTCACAGAGCTGATGAATGCAACTGATGTCGCTAATGTTCAAGAGATGGAAGAGGTAATATTACAATAATTTATTTAAGTCCATTCTTGTTTATTAAAAAAAATAGAAATTGGGTTCCTTTGTAATTAGATGACATGTGTTATAATTTTTCACATAGGAAATGGTCATAGCTACATCATTATCAATTGTTCCTCTTGATACTACAAGACCACCACTAGTGGTACATGTTAGAACTCTATATACACACTTTAAACATATGCATTTAAATACTTAATTACATGCATTTTTACTTTTAGACCGATTGTCAACACTTGTTTACATTATTAACTTGTGTTCATTGTCTTATACATATCACAACTTCCTTTTCCACTTTCTTTTATTAGGAGTCCTACTTGTCAAACAAGAGGTCAAACACATTAGATGAGGGACATATGGATTTATACTAATATCATTTACTTAAAAGTTATTTATTTTGTTTTACCATTTCATTCTAGTATATAACATATATTGTATTTTACCATACATGTAAACATCACAATAATTTCATCAGTTGATGTGCCTTCTACTAACATAGCAATCCCAACTCCATCTTTGGTATGTGTTTGTTACGTATTCCATGCCTCATGTATTTTTAGTATGTCTTAATTTTAATTGATTGTGCATTAATTTTATTAACCTGTTATAGCCCCTATTACGAATGGTGAATTTTCTTCATGTCCATTTTTCTAGGAGCCTCACTTGCTCAATTTGAAACCCATTACCCGCATCATTCATCCCTAGCATAGAAGAACAAGGTGAGGTAATCAAAAATTCAATAATCAATGTAAATTATGGTCCTATATTTAGTTAATTTGATATTACTTTTAAATAACATATTTGACTTAGCATTTGCATTGTTCTTGTGCAGACACAAGGCAAGCCATGTAGTGTTGTGAAGAAGCTTCATTTTTATGATCCTACTTAATCATATATTTTCATGTATCCATGTTATGTAGATACATCAATTTTTTCATCGAATGACCAATTTTTGTACATATTCAACATTTTTAGTGTGCATTTCAACCTTCATAGAGGCACAACCACATTTTGTAATTGTTATTTTGATTTGGCATATATGATTTATTTGGACATGTACTCTTGGTATTTGATGATATTTGATTGGACATGAAACTTGATATTTGATACTATTTCTTCATTGTGAAAAATTGTGTTTTGTCAATGATTTTTCATCATAAGAGAAGTTGTCAAGTTTACAATACCATTTATTGTTTTCAATTTTAGATTTACACTATGTTTGTAATAATAATATGTATTACATATTTAGATACATATCAGAGAAGGAAAACTTTTAAAATGAACAAGATGAGCTTGATGATGATTAATAGATAAACCAATGTCATGATATATACTACATGGATTTTATCTTACAACTAATTTTGATGACACAAATCACAAAATCAAAGACAAAATATTGCAAGAGTTTTTCCTTTTTCATTGATTTAATGGTTATATATTATTATGCTTAGTGATGAAGATATATGGTTATAAATTTGGTTGTTGAAGACATAGATCTAAATATATAGGAAGGATTTATCATCACAAATAAGATTGATAATGTTGAATTGATGACCCAATGTCAAGATATACCAAATGGATTTAATCTTACAATTGATCTTGATGACACAAATCAAAATCAAATACAAAATTTTGTGAGAGTTTTTCCTTTTTCATTGATTTAATGGCTATTTATTGTTATGCTTGGTGTTAAAGATATCTAGTTAAATAATTTCGGTTATTGAAGATGTATACCTTGATATGTAGAAATGATTTTCTATCACAAATGAACTTGATAATGTTGAATTGATGAACCAATGTCTGGATATATCATATGCATTAGTCATACAACTAATCTTGATGACAAACATCAAAATCAAAGACAAAATGTAATGAAAGCATTAAGTTGATTATTTTGTTAACTCTGGATGGGAAAATGAACCCTAAAGACACCCTTGTTTTAGTTGTGTGTCTAGAATAATTGCAACTACCATGCACTAAAGTGTCTCTAAGGTGGACAAAACATGGTTCATCTGCCATCTTCTAATGGTCATATGAAAGATATTTTGAGGGCTATAGAAAAACTATTAGATGGTATATGAGCATGTTTATCAACCCTATAGTAACATATCTCAATTATAAGAGAATCCAAATGGATTTGATTTTGTATACCATTCTCACTTGATTCCAAAACTTGCAGCATTGCCTAGTAAATTGGAGCAATATTCCATATCATTCTAACTGTTCATTGTAGCATTAATTTAACCTTTTTGTTGGCTCTAGATGGGTGGGTGAACCTTAGGGACACCCTTTTTTTGACCATAGAGGGTCTAGAAAAATTGCAACCACCATGCATCGAAGTGTCTCCAATGTCCACTAAGATCATTTCAACTTCCATCTTCTAATGGTCATATCTCAAAACTCATGAGGGCTTTAAACAAACTATTATATGGTACTACATTGATGTAGGGGCATCCTTGGTTTCTTAAGTTTCCTACTCTTTTGATTCAATGGTTTCCAAGTGTCAGTAAAAGTCACTCTATTCAGTATTGCCTGAGCGATCTTTCATATGTTGAGTTGGTCAGTTTTTTCTATTGGCCGAGTGGAAGCCTTGATCAAGTTCAAGTACCAACCAAGTTTCCTTATTCCAATGTGCATCGAGTTCATTTTTTTGTTGAGTTTCTAGTTTCAATCAAGTTGCAGATAATGCCAAGTTCTTTTGTCAATCGAGTTATAATCCATGTATCGACCAAGTTTATGTTGGTCTCAAGTTCCTTTGTTAACTAAGTTGCGGTTTTGACTGAGTTCTATGTTAACTGAGTTTCCTTGATAACCAATTTCATGTTTCAAGTAGTTTATTGACCCTTCTTATGGTTGGTCATGTCTTGGTCCTTCATTACCAAGTTGTTTGTGTTCAGTTTCTATTTGGAGCAACCTTTGCATTTAATTTTGTGATAGGTATTTAATATTTTTTGTGAGCCAACTTGTAGGTTGGATATGCATTTAATGTAAGTGTTTATTTAGTTGGTAATTTATAATAGGTTGACTTGTGGTCATGCAAGTATTTAAGGGGGTCTTGGGCAGAGTCTTAGGATTTTATTCGATCATGGAGATGTAGTGAAGCACAAAGAAGTCATTTAGTTTAGGGAGTCTTAGCATGGAGTAGCTTGGAGTGGATTTTGCATTTGATTTTGGATATTTTTTCTTCTTTGAATGATGTATTCTTCTTTGTAATGGTCATAATCTAGAAGGTTGTATAGTTGGGCATGTTGGATGTGAACTTCTTAATTTGAATATATGAAATATTATCTCTCTAGATCTTAATCTCATTCCTCTTGTTCATTTTTCGCTAAGTGTTTGTCCGCTGAAAATTGGATTACCTCTAACAGGGGCATATGTGGATTTTTCTTTCATCAAGGACCATGTTGAAAAACCCTATGGTAACCTATCTATGTTTTGAGAGATTCCAAATGGATTTTATCTATCACAATATTCTTGCTTGATGCCAAAACATGCAATGTTTCTAAGTGAATTGGACCAACATTGATTTTCTTTCCAACCATTCATCATGGAATTTATTTGACCATTCTATTAGCTTTGTATGGGTGGGTGAACCCTAGGGACACCATTATTTTCATCACAGACTGTCTAGAACAATCATGATTACCATGTACTAAAGTGTCTCCAAAGTGTACTAAGCATATTTCAACTCCCATCTTCTAATGGACATACATCAGAGCTTCTAAGGGCCATAGACAATTTGTTACATGATACATAACTATATTGAAAAACCCTATAGTAACCTATCTCTATTCTAAGATACTCCAAATGGATTTGATTTGGAACAACATTCTTGTTTGATGTCAAAAATTACAGCGTTGCTTAGTAAATTGGAGCAACATTGCATATCTTTCCAACCATCTATCATGGAATCAATTTGACTATTTTGTTAGCTCTAAATGGCTAGGTGAATCCTCGGGACACCCTTTTTTGTTATAGGGTGTCTATAATAATCACAACCATCATGCACTAAAGTGTCTCCAAGGTGTACTAAGCATATTTTAGTTGTCATCTTATAATGGTTATATCTCAAAGTTTATGAGGGTGATAGAAAAACTATTTGATGGTACAAGAATATGTTGAAAAACCCTACAATAACCTATCTTAGTTCTAAGATATTCCAAATGGATTTTTATTTGGCACAACATTCTCAACTGATGCCAAAAATTGCAGTATTGCTTAATGAATAAGAGAAACATCATATATCTTTCCAACTATTCATTGTGGCATCAACTTAACTATTTGATCAACTCTAGATGGGTGGGCAAACCTTAGGGAAACCCTTTTCTTGGCCATGGAATTTTTAGAACAATCGTGACCACCGTACATTGAAGTGTCTCCAAGGTGCACTAAGAACATTTTAGTTTCCATCTTCTAATGGTCATATCTCAAAGCTCATCAGAGATATAGACAAAACCTATAGTAACCAATCTCAATTCTAAGATGTTCTAAATGAATTTGATTTGGCACAACATTATCGCTTGATACCAAAACTTGTAGTGTTGCTTAGTGAATTGGAGCAACATTGCATATCTTTCCAATTGTTCATCATCAAATCAATTTGGATATTATGTTAGCTCTAGATGGGAGGGTAAACCCTAGTGACACCCTTTATTTGACTACAGAGTGTCTGGAATAATTGCGACCACCATGCACTGAAGTGTCTTCAAGGTGCACTATGCATATTTATCTTCTAATGGTCATATCTCAAAGCTCATGATGGTTATAGAGGACCATGTTGACAAACCCCAAAATAACATATCTAAGTTCTAAGATATTCCAAATGGATTTTATTTGGCACAAAATTCTTTCTTGATGCTAAAAGTTACAGTGTTTGTTAGTGAATTGGAGCAAAATTGCATATCTTTCCAACCATTCATCATGGAATCGATTTGACTATTTTGTTAGCTCCTGATAGGTGGGTGAATCCTAGTGACACCCTTATTTTGACCACAAAGATCTATAACAATTGTGAATGCCATGCGTTAATGTTGACATAATAGTCAAGTTTGTTATTAGTGACATACACTTATTCAGATTGTAAGTATCTACCAAGCTTATTGTATAGTTAATAATGTTAATCAAGTATTTCAGTTGCTACCAAGTTCTACAGTTGCTACCAAGTCCTTTCGACAAATTTTAGTTTGTACTAAGTAGTTACAACTATGTTAAAGATCAGCAATGTAAACTGAGCATCTCAGTGTATGCCAAGTTTCCCAGTGCAAACTAAGTTGTGCAGTGCTTACTGAGCTCATAGTTGATGTAATCCAAGTTTGGTGTTAACCAAGCTACTTAGTGTTAACCAAGTGATTCAGTTTATACCAATCTCATAGTGGAAGCATTGACTGAGCTAGGAAATGTGAATCAAGTGATTTAGTTTATATGCTGAGTTTTGCAATATTCATCAAGTCACCAGTGCAAACCAAGTTCAAGACTACTTGAAAGTGATCAGTATGGACCGAATTTCTATGTCTACTGAGTGCATGATGATGTTGAGCATTGATAGTGGATGTTGAGTATCAAAACCCCACCAAGTCAATCTTTAGAACCTAAGTGTCTACATTTGAGCTAACTTTGTAATATTTGTGTAAACTAGCATTGTGGTCGACTTTGTAATTCTATAATTAGATTGGTATATATGCAATGTATCGTATCACATCCAAATTGTAAAAGAAAAAGATGCAATGTAATTGAATATAATCAAAGAAGAGTAGAAGAGAAAATTACAAAGGCTACAAGTA
Organism: Cupressus sempervirens; assembly: GCA_028749045.1. Classification (NCBI taxonomy): domain Eukaryota; kingdom Viridiplantae; phylum Streptophyta; class Pinopsida; order Cupressales; family Cupressaceae; genus Cupressus; species Cupressus sempervirens. Next base: position 727,038,354 of record CM053785.1, read on the forward strand.
GTATAAGGAGTAGTAATGATATACCTATCATAGTAAGGTGATTTGTATACACAAAAGAATCTCACTCAGCAAACCAAGTTGTAGGTTAGAGATCAGCTACTACTTCATCCTAATAGGTGGATCAGTCAAATCCTTTAACAAGATAGACCTAATAGTGTTATGTAAATCTCTTTATTGAGTGCATACTTCATTGTATGTTTGTAAATCCTTTAACAAGGTGAACCTAGTAGTCCTTATAGCTCTTAACTGGGCAGATCATTAGAAATGATCAATGTAAGCCTTAATAGTCCAACCTTATATTGCAATACTAAAGCTTGTGGGTATCATCCCTACCCCAGTTTCACTTTCTATTTGGAAGGTTTTTGGGTCACCAAATCTTGTGTTAAAGTGTTGTGTATGCTTTCATGTTTTTTAGTTTCTCACACATTTAGTTAGATTAGAATTCACATAAAGAATTAATTAGTGATTGAGATAAAAATTTTACAAGTTACTAATTCACCCCTCCCCTCTCAGTAACTTAGCCTTTCATAATATTTCAAACAATTGGTATCAGAGCATTGTGGTTCTTAGCGAAAATTTTAATAGATTGAGCAAAGATCAAAGGCCATGGAGATATTTAGACTTGACAAGGCTGTTGACAATGAGAAGCTAGATTTGCAAATGGCTATTTCCCAGCTCAAGAAAGCAAAGGAGAAACTTTCTCAATCCCTAAAAAGAAGAAATGATCTTGCAATTCAAATGAATGAATATCTCTACACTAAAGAAAAATTGAATACCTTCGTTCAAGCAGCCCGGATGAAGCCAATGAAGCAATCAAAGAACTCATAGAAAAGAATGGTTTGCTACAAGAAGAAGTGAGAAAACTAAGAAGAGAACAATAAATTCAATTAGTAAGGCTATGTGAAGTCATGTAAGAGAGAAACAAGATAAAAGAAGAAATAGAAGGAAAAGATGATGAGATTCAACATTTATTCCTTCAATAGGATGACTTCATTAATCAACTCTCCAATGCAAATGAAAAAATCATGAATCTAAGGTCAAAAAATGAAAGATTGTAGGATGATCTAAACACAAAAAAGAAAATCAATGAAAGAATGATGAAATCCCAAGCAAACATGAATCAACTGAATGAACAAAGTCATCATAGATAGAAAGGAAAATCAAGAATTTGATTTTTAGAAGAAGGTGAGTCATCCAAACAAGGAGCTCAAAAGATTAAAAAACCTAATTGCAATCACTATGGTAAGATAGGTCATACTGTATGCTAGAAAACTAGACCTATTGGAAACAAGAGTTAACAAACAAACATTAGTGATGTGCATGCATTAAATATTTAACAATGAAACAAAAATTACTAACATTTTCTTGAGTTTTGCAAGTCAAAGCAACCAACAACTCAATTCCTCAAGCAACCTCAAACAACTCAACAATGGCACCCATTAGAGGTCTTGTTGGTGCATTTAGATTGGAGGGATGTTTGGTGTGCTCTCCCAAACACAACTATGTTTGAATCTATTAATGTGAAGGTGCAAGTGTGATTAATGAACCTATGAAACTATGCTATATGAGATGAAGAACACCTCAAACAATGGCTATGGAGGAAGCCATGTTTGAAAGCATTCAAGGATATAGAGATGGAATGCAATAAAGAAACTAAGCTAATGTGCAACCTAAACTAGTATGAAGATCTAAATGCATGAAAAAGCTAAATCTGATAATGAAAATGCAATCTAAAATCAGCTACCAAGGGTTAGTACGCAATATGAAATCACTATGAAAACTCTAAAACTCAAACTAGCATGATAACACTATGAAAGCTCAAAACTCAAACTAACATGATAACAATGCATGTGGAGGAGATGAAAATGCTTGAGACAAACGCTCTATTTATAGGCTTATGAGAGGCCTTGGGTGAGGTGGCATCTATGTGGCATCCACATAGTGCCACAAGGAGTTTAAGCAAGCCATGCAAGTAGTCAACATTCAAACTTGGAAAGAGGAGTGGGGGACAAAGCTTGCAAGAGGGAGTGGTCTCACACATGTGTGAGCACACACTTAGGCTTAAGAAGGATTTAGCAAGGTGATTAAGGTAATTAAGTGGGATTAAATAGTGGATAGGCTTAGGAGGATGAAAGTGATGGTTATAGGCTAGGCTTTAGGCTAGGTTTAAGATTAAATTAAACAAGATTTAATTTAATCATAGGTTTAGAGGAATTAATGAGATGGAGGGATTTAAATAAATAGAATTTATTCAAAAGGGGGAATTATGGGGGATCATGTATTACATAAATTTAACACATTAAGGCTGGAGGTATTTAAATTAAATTTAAATACTTAGAAAAGTAAACCCACTTAATTAAATAAATTTAATTAAATAGGTAAAAGAATATGACAAATATAATTAATTAATAATTAATTAATTATGATGTCAAGGACAATATTAAATAAATTAATATAGTCTTTTGGGATGATTTTAAGTGTCTATACATACATCAAACAAATGTTGGAGAAATGGAAAAGGAAAATTCAATGGAAAGTGCAACAATTGCAATTAGCATGGTCATAAAGCTATTGAATGCAAAGAGAAACCTAAGTTTGAAGGAAAATGTCACAAATGCAAAAAACATGGGTACAAATCATCAGAATGCAAAACAAAGATATTGAATCCAATAGAACAAATTATAAAATCTATAATTGGTTGGGACTATAACTCTTGCTGCAGATGTCATTACTATGGAGAATTTGGACACATTGGAATGAATTGTGTAAAACATCACATGAGAAAAAGGGATACCACCAAAAGATGTTTCATTTGTATAGAACTTGGTCATCTTGCCAAGAACTACATGAATACTAGATGAATTGAAGATGAAAAGAAGGCAAAAGCTAATAACATCATACAATAGATAAGACAACAATGGGCTCCAAAATCCTTTGAGAATGCATGTCCGAGTTGTGTTGAACAAGTCACTCAAGAATTGGGTGACTCCACCATTTCTACTTGATCTCTCAAAGGAGAAATAGAATTGTGATACTAAATGAGGCATCAAATATCAATTCTAGTCAGCAGAATGAAAGTTCCAAATCAGCATTCATGATGCAAAAGGGATCACTGAATAACAGATGAAAGTTATCACTAAACAACGTAAGGTTACTATCTTACTAAGAAAGGTCAGGTTACAAACTCTACCAAGCAAGGTCAAGAGTAACTAAGGTGTGTATGATTACTGACTAATGAAGACTTTGCCAAGCATTCAATAAAAGAAAGTGGATGACAATCTGTCAATTTGATCTAACATTCGTACTAGGCATTTATGGAAAAATTTGATATGAAGCATATTAGAGTCACACGGCCGATCACCATATGGGAGAATAGACATCCTAGTGAGCCATTTGCCTATAGATACTAGCCACTCATTCAGTACACCTCCACAAAGTTTGTGGAATTTTGGCAGCAATGTTTAAATGAGATCATCATGTTCGATTGGACTCTGTATGATGGGGTAGAGTGGTGGGGTGTAGTTTTGGCTATTGGTACAAAGGATGACTCAAAGGACCAAATGTATCTTTTGTACACACAAATTGATTGCTGGTTGATTAGACACTTGATGCATGTCATCATGCGATATATGCCCTCTAGGGTGCAACGATAGTTTGTGAGAGTTTAGGATGTTGTTCTAGACATGTTTTTGTACCCTATTATATCTCGAGAGAATGATAGATGTTGGGGTCATAGGACCAACCTTTGGTTGGCCCAGATTTCATGGGTGTCAATGCCACTAGTGCCCTAGGTACATGGGCATGATCGAGGAAATGTAGGAGTGACAACAACATATGTGCAGTGGTGGGTAGTGCATCAGTGGGTTAGACTGACAATGCCTAGGGAACCTCCTCTAGTAGAGCAAGCATGCAGATGGAGCAGGGGATGGTGGGTAGGCAATGATGATGCCACCACTAGCACAGGGTGCACAATAGGGACCGCATGGACATAGAGCTCATGTAAGGAGAGGACCAAAGCCAATACCAGTAGAGGCACTAGTACAGGCACCAAGACAGGGGCCACAAATATAGGTACATGTTCCATCAAGTGGATAGAGATAGGGGCCAATAGAGGACTCAAACATGGTGAGGGCTAAGTGGAATAGCCTCCATGCAGAGGTGGCCCAATTACAAGGCATGGCATAGGTACAACAAGCACGAGTAGATAGTCTAGAGCAAGCCATGGTGGTCATACAGGCAAAGCAATAGGCTTAGAGGGTTAGAGGAGAAAGTGCACAAGAGGCTCTAGTAGCCCTATAGGCATGGGTGGATGTCAAGGAGTTTGCAAAAATGGAGATCCATGTAGATGTGGAGGATCTTGCAGAGCTAGATAGACTCTAAGGAGAGGTGGCCTCATTACAAGCTAAGTGGGCGACCCATCAAGTGCAGCTGGATGAGTACTGCAATCAAAGGGACATAGCTAGATAGATGCTATAGCTTGGGGAAGCTGTCACAGTCAGGCAGGAGGCCATTTTAGCCAGTCAAGAAGAGGCACAAGCTATACAAGAGGCAGCTTATTATAGATCATTATATCATGAGACCGTGCCTACCAATCAGCAATAGCCAAATTTTGAGAGGGGTACTAGCTCATGGACCACAAGTGGTAGGTCCAGATCAGATTAGTCTGTAGGATAGTAAAGACCTCCCCAAGGGGGGGACATTGGGGAGGCTGGGCCCTCACAGCCACTGGCTTGATTTTGTACAACGATCAATTTTGATAGATATGTGTAGATGCAATGAATTTTTGAGGATGCATTTGTACTACATGATACTACATGATTTGTATAAGGATTGTACAGAAATTATTATTTTTGATATATAAATGACATGATTCGATGGCCCTATCTGTATATAGATTATGTGATTCATATGATATCTATGATGTGGATATTGATGCCTGTGATGTAGGATGTGTGTGATGTGATGTTTCCTATGATGTATATATGATGCCTAACGTGTGGATGATGTAGATTTGCTAGTGATTATGAGATGTATATATTATTTTATTTTACATGTATGGATACATTTTTGAGATGTTTTATGATGTATATGCCCCTAGATGTGATGACTAAAATGGATGCATGTAACTAATGAACCAATGATGCAACCTAATAAAATGAACAAAATGTGTAATCAACACTAATGAATGCTACCTAAGATGAAAATGTAGAATGAATGAACCTAATTAATAATTATCTATCAAAAATTTTCACTCATTAAAACCAAGTAGCGTAGCATAGGAGGCGGGGGGGGAGGGGGGGGAATAAACAGAACCCTTGCCTCAAGTATGTCTCAATGACACCCTATACTACATGAACCCTAACTACATGATATCAAGAGATTCAATTGTGTTTATATGAAAGAACACACCTTAATTTGATTTTGCAAATGAGTTTATGCATTATATGCTATAGAAGCATAAATGACATGACTCTGTTGTGTAGACTAGAGACTTTAGAACAATAGGTTTATTTTACATAGTCATGATGGAACAAATGTCATATACACATTGGAGAGGTCTAGGTACACCCAAAGTTTTTTTAGGGATCCTTGGTGGAACGTGTACTAACTCGTTACCCCCAATGTGCAATGCATTAACATAACTTGAAATTGACACATATGTAGTAAAACCTCAAAAATAGATCATACCACAAACAACATGTGTAGTCAATGAGAGCCATTCAAGTATGACCAAAATATGAAAGATCAAGATGCACCATAAATGGCTTCCACTAACACAAAAAATGAAATCAACCAAAAAGAGACCTCATAACCAAGTAGTCATTCAATCCATAATTCCTGCCAAGAACCTTAGGTCTAGAAGTGAATGTCATAATTCCACCTATAGGAAGGATTCATCCTATGAAAGTTTTTTTGTGTAACGTCAAGTATCATAAATTGTTTGTTTGTTTTGGGCAAATATTGTGCAAAGAACAAGTTTCTCGAATCTTTAAGTCTCAAATGGTGATTTTTTCAAGTCCTGCGTGGTCACTATTGTGAAAAAGCTTAGTGTGATGGGATTGGAACAAAGACTCGATAGAAAAATGCCTCTTAGATTGGAGGTGTTTCAAAAGATGGAGGTGAAATGAAGCCTCATAGACAAGAGGTCTTTTACTAGATGCATGAAAAGCATAAGCGAGATAAGACATTGCACAATGGAAATGGAATGGTGGAATGGAGTGAAGGGAAACAAGCCTAATAGATAATGGATCAAAATGCTTTTTTTAGGAACTTTTTCTTCTTTTTAGTCTTTTTTTGAAGGAACATTTTATGAATTTTTTTGGATTTTTTGGATTTTTTTGATTTTTTTGGATTTTTGCAGGACTATAAGAACACTATATAGGAACTGCAAAACTCAAGCATAGAACTGCTTGAGATTTTGGATATTTATAGGCTCAGGGAGCAGATCTCCCTCTAGAGTAGCAATCTAATATGCCCCAGAACCATATTTGGCTGTAATGATAAATGGACCAAGCCAATTAGCCTCAAATTTTCCTTTCTTTTCATGGTTCTAGAGATTCTTCATGTTATGCTACAAAACTAAGTCACCCACCTCAAACTCTCATGGCTTGACTTTCTTATGATACTAAATATGAAGGCAATTTTGATACACATGGAGGTGGTTTAGGGCATTAAGGCATCTCTCATGAAGGAGTTGTAGCTTTTGCAAGAAAGCAACTCTATATTCTTCTTTAGACATTAGACTCTTGAGAGAGATTCTGAGGGAAGGGAGCTCAATTTTGATGGGTAAGATAGCCTCAAAACCATAAACAAGGGAAAATAGAGTGGCTCCTATCGGGGTATGGATGGAGGTACGATAGGCCCAAAGGGTGGGAGCAAGATGGAGGTGCCAATCACAGCCAACTACATCAATGGTTTTCTTTAGGATTTTTTAAATGGTTTTATTAGTAGCTTCAGCTTGACCATTGCCTTGGGGGTAGTATTTGGGGGGAAAATGTTGGGTGATTTTGAATTTCCTACACAATGTGGCAACTTTTTAATTTTTAAAAGGTGTTCTATTATCAGTCATGATACCTTGAGGTATGCCAAAACAATAGATAATGTAGTTTAAGATGAACTTTGAAATCTATTTTCTAGTGATGTAGGTTAATGGAATAGCCTTGACCCACTTTGTGAAGAACTTAGTGGCGGCAATAATGTACTTGTGGCCATTTGAGGAATTTGGGTATACTTGACCAACAAGATCAAATCCCCACAAGGAAAAGGACCATGGAGTGATGGTTGGTTGGAGGTCTTGGGTGGGAGCATGTATCAAATCACCATGTTGTTGATAAGGAACACATCTCTTTAAAAAATGATAGGCATCTGCTTCCATAGTAGGCCAATAATAGTTTCCATGGTGTAGTGTGGTTAACAGTCATAATGGTGTCATCTAGAAAATCTACAACTATGGGATGGTCTCCTAGAAGAGGAGCTTTAACAAGAAAATATGCAATTACGTGCCCCTTAATGGCCTTGCATTCTTTATAAACAATGTCAAACTCACTCAAAATCAAGACCCATTTTGCAGCTCAACTAGTAAGGGAGGCTTTTGATAGCAAATATTTGAGTGGATCTATCTTGGCAATGAGATGTGTAGTATGATTAAGCATGTAATTGCATAAATTCTATGTGCAAAAGACTACTACCAAACAAGCTCTCTCAATAGTAGTGTAGTTTAACTCATAACCAACCAGTGTTCAACTGAGATAGTATATAGCATGCTCATTACCCTTGTCATCTAGTTGTGCCAAAAGGGCACCTAAGGCAACTGAAGTGGCTGAAATGTATAGGATCAATGGTCACCCTGCAATTGGAGGGACTAGAGCTGGAGGATTAGCATAGTATGCCTTAATTTTTTCAAATGCTTTTTGACATAGACAATCCCACTAAAACTTAGTATCCTTACAAAGCAAATGTTGAAGTGGATGGACCTTATCTGCTAACTCGACCACAATTCATTTGCTGGACTCTAACTTTCCTTGAAAACTATGGATTTTTTTCAATGTGGTAGGTGGAGGCATTTCCATGATGGCTTTTACTTTGGCAAGATCTACCTCAATACCTCTTCTTGACACAATGTAGCCTAGCAATTTGCTAGATTTGACCCCAAAAACACATTTCTTAGGATTTAGGTGCACTTTATATTTCTCCAATCTTTCAAAAATGGTGGTGAGTACATCAATGTGGAACTCATGTGTATATGATTCTCCTAGGATGTCATCAACATAGTCCTCCATTATGACATGTAGAAGATCATGGAATAGTGTGGTCATTCCACGTTGATAAGTGGCACCGACATTTTTCAAGCCAAAAGGCATGACTTGATAAAAAAAGGTTCCCCATGGGGTGGTAAATGCCATTTTATGTTGATCTTATTCTATAATTTTGATTTGATTATAACCAGAGAAACCATCCATCAAAGACAACATCTCATGTCCAGCAGTCAAATCCACTATGATGTCTATGTTAGGAAGTGGAAAATCATCCTTAGGACATGCAAGATTTAAATCTCAAAAATCTAAACAAACACAGATGCCACCAGATGCTTTCCCTACAGGAACAATGTTGGAGACCCACTCAAGATAATCAATAGGGCGGATGAAAGTTGCTTCTAACATTTTTTGCAACTCTACTTTGACTAAAAGTGCTATCTTAGGATGGATTTTGCGCAACTTCTATTTCACTGGTTTAATCTTGGGATCTACTATCAAGTGATGCACAACAAAATCTGTGTCCAAACCAGACATATCTCTATAGGTCCATGCAAAAATGATTTTACCCTTTTTCAAAAATTTGGTCATTGCCTTCTGTTCTTCAGGACTTAGGGTAGCTGCAATGTAGGTGATTTGTGGATTATCTTAGTACCCAAGTTGACTAGAATTATGTCCTCATTCAAAATAGATGACTTTTTTGGTGGTAAAGATCTAAATGGCAAGTCAATTTCTCCCTCTTTTGGCACCTTTAGGAGGTTTTCACCAAAAGATGTGTCCTTTATTTTATATTTTTCTTCATCCAGAAGTGCCCTAAAAGAGTTTTCACTAGAGGATGTTTCTTTTATTTTTCTATTTTTCTTTTTTTTTCCGCTTTTGCGACTAAGAGAGTTGACTTGGCTACCAAAGTAGGTTTCCTCATTGTATTTGATCTTATGTTTGTAATCTTGGAGATTCTTAAGGCCAAAGAGTGCCATCACTGCCTCATTAGACTTATAGATATCAAGAGATAGTGGTGTCTCTTGAAGGTCACAGTCTATCATGTCAGGGTTGGTGAGAGGTAGGTTAGTGGATGAAAGGTCAGCTATGGTAAAGGCATGAACATAGATGTCTAGGTCATCCTCAATGTATTGGAAGGGTATTTCAAAGAATTCCTCCTCGTTACTCTCAGAATCAGATTCAACTGTACAATAGTTGTCAACAAAGAATACCTTAGGTTTAATGGAACCTAAACAACATCCTTTAGGATAGTTATTAGCCTCAAGGGGTTGTCTAATTCCATCTTCTTTATGTCTAAGTTTGGTACCATGATATCTCATGTTTTTGACAATGGGAGGGACATTAACATACTAATCCTTGGGGAACTCCATAGGTATGGCCAATCTAATATATTAGATTCCATATGCTCATCACTAAGTGAACCCCAATGTTCAAATGTGGTCTTGTTAATATACACAATCTCTTTGTTGGCAAGAGGTGATAATTGTGAAGGTTTTCCAAAGGAGAGATGGGAGAGTGGTAGCTATCCAACACACAAGGCATTTTCAAACTTATACTCGCCCATTCCTAAATTAGTGAAAGTAACCTTCTTCCCTATATTATTGACCTTAGTATCTTCCACCTTTTCTTTACCTTTGCAGGAATTGGAATCATTATTGGCTAGCTCTAGCACTATTGTGGAAGGTGATTCTATTATGGTGAGAGGCTTAGGTATAACTTTGGCAAACTCACTAATTGGAAAAAAAATTGTTGGTGCACCTTCCAATCTTTTACAAAAGGAAAAAGGCATGGGATCTCCTAGAATTGTGACCTCTCTTCCTTGGTGGGGGAATTTCAAGCATTGATGATAGGTAGATGGGACAATCTTTAGTGTATGTATCCAAGGTCGACCAAGCAAAATGTTATACAAAAAATCCAAGTCTAGGACATGGCATTCAATATTTATGATGGCTGGTCCTACCTTTAGTGGTAACATGATAACTCCTTTTGATTCTCTTTCCCTTTCATCATAGGCTTTGATTGTTATCCTTTTATTGACATCTAGGAGGTCTTATGGAAGTCCCAAGAAACAAATCATCTTCAATGTACATAGGTTCAAATTGGATCCATTATCTATAAGGACTCTTTTAATCTCATGTTGCTATATAAGGACTTCAATGTGGAGTGAAAAATTATGGTGGGGATCAGGACCTTGGAAATATTTATCTATGAAGACAAGTTGTTGTTGTGTGGCAAGGTTTCCAATCATGGAGGTGAATTGTGAGGCATTAATGTTTTCAGGAACATGAGACTCTAAAAGAGCCTTCTCCAAGATTTCTTTATGGATGGGTGATGTGGTTAGGAGCTCAAGAATGGATATTTGTGTAGGAGTCTTACCTAACTGGGATGACACATCATAGTGAGAAGCGGGTCTTTGTGAAGTGGATGGTGCAATAGGCGCATGTGGAACTAATGGATTAGTGTGATTGGGAGTGGCGGCTTGCAAAGTAAGTCTTCCTCATTGAGTGGTTACATCACAATCAGTTACTTATAGGACAAGGGTATTCACGTGAGTGTCTACCTCTTCAATGCAACCACACAAGGAGTCAAATCCACATATATCATTGGTTTCTATTTTACCACACAAGGAGTCAAACCCCAATATGTGGTTAGTAGAATAGTCATAAGGTAATGCATTTGATGTGGAAGCTCAATTTTTATTGTTTATATTTTTTTTTCCATTGTTGTTATTGTCATTATTGTGATCAGGAAATGGCTTTTGGAATATCTTCAGCTTAGCATTTTTAGAGGATGTTCCTCCTTCTACCTCAATTTCTCCATCATCGACAAGCTTTTGGATGAAGACTTTGAGTTTTATACACTTGTTTGTGTCATGTACTTTGATGTGATGGTATTTGCAATATTCATTTTTCCTATACCATTTTGATTTGGGTTGGTTCTCATCAAAGGGCCTTGTGTTAGGAAATACCATCAAATTGTGATCCACTACATTTTGAAATATGGACTCCAAGGGTTCATGAAAGTTAGTAAACTTTCTATTGAAATCATAGTCATGGTTATAGTTGTTGTTGTTGTGAGGGAAAAATTGTGTTTGATTGTGAGATTGCTAATTGTAATTGTTTGAATTGTTGTTGTTTCAGTTATGATAGTTGTTGTTGTTTCCTTCTTGAAGGTTTTGCACATTTTTAACATTAGTGACACCATCGTGTGTGACACCTTTATTTTTGGACCAAAATTTAGGTTTTCTATTTTTGTTTGTGTCATTATTTGAGGATGATGAACTATAATGTTTAATGACACCTTTTTCTAAAAGTCCATTTTCAATGTTTTTGCCCCTCTTGACTAATGTAGCAAAATCCTCAGGGCTAGCCATCTTCATGTGAAAAGACATCTCTAGTATCAAGTTTTTGATAAATATATCCACAAGGTGGGAATCCTCAATTTTGTAGGGCATGTTGTTAGCAAGATGCCTCCACCATTGTAGAAAGTTGGCAAATGTTTCATCGTTTCATTGGTTTGTGTTGCACAAATCACTTAATGAGGCATGGTGTTCAATGTTGTAATAATATAGTGCTATAAACTTTGCCATTAGGTCATTGAAAAAGATAATGGAACCCTTGGGTAAGTTCATTAACCATTCTAGTGCGAGGCCTCCAAGACTTCATGTGAAGAGCCTCTTAAGATAATCTTCATTATAGGCTACTTCTTGACACAACAACAAGAATTCCTTGAGATGTGTGATAGGGCATGTTTCTCCTGTATATTTGTCAAATTTAGGAATCTCAAAGTTTGGTGGGAATCATATCATGCTAATAGATCTATCAAATGGAAAGGGACAAACTTCCTCAACAAAAAAATCTTTCACCCCTTTATTAGTCATGCTATGTACCAAATTTTGAAGTTCATGCAATTGTTGGACTAAATCTTGGTTTGGTTGCACTTGTGATTGTTGAGTAATTGTAAATCCACCTCCCAAGCTATAAGGAGTTACAAATGTATTATGAGGTTGTGGAAGTGCTCCACTTTGGCCAATATATTGATATTTAGTCATTGAAATTGGCATAGATGTTTTTACCATACTTGTGAAAATTTGTGAATAAGCAGAATACATTGGTTGTGTTGGAATTGCCATCTATTGAGTAGACATTTGCCTAATGTTTAAGCATCCCATAGTTGGACCTGTTAAGGTGGACTGCAGAATACTAGCATGCATAGTATTGTTGAGTATGGTACTAATGATTTGTTTGATATGTTCCACACTTAATTGGAATGTTGGTTGTGTGGCGCCACTTGATGTAGATGTAGCACTAGTTGTCACCATTGGTCCTTGGCTAGATGCTTGGGTTGTGTTTGGCAAAATGGGAACACCACCCTTCGTAATCTATCTAAACAAGGTGGTCTCCTCAAATCTTGTAGGGAAATTAACACCATCTTTAACCAAGTTTAGGAAGATCTCAATTTTGTTTTCCCTAATAGATTTTTCCATCATTTTGACATTGTATGGATCTACAAGGAATGTTCAGACATCATTAGGGATATTGTTATTGTCAATAGGGTTTTCCTCTTGGTATACTTCCTCGTCATCATTTTCCAAAGTTGTGTTGCAAAAAGGATCTTCTAGTTCTTGTGTGGATGTTAAGCTAGGCATGCCAAAGTTTGAACTAGAGGGAAATCCTTCCCCTAATTATGTTATATGTGGAGGAAAAGGATTCTCCATCTCTTTTTTCCTTAATGAGTCCAATAAGTGAGACATGGGATTAAATGTGAATCGACTGGATTGTCTATGTACCATACAATAGTGACCAAACCAATGGGTGGAAGAGTATGGAAGAAAGAGGGGGAAAATGGGAGAGAACTATTGAACCTTATGCAATGAAAGGAGGCCAATAACCTAGATGTAAGCAAAGACCTTGGTTTAGCAAACAAAGTGTGATTACTCACTATTTGGTGATGGAGTTGTGATCCCAAATAAGTGATAGGTATTTTCTTGTGGATGAAAGGTCTAATGTTATAATCTCGGAAGGTTTTCTTATGCCAAAGTCTTTAGGTTCAAATGATCAAGCTATCTAGAGGAAGTTTGCAAATGAAAGACTAGAAATGTGGAAAAAGAAAATGGTATGTGGAAAATGCAGGTGTGGTGGTCACTTATACAGTTAACTCAACCCTTGCTCACTAGGAACAAAAACTTAGGGTTTACTCTTGGGAAGGTAGACCAATTTCAAAGTTTTGCATTATACTCAATTCTATCATAGCGGTCTTCTTTAGCTTTTTTTTTTGGATGTCTTTGATAGCATATTGGAATTGTTAGTCACTATGTGCTAGGTTTTTCCTTTCCTTGTAGAAAAATGGTTTGGACAATTTCACCTTCTTATGTTTGACTTTGTCAGTCATGGCAGGAACAAAACAAGACTCAATTTCAAGCACAAATTATGACTAGATTTAACCAATTTCAAATACTAGACCAATATAAGACTTTCAAAAATAATTATGAGTCAAGAGAACCCACTTACCACTATTTCACTCACTGAAGTTTACCTCACAATTTCACTTGTTTTGCACTTGTTTTATGTTTGGTATTTTTTTTTAATGTTTAAAACAAACAAGCATGCAGAACACGCCAACAATCCTAATAAGGCTACAACTAGGATGTACAAGGCTTATCTAAAGGGTGTCCTCAATATACACAAGGTACATGAGGCCAAAATCTATAGATGAAAGAAAATAATGCCACACAGCTAGAGGGAGACAGTAACTCAAATCTCCTCCTTCACTTCTCAAAAGTATAAAGTTCTTTGGGCTTAGCCAAGAGTGAAGAGATTTTGGTTCCAAGAGAGGTGTCTTTTGATTCACCTTCCGATTCTTATACTCTACTAGAATACTAGAGTTGAGGCCATCCCAAGGGGTAATGAAATCCCCAAGTAGGCTTCTTAAAAAAAGAAAAATAAGACCACTTATTTCTTGTGCACCCAAGATCACCTGAAGGCACAAGGGGGGAGAATATGTAAGTGGCCTTGGGGTTTAAAAGACACACACATTCTTTTCCAATGAAGCTTTAGGTTTTGTAATCTACTTGAAGACACACATATTTAAAGCATACAATGTTCTTTCCAACTTGAAATCATTGTCAACATAAATAAAAGTGCAAATTTGTCAACAAGAAAGTAAATTGAGCATGCGCATAAACAAAATGCTAAAAATAAAATCAATTTCCTTTAAGACATTCAAGAGTATGTGAATTCATTTTAAGCACCAAACCCAAATTTATTTTAAGCACCAAGCCTAGACATTCATGTCAATTTTCTTAAGGCATTCAAGAGTGTATGAGTTTATTTTAAGCACCAATTCCAAATTTTTTCTACCCTAAGGATACATTCCAATGAAAAGATGGTTCATTCCTTAAGGGTATTCAAGATTGAGTTTTCTACCTAAACATCCATTCCAATGAAATATGAATAAATTCCTTTGAAGCATTCAAGATGGAATGAAAAAATTTCCTTTAGGCACTCAAGAGTGTGTTTGGAGATAACTCATTAATTTGCAACATTCATTCAAAGGACAAATGATTATAACATGCAAGTTAATTAACCTTTAATTCTAAAGTGATAAAAATCACTACAAATTTTCTTAGTGATAAAAATCACTATTGGTTTGTTCCCTGCATAAAAATTTGTTAGCAATCCCTGCAAACCACCAATTAGCAAATAATAATGTTTCAAATTTCACAACTCTATCAAAAAATACAGATGACAGAGCACAGCTGCAGATGACAGTATGCAGAGACGTCAATTTACACATATGTCGAAACTCGTAGATGATAGAAGACAAAAATGTATGATTTTGTAGTCAGATGGTACTATTTGTCAGGTGTAGACAAAAGTTGAAGATTAGAGATGCTAAAATACACATGACAAAAGGGCACCCAGAACACAACGCAAATGACAACATGAAAATCGCAGATGACAAGATACTACACATAGACCACAGATTGATTTTTGAAATTTTAAAACTCACATCCAAAGCAGATGATAGAATAACCTACGTAGATGCTAAAACTATATTCACAAATTGAATGTGAGTGGATAAATGCATAAGGGTGCAGAGATGCTAGTTTGCGGAGATGGCAGAACACAGACGACACTACATTTGATGCAGATGCCAATGCGATGTTTTTTGCGATAGACTAAAAATTCTTGGCAGATTTTTAAGATGAAAACAAGGACTTGGGTCCCACCAGGTGTGCCAAAATGTATGCTAGAAAACTAGACCTATTGGAAACAAGAGTTAACAAACAAACATTAGTAATGTGCATGCATTAAATATTCAACAATGAAATAAAACTAACTAAAATTTTCTTGAGTTTTGTAACTCAAAGCAACCAACAACTCAAGTCCTTAAGTAACCTCAAACAGCTCAACAAAGGCACCCATGAGAGGCCTTGTTGGTGTGTTTAAATTGGAGGGATGTTTGGTGTGCACTCCCAAACATAATTATGTTTGAATCTCTTGATGTGAAGGTACAAGTGTGATTGATAAAACTATGAAACTATGCTATATGAGATAAAGAACACCTCAAACAATGGCTATGGAGGAAGCCATGTTTGAAAGCATTCAAGGATATGGAGATGGAATTCAATAAAGAAACTAAGCTAATGTTCAAGCTAAAGTAGTATGAAGATCTAAATGCATGAAAGAGTTAAATCTAATAATGCAAATGCAATCTAAAATCAGCTACCAAGGGTTAGTATGCAACATGAAATCATTATGAAAACTCTAAAACTCAAACTAGCATGATAACACTATAAAAGCTCAAAACTCAAACTAACATTATAAAAATTCATGTGGAGGAGATAAAAATGCTTGAGACAAGGGCTCTATTTATAGGCTTGAGAGAGGCCTTGGGTGAGGTGGCATCTATGTGGCATCCACATAGTGCCACAAGGAGACACATAAGCAAGCCATGCAAGTGGTCAATAGTCAAAGTTTGCTCACATGTGTGTGAGCAAATTTGGAGAAAGGAGTGAGGGACAAAGCTTGCAAGAGGGAGTGGTCTCACACATGTGTGAGCACACACTTAGGCTTAAGAAAGATTTAGCAAAGTGATTAAGGTAATTAAGTGGGATTAAATGGTAGATAGGCTTAAGAGGATGAAAATAATGGTTGTAGGCTAGGCTTTAGGCTAGGTTTAAGATTAAATTAAACAATATTTAATTTAATCATAGGTTTAGAAGAATTAATGAGATGGAGGGATTTAAATAAATAGAATTTATTTAAAAGGGGGAATTATGGGGGATCATGTATTACATAAATTTAACACATTAAGGCTGGAGGTATTTAAATTAAATTTAAATACTTAGAAAAGTGAACCCACTTAATTAAATAAATTTAATTAAATAGGTAAAAGAATATGACAAATATAATTAATTATGATGTCAAGGGAAACATTAAATAAATTAATATAGTCTTTTGGGATGATTTTAAGTGTCTACACATACATCAAACAAATGTTGGAGAAATGGAAAAGGAAAATTCAATGGAAAGTGCTACAATTGCAATAAACATGGTCATAAAGCTAGCGAATGCAAAGAGAAACCTAAGTTTAAAGGAAAATGTCACAAATGCAACAAACATGGGTACAAATAATTAGAATGCAAAACAAAGATATTGAATCCAATAGAAAAAATTATAAAATCTATAATTGGTTGGGACTATAACACTTGGTGTAGATTTCATTACTATGGAGAATTTGGACACATTGGAATGAATTGTGTAAAGCATCACATGAGAAAAAGGGATACCACCAAAAGATGTTTCATTTGTATAGAACTTGGTCATCTTGCCAAGAACTACATGAATACTAGATGAATTGAAGATGAAAAGAAAGCAAAAGCTAATAACATCATACAACAGATGAGACAACAATGGGTTCCAAAATCCTCTAAGAATGCAAGTCCAAGTTGTGTTGAACAAGTCACTCAAGAATTGGGTGACTCCACCATTTCTACTTGATCTCTCAAAGGAGAAATAGAATTGTGATACTAAATTAGGCATCAAATATCAATTCCAGTCAGTAGAATGAAATATCCAAATCAACATTCAAGATGCAAAAGGGATCACTGAATAATAGATGAAAGCTATCACTAAGCAAGGTCAGGTTACTATCTTACTAAGCAAGGTAAGGTTACAGACTCTATCGAGCAAGGTCAGGAGTAACTAAGGTGTGTATGATTACTGAGTCATTAAGACTTCACCAAGCATTCAATAAAAGAAAGTGGATGAAAGTCTATCAATTTGATCTAACATTTGTACTAGGCATTTATGGAAAAATTTTATAAAAGGAATGAAATCAAAGTCATTTTCACCATAAATTTTTAAGAGCTATTGCAGAAAGTGATCTTCAAGAGTGTTCAAGCGATTTGAGAAAATTATTACCAAATTTTTTTGAATTCTCTCAAACCCTACCAAGCAAAGATGGCATCCAATAGTAGCAAAGTGAAACAAGAATCAGATATGTTGGTTCATGGAGTAGAATGGAAAGCACCAAATTTCAAGCTCACTCCTATAGTCACAGAAACCCTAGATCCAAGTGGAGCATAGTCGCACATCCCTCCTAAGGTATTCTTGATAAATGATATTCTTTCTCATTTTAAATGCAAAATTTAGGATATTAGTACTCTGGAAATGGACAAAACCCTAAAAAAGCTATGTGTGAATGGCACGTTGAAACCAAATCATCAACATTTGGAAGCAAAAGGTTTAACACATATCCCTCGCATGCTATGAGACTTCCAAATCAAATGGATAATATGCATTATTAGTTAAGTGCATAATGGTTAGTTGTGGTTGAATCAACATATTTTGATCACAAAGAAGATGATCCATTGGATCACCAATCTCCCTATGCTTGCTAAAGGCAAAATAACTAAAACCTTAAGTCAAATTAAACTTGAAAAGAAAATCCTTGCCGAATGGGATGGAAGGCGAATGAAAATAAGCAGCATGACTGACATGGAGTTGAAGTTCAATATTCACATTATTACACACAAAATATACAGTTCTAGTAGGTTAAATAGTGTGTCATGTGAAGCTGTAGACCCTGCATACAAGGTAGTCAAGAATAACCTTTCTCTTGACCTTGCTAAGCTACTATTGAATCAATTCAACAAGAATATGGTAAGCATCAGGACATCAAAGAACAATCCATGTAAGTTTTTCTCACTTTTGACATGTTTATTCTTCTATTTTCAAAACTTCTTTCCATCAAAAGGTACTGTTGTTTGGAGGAAAGATGTTCCAATACTCTATCAAATTAATGAATACATTGCTGAAATGGGAGAAAATTATACTAGTATCATGGATAATTATTTTGATGTGCTCAAGGAGAAAATGAATAATAGATTCTAAATCCCCAAGAAACTAGTAGAAGATTATAAAGATGATATTTTTTTTATGGTAGATAGTGACAAGGTGTACATTCAGGTAGTTAGGCCTAGAATTGTGTGGGTAAAACTTCTTGGATATGAGGTTAATATTGATGAAACAAAGGATATAATTGAGGCATTAATAAATAAGACACTTGATCCCAAGGCAACCTATTTTGGAATATATGATGAGGCCAAGGCCAGGATAGAACTAGATATTAAGCTCCCTTATGAAGTTAACAAAGGCAAGAAGAGGATTGCCAAGTTGAAAATAATTTCCACTCTCCTATTAACCGAGGGAAAAGGTGAGGATGAAGAGAAGTTAGGGGAAGAAGAGCCACTGAGGGAAAATGGTAAGGATATCATTACCAAACCTACCAAGACATCTACTATCGTGGTCACCAGGAGATCTTCCAAGAAGAAAGTAGATAAGGAAGGAGGAGACATGATATTCAGGAAACCTCCACCCACCTTCCAAGATAGATTGAATGATTTGGAGTTAGGTTCTAGCATAACCAATTTCAAAGCACTAAAGTATGAAATCAAGACTAAAGAAGAGTAGAAGCAGATTGAAGATTTGGTGATAGATAAAATGGGTAGGTGGAAATACTTAGCTAATCAATTTGCACTTTAGATCCCAAGTGTATTGATGGATAAGATTAAGCCAAGATGGGAATTTGCTTAGAAAATTGCTAAAGATATCTATGAGAAAACCCCGAGGTAGCTTATGCCAAGCCTAACCAACAAGGAGGTGAAGGAATCTTTGAAGAAGAATAAAGAGAAATTAACCTTGAGATTCAACACTTGTCTAGTATTGATGAAGGTTATTGAGCATGTTGTGAAGAATGCTACAAATATATGGAAGAATATATATCTTCTTCACAAAATGAATGATTTTGTTGTAAGTGTCAGTGATAAAGATGATGATGTTGATAAGGAAGAAAAGGATGAATAGAAAAATGATGAAAAAGTAACTCATTTGATAATATTGATGATGAAGAGGAATATGAGCAAGAGGCTACCAAGGATGACACACAAGATGTTGAGGAAATTGACCTAGTTAAGATTGTTGCAGTGGTTATAGGATCACTTCTTCATTCTCCAAACAAAATATTGACAACATCAAGCATGAAGACAACATCAGCAGGATTGATTGTGACTAGCACTACAAGCACAAGCATCCAATCACTCTTTGCACTAGTCTAGCTCCAAGTGATTTAGTTTATACTAAGCTTGTAGTGGAAGAATTGACTAAGCCAAGCAATGTGAATCAAGTGATTCAATTTATATGTCAAGTATCACAATATTCACTGAGTCACTAGTGTAGACCGAGTTCAAGACTACTTGAAAGTGATAAGTATGGACTGAGCTTCTACCTCTGTAGAGTGCATAATAATGCCAAGAATTGACAATGGATGTCAAGTATTAGAACCTCATTGAGTTAGTCATCAGAATCTGAGTGTCTACATTTGAGCTGACTTTGTAATATTTGTGTAAATTGGTATTGTGGTTGACTTTGTAATATTTGTGTAAACTGGTATTGTGGCTGACTTTGTAATTGTATAATTGGATTGGTATATATGTAATGTATTGTATCACATCCAAAGTGTAAAAGAAAAAGATGCAATCTAATCGAATGTAATTAGGGAAGAGCAGAACGATGAATTACAAAGGCTACAAGTAGTATAAGGAGTAGAAAATATATACCTATCATAGTAAGGTGATTTGTAGACACAAAGGAATCTCACTCAGCAAACCAAGTTGTAGATTAGAGATCAGCTACTGCTTCATCCTACTAGGTGGATCAGAAAATCCTTTAACAAGGTAGACCTAACAGTCTTATGTAAATCTCTTTACCAAGTGCATACTTCACTGTATGTTTGTAAATCCTTTAACAAGGTGGACCTAGTGGTCCTTATAGCTCCTAATATGGTAGATCATTAGAAGTGATTAGTGTAAGCCTTAACATGCCAACTTTATACTGCAGTACTAAAGCTTATGGGTATCATCCCCAACCCAATTTTACTTTCCATTTGGAAGGTGTTGTGGTTCCATAACACATGTCCATTCCCTCGAAATGGGGACCCTCTAACTTTTTTGGACTCCCAAACTCACGGTTCGAGATTTGAGAAAATATTAGAGTTAGAAATTTTGAAAAATCATAAAAAAATATTGAAAAGTTGAAAAAAACTAAAAAATTAAAAACAAATTAATAAATAAAAATTGAAAAGTCAAAAAATAATAATAATAATAATAAATCATGCAATCATGCAAGCGCACTCCCACCAATGGTGGGGCGCAATGTGGGTGGATGGGTTGTAAAGCCCCCACCTTCATTCAACCCTCATTCATGTCCAAACATTTTATACAAGATCAAATTGAATGAAAGGTGTGTCTAAGTCATTTTGCATTGTGTGCCCATTTTTATTACATTTCATTGGCACAATGCGCACATAACATAACACCAAGCACACATTCCATGGCATAGCGTGCACATAACATAGCACCACTTGACCATGGTGGAGCATGTACATATTTCATTGGCACTATGCAATCATCCCATTTGTGCTACGTACACATCATTGGTGATGTTGTGTGCCCACCGTACCCATTACTTGGTGCCATGCACCGCTCATCAAAAGCTTACCTCCTCCTCTCCACACAAACCCTAACTGCCCCTTGAGCATGCTTTGTATCGTGCCTCAAGTGCACTTTGCACTACACTCATGCATGCTACTCCCACTTCATACACACAATCCTGACACTACATGGCACACCTTAGCTCCACTCACTTTTGCCCTTTGCCATGTGCGCGCACTACCAAGCTATGCCATGCATAAATTTTTTATTAAGAATGTAATAAACCCAAAATTAAAATCAAAAAATAGAAAAATAGAAAAAAATAAAATATATAAATAAATAAATAAATAGAGTGAAAAATAGATTCAAAAATAAATAAAATCACCTGAATTGGTTGTTTCTTTTTGTTCTTTATGTTTATTTTCTTTTCTTTCATTAGTGAAATTTAAGGCATTTGTGTTTTATTTCCAAGTTTTATCATTGACCTAATGAGCATTTTTCTTGTGTCGTGTAGACATTAAATGGTATCCACATCCAAAATGGGACCTAAGCCTATCATTTTCAAGTTTCCAGGCATATCCTCAAAATCAAGATTCCATGACGATCATGCAGAAATTAGAGATACTAACTTGGGACATATAGACCTGGGTGACTATCTTAGAATATGTAATAAACCCACTGAGAGATTCACACTGATATCTACCTTGATACATTTTGGGTTGGTGAGCACAACTTCATATCCCATATCGGTACAGTCAATAGAATTGATCATGGTTATGGCACAACACTTTGTTTCTAAGGAGAGAGTAGTTAAGAGTGTCACTAGAGAAATTGTGTTGGACTTGTGACCCGACAACATTGAGAGGGTCTTCCATCTCCCAAGGGCAAACCAATTCATTAGACTTTCTTATGAAGCAGTGGAGAGATGGTACAGGGAGCAATAGAAAGAGGTGACAAAAATCATTCAATCCTCCTACCTCCTTAAGAAGACTCCTTTGGGCAAGATTATAGGGAAAGTGGACATGACTAGGGGATACATGAAGGATGACACTAGATACTCCATTATCCTCTTGAGTAGAGTCATGGGCTTACCAAAAATAAGCCACCTCAATGCTTTCATGGTTAATTTTATTGAAACAATCAAGATGGTGAGGATGCCTCTAGACTGGGCTACCACACTAAGTGAGAACTTGTGTGAGCAGTTGGGTGCAGTTAAGGAGAAGAAGTTCTATATGACTTCTTACATGGTTTACTTTCTTGCAACAAGAGCAAAAAACTACCCCAATTTGTATAGGAAAGGTAGTATGTAGGATCCTAATGCATGGCCTTACATTGTCTACCCTCAATTGGTGAGGAAGAAGCTCTTAGCACAAAGCAAGGAGTATAGAATTGTGAATGATGCATTCATATTCACGATCATTCAATTCATTGAAGGTGATTATGGAAAGAGGTTATCCATAGAAGAAAAAGCACAAATAACAACTCTCGGAGCCTACTTCATCCAATTCAAAACACTTACATATCTGTGGGTAGCTGGTGCGACTATTAACCCCAAATATCCAAGTGATGAGCTGGTGTTATTGGAGATTTCTTAGTAGATTAAATCTGCATATGAGAGGGTCAAGAGAAAGAGGAGACCCTATTGGACATGGCCCCTTATCATTGGATCATATCAAGTCAAACAAAAGCAAGATATTCCATCTTTCGAGTGGGAATGGGAGAATTATCCCCTTGAAGAATAAAATTCCCCTTCGCTCTATTTTGATAATATCAGAAGAGTGGAGAGTTTGGCCGACAAGGAGTTCCATCACGAGGATGCCATAGAAGATCATTGGATGAATGCCACAAATGACTACAACATCCACATAAGGGACTATTGTAGGATGACTTTATATCTAGTAGAAAAGGCTCTCAAGCTCAACATCCCAGAGGAAATAAGGCAATAGGATTCATAGGAGCTACTGCACCCCCTATTTAAGTTGGACAAAATAGGAGAGAGGCCCATCATGAACGCCAAGGTTGACAGGGAGGAGGGTAATGATATTAATCATCAGGTAAGGCACGTAGTTAGAATGATTAAGGATTGGATCAAGAAGCCTTTTCAACTTGATCCAATACCTAACACAGTTATCTTCCATGCTCAAGCCCATCCTAAGAGAGGTAAAGGGAGGAAAGTCACAATTCCTACCTTTGTGGTCCAATCTTCCATAAGGCCAAAAATAGTATACCAACTTGACTACCTCGTTGGATACTATTATCCTCTAGAGAAGAAAGGAAAGAACAAGAGGAAAAGGACCTCCCCTCAAAGGATTCAAATAGAACAAGGTGAAGCACAAGTACCTCCCCAACAAAAGGAAGAGAGTGTACAAGGTTCTGAGGATACTGGTGCTTCTCAAGTTCAGGATGACCCTCGGATGCCTCCTTTTGTGCCTAGCCTATCAAAAGAGGGAGAGAGTTAGCAAGTTCCCATTCCTCCTTCACAAGAAGAGCTAGCATACCTTTCTACCTACACAAAACCAAAGAGGATCAAGATCTGAATAAAGAAAAGGCAAAGGGTGACTAGGAGAATGGTGCCTTTTCCATTTATTCTTGAGACCATTCCTGAAGGTGAAGAGGAAGAAGAAGAGGAGATAGACAAAGAAGAGTAGCTACTCCTACAATAAAGAACTTGGTAGGCTAGAGCCATGGAATAGGAAAAGAGGAAAAGTACCATGAGCCTATTGTCATCCACCCTAGCAAGACCCTTAGAAGCTTCTTCTTCGGAAGATGAAGTAGAATAGTGGGTGGATGAGTAGGATGAAGAGGGCGATGATGTTTTCAAAATGTTAGATTTTGATTTTATGCCCACTGGAACAAAATTAGTTGGGGATAAGATCAATGATAACACTATAGGCGAACCTCAACAAGAAGACTAGACATAGATGCCGCTAGATTCATAGGGTCCTAATCTTACTCCTCTATCTCCACCACAAGTCATAGTGGTAGATAAGGGTTTAGTTACTCCTCCACCCCAAAGTTCAGAAGAGGAACTAGTTTAGAAGGAACCATCACAAGAAGAGGAACTGGAACAAAGTGCCATCGATGAAGTGTGAAGGGAGGAACAAATGGTAGAATATTCACAACCACCTTCTCAAGACATTGAGGTGCAAACTTTTGGGTCCACTGAAATAGAGGTCACAAAAGAGGAGCCCTTGCAATAGGAAACAACTCAGAGGAGTGATATGGGAAAGGAGGTAGTAGAACACACCCCTTTTTCTTCAAGAAGAAGGTCTTCAGATAAGTGCATCTTGAGTCGGCTCTAAAAGGAAGTAATAAGGAGTACTAGACCTAAATTTCATGCTTTAGAGGAAGACATTTTTGAGATTGCAAACATTTTGAATAATCCTAAGTCCCTGACACATAAGACAATACCATTGGCATTTGTCACCAGTACACAGAACTAGGAATTGTTTGCACAAGTGACTATCACTCCTGAAGATGTAGACATAGAAAGCCTTGGTCCCAAGGATTATCAACTTAAGGAGACCATGCTTGGGAGATCTACATGGGATATAGCCCAATTAATTTTGACCATCAAAATAAAAGAAGTATTAAAGAGCATGGGGTAGGATGAGGTTGAACTCCAAACACTTCAAAGATAGATCAAGATCCTAAAGGGATATTTGGCTGAAGTGGTTGGTCCTCTTGATCCTGAGCACCCTGAGGACACATTGAACATTGTTCTTAGAGAAGGGGGAGTGCAGCATATGGATCCATTTTTGAAAGCCTTTTAGTAGTGGCATGAAAGTTTTGAGGAGAAGGGTATTTTGATTATCATAGGAAATTTGAAGTTGATGCATGCTACAAAAGAGAACGTGAATAAAATTGTAGCAATTTTGAAGTAGGACTTCAACATTATGGATGAAGTATGGGCCTGGAGTGAGGATTTACAAACTCTGTAAACTATCAAAGGGCAAAGGTATCAGATTTTGATTGATGTATATATAGTAGAAGAGTTAGATATGATTGATGATTGGATAGTGAAAATAGTGGATCGCAATAAAGTAATGGAAATGTTACATGAGGCAATTCATTGGCTCAACAACCAAGCCTAGGAGTGAATTTTGGAAGCAAAGAAACACTATAACAATGCATGCTTGTATATTTTTGAAGATGAGAAGTGAGAAGAATTGTTACCTATAGAAATAGTGGTACATAATTTTAGGAAGATTTTTGTGGAAGTTGTCGATGATGAAGATATTGAAAAAGCCTTCAAGACTAAAGAAGCATTATTAGAATTGGATAACAAACTTGGTGATTTTTTTGACACCCAAATTGAGGTAGACAATTATAAACAAAAGGTCAAAGACAAATATGAGGCTTTGGATTTATCGGATGTGGCTAAAATTGCTGAGATTGTAGAGAAATTCAAGGGTAAACATCCAAACATAGCTTTGGGATGAAAAAGAACAAAACCTAGATGCTAGAATTTCAATTTTGACACTCAATAAATTTTTTAGATTTTGAACCATTTTGAGGTGTGCAGCTCTGTAGGTACGTAAGTACATAGCTATGCAGCTCTACAGGTCCATAGCTCTGTAGCTCCACAGATGCACATTTTCAAAAAATTTATGCTAATAGTCAACTGCCAGTTCAAAAAATAGAACCTCTCATGCATTGGAAATGCATTCTGATGATAGTTTAACTCCTATAAATGCCTTGTGAAGGATCAACTTCAATTTTTGGCACTCCCAGATAGTTTCACTTTGACTCAGAGCTTTCTCTCTCATATTTCCTTATTTTTAAACATGTAAAAGGCTCATGCATCCAATTAATGAATTAAAATATAGATGGAGTCTTACTTAGCACCAATTAGGTTGTAGTTTGTATATAATTAGTTTATTTTATTAATTAAGAGAATTTTATTGCATGAAGATATATCTCACTCTCAACACAAATTGAGGAGATAATTTCTTATAAATACCCCATTGTAATATGTAATGAGGGCTACCGTTATTTTGTAATAAAATTGTGCTTTTGGTGCTCGCATTTGGAGTGTAGTAATTCTTTCCTAAATGTGTCATTATTTTTTGGATATATTTTCATGAAATTGTGATTGAGCCAAAGGTTTATTGCTTTGTTTCTGGTTATGCATTTCAATAGTTCTGGTATTTATTATGGTATCAATGAATCTCATTGCGTAACTAGCTTATGAAGAAATCATAGTATTGGGCTTACATAACTTTTTGTCTCACATGAGTGCACTTTTTGTGGCCTTGTGATTTGATGAAGGGTGAAACTTCATATGCTCATTAAGTTTCTCACCGAAAATTGCATCAATGGATTCAGGGAAGCGTTGCTCCTTCTTTCATTGGTTATTTATTGTTCTCTTTGAAAGCTTAACTCGCAGGTGTGTCATTTTCCACAATTTATGTCCATTAGGAATTTTAATTTCATGTTATTTGCTTTGCTAACCCTCTTGTTAGAGTAGGAATTCATACTAGTTGCATTGTTAGCTTGCATTCATAAGAAAACATAAAAAATAAAAAAACATAGTTCTTTTAGTGTTATTTTGAAGTAGCATGCAGATTCTTCATCTCATTCCAAAATCAAAACAAACTAGCAAAGACTTCCTTGTGAAAAATCACATTTATCATTAACTGAGCAGATTTTGGTATGTTGCAAGACAACTCGGAACCTTAGAGTTGATCAACAAAATCAACTTTTCAGGAGAGGAATTTGCAAGAAATTCCTGCCATTTAGCATCGTGCATAACAATAGCCCAATAGAAGTGGCACTATAAGGAGGGCCGCACTTTTGATTCTCAAAAAAGGAAGGAGAATTTGCCAACATTTTGAAATTATGCACCTTTTTGCAAAATTCTACACTTCACACAAGTTTAGAAATTTTTTTTGAGTTTTCTTAAATTCAGGTGCATAGGTGCATAGGTCCGTAGGTCCATAGGTACATAGATCTACAACTATGTAGGTCTGCAAAACTCTGTGGTGCACAAAATTCAATGAGGTGAGAAAGTGTGCTTCTATAGAGGTGTGCTTTTTCTAGAATTGATGTAAACTGGAGGCTTCTGATCTAGAATCCCCATTTCAGTGAGCATTGAGGCCTTCACCAAGGGCACATGAGTTTCTTGAGCTTACCCACTTTCACAAACCACACAGTGACAAGGGAGTACCACGAATCCAACCACTTCCATTCAATCTTTCATCATCTTCTTTAGCTCCACCTCCACTCCAACCACCTGGTGGACCACCACATACTCCCATAGTTCCACCTCCATAGTAGCCACCCTTAGGCTTGCCAAATCCTCTAATGGTGTTCTTTGCAAATGTAGTAGACTCACCAATAAACTTGAGAGGTGCACTCCATGACCTCTCTAAGAATCACGAGATGTTTTACCCAAGATTCATCTATGGAGAAACTCGAACTGCTGAAGACCGTGTTAAAGTTTTCAAAGAAATTTGCAATTGAAAGCAGATTGCCAATGAGGATGTGGTCCTTTTTTTATTTCCCCCACTCTTTGGGGGAAGTTTCTTATAATTGGTACATCAATTTTCCTCCTAGATGTATCAAAGATTGGAATACTTTTGATAAATTGTTCCTAGAGCAATTCAAAACATTCATCAACCTAGCGGTGATGCATCAAGAATTCATATCAATCAAAAGGGACCCAGTTAAGAGGGTTTCCCATTTCAATCATCGCTTCCATATGGCATATCGCAAGCTAGAGGCAGCATACAATATACTAGTTGAAGTAGCTATTCAGATTTATCTTAATGCTATGGATCTTCTTACAGTTATCTTTCTAAGAAGGCTTCCTACCACAGATATTGATACATTAGAGAAGGTTTTCACAGAAGCAATAACTCTCACCAAGCAAGCCAATCCTTACGGATGAGGATTGATGATTCCACCTCAATCTATCACGGAAATTCCAACATACCTAGTTAGAGTACCTACTATGCCTAGTCCATTCATACCAACGAATCCAATTCCACTACAGCAAGCATCCACTCTATAGAACCTTACATTGACTTATTTGGGGTATGAGCCTCCTAAGACTGCTTTCTTTGAGAAGAAGGAAATAGTTCCTATTGAAATTGACAATAACTTCATTTTAGAATTTGATTAGATGAAAAATAATATGTCACAAATGAACAATGAACTAACTCATCTTAGGTTTTCACAATGATAGAATAACAACTTTCAAAGAAATAATGTTGGTCCTTCCAACAACAATTATGGCCAAAGTTACAATAGAAACTTCAATGGCAACAACAATAATGCAAAAAATAATAGTGGAGGAAACAACTTCAATCCTCCTGATCACAACAATGGATTCCACAGATAGAACTGATAGTGGAACACATGTTCAAATAATGAAAGTATTCTTGTTGATAACAACAACAACAACATTCAGTATGTGGATGTCAATCAGTATGATGACATCCACAATGCACATAGAAATGATGTTTCGCACTATAATGGGAATCTTGAAATGGCTCAAGGCTCTCAAGAAAGTGATAATTCTACTCCCATGCAATTTAATGCCATGTTGTTGGAATCCTATGACCCCACACAAAAGCCACAAGTAGAAAAATCAGTCAGTGAAGAATTCTTGTTTCCATTCAGCCAGGAACCTGATTTTCAACATGAAGAAATGTTTTCCTTTCATAGTGATAATTGAAATGCATACAATTTGAGAAGCTAAAAGGAACCTTTGATAGATGGGATTCCTCCAGCATAGTAACCAACTCCTCCTGATCCAAGGGCAAGTAACAACCCAACACTGGTTAAACCACCAACTAGGGCCCAACAAAATTAGAACCAAGCCAATGTACCAACAATATTGAAAAATCCCACTTGGTCTACCAAAAGATACAGTATGGTGGAAGACTTGAAATGAATGAAAGCCAATATTTCTATTTTTGACATGTTGTTAAACTATCCACAACAATGAGAGGCACTCATGAAGACTCTATACCATACGAAGACTTCCCTCAATGTGAGTACCACCCCTCAAAAGGTAGTGTTGCAACAAGTTAATGCCGCAGAGGCATTGCCCACTATGTGTAAACACAAGGTGGAGGTGCCCTCATTTTTGTTTAGTATAAGGATATACGGGAAAAATCTTCATAATTTCCTTATTGATTTAGGAGCTTCATGCAATGTCATGCCATTATCCATAGCACAAAAGCTAGGGGTTACCCCTCAACCCACTAATTAGGTAGTGATACAATTGGAAAAAAATAGAGGTCAAATTCATAGGTGTATTGAAAGATGTACAAATATAGTTGATAGTCAACCCTCAAATTCAAAATGCCATTGATATACATGTGGTTGATATTCCAAAAATGTATGGGTTGCTCCTTAGTAGAGAATGGACAAAGTGTCTAAGGGGGTAGTTTTCCATAGATTTCACCCAGCTTTGGTTGCCATGGAAAGGTTTGAACAATCAAATTAAGATAGATGTGGAGCCCAAGTTAAAAAAGATGATCACTAATTACAATGCCCCTAATGAGGTAGATTTCTTACAAATAGATCTAGGCTCCTATAAGGTCATGGTTTTTGATACTATGTCAATCAGGAAACCAAATGACCAAGATATGGACTCCACAATTTCAACTTAAAAATATGAGGTCATAACACAATTCATAGACCAGATGATGGCTAACCTAAAATGTTTGGGAGAAGAGGCTGATCCCAATATTCTCCTCCTTCTAGGATTTTTTCGATTGCATAAAGTTAGTCATTTTGA
Organism: Cupressus sempervirens; assembly: GCA_028749045.1. Lineage (NCBI taxonomy): Eukaryota > Viridiplantae > Streptophyta > Pinopsida > Cupressales > Cupressaceae > Cupressus > Cupressus sempervirens. The sequence goes on from CM053785.1 coordinate 727,068,355, forward strand.
GTTCGAATGTTAATCATGTCAAGAAGCAGTTGCTAGAGTGTTGACCCAAATGGTCTAAGTAAAGAAAGTTGATGATCCACAAAAAGAACCCACTAAAAATCAAACTCCTACAAAGGAATCTAATACTATTGAAGAGATTGAAGGGGAAACTAAGGATTTGAATGCATCATATAGTGATACCTCCTCAGATGGTGGAGCTTTGTCTTCTCTTCCACCTAGAATAATCAAAGTACAAAGCAGAAGAAGGTATATAAAAGGCTAGGGATGGACTTTAGTGGTCATATGTCCTCTGCTAAAAGTTGAGGAAATTCAAGAACTGATAGGGGAAATTTAGGAGAAACAAGAAAAACACACACCTCCTCTATTAGGTATTCACAATGAAGAATTTTTGAGTCCACCTACTAGAAAATTACAATGGGTTCCTAAGAAACAATCCTTTAAAGCTCAAATAAAAGATAAATTGAGAATGAATAAGCACAACATTCAAAAACCTAAAGAAAACTCAATTTGGACTCTTCACTTTGATGGTTCCAAGTGTAAATTAGGAGCTAGTGTAGGTATCAACCTAGTTACCCCAAAGGGTAAATCTTTCTACACAGCATACAGATTGCAATTTAGATGCACCAATAATGTTGTAGAATACAAAACCCTAATTCAAGGACTTCTCTTTGCACTTGAGAAAGAAGTTATAACTCTCATGATTGAAGAGGACTCTCAATTGGTTATGTGACAAGTAAAATCGTTCTACTCTTGCAATGATAAAAGATTGATTGCCTATAGAAAAAGGGTATGGGACTTTCTTGATGACTTCCAAGATTTGAACATAAAGTCTATTCCAAGAAGAAATAACATGGTAGCTGATGCCCTTACTACCTTAGCGAGCGTGTTGCAACCCGTTGAAGGAAAAAAGTTGAAACATTTTTTAGTTCAACCAGTTGCTACTTCATCTATCCCAGACAATATCACAAACTTTCAAGTTTTTCAAGATGATCAAAACATACTAGAGTTTATCATGTGTAGTGGTCACTTTAAGGGACAAGAAATAGATGACACCCCTAATGACGAATCAGAGGATCTTGAAATTCAAGACGAAGATAGAATTTTGAACCTGAAGACCAATACTATTCCTAAGGGGATGGTTGAATTAGAATGTATCTTTGATCGTGATGAATTGATGCTCAACAATAGAGTTCCAGAAGAAAAGGGGACTAACAAATGTGATTCATACAATTTAGGAACAAAAGATGATCCCAAGATGGTAAAGATTGGGAAAGCATGTAGTTTGCAAGAAAGGGAAGACATGCTCAAACTACTCACTGAATATAAGGATGGCATTGCTTAGAACTATAAATATCTAAAGACATATGGTCCTTGGATCATTACACATTATATCCTCCTCAAACCGGATGCCAAACCTTTCTAACAAAGGCAAAGACTAGTTAATCTGATCCTCAAACCACTGATACTGAAGGAAGTCAAGAAATTGTCGGCTGCAAAAATTATCTTCCCTATATATCACTCCACATGGGTGGCTAATCTAGTTTTGGTATGAAAAAATATTGAAGAGATTTGACTATGTGTATACTTTCACAATTTGAACTTAGCCTCCCAAAAGGACAATTACCCATTGCCCTCATTGTGAGGTCTTATAGATTGTGAATAGTTTAAAAATGATGTCTTTCTTGGATGGATATTCTGGTTACAATTAGGTAATGGTTGAAGAGGGAGGCAGACTAAAGACCACCTTTATGACCAAATGGGGAACCTTCACCTAGAGGAGAATGCCATTCGGATTGATTAATGCAGAAGCTACATTTCAGTGTGCCATTGATGAAGCATTCAAGGGATTGATCAATAGATGAATAGTCATTCATGTGGATGACTTGACTATCTTTCCAAAAGATCAAACTAGACATATTGCTGATGAGAAAAGTGTTCATTTGGGGTCACTAAAGAAAAAATCCTAGGTCATATCATTTTGGAAGCTGGCATCTCCATCGATCCTAATAGAGTGGAGGCTATCTTAAAGTTGTCACCCCTGAACAGTCAAAAGGAACTTAAATCTTTCTTTGGGAAGATAAATTTTATTTGAAAATTCATAAGTGGATTTGTAGAGATTGTGCACCCACTTAATAACTTGCTCAAGAAAGAAGCTAAAATAGAATGGGCCTCTAAAGTTAAGAGATCATTCAAGGATATTAAGTTAGCCATTTCCATGGCTCTAGTATTGGTTAGTCTTGATTACAACCTTCCCTTCAAGATATATTCCTTTGCTTTAGAGCATTCATGTGCAAGGGTTTTGACTCAAAAGAAGCAAAAGGAAGATGAAATACCTATTATTTTTATGAGTTTCCCAATGAGGAATGTCGAGTTGAATTATTCTAACCTTGACAAATAGTCTTTTTCTTTGGTTAAAGTAGGTAAGAAATTCTACCATTACATATTGAGAAGTAAGGTGTATGTTATTGTACCTAACCTGATAGTAAAGACATTGTTGATGCAAAATAAACTTGGTGGAAGACGGGGTAAATGGATGGCAATACTTCAAGAGTTCAACTTTAAGATCCAACCTATGAAATTAGTTAGAGGTCAAGGATTCTCATGAATGATAGTTGATAACTTGGATGAAAATGAAAAGGAGTTCAAGTTTGATAGTGAAAAAAATGAAGATGACTAGAAGAAAATGATAGTATCTCAAGTTGATATTGGCCAAGGTGTAGTGACAAATGTCTGGTACCAAGATATTGTGTTAACTCCTACAGAATTGATGCCTGAGTTGGATGAATAGTTCACAGCACAGAGGACTTAAAATGAAATGTGAGTCTTATCTTCTACAAGACAAAAAGTTGTACAAAAGGAACTATGAAAGGATCTACTTAAAATGCCTAGGACGTGAAGAAGTGAAAGAAGTCCTAGAAAAATTTCATGACAAATATGGTACAAGGCATGGTTCGGTAGAAGCGACGGCTCGTATGATTTTGAGGTCAGGATATTCTTGGCCCACATTGTCTAAGGATACTTTTGAACAAGTCTTCTCTTGTCATGTATATCAAACAAGTGCAAACAAAGAAAGAAACCCAACGATGTGGTTAATACTTTTGTATGAAATACATCCTTTCGCAAAATGGGGGTTGGATTTCATTGGTCCAGCCAACCCACCATCATCAATTGGACACACCTACATTCTTATGGCCACATATTACTACACAAGATGGACAAAATTAGAAACTTATAGGAATTGCACTACCAAGGTGGTAACAAAATTCTTGGAGGAGCACATTGTCACCAGATTTGGAATGTCGTTTGCTCTTGTGTGCGACAATAGATCTACTTTCACATCAATATTTCTAACTCAATGGGCATTTGAGAATAAATTTATCATCAAATTCTCTTCAAATTAGTACTCACAAGGAAATGGAGTATTAGAATCTACAAACAAGAACCTGATCACAATAATAAAGTGATTGTTGAAGGAGAACCCTAGAGATTGGCATATGTAATTGAAATATGCCTTATGAATAGATCAAGTGAGGGTCAAGAATGCCTTGGGGACTTCCCCATATTTTCTTGTCCATGGACAAGAGCCAGTATTTCCACTTAACCTAAGAATTCCTATTTTGAAGTTCATGAGTGGATACATTGAAGGTGTCAACAAAGTATAAATCAGATTGATGAATCTTTTAAAGATGGATGAAGAACACATAGCTACACTAGAGCACATGGCTAAACATCAAGCTGTCATAAAGAGATGGTTCAAAAAGAGGGCCATGATAAAGTCATTTAGGATTTTTAACCTTGTTCTACTATGGGATAAGGTGAAATAAAAGTCAGGCAGCTATACCAAGTTTCAGCACTTGTGGACATGTCCTTATCAGAATGCAAAAATCCTCGGAGAAAATACTTTTAGAATCAGTTCCTCGTAGGGGGAATTTCTTCCCTTGCCCGTAAATGGGCAATTTCTAAAACATTATTTTGAAGCTTAAAAGGAAAACAAAATTAGTTAGGTTCTATTTCTGCATTTAGTTAGATTTTATTTATGTAAGTAGTTAGGTTTTAATTTCTCACAAGTGTGTTTCTCTTTCATGATGTGTGTTTTCTTTCAGTCATGTGTTGCCTTTCAAAGTTGTGTCAATCCTAAGGGGTAAGGTGTACTTGAGATTTTTATTTTTATATTGAGATACTTCATTAACCACAATGGGTGGATGGGCAAAGGTCTATCTAACTCATTTGGCCTTGCATGCCCATTTTTATTACGTTTCATTAGTGCAGTGTGCACATAACATAGCGTCGTGCACACATTCCATGATGTAGTGCACACATAACATAGAGCCACATGACCATAGCACAACGTGCACATAACATAGTGCCACATGCCCATTGTTTAGTGTGCATATTTCATTGGTTTTGCATGCCTGTAACTTTGGCATTGCATGCTCATTGGCATTGTGCAGACATCATTGGCGCCCTGTGCCCATTGGCAGCACTGTGCACCCATTACTTGGTGTTGTGCACCGCGCATCAAAAGCTTACCTCCTCCTCTCCATGCAAACCCTAACCATGCCTTGAGCATGCTTAGTGCCACACCTTGAGAACACTTTTTACTGTGCCTTGCACATGCTACACCCACTTCATACACACAACCCCCACATCGCACAGTGCACCTTAGCATCACTCACTTTTGCCCTCCACCATGCGCACTACCAAGCTGCGCAACGCAAAAAATTTTGTTGAATAATTTAATAAACCCAAAATCAAAATTTAAAAAAAATAATAATATAAATGAAAAAATAAAAATAAAAAGATAAATAGAGTGAAAAATAGATTTAAAAATAAATAAAAGCACCTAAATTGGGCGTTTGATTTTGTTCTTTATGTTTCTTTTCTTTTCTTTCATTAGTGAAATTTAAGGCATTTGTGTTTTATTTCCATGTTTTATCATTGACCTAATGAGCATTTTTCTTGTGTCGTGTAGAGATTAAATGACATCTACATCCGAAATCACACCCAAGCCCATTGTTTTCAAGTTTCAAGGTGTACCCTCAAAATCAAGATTCCATGATGGTCATGTAGAAATTAGAGATAATGACCTAGGACATAAAGACCTGGGTGACTTCCTCAAAATATGCAATAATCCCACTGAGAGATCCACACTGATATCTGCCTTTATACGTTCTGAGTTGGTGAGTACAGCTTTGCATCCCATATTGGTATAGTCAACAAAATTGATCATGGATATGGCACAACACTTTATTTTTGAGGAGAGAGTAGTTAAGAGTATCACTGGAGAAGTTATGTTGGACCTATGACCCAAAAACATTGAGAGGATCTTCCATTTCCCAAGGGCAGACCAATTCATTAGACTTTATTATGAAGTAGTAGAGAGATGGTATAGAGAGCACCAGAAAGAGGTGATGGAAATCATTCAAACCTCCTACCTCATTGAGAAGACTCCTTCGAGCAGGATTATAGGGAAAGTGGACATGACTAGGGGATACATGAAGGATGAATTTGGATACTCCATTATCATTTTGAGTAGATTCATGGGCTTACCAACGGCTAGCCACCTCAATGCTTTCATGGTCAATTTTATTGAAATAATCAAGACGGTGAGGGTGCCTCTAGACTGGGCTATGACACTAAGTGAGAACTTGTGTGATCAATTGGGTGTAGTTAACATGAAGAAGAAGTTCTATATGACTTCTTACATGGTTTACCTACTTGTAGCAAGAGCAAAAAACTACCCCAATTTGTACAAGTAAGGCAATATGCAAGATCCTAATGCATGGCCTTACATTGTCTACCCTCAACTGATGAGGAAGAAACTCTCAGCACAAAGCAAGGAGTACAAAATCATGAATGATGCATTCATCTTTGTGGTCATTCGATTCATTGAAGGTGATTATGAAAATAGGTTATCTGAAGAAGCAAAAGCATAGATAACAGCTCTTAGAGCCTACTTCATCCAATTCAAAACATTTACATATCTATGGGTAGCTAGTGCTACTATCAAGCCCAAAAAGCTCCCTAGATATCCAAGTGATAAGCTAGTGTTATTTGAGATTTCTTGATAGATTGAATCTACATATGAGAGGATCAAGAGATGGAGGAGACCCTATTCGACATGGCCCCTTGTGATTGGACTGTAATGAGTCAAACAAAAGTAGGATATTCTATCTTTCGAGTGGGAATGGGAGAATTATCCCCTCGAAGAATACAATTCCCATTGGCTCTATTTTGTCAATATTGGGAGAGTGGATAGTTTGGCCAATAAGGAGTTCCATCATGAGGATGCCATAGAAGATCATTGGATGAATGCCACAAACAATTACAATGTTCAAATAAGAGACTATTTTAGGATGACTTTGTATCTAGTAGAAAAGGCTCGCAAGATCAACATCCTAGATCAAATAAGGCAATAGGATTCATGGGAGTTGTTGTACCCCCCTGTTCAACTTGGACAAAATAGGAGAGAGGCCCATCATTAATGGCAAGGTTGACAGGGAGGAGGACGATGATATTAATCATCAGGCAAGGCATGTAGTCAGAATGACCAAGGATTGGATCAAGAAACCTTTTCAACTTGATCCAATACCTGATATGATTATCTTCCATGCTCAAGCTTGCCCTAAGAGAGGTAGAGGGAGGAAAGTCACAATCCCTACCTTTGTAGCCCAGTCTCCCATTAGGCTAGAAATAGTATACCAACTTGACTACCCGATTGGATACTATTATCCTCTAGAGAGGAAAGGAAAGAACAAGAGGATAAGGACCTCCCCTCAAAGGATTCAAATAGAACAAGGTGAAGCATAGGTACCTCCCCAACAACAAGAAGAGAGTGTACAAGGTTCTAAGGATACTGATGCTTCTCAAGTTTAGGATACCCTTAGTTGCATCCTTTTGTGCCTAGCACATCAGAAGAGGGAGAGAGTCAGCAAGTTCCCATTCCTCCTTCACAAGAAGAGCCATCATCCCCTTCTACCTCCACAAAACCAAAGAGGATCAAGATCTAAATGAAGAAAAGGTAAAGGGTGACTAGGATAATGGTGCCTTTTCCATCTGTTCCTAAGACCATTCTTGATAGTGAAGAGGAAGAAGAAGAGGAGGCATATGAAGAAGAGCAGCTACCTCTACAAAAAAGAACCTGGCTGGCTAGAGACATGGAATAGGAAAAGAGGAAAAGTACCACAGGCATATTGCCATCTACCCTAGCAAGACCCTTAGAAGTCTTTTCTTCGGAAGATGAAGTATAATAGTGGTTGGATGAGCAAGATAAAGAGGGTGATGATATTTTTTTAAAATATTAGATTTTGATTTTATGCCTATTGGAATAGAATTAGTTGGGGATAAGATTAGGGATACCCCTATAGGTGAACCTCAATAAGAATACTGGACATAGATAATGCCAAATTCACAAGGTCCTAATCTTACTCCTCTATCTCCACCACAAGTCATCATGGTAGATAAGGGTTTGGTTACTCCTCTACCCCAAAGTTTAGAAGAGGAACCAGTTTAGAAGGAACCATCATGAGAAGAGGAATAAGAACAAAGGGCCATCAATGAAGTGTCAAGGGAGGAACAAATGGTGGAATATTCTCAACCACCTTCTCAAGACACTGAGGTGCAAACTACTGGGTCCACTGAATTAGAGGTCATAGAAGAGGATCCCTCGCAATAGGAAACAACTTTGAGGAGCGATAAGGAAAGGAGGTAGTAGAACACACCCATTCATCTTCAAGAAGAAGGATTTCAGATGAGTATATCCCAAGGTGGCTCCAAAAGGAAGTAATGAGGAGTACCAAACCTAAATTTTGTACTTCAGAGGAAGGCATTTTGAGATTGTAGAGATTTTGAATAAGCCTAAGTCCCTGACATATGAGGCAATACCATTAGCATTTGTCACCAGTATGCAGAACTAGGAATTTTTTAGATGTAGAAATCCTTGGTCACAAGGATTATCAACTCAAGGAGATAATTCTTAGGAGACCTACATGGGATACAACTTGATTAATGTTGACCATCGAAATAAAAGAATTATTAAAGAGCACGGGGCAAGATGAGGTTGAACTCCAAACACTTTGAAGATAGATCGAGATCCTAAAGGGATATTTGGCTGAAGTTTTTGGTCCTCTTGATGTTGAGCACCCTGAGGACACATTGAACACTATTCTTAGAGAAGGGGGAGCAGTGCATATGGATCCATTTTTGAAAGCATGTCAGCAGTGGAGGGAAAGTTTTCAAGAGAAGGGTATTTTGATTATCACAAGAAATTTGAAGTTGTTTCAGGCTATGCTAGAGAACGTGAACAAAATTGTAGCAATTTTGAAGCAAGACATCAACATTATGGATGAAGTACGGGCCTAGAGTAAGGATTTAAAAACTCTGCAAGTTGTCAAAGGGAAAAGGTACCAGATTTTGATTGATGCATATACTGGAGAAGAGTTAGATATGATTGATGATTGGATAGAGAAAATAGTGGATAACAATAAAGTAGTGGAAATGTTACATGAGGAGATTCATCGGCTCAAGGACCAAGCCTAAGAGCAAATTTTGGAAGCAGAGAAACACTATAGCTATGCATGCTTGGATATTTTTGAAGATGAGGAGCGAGAAAATTGTAACCTATAGAAACAGGGGTAGATAATTTTAGGAATATTTTTGTGGAAGCTGTTAATGATGAAGATATTTCACAAGCCTTCAAGATTGAAGAAGCATTGTTAGAATTGGATACCAAACTTGGGGATTTTGCTGACACCCAAATTGAGGTAGACAATTATAGAAAAAATTTCTAAGACAAATATGAGGCTTTAGATTTACCAAATGTGGCTAAAATTGCTCAGATTATAGAGAAATTCAAGGGCAAACATCCAAACATAGCTTTTGGATGAAGAAGAACAAAATCTAGATGCCAGAATTTCAATTTTGACACTATAAAATTTTGAGATTTTGAACCATTTTGAGGTGCACAGCTCTATAGGTATGTAGATACATAGCTCTACAGGTCCACAACTCTGTAGGTGTGCATTTTTGGAAAAGTTCCACTGATAGTCAACTGCCAATTCCAAAAATAAAACTTCCCATGCATTGGAAACACATTCTAATGACAGCTTAACTCCTACAAACACCTTGTGAGGGATTAGCTTCCATTTTTTGTGCTCCCAGACACTTTCACTTTGACTTGGAGCTTTCTCTCTCATATTTCTTTGTTTTTAAGCATCCAAAAGGTTTATGAATCCAATTATTGAATTAAAATATGGATGGAGTCTTACTTAACACCAATTAGATTGTAATTTGTATGTAATTAATTTTTTTTTTAATTAAGATCATTTTATTGCATGAGGATATCTCTCACTCTCAACACAAATTGAGGAGATGATTTCCTATAAATACCCCATTGTAATATGTAATGAGGGCCACCATTTTTTTGCAATAAAATTATGCTTTTGGTGCTCGCATTTGGAGTGTAGTAATTCTTGCCTAAATGTGTCTTTGTTTTGTGGATTTATTTTCATGAAATTGTGATTGAGCCAAAGGTTTATTGCTGTTTTTCTGGTTGTGCATTTCATTAGTTATGGTATTTATTATGGTATCAACAAATTCTACTACATAACTAGCTTATGAAGAAATCATCATATTGTGCTTACATTACTTTTTATCTCACATGAGCACACTTTTTGTGGCCTTGTGATTTGATGAAGGGTGAAACATCATACGCTCATTAAGTTTCTCACCAAAAATTGCAAAAGTGGATTCAGTGAAGTGTGTCATTTTCCATAATTTATGTCCATTAGGAATTTCAATTTCATGTTATTTGATTTCAAGTTTCATTATTTTCTTTGATAACCCCCTTGTTAGAGTAGAAATTCATACTAGTTGCATTGTTAGCTTGCATTCATAAGAAAACATAAAAAATACAAAAATATAGTTCTTTTAGTGTTATTTTGAAGCAACATGCAGATTCTTCATCTCATTCCAAAATCAAAATGAACCAGCAAAGGCCTCCTTGTGAACAATCACATTTATCTTCAACTAAGTGGATTTTGGTACATTGCAAGACAACCTAGAACCTTGGAGTTGATTCACAAGAATTCCTACCATTTAGTATCACACATAACGATAGCTCAACAAAAGGTTTCTGGGTCACCAAATCTTGTGTGAAAGTTTTGTGTATGTTTTCATATTTTTTAGTTTCTCATCCATTTAGTTAGATCAAAATTTAGATAAAGGATTAATTGATAATTAAGATACAATTTTCACAAGTTACTAATTCACCCCTCCCCTCTTAGTAACTTAGCCTTTCATAATATTTCCAAATTCAACTGTTCCATTAGGTCTAGATGGGCATGCCAACCCTAGTGACACCATTTTTTTATCATAGGGTGTCTAGAACAATCACAACCACCATGTACTAAAGTTTCTTCAAGATGCACTAAGCACATTTCAACTGCCATCTTCTAATGGTGCCACGTAATTTTTTGACCATGTTATGTGTTGATTTTAGCTAACACCTCTTTCTCTTAAATTTGCATAGAATTTTCTAAAACAAAATCTCATGAATGAGTTTGATCATCACTAATGTAGAAGTGATACTCTCTTATAAAAAATTTGTCCTCCTCTGTGCTATCATATGCATGAATGAATTCTATGTACACAAAATTTTAGACTTGTGTAGAGTGGTAGTACATTTTTTATGCTTCATTTTGAGGCTTCATTAAAAAAATTTCAGAAAAATAAACAAAGGAGACAATTGTGCCCAAGGAAAAAGTGTCATTATATACCTTAAATTGCTCATCTAGTAATCTAGCTCTATGTGTATGGCCTATGTACTCATATACTAGTTTTTCTTGAAAAAAAAATCAAAAATCAGCTACACATATATCCTTTTTTACTAACTCACACCTCTTTAATTATTTTTCGTCTTTAACACCATACGTAATTGACTTCTACTTTCCAAGAGAAACTATTTTTTGACCAATTTCATGTGTGTTATTTGCATGTGGGCATGTTTGTGACTTTTATAAACTAGCACATTTATCACAAGAACCTTTCAAACAAATAGCCTTATAATAAATATTGCAATCATCTTGTGTGTATAGTACACTTGTAATAAACTCTCTCAGTGACTTTGGAGGTTTTTTTAGAACATTAAAAATGATTAACATCATAAAGCATGGAAGATTCAACATGGACCCTACAACAACATGTGGTGCATGTATGATTAATCTTAACATAAATTGGTTTTTTCATCTGTAAAAACCTTTGGTTGATTCTACTTTCAGGACACCTTTAAAGAATTTTTTTATAAAATTATGTTTGAGTCATATCTAAAAAGAGTTTCATATGTGGGGTCGTGGTTTGTACTCCTAATTATCCTTTTGATGATATCTTTTTGGTTTTGTGAAACCCTTGTGTTGTCATTGAATCAAAACTTTTCAATTAATGTTCTTAGTGCATCAACAAAAACCTTGTTCTTGTGCAGGAGTCTACCTGAGAATGACCAAAGATGATTGTTACTATTAGGATCCTCAATTTTATCTTTCCTCTCCAAGGCTTTGTGTAATTTTGTTATACTTATCTTTAATGGCTTTATTGTTCTTCTTATTATGTGATCTTTTTTAATTTCCTTTCCTACTATGGTTGATGTGAGGACATGTTGACTAACATTAGCATATTTATTATGTAAGTTTGAACCAATGTCTTTATATGCACTGAAATATTTTCTCATAACTCTCTAAATTTTATATTTTTAATCATTTCAAAAACTACTTGACATCTTCCACTTACATTTAATTTTTCAAAATATTTATTCCATATCTTACTAACATTTTGTCATGCATTGGCCTCAAAATGTTTTCATCAATATTAATTAGAAACTTTGGCTGTCAATGAATTATGCTAGGTGTAGAAAATGATGCATTACATATATCCAATGCATTAGGTAGATAAGGTGCATGAGTTGAATCAAGGGCATTACATGAATTAGGTGCATAAGGTGAATATGGTTCACTATGCAAATTAGGTGCAAGAGGTGAAATAGGTGTTTTCTCTTGAATCTCATTTTATACATTAAGTACATTAATTTCAATTGGTGTGTTATCTTGAAATTCATTTTCTATATTAGGTGCATTCTCACCACTCACATCTTGTGTGTTTGATGCTCTAGCTTGATGTAATATCTTCATATGCTCCCTTTGTTTTCCTTTGTTACCTCTTGTCTCTCAATTGATCTTCTCTTGTTCTTTCCCATAGTTAGTAACCTAAAAAATAACAATAAAATTGTAATATTTTTATATAATACCAATTAAATTGGTAAAATAACATGAACATAAACTCAAAAAAAAATTTAATTCAATCATTTTCTATAAAGGTGAAGTTACAATTATTATAAAAAACATGAACAAGACACCTAAAAACATGAAATTTGTATCATTTTAAAGCAAGAAGGCATAAAAATGTGTATCTATAGAGAACACCCTATGAAATAGTAGTGGAACCTTACAGAGACTTGAAATAGTTATTTAAGGTTGTTAAGAAGTCAATATCTACATAATGTTCAAAATGTGATCACGTTATTAACACCTAAACATAATGTTCTAAATCTCCATAATGTACACATCACAATCACATTAGTAATATAATCACATTATAAAGAGCTAAATCATTGCAACTAGTTCTCCATAACCCAGTTAGGTTATACAGAACTAGAAGCCATGAGTGAGAGAGAGGGGATATGATAAAGAGACAAAGGGAGGGAGTGAGAGGGAGTAATGGGGAGAAGGGGATAAGAAGAGAGATAGGGTATAGGATGAGGAGGAAGAGGGGATGATTATAGAGAGAGAGAGAGGGGGATAGAGAGGGAGAGAGGGAGGGAGGAAGGGAGAGTGGGAGACAGAGAGAGAGAGAGAGAGAGAGAGAGAGAGAGAGAGAGGGGGGGGGGGGATTTTTTTGGACAACATTAGCAATGTGAAGTTAATTTTTCTATATTAATGTCTTCAAATTCCTCTCAGACATATATCTACCATTGTTTTAATAAATTTTGATATTATTTATCCAAATAGAAAATAAATTATATATTAATTATCTACAATTGATTTTATACACTTTTTTTTAAAGTGACAATTAAGATTATTTTGATACAAGTTATGCCCAATGTATGAATAGGTACTAGAAGTTCAAAATGGGTCACTTCAAAAAACCATAGAAAAAAAACTACTTGGTAGGAAATTATAAAAAAATACACAAATTCTAGATCTCACTCTTACCTATCATCCTACCATAGGGTTTTTCAAAATACATATATAACTATATGTTTTGTTGAGCACACAGGAACAACTATGTTATGTTTTTCAAAAAAAAATAGGAATAGTTTTTCATGTGCGCATGGTTTGACTCTCTTAATATTATCACTTTTTTAAAAGCCTTAGTATTTAAGAAACTAGATTTAGAGTACTAACACTTTCTCATTTTGAGTGCATGACCCTCAAATGGGCCTTCCAAGCTTGGGTTTACCTAATTTCAAAAAAAAAAAAAAAAGGTGTCCATTTATACCCCCCTTTTTTCCCATGATCTTGGTGCAATTACCCTTGAGAATGGTGAGAAACCTATTGAAAATTTGATTTTGTGTCTCATAATTTGTCCACATCTTCTCTTTTTTTTTCTAACAGTTCTTTATCAATCTTTAATCTAAAAGTAATATTGCTTAACCTTCTTCATGCTAAGATGATTATTAGGCCTAAATGGAAAAATATACATAATTTAAAAATATTGTGAATCTTCATTTCTACATGTATCATCAATAGCATGACTATTCTACTAATGAATGTTAGACCTTATATTAAAAAGTTCAACAACTCATCGATAATGAAATTATTCACATATGATGTTGCAATAAGTTGTTTTTAACCTCAATTTTTTAATTAACATCCAAGTCCCTATTATGTTTCTCCACACTAACCCTATTCATTGGGGGCTTATTCTCATGTATGGTATGACCATACTTTACAAGTAGCATAATAGGCATATTTCTCCTTATCTCCACACTTAGGGACAAGGGCACTATATCAATCATTCTCATCCTCTTTTAGGTTCCACTTTTCCTATGGTTAATTAAGTGATACTTTTCTATTATGAAATATATGATCTTACATAGATATGATGGTTTTCATTAAGGATTTTCTCATATAAAAGATATATGCATCATTTCCCATAACCCCTTACCTTGTGTGTCATCCTTCTTTAAAGGAATTTCTTTACCTAGCATTGAGTAAGACACGTATTCTTCACTTCTTATTCATGATATCTTTTTAACATCCTTCAAAATGACCCTTTCATAGTTATTGTATGATGTCTCCTTTCATCCATCCCTTCCTTGATCTAATAAGACTTGAGACCTCTTTGGCCTGGTATAAGTGTTTCTTGTAGATATTACCATAGAATTAAGAATGTTTTATTTATGTTCATCTTTTCTTTAAGATATCAAAACAATATTTTTTTCATTTATATATATTTTGAGGAGGGAGGGAGGGTGGCGTACATGTCCTCGTTAATTCACATTTTTTGTTCACTTTAAGGAATATAGAAAGAGTGCACTAGCATAACACAATTTGATAGGGCTATAATACTCTTCTTTTCATATTTTTTAGGATTGGTTGACTAGCATATTAGAACTTACTACTATTTGGCCTATCCTTTTCATGGATAATAACAAACTTTTCTAGACAATTTAACCTCTCATTTATATTTTTATACTAGACCATAAAATCCCTCTTTTCAATTGATCCTTAGACTACTTGCATATATTTGGTCCTTTGGCTGACCTCTCTTTGGTTCCTTAAATTGTTCCTCATCCTCCTCACTCTCTTGATGGGTTGAACTATCATGTAACAAAATTTTATATACTAGCCCCCCTCTCCCCTACCCCCACCCCTTCTCTCTCTCTCTCATGGATCACCTAGTGTAACATTATTACCTAGCCTATATCTGTATATGAGCAATGTTAGTATGCTAATAGAAACCAAATTTAAATAAAGCTTCTACAAACTAAACAAAATTCATAAACTTCAAGATAGACTAAGATGAGCTCTCAATTGAAAATATGAGCCATTAATGGGCTCTCTCAATGAGAAGCTCTCTTGTTGAGTGGCTTTATCTAAATGGATAGGATGTATGATCAATATGCTTCCAAAGGCTTCAATGGATGATGGTGGATTTTTGGTGTGGATAGATGGCTTTAGTATGGATTTGGCTCTCAAAATAGCATTATAACTTTACTTCATGGATTGTGTTATTTTGCAAAGGGGAAGGATCCAATTTATAGGTAAGAGGCTTGAGGGATTGAGGGCTAAGATGCAAGGATGGGAAAAAGCTCATGAAGGGCTTAGATTGCATGAGAGGAGAACACATGGATTGTGCTTCCTTACAACCAATCAATGAGTGACACATGTCACATGGTGAGAGGATGGAGGAAAGGGGAAGGATGAGTCAACAAAGGAGGCTCAAGGGATAAAATCTTCATAAAGACCCTTCATAAGTGCTTTGTAAGAACATTTATGACTTTGTGGGCTTTATAAAGTTTTGTGGTTGAAGATATTTGTGAGAGATACCATGAAATTCGAATTTGAGGGTTTAGGGTGGTTTTAAGTTTTCTTAGAGTTGTAAAAATGATTAGAGGAAGGGTTAGAGATGGCTTAGGACCAGGCAAGTGGATGGCAAGTGGATTGCAATTAATGAGGGTGGGTGAAGGAGGAGATATTTGTTAACTTTGGCTTGAGTTAGCAAGTCTTAGACCATGTTTAGGGAATGTGACAAGGTTAGGAGGGGATTAGGATTAGGGTTAAAGACATCTTCTAGAAGAATCTAGGCTTTGGATGAGGATGAAGACTTTCTAGAAGAGTCTAGAACTTCCTAGGATAAGATTTTATGAAATAAATAAAGTTTTATTTATTTCAAGGGTTTGGGTTGAGGAGATATTTATTAAAATATTTTTAATAAACATGAGGATTAATATTTAATCTTGATTAAATATTTTGAGTTGGGATTAGGGGTAGGAAATGATGGGATTAGCCTTTAATCGAAATTAAAGAATGATTAGAAGATTTTGGAAGAGGTTATTGGTCTCAAGAAGATTGGCCAAGTTTTGGGCAAAAAATAAATTTTTTATTTATTTTAGGATTTTTGGTCAATTTATTAATTAAATAATTAATAAATAAGGAAATAATGTTTAAATAAGATTTAAACATTTTTGGGAGGGATTCCTTAATTAAATATTTTTAATTAAGATAAAGGGATTTAATAGCATAAAAATTAATTAATTAATTAATGATGATGTCATCAGGGATTTTTTCAAAAAATAAAAATACTTTATTTTTTAAAGGATTTTTGGTCAATTTATTAATTAAATAATTAATAAATAAGGAAATAATGTTTAAATAAGATTTAAACATTTTTGGGAGGGATTCCTTAATTAAATATTTTTAATTAAGATAAAGGGATTTAATGGCATAAAAATTAATTAATTAATTAATTAATTAATAAATGATGATGTCATCAAGGATTTTTTCAAAAAATAAAAATACTTTATTTTCTAAAAGATTTTTAGGTGTCTACATTTTTCCCCTCTTTGATGTGATGCCGCAAGTGGCATGGCATCAAAGATAAGAAAATAAGATGCCCAAGGCTAGAGCAGAAGAGGAGAGAATGGACTGTGAGATGCCCCCTCAAGAAGGCAGCAGGGAGAGAAAGAGAGGCGCGATGGCTTCTTGAAAAGTACAAGAATCTCGGAATGAGCAAGAAGACTCAGATTGGCTTAAGAGAAGAGGTTTAGTTAGCTCAAACTCTCACTACGGGAGAATGATAAAGGGAGAATCAGAGGCACAAGAGGAAGCAAGCTTAAGATCTCAGGGATTCCAGAGGATGAAGGAGCAGAGCGCTATAAAAGGAATCCAGGATAGGGAGATGGATGAGGGGATTATAAAGCTGATGCAATAGGATTTCAAAGAGTCAGATTGGTAGAAGATGGGTTTCGGAGATCCCTAGGACTAGGATTGTGGATCTCGAAAGATGAGGCTTGGTGGATTGATTTGGATTAGTGGATCCCTAAGACTAGGATTGTGGATCCTAAAGCTAAAGGTGAGGAGTGATTCAAAGAGATACTGATGCATAAGTTGGGGTAGGAGAGACGGATGCTGGATATGGATGGGGGATAATGGAGATGAAGGAAAACCATTGAAGCTTTTTTGAACAGGGGGATACTTCAAAGAGAAGTACCACCATGTAGTTGAGCACTAAATTTTCTATAGGACTATTGGTTAATTGCCAAGGTTACCAAGAACATCAAGGCCTTTTCACCAACTGTCCAGAGGACTGACGGACTGAGTCAAAAAAAACATGCAAGGATTGCCCCAGCATCACACATGAATCTCGAAAGAATCAGAGTGGAACCGACACTGGGTAACCCACAAGCAGAAAAGAAAAACAAAAAAAGACTTGATCAAGACCTTACGCCCAGATTGCCCCATTCGTAGTATACCATGATATGGAAGATCGTGGCAACCTTGAGGAGGGAACAAGGAGATTTCTTGGAAAATATATTTCAAGACCCAACAGGGAAGAGTCCAAATCAAAAGAAAGCGAAAATCCAAAAGAGAACCATTTGCCAACGAGATGGGTAGGACGAGGTACTAACGGACCAAGATCAGACATGAGGAAAGCTATATCCTACAAGGATCTATCGGAGAGCACCTAAGCTGGTGGATCTGGATGAGTGATGCGTCTGGCAAGCTGAACTAAGAAGGATAACACTTTGGTGATAGGAAATCTAGTTAAAGGATGCATTGGAATAGCTAACCAAGATGTGCGATGGGTGCAAGATGCTGATCAAGGATGAACTGACACGAACACTGGATAGATACAATGGTACTAAGCTAAAGAGGATGTACAAGCTGACAGACCAAGATATTTACAAGCTGAAGCTGACCAAGATAGTTACAAGTAGGCAAAAGCTCAGGATGATAGGATAGCAGGATAGTTCGATGTTGTGCAAGATGCGAAAGCTAAGGGTGGGGTGATAGCAAAAGATATGGATTTGGCAGGATGCATCCAATGATGATGAGAGATTTTGTGACCAAGGATAGCTAGAGGAGCAGGATAAGATGGCTGGATAGGATGGTAGATAGCTAGGATTATGATGGATATAAAGAGATGACATTGGGTTTGCATGAGGATAACCTAGAGCTAGATACCAATGATAAGGGAGGATGGACAAGACAAGATCTCCAAGGAATATAGTGCCCCCAATTAGAAGATAACATGCGGAAGGAGGTCTTATGATGGATGTGATAGGATTGAAGCTAGGATGGAAAAAGCTGAAGGGGCTAGGGAGATGGATGATAGCTGAGATGATTGGCTGAAGCTACATAAGATTAGTGGATGGTGTGAGATGGAAGCTGGAGGATGGAGGATAGGTGGATAGATTGGAAGATGGAGTTGGATGTCAAGAGATGACCAAAAGCATGAGGGTGATAGGCTAAGCTGGGGATGGCAGGATTACGCATGACGCTTGTTTGCCAAGTTTTCATCATGGTACTTGTCCAAGGTGCTTGAATTGCCAAGTTTTCACCAGTGGACGCTTTATTTTTCTTTTCTTTTTTTGACTTTTTTACTTTGGACTTAGCTGGAATGATTTTGGCTTTCTTCAGCTATTTTGGCTTTTTTGGGATTTTTCACTGGCTGTTGGAATGTTCAATTTTGTTGCTAGTTGTTGGTATACCGGATGTGTGATTTATGCAATAGATCATATTAGATGGGATTGATGGTAGGAGATGGAGGGATGAAAATGCTGGAAAGGAGCATGAGATGGGGATGCTTGCAAGAGCAACATTGGCACATGTTGGGATGGGTGTGAAAAGAGCATATGGGGGATAGATGGTAGATGCGAGCATGATGGAGGATTTGTGGAAGCGTGCTTGGGGATATAGGTACCCAAGATGGAGTTAGGAGATGGGGGACATGAGTCACTAGATGGGGGATTAGAAATGGTGGATGCCATTATGCATTGGGTTTCAACTTTTTTCTTGGGGATCCACATGGTTTTGGATTTTCTTTTCATAGGCTTTTGCATTGTTTTGCATTCTTTGATTGGATTTTGCCTTTTTGGAGTATGTCTTTTAGAATAGACATATGATTGCCTAGGATGTGGATTTTTAGCTTTATGCATTTTGAAGTTGGCATTTACATTGTTGTGGTAAGCTTTGGGAAGATGGTTAAGAGAAGCTTTGTGAGATGGAGAGGATATGAAAGAGCATGTAGGGGGATGATGATGGATGATGTGCCCTGATATGTGCCTTTGTTGATCTTGCATAGGAATGGATGGAATACGATTTTTATGATGGCTAATAGGAGGATGGAAGATGGTAGATTTTGGGACATAGGGACCCAAAATGGATTTAGCGGATGAAGGGGGGATATGGTAGGTTGTTTTGGGTTGTAAAGATGGTGGAGGGGGGATGACATAAGATTTCTTGAAGGAGTGATGGGAGGCTGGCATGGTGGGCTTGGAGATAGGCTTGGTTTGGGGGTGTGGTGTACCAACATGTTTAGATGGTGAGCCTTTGGATACATATCCAAGACCATGAAATCCTAGATTTTTTTGTGCAATAATAGGCTCTCTGATTCCTTGCTCTTGTGGTCCTAAACCTTGACCTTGATAATGCCATCGATTGAGCATTTGAACAAGCTGAGGAAACTTTTTGCTTGCAAAAAATGGTAGAAGTGATTTATTAGGTGTATTACAATGGGGAGATATTGTTCTTAATTCTTTTGCTGAGAGAGGGCCACCGTGGATGAATGTAAGTGAACCAAGAGGGTAGATTATAGATGGTGGAATAGCTTGGATAGGTGGTAAGATGGAAGCATGGAGTGGGGGAGATGGAAGGATAGGATCTTGATGTAGCTGGTGGGATGACAAGATATCTTGTAGTGGAGGAGATATGGCTTAAGGTTTTGGAGATGGAGGAGATGGTGACTGCACTATGGATGGAAGACATGGTACGATGATATCTTCATTTATGCTTTGGGGGATGTCAACATGCTTTTGGGTAGGATCTTGGTAGGATTGGTTTGGAGTGGATGGTGCGATAGGAGGTGAAGGGATGGATTCTTCAAAGGCATCGGATGGATAGATGGGAGATTCAGTAGTGGAGATGGGTGAGTAGCAGATGGATGCATAAGGGTCATTACAAGAGATTTGGGAAATGCTTGGAGGCGATGTGGATAGGATTTGGAGGGATTTGATAGGTGGTGGGATTTTGATGCTTGCGGGAAGTGGAAGGATTTTAAGCAATTTGATGGATGGTATGGGGATGATAGCTATGGGAGATGGAGGTGATATTATAGATGGGGAAGCTTCATCACTGACTACTTCACATGGTTGGATTAGATGACATGGCTTATCGACTATTGGAGGTGACTTTTCTTGTATTTCCTCTAGGAGATTCCTTGGAGACTCGTGTGTCGAAGGTGGAGGTGGATTGACAGGAATAGCTAGTGTGATGGGGGTGAAAGATTGGAAGCTTGGTTGATGGGGTGATGGAGGGGAAGCTAGAATATCGGATGGCATGACTAGATAGTTTGGAATAACTCTTAGATTTTGGGGGATGCTTGGGGGAATGTTTCTAAGGCTTTCAATATACCCATCATAGTCAACAAGATTTTCATCATCATTGGAATAGGAGGTGGTGGGAGCAAGGACAATGCGACCAAACACATCATGATAGGATTGGTACTTCATACTTTGATGATGAGTTTGATGGGGATGGGGTCTTGCATATGGATGAACACGGAAGCTCATGGTTGGATTTGGATTAAGCACAGATTTTGGATTGGCTGATGAAAGATTTCCTAGGGAGAGTCAAAGCTATATGACAAACCTAAGGAGGATTGGCTGGAGATTTTTGGCTTTCTTGTGGGTGGAAGACTTCAAGGGTATGCTATCAAAAAGTGAGAGTTTTGCTTTCCTATGTGCAGGATTCGTGGTGATTGTGTCAACTTAAGGATAGACTAGTGATCCTATGGCATGACACGAGATTGACCACTTGTGGATCCTAACCTTTAGCTCAAGGTGATGAGGGATATAAGTGACAAAGCTGGATTACCCTAGATAATGCTCTGTCAAAGGGATAACTTTGGTGAGATTGGTTGATTGGTAGGATTGATTGGATAACAAAATCTAGCAAAGTGACAACAACTCTTTAAAGGCTTGGGTGATTTTGGATTAGGTTGCTAGCTGGCTGGGGGGATGATTTGGATGGACTTTGGATTTGGGATTGTTCTAAGGCAAAGAACTAGATAGATTTAGTTGCATCGGGGGAGCTTGGATGATTTTCTGATAAGGCAGTGACTATGCTAAGTATGCCTTGAGTTGGGAGATTTCTGCTTTTCTGGGATTTCGACCAAAATTGGCAAACATTCATTCAAAAGCTATGAACAAACAAGTAGACAAAAGTTTTGAGCAAGCACATCAAACACACCAACATCTTAGGAAGCTTTCTACAAGGATGAAATTTGGTTTAGCTAGGGAGTCCTGAATATACACAAGGTACGTGAGGCCCAAATCTATAGATGAAACCAAAAAGATGTCACACAGCCGAGAGGAGCGGTAACCCACTTCTCCTCTTTCACTTCTCAAGGGTATAAAGTTCCTTGAGGCTTAGCCCGAGTGACAAAAAATTTGATCCCAAGAGAGGTGTCTTTGGATTCACCTCCCGATCTTTATACTCCACCGGAATGCTGGAGTTGAGGTCGTCCCAAGGGGTGATGAAATCCCCAAGCAGGCCTCCTAAAAAGCTAAGACAAGATTTTGGATCCTAATCTTATGCACCCAAGATGACCTTGAAAGATGACAAGGGGAGAGAAGACTTGGATGATCTTGGGCTAAAAAACATGCTTGTTCTTTTACCAACTGACGCTTAAGTTTTCTGATATAGACTTTGCAAGCACTCATGTTTAAGATACAATGTTTATTCTAACTTTGAAGCGTCGACAAAAATAAAATTGATCAAAGAATGTGAACAAGAAGAAGAGTTAGGGTCAACAAGAAGGTAAACCCATGCGCCCGGAGGCCCTCCACATCAAGTATCGATTGATTTTTCTTTAAGGCATTCAAGATTGAGTGTGAGTTTATTTTAAGCCCAAAACAAAGGTGTGTGAGATTCGATTTCAAGCGCATGCCCAGAGGCCCTCCACATCAAGATTTGTCCAATTTTTATGCCCAAATGAAGTGTGAGCGAGATTAATGCACATTCAAAGAATTTTCTAACTTAGAAAAACCACTAAAAACCCAAGTGAGTGGAGTTTGATTTGCATGGAGCACTTAACACCCTCTTAGGTGGACCCATCCCCATAGATGGCATTGAGATTGCAACCAATGGTTAAATTGATGGGTGATTAAAGAGGGTGAGTCCAATGAAAAACTCACTCAAAGCATTTTTATTTGTTTTTATAACTTAAAAGATTACAAAAATGTAGATTCTTTTTATGCTCCAAAAGATGATTATTTGATCTATGGCATTCAAGATTGGATTTTTTGTTTTAATGATGCATTCATAAAAAAAACAAACTTTGATTTTAATCCATGGCACTCAAGAGTGATTTTAGCAACATGCATTCAAAGACAAGTGATTAAACATTCAAGTTTTTTCCTTTGAGCATTCAAGATTGAGATTTTGTGTGTTTTTTTAAGAACTTTGAAGTTCTTTGTTTTAACCTTAGATCATTCAAGATTGTTTTTGGACTCAAAAGTGAAAATGACTCTTTGGACTTTGCTTTTCATTCAAGATTTTGTGTTCTAGTTTGCATGTTTTAAGCCCAAAAATTATATTCCTAGATTGTTTTGATGCATGAAAAACCTAAGAAACATTCAAGATTTTGCAACAAGACATTTGTTTGGAACAAATAACAAAGCTTTTTAGGACAATTTTGGAAACCATTTAGGACTCTTAGTTTTCATGAGATTTTTAAAAGAACTTTAACATATTTGCAAATGAGGTTCATTTTATCCTTGATTGATGCTTTGAGTTTGATTTAGATTTTAGTGTGCACTTAGTGTTGATTTTGAACCTTTTGAAATGGAAACTTGAAGTTCTTTTTAAATTCCCAAAAATGAAGTGTTCCTAACTTTGCATGAATGCATCTAAAACCTTGATGTTGCAAGGATGCAAATGATTAGATTGGTTTAGTTTCACTTGTTAAAAGATTTTTTCTTTTTTGAAAATTTTTAATTTTTAATGGATTTAAGTATGATTTGGGGGTTCATTTTAAGCACTAAAAAAAAGTGTGTATGATTTTTCTTCCTTAAAAAAAATGGCCAAGATCTCCCACAAGCAGAAGAAGAAGAAGTAGATGGAATAAGAAGAATATAGACAAGAAGAGGAAGAAGAATTCCAAGTGCTTTGTCCACCTATAAGCTTGAAAAATTTGCAAATACTATGAGATAGATTATGAGTTCCTTTGTCTTCTTCATGCTCATGTGGACCTACAAAACCAATTTATACAATCCTACCAATCACAAAAACAAGTAAAATTAGCCAAAATTAGCAAATGACATACAAAAGTTGACTAAAAAAGCCAATGAAGATGACCCATGCGGGGTCCCACCGGGCATGCCAAAATGTATATGAGCAATGTTAGTATGCTAATAGAAACAAAATTTAAATAAAGCTTCTACAAACTAAACAAAATTTATAAACTTCAAGATAGACTAAGATGATCTCTCAATTGAAAATATGAGCCATTAATGGGCTCTCTCAATGAGAAGCTCTCTTGTTGAGTGGCTTTATCTAAATGGATAGGATGTATGCTCAATATGCTTCCAAAGGCTTCAATGGATGATGGTGGATTTTTGGTGTGGATAGATGGCTTTAGTATGGATTTGGCTCTCAAAATAGCATTATAACTTTACTTCATGGATTGTGTTATTTTGCAAAGGGGAAGGATCCAATTTATAGGCAAGAGGCTTGAGGGATTGAGGGCTAAGATGCAAGGATGGGAAAAAGCTCATGGAGGGCTTAGATTGCATGAGAGGAGAGCACATGGATTTTGCTTCCTTACAACCAATCAAGGAGTGACACATGTCACATGGTGAGAGGATGGAGGAAAGCGGAAGGATGAGTCAACAAAGGAGGCTCAAGGGATAAAATCTTCATAAAGACCCTTCATAAGTGCTTTGTAAGAACATTTATAACTTTGTGGGCTTTATAAAGTTTTGTGGTTGAAGATATTTGTGAGAGATACCATGAAATTTGAATTTGAGGGTTTAGGGGGGTTTTAAGCTTGCTTAGGGTTGTAAAAATGATTAGAGGAAGGGTTAGAGATGGCTTAGGACTAGGCAAGTGGATGGCAAGTGGATTGCAATTAATGAGGGTGGGTGAAGGAGGAGATATTTGTTAACTTTTGCTTGAGTTAGCAAGTCTTAACCCATGTTTAGGGAATGTGACAAGGTTAGGAGGGGATTAGGATTAGGCTTAAAGACATCTTCTAGAAGAGTCTAGGCTTTGGATGAGGATGACGACTTTCTAGAAGAGTCTAGAACTTCCTAGGATAAGATTTTATGAAATAAATAAAGTTTTATTTATTTCAAGGGTTTGGGTTGAGGAGATATTTATTAAAATATTTTTAATAAACATGAGGATTAATATTTAATCTTGATTAAATATTTTGAGTTGGGATTAGGGGTAGGAAATGATGGGATTAGCCTTTAATCGAAATTAAAGAAGGATTAGAAGATTTTGGAAGAGGTTATTGGTCTCAAGAAGATTGGCCAAGTTTTGGGCAAAAAATAAATTTTTTATTTATTTTAGGATTTTTGGTCAATTTATTAATTAAATAATTAATAAATAAGGAAATAATGTTTAAATAAGATTTAAACATTTTTGGGAGGGATTCCTTAATTAAATATTTTTAATTAAGATAAAGGGATTTAATGGCATAAAAATTAATTAATTAATTAATTAATTAATGATGATGTCATCAGGGATTTTTTCAAAAAATAAAAATACTTTATTTTTTAAAGGATTTTTGGTCAATTTATTAATTAAATAATTAATAAATAAGGAAATAATGTTTAAATAAGATTTAAACATTTTTGGGAGGGATTCCTTAATTAAATATTTTTAATTAAGATAAAGGGATTTAATGGCATAAAAATTAATTAATTAATTAATTAATTAATGATGATGTCATCAGAGATTTTTTCAAAAAATAAAAATACTTTATTTTCTAAAGGATTTTTAGGTGTCTACAATATCATTCTTGATTATCTTGATCTCTTCTCCATTATTCTATAACATAACACAAGCTTCTATTTGATTGGATCATGTTGTCTTATCTTAAATTTTATGTGAATACTTTATCTATTCAAGTAATAATTCGTATTCTTTTAATATCTTTTTTTGCATGATGCTAGTGGTTGAGAGATTTTTTTCTAGAAAGGTCACTTCAAGTAGTTGACTTGGAATCTTAGTAAGATCTAGGAATTTTATTTTTTATCCTTGTATGATTTAAAATCCTTTATTAAAGGCTTATTTCCTTAAACTTAGATATGTCTTATCTTCTTGTATTTTAATCATGATCTTAATCTTTCTCTCTATTTCTTCTACTTTATTGTAATCATGAGGTGGACAGGATGAATGTATCATCCTAAAATTAGTAAGAGTAGTCCTAATAGGTTCTATTGAAATCCTCCAACAAGGTTCTTACTTAATTGTGAGTTGAAGTTCTTTTACAAGGCACACTTCTAATAGGGTGTTTAAATCCTTTAACAAGGTAAGACCTAGTAGTCTTTGTAAGCCTTTAACAGGGCATACTTTTCATAGGGTAGATCATGGTTGATGATCAAACATTATAACCTTAATTAGACACACTTTATTACTACAGTGGTGAAGATTTGTGGGTGTCATCCCCACCCCACTTTTACCTTCTCATTAGAGGGTTTCTAGGTAATCATATCCTATGTCATATGTGTGAATACTTACTTGTTTGCATGCTTTACATGGTATTTCAATTTACTTATTGAATATGTGAGAAGGATGTGTGGTAAATATTTTATGCGTTAAAGTTTGAAGCATTGATTCACCACCACCCCTCCCCCTGCCTCCCCTCAGAAGTTTACCTTTCCTATTGTAATTCCAACAATCTTATAGGTTCCCACCTTAATTTTAAACCCTTCTAGCACTTATGCATCCTTCTAATCAACATTACTTTTTTAAAACTCAGAGTTGGATCTAACTTCTACACATGATTTCTCATTTTTCACCTAGGACCTATGCATTCATTTTCATATTTTAGAATTGGCTCTGATCTCTTGGTAAGCTATGATTTTAACCTGTACATCTTAGAACACTTCTCTACATCCTAGGAGAATTTGAGGAAACAATGCCTAGAAAGGTATCTAGGTCAACCTTGTGCAGGACTAGCTCAACCAAGTCAAGATTATTCTTTTCTTTTGAGCTTAGAATTAGCTCAAGGCCTAATGACATGATTTTCTTCCAAGGTTTAAAATTACAGCCAATCTTGATAAAATTTGAGCATTGAAATGCGTATAAGAAGGCACCTCTTCCTCATTTTCACGTCATGTATAACTGTGAAATCTATAAACATCTACAATAAAACTATTATCATCCTTTATGTATTTAAGAGATCCAAGTGTAAGAAAGCATCTATTATTGAAGGCATACATCATCAAGAATTCAAGTGTAAGGAATCCATCAAGAGCCATCAAGAATTTCAAATCTTCATACCATCATGATCCATCATGATTCGATGGATCTAGCTTCTTTCCCTCATAGAAGATCAATCAAAGGAGTTTGCAATCAAGGGAGGAGATCTACATTTATCCATCAAGACTTCTTCTCTTTTGTCCTCAATCCAACATTGTGGAAACCTACAACATCTATCATTTAAGGGTTTGGTTTTATGATTTCTAATTAGAATTTTGTAGAGTATAAGATATTACATCAATACTTGTGTTCACCTCCAAAGAAGCATTACATCATTGATGTATAAGGTGATATATGTTTTAGATATAGATTTCAATTCATCTATCAATATGTGATTTCATGTTCATTTCAAGATTAATTACTAAACATGGGGTTGAGCAAGGTAAACCCTTTTCCACAACATTTTCCCCTTCTTTTTTGTGTGCATTAATAGTTTCATGAGTTACATTTTTAGATTTAGCAGTCTCAAAACTAGTTATAGGCTATCAAAATGTTTCATAAAACTTGGACCTAAAAGGACTAGGTCAACTTTTCTAACCTTTTCTGGAGGACTAGGTTAACCAAGTCAACATTTCCCTAGACATTTGGGCTGAAAAATGCACATAACATACTTGCAAGCGTTAAGAGTCCTAGATCTAGAACTACAAGAAATTTTGACACCCTTACGATAGTCAAAATCACATCTCAAGGTCAATATTTCTATTCTTATTTCAAGGTGATTTCATTCCCTTATTTGTGTCTTGCACTTCAGTGGAACCCTAAAATCTCTGCAAATTTGGAGTTCCAATACATGATCAAGAAGAAAAAAATTCCAAACATTGACAGTTAGAAACTATCTTTGATCTTTGATTCTTGAATGTTGGAGGGCCAATCAATATAGGTAAGTGCATATTGCAAAATGCAAAATATCTCACTTACACATCCCAAGTCCTAAATATTACATTGGAAAATTCATTTCAGTATTTTGAAATTTATTATTGTGAAGCAATATTCATATGTTCAAATTTAAAAGATCATTTCCTCTTTTCATAAAAGTTATTACAATGGCATTATCACATTAGTGATCTTCAATTTAAATTAGATAAGTATTATATCCCTTGATAATTTGTTTCCAAAAAAAAATTAAATGAGGGAGTAGAGATGTATTAAAACATAATATTTATTTTCAAGCTTAGGACTATGTTAAAATATTCTCTAAAATTTTTATTATTTAAATATTGCCCTAATGTTGTTTGTGTGTGTGTGTGTGTGTGTGTGTGTGTGTGTGTGTGTGTGTGTGTGTGTGTGTGTGTGTGTGTGTGTGAGAGAGAGAGAGAGAGAGAGAATTAATATGCATTTATGAATATAAATTAAAATATTTCCTATGATAATGCATTAGATGATATTTTCTAATAAATTCGAAAATGGTTGAGTTGTAAATAATAAAAGAGCAATAGAATTAATGAATTAATGTACACTCCTCAGAAATATCTTGAAATGTTTCAAATTTTAAGGAATATATGAAATATGCATGATTGAAAATATAAATTCCAAATTAAATAGAAAATACATTGATTCAAATTCTTTTCATCCTTTTTGGCCAAATCAATGACCTTATTTGTCATTCAAAAAAAGTTTACAAGGACTTGTTTAATGATGAGATAATTATTGTAAACCTATTCCTCTTCGCTAAATTGCAGAGGCTAAAGAACTCTATTCACAAAGTAGTAATTGAATGATTATCGAGCTATCATTATTGATGTATTATTTAAATTGGGAAATATATTGTGTTGCATAATAAGAGAAGGGCTCATTATGGATTATGAAAATGAGTTTCTTTATGGTTGTTTCCATGAACTCATTGTGGACGTTGATCTTGCTTCTATTGCTCATTTGATCGAGATCATTTAGTAAAATACTACATTTGGCACATTTCATGATTGATGATGGAACTGAAAATAGTCTACCAAGCTTGTAAATTGAAGTGAATTAGTGAGCCAAAGATTACTTAGCAAATTGGTAGCTTCGCATTTCAACTTTATCAAATTGGTAGTTCTACAAAGCTGAAATCAATCATTTATTTATTATGCAACAATAGCACCACTAAATTTAGAAGAAAAGACACGTCATTTTTCTTGTGATGAGGGCCATGTATTTCATATAGATTGCACCATCAATTACACTGTCTTATTACAAAAAAAAATTGAAAACCTAATTTTAGCTTTATCACCAAGTTGGGCAGCATGAAGTATTAAGTCATCATGAACAATATTTGTAAAGGTGTATTTGCCTAGGTTTTGTAGGTTCTAAAGAGTAGGAGTATTTAGTTCTCAAATGATCAAACCAATTCATTGGCCAAATTGTGTTGGATTTTCAAGCACTGAGAGGGAAAGACTCATAGGAATTTGACCAACAATTTGAGGAACCAACACACTTACTTCATAGAATTGGCTTTCATGAAAATGAAGAACATGGTGGAATTGTTTAGAAGGGACATGCATCAAACAATGGATTAGCTTAGATTTCATTTATAGATAATCCTTGGAAGGTCTTAGAATTGGATATGTCTCTTGGTGGAGATAGTGTAAATCTCCTTTGTGAAACTTTAGGGGATTAAGAAATGGTGGGAGATATGGAGGCTTCTTGAAGGTTAATATAGGAAATGTGAGTGTCACCATTTGACTATTTTGGAATGGTTCATTTCTAGACATGAGTAATTCTTTTTTAATTTCCTACTCCATAATTTCATCACACAATCAAATTTTTGAAGAAAACTCTCGAGAAGTTTAGATTTTTTCTGATTGGGTGATCTTTTTGGTTATGCCACATTAATGTTTGAAGTTTGTAAAGTATTTTTTGGTTGAACATGTGTCACAATAGGTTTCTCATTTATTATGCTTGATTGATATCTAAAATATCACATATTTGAACTTGTATTTTTTTAAGAAAATCTCATTCATGAACTTTATGCTATATGAGGATTTCATTGACATGTGATGATCTTTAAGAAAAAAATGCTTTTGACCTTAGTTTTGATTGAATTGTTTGTAAAACTGGCACAAGGGGTTGTGCGATTGTTTGAGGGCCACCTCATTGCATTAGAATGAAGACTGAGTAAAAATTGGTTGGTGAATCTAGTTGAACTATGTCATGTTCTACTTGAAAGGCTTGATTTGGAACTTTATTTATTGATATTTGATTGAAACAAAATAGATTTATGCCTTGATTAAACAATGTTTTTCTTAAATGTTTGAATTGGAATTGGTTGAAATTTTTGTTTTCTTCATTTATTTGTGAAATAATTTTTGGTTTTCCTTATTTTGAAATAAGATATTGTATGTCAACTTCCCCAAACTTTAGTTTGGATGATTTAGTAGTTTAGACATCTTTATTTTTCTTATCTAAATGTCTTTCAAATTTTCTTCCAAGATCACCTCTTTTTATTTTGAATAAATGTAAACATGAAACATAACAGATTCAATCAACACATTTAACACAATGATTAACATGGAAAACCAATTTGGGAAAACCACCAGTAACATGCTACTCTTTTCAATCTTTTGAAGTGATGTCCTGTGAAAGGCCAATCTTGTTAAAGGTTACAATGCACATTGTTAAATGTGACCTGGTTAAAGGATTTCAATCACCCTGTTGGAAGTGAGCTTTGTTAGATGACATTAGACCATTCACTTGGAATGTCACCTAATTAAAGGATTTACAAATTATTGTTAGGTCAACCTTAAACCAAAGGTTTTACCCTAGACTAATTACAATTATTAGAGAGTGATAATAAGGCTTGATCTGATAACAACTTACAACTCAATTTGTAGATTATAGATCTCTATTTCAGTCCTCTATTCTACTTGGCTTTCACACACTTTAGCTCTAATAGCTTGTTCACCTTTCAAGCATCCATACCCTTAAGCCTTCTTTCTTAACACGCCAATGCAAACTTTTTACTTAGGTCACTAAATGAAGCAATACCCTAGACTCTTTGTCTTCCTTAGATTCTTGCACATGAAAACCCTTGCTTATAACCAACCATCCCTATATATAGAGAATTAAGATCTTTTGTCATTCATTCTCCATCATCCATTTAGGGTTAGGACAAATTAGGTATCATTCAATGAATCTATCCCTCATTCTATATCATTTCTAGAAACTTATCCTTCAATTCACTTTGAATTCACCTCAAAATTGTTTACCATGGATTTTGTGCCACCATCTCATCAACCTTATCTTCCACATGGTTCACACAATCCAAAAAGATAAACTTGTCAGCTTAGATCCATCAAATTTTTTATCTTTCTAATAATTTTGGCACTCGACATTAACTTGCTTCTAAGGGTTGACACATACTGCATTTCTTGGCATCCTCTGTAAAATCACTCAGCATAAACTAAAGTTTACTGGTGCTTGGCATCAACTAAACTTTACTCAACATCAACTATTCTACTCGGCATATACTAAAATAAATTTTTACTTGGCTTCAAATGATTTTTTGCTTGGCTTGCACTAACTTTTCTTAGCACCTACTATCCACTCATTCAAACTTTGTAGACAAACTTTGTTATACTTGTTCTTCTAAACTTTTTTAGTGTAACCAACCTTTGTAACATTAAGTAGATTATCAATGCATTATGTTACCACTATCTTAATTGATTCTTGTACTCCTTTTCATATCATAACTCAACCTTTCCTCAAGGTGTTATTGTTACATCTTTTGATCAAATCTTCTTCATCAATCAAATAAGTGACAGTACTTGAATCATGTAAGCAGTTGTCTTGTAATGCCCTGCTCGAAGATCCTTGGAAAAAGGATGAAGTACAAGCCAAGATATTTTATATTTTACAATTACGAGTGCACAAGATTGCATCACACATGGATCATACAAATCGCAATGAAAGACTTAACCACCATCCTAGCAACCAACAAATCTCCTGATGTCACTACTAGAACTGACACAACACTACAAGAACAAAAACCTAAAAAATGAAAACCAGCACTAAGAATCTCAAAACTACCTAACCAAGGTAATTTAAGGCAACCCAAAGGGTACTAGAAACTCTAAAAACCAAACACCAAAAATTGAGGTAGACACCTCCTATTTTTTACGCAAGAACTTATCTCTGCTAGAATTTTGCATGAAGAAGTACCTTTCCGCACAAAGAAGTGTTTGATCATACAACTAAAACACCTCCAGATTGGTGTAGGGTTTTTTGTGACAAAGTTCCACTCCATGCAAAGAAACCCACTACAACATGTGAGGACTTGCAAACTTGCACAAGAAAGTACAATTTCATGTGAGGTCTCAAGTCAGTATGCTAGACAATGAAAGTAGAAAAATAGAGAAGGAAACTAAGAAAGCCAAGAATGAAGTTCCTCCACACTAAGGAGTACCAAATCCACATTTTGAGACAAGAACACTTGAACAAAATGAAAAGATAGAAAGCTGGAAATAACATCTAACCATCTAGTCAAACAGTGAAGGAAAGGAACAGAAGGCAAACATCACAAAGTACAAAAGAAACATCATAGTAAACAGAAATAACATCACAATGAGCAATAAAAACAAACTAAATACACAATTCCTCCCAACCATCAATAGCATCATAAGACCATCATGGGCCCTAGCCATCCCCTGCGCATAATATTCCAAGCCATTAATCAGATTGTTGATGCTATCATAATAGGGATGCCACTACTAAAATATGCTACAACATAAGCATAAGGAAATCTAACATGCTAGAAGTAAAGCATAAGATAATCCTACAAAGTAGATAACATCACCTATCACATGCTCATCATCATAATAAGAGAATGCAATAGTAACTAACATCATCTAAACATGATATACAAGCATCCCAATGAAAACATAAATCAGAAGAAGGCATACTCCAGAACTCGAAGCACCAAGTGAAAACATCCAACAACGGTCGCACTAGGACAAAAGACCATCTCTATACACCAATCTCTAGTAGTGGTGTAGGTAGCTATGCCTCTCAACAATGTAGTACCCATAGGTCCACACACATCATGCTGATGGAGATAATAATCCAACCACAAACACACCAAACAAACGTCCAAGGCTAACACACATGCCAAAGAATATGGTGACTAAAACCAAGACAAAGACAATGCATAAACTATAGGTCTTGGTCAAATAATCAATGCGCTACTAAGTAGAGGCTAACATCATGGAGAGTCACTTGGCATCGACAAGCCCAAGCTAGTATTGGCAGTTGCTCTCCCCAACAGAAGGGATACAATCCAGTTTTAATTATCTTAAATTATTTATTACCACCTAGTATTTTCATTTAGTTATCACTTAATTAAAGCTTCCTTCACTAACCTTCTGGCCACAATGATCACCAAGCTAAAAGGTAGAAGCCCCCTCCATATGCTACCCTACCCTACCCATGCTCATCCAATGGTGAGTGCCCATAGGCATGCAAATTCCCAACCCAACCCCAATGATCATAACTTTCAGAAGTACCATAGAAGATCGAGCCTTACAAGTGACCCGATAGATGCATGCACACATACTCATGTGTGGCACACCACCATCATGAAGATAATAACATAATCACTAGATGAGAACATAAAGAAGAAATTCACTCAACTAAAAATAGAATCAAGATGACGAATGTGGCACACATTCCAATGCAACATAAAGGTGCAATAGTGGTCTGAATGACATCCAACTAGATCATCCATGTCCACAACCCACATTGTGCCAAGAAAATTGGAAAAATAGGGTAACACAAAAAACAAGGTAAAAACCCCAAAATTTGGAATACTTTAAAATTAAAACCCATTTGGCCTTTGGGTGTAAATACCCCAAAAATTCAAAAATAAAAGAGTTCGAACACCATATGCAAAAATGGACAGCATAACGGCTCAAAACCCCTAACCCTCATCCCAAAAATAGTAAAAACATTCATATCCAACCAACTGGGCAAAACTAGCAAACAGAAATAGAGGGGAACACTAGTTCTCAACCTCCTAACATACTGCTACAAGAAATAGAAGCTAAAACAAAGTAGAAACAATAAAATAGGAAGGCCCTACCTAACAGAAAAAGGGTAGAAATTGAAACTCGCAGAATAAAATAAATATCCCACCAAAATTGTTGAAAGTGACAACAAAGAAAGAACTCCCCAAGCTGGATCCAATGGGTCTAATCTTGTTAAAAACCCACACTCATAGCTCCCAAAACAAGAAGAATTCAAATCCTTCAAAAGAGGATTCTCAAAAGATCTCTCAAATTTTTATTTGAAAAAGTGAGAAGTGAATAATAAAAACTCTTTTTCAATACTTATTCATTTTCAAGTGAATAGTCAATTAGGGCACATAGCCTTTTAGGGCACATAGCCAATTAGACTAGCTAGACACCGAATTGACCCCAAAAAAATAGATTACTCTCCATAATAGAAATTCACCTAAGGCAAAGCTGCCAAAAATTAATTTCAAAAAGATTTAAAGCTCGAAAACCCAAAATCACAGAAAATCACTTAACACTTTCATGACAACGCAAACTTCTAAATACACAAACACATTCACTAGTCTAATAACATAATGCAGATGAGTTCATATTTATTAGTCACTGAAAGGCTTTAATTTAAACAATTAAAATAAGGATGCGTCGACCATATAGGGATGAAATGGGTAAAATATGAATAGCTGAATCACTAACTCCATAGGCCACTGCCAAGGATATATATTCTACACACTAAAACACATGATCAAGTGCAATTGCATAATAATATCATAGCCAAAGAAAAATGCATTAAATAACTAATTAATCCATTTACATCACTCACATTTGCATAAAGCATAAACATACAAGAATGAATTAAATAACCATAGCATGAAATCTATCACATAGCATAATTAGAAATGTGCCTAAATACCAGATAATTAGGTATCATCATAGATCTACTATCATCTCAAAATGGCACTAACATGCAAATATAATAAGCTAAATAGCATAGTAGTAAAACATCTATGATACTAAATCAAAGAATAACATTCGACCCTTGGGTCATTTCAAAATACAAATAACAATAAGATTATCAGGTATCTCTCAAATCAAAATAAACAAGTTACAGACTACAAACACAAGAGGCACTACATGTCTTACCAACAAGTAGCAGGTTTGACATCAATGATAAAACAATGATTGAAACACATTTATCATACTTGTATCAATCTATTTTCAACAATCTCCTTCTTTCAAAAATCTCCCTCTTTGGTATTGATGGCAAACCAAACTGACTAGGTCAAAACAGTAAGACAAACAAAATACCAAAAAGAAAATAATTCCTTGTATTGAAATCTCTCCCTCTATCAAAAATTTTCATCTCCTAAATAGGTTACCAAACTCGGTTATGTCATCCTTATGACTCCCTCTGAATTACTTCTTATATCTCCCTTTGTATTATCTTCCTCTTACTAGATAGATGTAATCAGCATATACATTTTCTTTTTCAGTAGTTAGCATTTCTCCCTCATATTGTTTGTTAGGATTACTCCCTCTTTGTTCAATGTATATCTTACTCATATCTCCCAATCTCTTGTCTTTCTCCCTTCAGTTATATATCTCTTCTAATCAATTCCAATCTTCTGTATTTCTCCCTCTTTGACAAAAATGCCAAATACTTTTCATCTTATTATGCAGTTATGAACTTCTTTAATTTTTCCCAATATCACCTTTCTTATGACTGATTTGTAGTTCCAGCTCGTTCATTACTTTAGGAAACTCCTAAAGTAAGATCCACTGCATCAATTTATAACATATGTCAATCAACTTGTTTGATGCAGCGCACTCCTTTTGTTACTTAGATAGTCTTTGATAGGGGTATCACCCCTTTTTTACCTCTTAGATACTCATGAGCATCCTTAGCTAATGCCTTTGTGAAGATATCAAAAAAATTCTCTTTTGTGTAAGCATATTCCATCTTCACCTCTTTATCTTGAACTAATTCTCTCAAGTAATGATACTTGATTTCAATGTGCTTAGTCTTTATGTACATCATAGGATTCTTTGATATATTTATAGCACTTGTATTATCACAATAAAGTATCACTGGTTCATTAATTTCTTCTTTCATACCTTTGAGTAGTTGTTTGATCGATATAATGTTTGCACAATTTACAGCAACAACAACATATTCAGCTTCAGTGATAGATTGTGAGGTGCAATTTTGTTTCTTGCTAGTCCATGTAACCAAACTCTTGTCTAAGAAAAATGGTCCTCCGCTGGTGTTATTTCTGTCATCAATGTTTCTAGCCTAATCAGCATCAGTATAGGTTCTTAATTCAAATTTCTCATTTTTCTTATAGTATAGACCATATTCCTATGTTCCTTTCAGATATCTCATTATTCTCTTTAAAGCCATCAAATGATTCTCCCTCATATTAGTAGAGAATATTGCAACTATTCCTAAAGATAATTCAATATTAGGTCTGCTATGTACTAAATATTGTAATTTTTCAATCATAGACATGTATATGTTTGATTCACCCTAGCTAAATCATCATTCTTTGATAACTTATGTCTCGTCACCGTAGGTGTACTTACTATTTTGGAATCCTCCAATCCAAAAGTTTTCAATATCTCCTTGACATACTTTGACTATGTGACATATGTACCATTTTTCATCTGATGTACTTGCAAACCCACAAAGGACTTGATCTCATTAAACATAGAGATCTCAAATTCTTGCTTCATTTTATTTGCAAAAGCCTTACATAAAGAATCTTGATCTCCAAAAGTGATATCATCAACAAAAAATTTAGATAACAAAATGCCTTTTCCTTTCTCTATCTTCAAGTATAGATTGTTGTTATCATCAGTCCTTTCAAATCCAATCTTCACAATATAGTTATGAAGTCTCTTATACCATGCTCTTGGTGCTTGTTTCAAACCATATAAAGCTTTGTGTAAGCTACATAACATGTTCTTGTTGTTAACATCAAAAAATCCTTCTAGTTTTTCTATGTAAACTTCTTTCTCTAATACACCATTTAGAAATGTTGATTTAACATCCATTTAATAAACTTTGAAACCTTTGTATGCAGAATAAGCAAGCAGAGTTCTTACTCCTTCCAATCTAGTAATAGGAACAAATGTTTTTCCATAGTCAATCCCTTTCTCTTATGCATATCCTTTATAGACTAATCTTTCCTTGTTCCTTATAACTTCAACATTTTCATCTAATTTGTTTCTATATACCCACTTGGTGCCAATCACATTTTTATCTTATGATCTACAAACTAGAGCCATGTTTTGTTTTTCTCAATTTGTTCAATCTCTTCTTCCATGGCTTTACTCTATTCCACATATTCTAAGGCATCTTTCACTATTTTGGGTTGTTTCATTCTTAGCAAACATGTATCAGTTCTCAACTTGTTCCTTGGCATTGGCCTAGTATCTTTATCTCCAATGATTTGTGCAGTTGAATGATGTCTCTTAACATATTTAGACAATCTTGGTTCAACTCTAGTTTCTTCATTTTGTCTTTCAACTTCTAAGTCACTATGTACATCTCTGTTAGGTATTTTAGTATCTCTTTCATGTACACTAATATCAAAATTAGAATGTGCCTCAGATTCATTCTATAACTTGGCATCTGAGTGTAGCTCAGTTTCTGAATGCAACTCGGCAATCATAGTATGCAACTCGACATTCATTGAAACTTGTTGTTGGTTTCTAACTTGATTTGCAGCATCTTCTTCAATAGGCATACTTTCATAAAATTATACAAATGATTTGTATTCTTCAAGTTCCTTCATAGTTTCAGTCTCATATACTTTTATATATTCATCAAATTTCACATTTGCACTTTCTACAACTTAGTGTTAGTATTCAAACACTTATAAGCTTTACTTATTGTGGAATAACCTAGGAACATATCTTATTCACTTTTTCATCTAGTTTACCATTCCAAAAATCTTTGAGAATATAGCATTGGCTTCCAAATATCTTAAAATATTTTACATTGGGTGAGTATCCATACCACAGTTCAAAATGTGTTGAATGAGTACTTTTCTTGACTTGTAGACAATTCAAGGTATAGATAGTTGTACTTATAGCTTCTCTTTAGTATTTCAAAGCAACATTTTTCTCCATCATGAGTGTCCTAGCATAGTCCATTACAAACCTATTCCTCCCTTCAGCAATTCCATTTTGTGGAGGGGTTCTAGGAGTAGATGCATGTCTTTTGATTCCTCTATCATTACAGAACATCTCAAAATCATTTGATGTAAATTCTCCTCCTCTATCAAATCTCAAACATTTCAGAATTTTACCTATTTCTTTTTTAACTCTTGCTAAGTACCACTTAAACATTTGGAAAGCATCAGATTTTTATTTCAAAAACATAACTATCATCATTCTAGAATAATCATCAACAAGAACCATAATTGATGTAGGAGCATCCAAAGGTATAAGGGAAATCCTGTGTCACCCAAAAAAATATACTTAGACTTAGTTTCTATTTCATGTGTTTTCATTTTTGGATACCCATTTGGGTCGAATAAAGGTTCCAACTCTCACAGTTCCACTATCAGTGTTCGTGTAAATCTCAAAAAAATAGGAGTATGTAATTGAGACATCATTTTGGTGAACTAGGAAGTGTAAATTGGCTAGATGAATGTAATTGTAATTTACAGCATTCCAGAAAAAGAATCAATTCAAAAGGCCCCATGGTTTGAGAGTTATTGCAATTTTTCGAGTTGTGGAGACCTCCTCAGAATGCTTCAAAGTCAAGTTAGGGGCATTAAATAACCTCAAAAAGGGCAAAAAAAATGGGGGATGAGTGAAGCTGGTCCATAGGGCTATAGAGCGCTTTGAGAGCTTTCTAAAAATGTAAACAGTTCATCAATCGGAGCTATGGTTCAAAATTTATGTCTCCCGAAAGTTTGATTACCATTTCTGGATTCTTCTAGATTTGCATCGACTTATAACGCAACTTCTGGAACCTTCTATTTGGTCGGTGGATGCCTACTAGCACTTTCTAGAATATACTCCTAATCCTTAACCCTTTGGGGTCTATTTAAGGAGATTTCCGGCATTGTAAAAGGCAGTTCAGAGTGGAGTTTGAGAGGAGGTACTGAAAGGATAAATTATCTCCACATTTATGCTATTGTAAGCCCTTAGGGCTTTTTTGAAATTTATTTTCTCTGTACTGAATGTACTAGCTTATTTTTCAGTTAATACAATTTCCCTTTTCTATTGTGTCCATTCTATTCTTGGGTTGTGTCTCCATCAAGTGGTATCAGAGCTGGTTTTCCTGAGTGTGTAGACAGAGTGCCGACTGTGTGATAGTTTGCACCAGGACTGTGTGGTTGTGGGTTTGAGTTAAGAAGATGCCTCCATGAAGAGAGTGTGGTGGAAGGGCCAGAGCTATTAATCTTGAGGAGGTTAGATCCCTCCAAAGGCAGGTACAAGCATTGCAGGAGGAGCTCCGTAGAGGAGCAACTATGGCCGCAGGTGATGAAAGTGAAGATGACAACGAAGAAGATGAAATTGGACTAGAAGGGGAATTCGATAGGGAAGTTCTAAATCATGCAGAGGAAAGGCTTTTTAGGGCCATTACTAAGTTTGGGAAAAGACCTACAATTAAAGTGGGTGTATTTTTAGGGAATCTGAAACCAGATGAGTTGATCGATTGGATTAATGAATTGGAAGAATACTTTGAGTATGAGGATACCAGGGACCTAGATAGGGTTAAGTTTGCAAAAGCCAAATTGAAGGCCATGCCAAAATCTGGTAGCAAGAGGTCCAATTGGAAAGAAATAGAAGAGGAAAGGAGAAGATCACAAGATGGGATCGCATGGTGGACAAATTGAAGAAGCAATTCATTCTTGTGGACTACGAGCTTGATTTGTTTAAGAAGATGCATGGGTTAAAGCAAGCAGAAAGATCAGTCCAAGAATATACAGAGGAATTTTACCGACTCATGATTAGAGTGAGGCATGCAGAAGCAAATAAGGAGAAGGTTACTCATTATATCAGTGGGTTGCGACCTAGCATCCAAGAGGAATTAAGTCTGGTAAGAATGACCAGCATTGAAGAGGCATACCAATTTTTCCTACAAGTTGAAGAGAAGCTGAATAAAAGGTTTGAAGGAAGAAAAAGAGGGTGCGGTCAAGGAGGAAGGGGAAGCGGTAGATCATCTGGAGGCCACAATGAAACCCAAAAGAAAAATGAAGATGTGGGTACTAGCAGGAACCAGAGGAATGAGGGTTTCAACCGCTCCCATGATCAAGACTTTGGAAATCAGAGAGGAAGAGGTAAAGGATGTGGACAAGGAAGAGGAGGCTTTCATGGTACCTATTTCCATTGCAATGAAGAAGGCCATCATGCCTTTGAATGCCCTCAATGACCAGGAAGGACAGATAGGAGAGCTGAGTGCCAAGCTAGGGTTGCTCACGTGGATGAGGATGCACAATCATCTCATTCAGAGGATGCCAAAAGAGGAGATACCTTGGTAAATGAAAGAGTCCTACTAAGTGGTGAGATTGAACCAGGACAACGGAGGAGTTTGTTCTGTACTAGATGCAAGTGTGAGGATAAATGTTGTGACGTGATCATTGATGGTGGTAGAACTGATAATTGTATTAGAAGAGATGGTCTCTAAGCTGAAGCTCAAGAGGAAGAAATATCCCCAGACCTATCGGATTGCTTGGGTAAAAGATGATCATAAGGTCCTGGTAAGTGAACAATGTTTAGTGAAATTCAAAATTGGGAGTTACCATGATGAAGTTCTTTGTGATGTTATTCTGATGGATGTTTGCCATCTATTGTTGGGTAGACCATGGCAGTTTGATAGACATGCAGTACATGATGGGCATGCAAACACATACTCTCTGACAAAGGATGGAGTTTGCCACCAATTGAAGCCAATGAAAAAGGAAGGTGAAAAGGTATGTAGCAGTGCTAGGGTTTGTCTTGTTGATAGAAGGATGTTTTTAGATGGCATGAAACATCAGCATATGTGCTATGCTTTGATTCCTAGGAAAGATAAAGAAGGTAGTAGTGAAATACCACTTGAAGTTTCAGATTTACTAGGGAAATTTGGAGATATTATCTCTGATAATGTTCCATATGGATTGCCACCAGTAAGGAAAATCAGTCATTAGATAGATCTAATTCCAAGAGCTAGTTTGCCTAACAAGGCTGCTCACAAGATGACTCCTAGTAAAAAAGAGGAGCTAAATAGACAAGTTTAGGAGCTGTTGAGGAAGGGCTTGATTCGAGAGAGCCTAAGTCCATGTGCAGTACCTACAGTACTTGCACTAAAGAAGGATGGAGAGTGGAGGATGTGTACAGATTCTCGAGCTATAAATAGGATAACCATCAAGTATCAGTTTCCTTTGCCAAGGATGGATGATCTTATGGACTGCTTGAGTGGAGCTCAATACTTCACAAAGATAGATCTGAAGAGTGGTTATCACCAGATACGGATTCGAGAAGGAGATGAGTGGAAAACAACTTTCAAGACCAAGGAGGGTCTTTATGAGTGGTTAGTCATGCCCTTTGGATTGACAAACGCCCCAAGCACCTTCATGCGGCTCATGAATGAGGTACTTAAGAAGTTCTTGGGAAAATTTGTTATTGTTTATTTGGATGATATTTTAATTTTCAGCAAGACTTTGGAAGAACATTTATTGCATATTCGTAGTGTCCTTGAAAGGCTAAGGGAAGAGAAACTGTTAATTAATCTGAAGAAGTGTATCTTTGCAAAAAGGGAGTTAGTCTATTTGGGGTTTGTTATATCACCTGAAGGTCTCAAAATGGATTTAGAGAAGGTAAAAGCCATCTTGGAATGGCCTACTCCAAGGTCTACTACTGAGGTAAGATCATTTCATGGTCTAGTTAGTTTTTACAGGAAGTTTATTAAGAATGTTAGTGGCATATGTGCACCCCTAACTGATACAATAAGAGGGGATAGAAAAGAGTTCAAATGGACTGCAGCAGCTACGAGAAGTTTTGAATTGCTGAAGAAGAAGGTGACGGAACAGCCTTTGTTGGCACTTCCATATTTTAGAAAGGTTTTCCAAGTGGATTGTGATGCCAGTGGTAGTGCTATTGGGGTTGTATTAAGCCAAGAAGGTAAGCCTATTGCATATTTTAGTGAAAAATTGAATAATGCAAAGAAGAAGTATTCTATTTATGATCAAGAGTTCTATGCAATAGTTCATGCCTTAAAGAAATGGAGGCATTATTTATGATGCATGATATTAGTGCATTTGAAAATTCTAAAAAAATAGGAGCATGCAATTTGGCCATCATTTTGGTGACCTAGAAGGTGTGACTTGGCTAGATGAAGGTAATTGAGATTTAGAGCATTCCAAAAAAAGAATCAGGTCAAAAGGCCCCACGGTTTGAAAGTTATTGCAGTTTTTCGAGTTTTGGAGACCTCCTAAGAATGCTTCAAAGTCAGATTTGGGGCATTAAATGATCTCAAAAAGGGTCGAAAAATGGGGGACAAGCAAAGCTTTTCCATAAGGATATAGAGTGCTTCGAGAGATTTCCAAAAATGTAAACGGTTCGTCAATCGGAGCTACGGTTCAAAAGTTATGCCTCCTGGAAGTTTGACTACCGTTTTTGGATTCTTCTAGATTTGCACCGACTTCTAATGCAGCTTCTGGAACCTTCTATTTTGTTGTTGGATGCCTACTAGCACTTTCTAGAATGTACTCCTAGTCCTTAACCCTTCGGGGTCTATTTAAGGGGATTTCTGGCATTGTAAAAGGCAGTTCGAGGTTAATTTAATT
Source organism: Cupressus sempervirens (assembly GCA_028749045.1). Taxonomy (NCBI): domain Eukaryota; kingdom Viridiplantae; phylum Streptophyta; class Pinopsida; order Cupressales; family Cupressaceae; genus Cupressus; species Cupressus sempervirens. Next base: position 727,110,886 of record CM053785.1, read on the forward strand.
TTTCCATGCAAGATGCTCCTGCATCAAACTCCCTTGGTAGATAGAAAAGTGTGTCCCACACTTTGATGTCAAAAGAAAGATATAGAACCATTTTCATCTTCACTACAAGCTTCCACCTCAATAGGGACAAGAAAACCAACATACAAATCTTTCACATTTTTTTTTTTTGCTGATGCATGATGCTCCTGCATCCGACTCCCATGGTAGGAAAAATTTTGTGAATATGGATTCACAAAATGAAGTAGCCACTGTTGAAAGTTTTTTTTTTTTTTTTCTTTTCCTCCAACACATAGCTGGAACAAGTATCTGATGCCGATATATTTCCTTCTTTGCCGTGAACTCTATCCAAGTATAAATCTCATCCTCATTCAATCTTGTTGAATTAATCACACCTATAATAAATCCAACAACACCATACCAATCTTCCTTTGCATACCATACATCATGAACAAGATCCTCATGCAAACCATCATTAATATCTTTTGAACTCATATCAAAGACAACATCCCATGATTCATAAGAATTAACCTGTTTGATATCTTCATCTTTGCTTGCCTCTTTTATGTCATCAACAATGCACGTAACTACTCCACCTGCTTGATCTCCAACGAAGGCACTATATTCTTCCTCCATTGTTGCAATCTTCAAATCATCTTGCTCTATTTCAGGTTCATAAATCTTGTCATCTTGATGCTCTTCCTCTTGTCTTTCATCTTCTTCAACTTTAGGTTCGCAAATGATTTCCTCTTCATCCACTTGCTCTTCCACTGGATCATCTTTCTTTTCCACATCCAAGGAATTATCAACATCTCTTTTCTGGTGACATGCTCTTCTCTTCTGCAACTCAGCTTCTAATTCATTCACTTGCTTCTGCAAATCAACTAGCAATAATTGTTGATTTCTTGCTCTAAATTTCTCAAGTCGAGGAATCCTTAGAATCCATCCAATCACAAAAGTCATTTGCTTCTTTCTCTTCTCCATAATCAAGTCTTTAGAAGACAAATCTCGTCCAAAACAAGAACCTTGTGCAAACTGCCTCACAGTCGGCGCTCTGTCTACACAATCAAGAACTTCTTGACAAACTTCAACCAACTCAAGGTCCTGGTGCAAACTGCCTCACGTTCGGCGATCTGTCTGCATGCTCAGGAACTCCTGCTCTGATACCACTAATGACGAGCCACACCACCCATACCAACTCACAACCAAAAATGCAATAATATGGAGACAAGAGAGATGACAAAATAATTCATAAAACTTCCATTAATACTTGAAATTCATTAGAATATTCACCAAATGGAAAAACTCCAAATTCTTACAATATAAGAGATTGCTCGCTAAGAGCTTCTACAAGAAATTACATCTGAAGAGCTTCTACTTGAAGAGCTTGTCTTGAAGAGCTTCTATTTCTCCAACTTCCATTAGAAGAGCTTCCATTCCTTCAACTTGATTACAAATGATAATAGGCCTTTCTTAAATAGGCACTTCTAACCCAAGACATTACAAACACAACCAATGTGGGATAAAAGGTAAATACAACTACCTTTAAATAAATATTAAATTCCCACCCAAATACAACTAAGCACCCAAAAAATATTAAATACATGATTTAAGGATCTTTCCACAAACATCTAAATTGCCACCTATACACCTTGATTAATGGAATGACAACTATTTTTACTATTTTGCTTTTTACGCCACCTATGCGCCTCGAAAATAGAAATCTCCTTTTCCTTTCTTTTCTCCTTTTTATTTTTTTATTATTTCTCCTCTAATTTTCGTCACTTTCTCTCTCCTCCACAATTTTTTTTTTTTTTTCCCCTTTTTTTTTTCCTCTTTTTTTTTTTTTCTAATAATTTAATTTTTCCATGCAAGATGCTCCTGCATCAGAGAGGTGGAAGCTTGTGGTGAAGATGAAAATGGTTCTATATCTTTCTTTTGACATCAAAGTGTGGGACACACTTTTCTATCTACCAAGGGAGTCTGATGCAGGAGCATCTTGCATGGAAAAATTAAATTATTAGAAAAAAAAAAAAAAAAGAGGAAAAAAAAAATTGTGGAGGAGAGAGAAAGTGACGAAAATTAGAGGAGAAATAATAAAAAAATAAAAAGGAGAAAAGAAAGGAAAAGGAGATTTCTATTTTCAAGGCGCATAGGTGGCGTAAAAAGAAAAATAGTAAAAATAGTTGTCATTCCATTAATCAAGGTGTATAGGTGGCAATTTAGAAGTTTGTGGAAAGATCCTTAAATCATGTATTTAATATTTTTTTGGGTGCTTAGTTGTATTTGGGTGAGAATTTAATATTTATTTAAAGGTAGTTGTATTTACCTTTTATCCCACATTGGTTGTGTTTGTAATGTCTTGGGTTAGAAGTGCCTATTTAAGAAAGGCCTATTATCATTTGTAATCAAGTTGAAGGAATGGAAGCTCTTCTAATGGAAGTTGGAGAAATAGAAGCTCTTCAAGACAAGCTCTTCAAGTAGAAGCTCTTCGGATGTAATTTCTTGTAGAAGCTCTTAGCGAGCAATCTCTTATATTGTAAGAATTTGGAGTTTTTCCATTTGGTGAATATTCTAATGAATTTCAAGTATTAATGGAAGTTTTATGAATCATTTTGTCATCTCTCTTGTCTCCATATTATTGCATTTTTGGTTGTGAGTTGGTACGGGTGGTGTGGCCCGTCATCAATTTATTGCCAAAGGAATTTGTTTTGTATACTGATCATCAGGCATTACAGTACCTAAATAGCCAAGGTAAATTGAATCAGAGGCATATGAAGTGGGTAGAGTTTTTACAGAAGCATGGAAATGGAAAATCTAACAGGGTTGCAAATGCACTAAGTAGGAGACAGTTGTTGCTTACAGTAATGCAGGTTGAAGTAGTTGGGTTTGATGAACTCAAGAAATTGTACCCTAAGGATGCTGATTTTGCTGAAGCATGGAAAGCTTGTAAAGAACCTGTTGCTGTAGATAGAACCAAGTGGTTAGACTATTTGATTTAGGATGGCATGTTGTTCAAGGGTAGTCAATTGTGCATTCCAAGGAGTTCCATGAGGGAAAATTTGATTAAGGAGAAACACAATGGAGGGATGCCAGGACATTTTGGTCGAGATAAGACCATTTCCATTCTTAGAGAACATTATTTTTGGCCTCAAATTTCACAAGATGTGAAGAAGTTTGTACAGAGTTGCCAGGTTTGTCAAGTTGCCAAGGGGTTTAGTCACAATACTGGCCTATATCAGCCATTGCCTATTCCATCAAGGCCATGGGAGGACATAAGTATGGATTTTGTTCTTGGATTGCCAAGGACACAAAGGGGTAATGACTCAGTATTCATGGTGGTTGATAGGTTCTCCAAAATGGCACATTTCATTCCATGCCACAAAACTCATGATGCTGTCCATATTGCAAACTTGTTTTTCAAAGAGGTGGTAAGACTACATGGTCTTCCAAAGAGTATAGTTTCTGACAGAGATACTAAATTTGTGGGGTATTTCTGGAGTACATTGTGGAAGAAGTTGAGAACAAACCTAAAATTCAGTTCCACGCATCACCCGCAGACTGACGGCCAAACAGAAGTGGTAAATAGAAGTTTGGGCAATTTGTTGAGATGTTTAGTTGGGGATAAGCCCAAGGGATGGGATTTGATTCTACCACAAGCAGAGTTTTCTTACAATAACTCTATAAATAGGAGTACTGGAAAATTACCATTCCAAATTGTATATGGGAATAGCCCAAGGACTGCACCAGAATTGAGGAAGATAGAACAAGGGGAGAGGACAAGTGTTGAAGCTGAGGAATTTTTTGAACATATCAAGCATCTACATGAGGAGGTTCAAGCACACATTATCAAGATGAATCAAGAGTATAAAGCTAGGGCTGATCAAAGGAGAAGACATAAGGAATTCCAAGTAGGGGATCTAGTCATGGTGCACTTACAAAAAGAAAGATTTCCAGTTGGTACTTACAACAAGCTAAAAATGAAGAAATTTGGCCCCTACAAAATTTTGAAGAAACATGACTCAGGAAATGCATATGAAGTGGAGCTGCCAGATGGTATTCACATTTCTCCCATTTTCAACATTGCAGATTTAACAGAGTATCATGATGATGGTGTAGATGAGGAGCTGGTGTTAGAGCCATGTCCAATTCTTGCTTCTAAGAAGGAGGAGATAGAAGACATTCTAGATCATCGTGTGGGTAGGAGTACCAAAAATAGGCAGTATAAAGAGTATTTGGTCAAATGGAAAGGATGACCGATCGAGGACTCAACTTGGATTTCAGTAGCTGAGGTTTCCCATTTGGGATTTCCTCTACCATTCATAAAGTGATAGGGTCACTTTTCAATCTACCCTAGGTGTCTGATGTAGGAGCATCCAGAGGTATAAGGGCAATCCTGTGTCACCCAAAAAAATATACTTAGACTTAGTTTCTGTTTCATGTGTTTTCATTTTTGGATACCCATTTGGGTCAAATAAAGGTTGCAACTCTCACAGTTCCACTATTAGTGTTCGTGTAAATCTCAAAAAAATAGGAGTATGTAATTGAGCCATCATTTTGGTGAACTAGGAAGTGTAAATTGGGTAGATGAATGTGATTGTAATTTAGAGCATTCCAGAAAAAGAATCAGGTCAAAAGGCCCCACGGTTTGAGAGTTATTGCAATTTTTTGAGTTGTGGAGACCTCCTAAGAATGCTTCAAAGTCAGGTTAGGGGCATTAAATGACCTCGAAAAGGGCCAAAAAATGGGGGACTGTTGGGTGATGCGATGCGCTCCCCTACCCACAAGTGGTTAATTACGTGGTGTTCCATGTTCACTAACAGTCATGGCTTTTGGTGCAACGGTAAATGGGCCCTACAATTGGTATCAGAGCCTGGTTTTGGCTTGGTCATGGGTTCAAATCTCCCCGGTGCCTTCTCGACCCGTGTAAGCACCTGGTATGCGCGTCAAGGGGGAGATTGTTGGGTGATGCGATGTGCTCCCCTGCCCACAGGTGGTTAATTACATGGTGTTCCATGTTCACTAATAGTCATGGCTTTTGGTGCAACGGTAAATGGGCCCTACAACGACAAGAAAAGTTGGTCCATAGGGCTATAGAGCACTTCGAGAGCTTTTCAAAAATGTAAACGGTTCGTCAATCGAAGCTACGGTTCAAAATTTATGCCTCCCGAAAGTTTGGTTACCATTTCTGGATTCTTCTAGATTTGTGTCGACTTCTAACACAGCTTTTGGAACCTTCTATTTGGTTGGTGGATGCCTACTAGCACTTTCTAGAATATACTCCTAGTCCTTAACCCTCCGAGGTCTATTTAAGGAGATTTCTAGCATTGTAAAAGGCAATTCGAAGTGGAGTTTGAGAGGAGGTATTGAAAGGAGAAATTATATCCACATTTATGCTATTGTAAGCCCTTAGGGCATGTTTTGAAATTTATTTTCTATGTACTGAATGCACTAGCTTATTTTTTAGTTAATACAATTTCCCTTTTCTGTTGTGTCCATTATGTTCTTGGGTTGTGTCTCCATCAATAATGTACTTATCTCCTTTGTAGCTTTTTACTTAAATTGGTCCACACAAGTTAGTATAAAAAATCTCTAATATTCCTTTAGAGGTATAAGTTTTACTCTTAAAACTTGATGTTTTAATTTTGCCTAACTGACATTGTTTGCACATTATATTGTTAGGCTTCTTCAACTTAGGAAATCCTCTAACTCTTCTCATGTTACTAATACTAACTAAGTTATCAAAATTAACATGACATAACCTCTTGTGTCATAGCCATACATCATCAAATTCTACAACTAAACAAGTAGCATCCTCTATATCAAGATAGAATAGATTACTCCTAGTTTGATCACCCTTTCTAATAAATTTTCCATCAATATCATATATCTTTGCAATCTTGTTTTCAAACTCAACCTTACATCCTAAATTCTTTAGTTGTGACACACTCAATAGATTATAGTTAAGTCCTTCAACATAGTAAGCATTGTTACATAAAATATTTTCTATGAGTTTGATGGAACCTTTTCCTTTCATCAAACATGGTGCATCATTACCAAATCTTACACTATTTCAATCATAACAATTCAAGGTAATGAGCTTACTTTTATCTCTAGTCATGTGATGTAAACACCCACTATCAATGATCCATCTATCATTCTTGTTCACACAAGATACAAGTTTAGTTTCTTCATCTTCATCAAATTTTTTCTTCATTGCAACATACACCACTTCATCATCATGTTCATCAGATTCATCTCTTATTTCCTCTTTAGCAATTTAGAAAGACTTCTTGCCTTTGTCTTTGTAATCCTTGTTGTCTTCATCTCTTCTACTTTTGCACTTGTCACCACCTCTTTAGTTCTTCTTCTCTGGACATCTAGCAACAATATGACCAACCTCATTCCAATTGAAACAAATGATAGGTAATTTACCTTTAAAATTGCCTTTACCTCTATGAAATCTCCTTTCCAGTAGTGCTTCAAGTTGATCTACATCCTCCTCATATGTATCACTATCACTAGACACATATTTTGTTCATTTCTTCTTCTTCTTCTCATCAAGTTCCTTTAATGATGGCTTAGCTTTGAAAGAAGATACAATATTTTCAGATTTGTAATTATCAAAGTTAGATATCTCAAAAGCAGTGAGCCTAACTACCAAACCTTCAAGAGTTAGATCATTTCCTAGTATACATCTCAGTTCTTATATTGTAATTCTTAAAAATTTTCTTAGTATAGTATCATCATCTATTGTACCAATAGCTCCTCTTATTGCATTAACAACATCTTTTATCCTAGAGTAGTATCAAGCAATATTCTTACCTTCTTCCATTTTTATATCATCAAACTTACCTTTGAGACTGTCAACTTTGGCTCTTAGAATATTCTTGTCTCCTCCACAGATAGTGTGTAGAACATTGCATTTTTCTTTGCACTGTCAAGACTTTTGATATCACCAAATTCAACATAGCTTAGGGCAAAGGCAATCTTGAACATTGTCAATTTGTTTTCTTTCTTCTTTTTCAGATCCATGATAGTTGGGGCTCCAGTACGATCAACATGCTTTGTAATAATGGTAGATTGTGCATGATCTCTAAGTCCTCCAAGGTGTAGCTTCATCAAACTTTTCCATTCAAGAAAGTTATCTCTATTAAGCTTGGGTGCTTCTCTTTTTGACATCTTGATCTTTGTGCTTCTAGTACCTTCAAACTTGTCCTCTTAAGCAAATAGCTCTGATACCAATTGTTGGAATTGTTTATAATAACTGAGGGGAGGGGGGGGGGGGGTGGGGGGGTGAATCAGTTATCCAAGGTCCAGATGTAAAATTAAAACTTTTCATAGCTTAGTAAACCCATAAAATATTTATCATCATGCATGCATCCATAAGGTTATGCAATGACTTAAAAACTTGTAGGTCACTGTCAAATCAATTTGCAAAAATGTAAACATGACACATAATAGATTTAATCAACACATTTGACATGATGATTTATGTGGAAACCCAATTTGGGAAAAAATACTAGTAACGTGCTACTCTTTTTCACTCTTCTGAAGTGATGTCATGTGAAAGGCCAACCCTATTAAAGGTTACAATGAACATTGTTAAATGTGAACTAGTTAAATAATTTTGATCACTCTCTTAGGAGTGAGCCTTGTTAGAGGACTTTAGACCATTCACTTGGAATGTCACCAGGTTAAAGGATTTACAAATGACTGTTAGGTCAACCTTAATCCAAAGGATTTACCCTAGACTAATTACAATTATTAGAGAGTAATAATAAGGCTTGATATAATAACAACTTACAACTCCATTTTTAGATTACAGATATCTATTTGAGTCCTCCATTCTGCTTGGCTTTCACACACTTCATCTCTGATAGCTTGTTCACCTTTCAAGCATCCATACCCTTAAGTGTTCTTGCTTAAAATTCTAATGCAGACTCTTCACTTAGGTCATTGAATGAAGGAATACCCTATACTCTTTGTCTTCCTTAGGTTCTTGCACATAACAACCCTTGCTTCTAACCAACCATCACTATATATAGAGAATTAAGATCTTTTATTGTTCATTCTCCATCATTCAATTTAGGGTTATGATAGGTTAGGTAGGATTCAATGAATCTACCCCTCATTCCATATCATTTCTAGAAACTTCTCCTTCAATTCACTTTGAATTTGCCTCAAAATGGTTTACCATTGATTCTGTGCCACCAACTCATCAATCTGATCTTCCACATAGTTCACATAATCCAAGAAAATAAACTTGTCAGCTCAGATCCACCAAATTCATGATCTTTCTAATAATGTTGGCACTCAACATTAACTTTCTTCTAATGCTCGACAAATACTGCATTTCTCGACATCCTCTATAAAATCACTAGGCATAAACTAAAGTTTACTAGTGCTCGGCATTAACTAAACTTTACCCGACATACACTAAAATAAACTTTTACTCTACTCTGACTAATTTTCTGCTTGGCTTGCACTGACTTTACTCAACACCTACTATCCATTTGGTCAAGCTTTGCAGACAAACTTTGTTATACTTTTTCTTCTAAACTTTTTTAGTGTAACCAACCTTTGCAACCATAAGTAGATTATCAATGCATTATGTTACCACTATCTTAGATGATTCTTATACTCCTTTTCATATCATAACTCAACCTTTCCTCTAGGTGCTATTTTTACATCTTTTAATTAAATCATCTTCATTAATCAAATAAGTGATAGTACTTGAATCATGTAAGAATTTGTCTTACCAACAAGTATTAGGTTTGATATCAGTGACAAAACAATGATTGAAACACAATTATCATACTTATATCAATCTTTTTTCAACAATCTCCTTCTTTCAATAGTAAGAATGGGATTGTTGTGACTGATTGTTTAATTGTGAGAATGCAATTTTTCTCTAGGAAAAAAGTGTTTAGGATTATTTAGATGAAATGTACATGAAATGTGAGTCAAAACATTTCTATTTCAAAGGTAGAATGTAACTTGTCTTGGGTCAAAGGCCACTTGTATGTCCTTACTTGGAGAGACCATGTGTTAATATGAATCGCATTTCCTTTTGGAGACTTGGGATCTTGTTACTATTTTTAAAGGATAAAATATGTATGTGGTTTTTGTATTTTCCTTCTTTACAACTAGGAGATCGAGAGGAAGAGACTAACCCCACAAAGTAGATTTGGCTAAAGGCATGATGAAAGTTGATCTCTTAATACCACAATCACATAACATAAATAGAGAAACAACAACAATTTGGAAGAACAAAAAATGGGCTTCATATTGTATCCAAAAGTATGGAATTAAAATTTTCATAAATAAAAAATGAGAAGCCACATGGGTGTTTCCTTACAATACTTGTAAGCTAGAACCACAAACCACCACTCTAAATTTCCATATATAACCCCATAAGCCTTCCTTATATAGGAATTTTTGCACCACCCAAAAAGTTTCTAGAAATTTAGCCTTAACTCTTAAGGCCAACCAACTCCAATTTATCTCATTTTTCTCATTCTTTTACATTTAAGTCAGCTCAATACAATTCCAAGTTATAATTTCATGTATTTCAACTTCTAGAGGCCATAATTTTTTAACCACAAATTCTATTGGCTATTATAACCAATTTTCAAAAATGAGAGCTTATAATCTATGATGTTGTGTTGCATGAGCTCCATCAACTAGGTTTTGGCCTTGTTTTGGAGCCTCTAAGGCCTTCAAATTTTAGCTCAAAGATTTTGCACCAAAAATCCTCAATAACTTCACCGATACAAATGAAATAGCAATGAAATTCAATTGATAGGTTAATTTATCTAAGATAAATCTTCACCTATGAAATTAGAACATTCTAATCTTGTATAACCAACATACTAGAAATAGTAAGCTCCACAAATAATAACTCTACACTGAAAAAACCTTATTGAAAAAGAAAAAAGAAAAATATTTTTGGATGATGCAAGATTTCCCTTACACCTAGTATGCTCCTACATCAAACACCCAAGGTAATTTGAGTAGTGTCCCTTTCATGTCTCAAGTGTTTAGAGGGAAATCAAGTTGGTTCACCCCCTCCCTTTTCATTCATGATGAATCTTCTATAGGTCATCCTTTCTGTTTGACTAGGTATTCTTCACATGTCATGTTCCTTGTACTTCCACCAACAATACTATCCAATATATCTTCAATATCCTTTGTAGCTAAAGTAGTTGTCAGAATACTCCATTGTTCTTTTGTAATTGTATCCTCAACTCTGCCTTCATGATACTCTATCAAATGTAAAATGTAAAATAATATAAAAATATTTGGTTCAGTGGGTCACTCTACTTCATAGGCATTCCTAAATCATACTTCTTCAGTATCTTGCATGGTCCAAACTTCTCCATTTTCAACTTATTATATGTACCTACTATAGACCACTCCTTCCTCAAATGAACTATGACTTCATATCCAATCTAAATTTCCTTATGCCTCCTTTTTGCATCTCCCTTAGTCTTGTACTATGTGTTCATCTTGGTAATGTGCTTCCTCACTTCTCATGGATGTTCTTCAAGTGTTCTACAAAATCCTCAGCTTCAAAACTATTTATCTCCCCTTTGACTAACTTCCTTAATTAAAAATAATTCTTGGTGATAATTCTAGAATTATTATATGTAAAATCTACTTGTGGTAAAATCAAATCTCATCCTGTTGGCTTATCTTTGATCGAATGTCTCAAAAAATTTGTGAAACATATATTCATTACCTATGTATATCCATCACTCTATGGATGATGTAATGATCTTATCTTTAAATCTATCTTTAATATCTTCTAGAATGTGTGCCAAAAATACCCAAAAATCTTGGTGTGTTGATCTAAAACTATACTTTTTGCTAGACCATGGAGCTTCACTACTTCTCTAAAAAATAATTCTACTATATAAAAAACATCATTACTTTTCTTATAAGGAATGAAATGTTCCATATTTGAAAACCTATAGACCACCACAAAAATTGAATCATGCCCCCATTGATTCCTTGGTAAGCCAATAATAATGTTCATGTTGATATCCTCCATGGCTTCTCTGGTATAGCTATTGGCTATATAACCTTGTATTCTACTTTTCTCCTTTTTCCATATGATATACTCTACAAATATATAAAAAATTCTTAACATATTTTTACAACTATGGCCAATAATAATTCTTATTGACCATAGTAATGGTTTTATCTCCGCCAAAATGTCTTGCTAGTCCTCCATTATGCTTCTCCTTGATGAGATTCTCCCTCATTTAAGGCTCAACTAACTTCCTCTAAATATCATACCATTGTGGATGATGAAATCCAACTAATTGGTTTTGTCTTGATTAATTGGTTATTTACAAGGTTTCCAAGCTTTACCAATATTAGGATCCTCTAGATACAAACTCTTGAGTTCTTTGAATCCAATAAACTCAATCTACATCTATGTTAGCAAAATCTATCTCCTACTAAGAGCATTTGCAACCATATTATACTTATTCCTATTGTGTTTCAAAAAATATATATAACTCTACAATAACTCAACCCATTCAAATTCAACTAGTTCAATGGTCCTTAACTATTCAAATATTGTAAAGCTTAATGATTAATATAGAAAAAAAACTCTTTAGGAAGAATATAGTATATACACTTCTTCAATGCCTGAACTATAGCATAAAATTCCTAATAATAAATAGAATATTTTCTCGTGGGATTATTTTAATTCTTACTAAATTAAGTAATAATTCTACTATATTGGTTCGAAATAGCTCATATTGCAATACCACTAGCATCACAATCTACTTGAAATGCCTTATAAAAATCTAAAGGTGCTAAAATAAGTTATTTTGTAACTTTCTATTTTAACATTCAAAACTCTTATCTACTCATTTAGTCTACTTAAACTCTTTCCTATCCCCTCACATTGTTTCTTTCAAGGGTCCATAGACACTTCTATAACTCTTAATAAACTTTCTATAAAAGCTAGACAAACCATGAAAATATCTTACCTCAATACCACTCCTTAGAGTAGGCCATTTGAGGGTAGATTTCACCTTCCCTAGATCTATGTTTAGACCTTCTATTGAAACTCAAAATTTCATATACACTAAATCCTCCTTCAAAAAACTATATTTCTTCAAATTAATCAATAATTTCTCTCCCCTTAACTTCTCAAACACTCTACAAATATGCATTATATTCTCTTCCAATGTCTTACGGAAGATAAAAATATCATCTAGGTAAACAATGCAAAACTTTCCCATAAATTATCTATGTACCTCAATTATTAATTGCATGAATATATTTGTTGCTTTAGTTATCCCAAAAGGAATGACTAGCTTCTCATGCAACACATCCTTTTTCTTGAATGTAGTGTTCCATTCATCTCCTTCTTTGATCCAAATCTGGTGATATCCATTCTTCATATCTATCTTTGTGAAATACATAGCTCTGCTCAAATAGTCCATGTAATATCATACATCCTTGGAAAGGAAAATCTATACTTGATTGTGATCTAATTGATAGCCATATAATTTTTGCACATCATCCATCCTCTATTCCTCTTTGGTGCTATTATTTCTAGTACAACACATGGACTTACACTCTCTTGAATCAACCTCCTTTGCAACAACTCCTCTACTTGCTTATTCAACTCTTCACTTTCTATTGGTATCATTTTGTGTGCCATCTTATTTGTAAAATTGGCTTCTAGAATCAAGTTCATTTGATGACTAATCTTCCCTATTGATGGCAATCCATTAGGCACTTTTTTAGATACAATATCTTGAAACTAATCCAAAAAATCTATAACTTTTTGTAGGTACATCTTCTACTTCTTCTTTACCATCTTTTAGAATTATAACATCACATATACTAATGCCTCATACCTTCTAGGAAATTCCTTCCATCAATAAAACAAGTTTTGACATTACTACATGTTTTTTCTTTTATCCTTTAATGACTTTAGCTTATGTCTCCATCCTTTGTTAGGGAAAAGGTATTTGCAAAGCCATCATGTAAAATACACCCATAAAACTACCATGACCTACCCAATAACATATGACATACATCCATGGGTATGATATCATTTTTAGTGAACAGATTGTCCTCTAAAGAAATACATATAGGTTAACCCCAAAATGTCTAGATAAGAAGACTGAATATGCACTAATAGTTGGGTCACTTTTCTATTGAAAAGCATAAGCGCCCTCTAAATTTATCTAGGTATAGCTACCTGTATATGATTTACAACAATTCAACTACACTGTGATTGATAATTCTTTTAACCTGAAAGTAAGAAAGGTTTACAAACATCTATCTATAAACACGATATAGATGCATAAAAACTAAGTAACTAAAAGGAAATAGAAAATAAATGACACAAAGCCTATTTATTCAAGCATTGCATTATGGAAATAACACAGAGAAAAGACAAACTATTCATTCCAAGTACATGAAAAACCATAGCACGAAGTCTAATGGATAATCATGATAATGATCAAATATAATAGATACACGTTCAGAGAAAATAAATACCACTCCAAGTTGAATATTGATCAGAAAACATGTATTTAAACTCAAAGTTTTAATATACTATTGTTTATCCCCTCTAAACACAACAAAATAATCAACATTATATTGTTTCTATACAATAATCTCTATCTAAAAATAAAAATTCCCTTCAACTACATTACAATTAGAAAAAGAAAGAAGTAGAAAAACTCCTCCTCTCGTAGCACAAAATATTTGGAAAAGAATAGTCTCCCCACCTCCAAAAAAAAGAACCTCATCCTTGGATCTTTATTGCTTATACAAAATTCCATCTCTTTGACAAGATTTGTCAGTTATAATAACTGATTCTTGAAAATATTTCCTTTAGTAACTTCTAGTCACATCCCCCCTTTTATAAAAAGTGATGAGGAGTCATACATTTTTTTAGTTTTATATTATCAAGGTCAAGGTTTTTTTGTCATAAATGAAATGTAATTTTGTGATGAAAAATGGCTTTTTTACTTATGTCATTTGTCACCAAGGGTGTCATGTGCTCTTGACTATAAGGTCTTCCCCACATATTTGGATTCTTGTATTAGTACATTCTTTATTGATCTTTATTTTCACTATGTAGGCATGTATTCATTCTTAACATTGGCTCTGATTCAACAATTTTTAGGCTTCTCATGTGTGCAAACTAACCCTAGCCATCAACTTTGTGCTTGAAGAAAAGGTGGGAGACTTCAGCGATGGAGACATGCTTATCAACATTCTATCAAGCAACTCATGTGCTTTTTCTATGTTCTTTTAGCACTTGGGGTTCATGACATTTATGGAGATTAGGTTTCTCCCCCTAATGCTCATGATGAACTTTTATAGTTCATTGAATGCTTGATATTCCATTTTGAGGATCATTAACTGGGCCAGTGTGGATGGTCTACATGCCATGTTTGTGATCCATCTTCACATACTTGCACTGATGCCTTCTCACAAGAAGACCCAAGATTATACATCTTCCTTATGAGTGTTATGCTCAATGTCTCCCATCGATGTGATTTGATGGAAGCATTAATAGCATAAACTCATATCTTTATCATACTAAAAATCATCAACTATACTAGGAACTAACAACGTCTCCACATGGCACACTTTGATCTCCACAATTAGCATATTATGTTGAGGATCTCTATTAAGCTCATGAATAGTTGGCTTAGTTACCTAAACCTAACACATGGCCTTTGGATGTTGACCCTAACTATCTTTGTCTGCAAGCATTTCATTGAACATTTTATATGCATTTCTATGCATTGCCACCTCCTGTGGATCTGTGCCTATGTGCTTATGATACGACAATGATATTCTTAGCAAAAGAAACTTGTGACCCAAGCTTTTCATCAAAGTAAAGACCATTGACCACTATTACCAATTGCAAGGCATGTTTTTGTATGAGCATCCATCCTTTGGTATGAAGTCTAAGGTTGCAGCTTAAATGTACATTGAATTTCCATAGCACCCTTTAAAATGGGACTTAATGAGCATCCCTTATCTCTCATGGTGGATAGTATGTTTGATGCTTCATAGTCTCCTCTAGGATCTAAATTGTAAGTCTTTAAGCTTCTCCAATGAAGCAAGTCACTTGAAGATATGTTCTCATGTGTCATATTCCATCATAGAGATGTTTGATCACTAATTTTGACACCTTCAGATCGACACTTGGTATTTTCCTTCCACGAGCACAATCACATGCATTCCTTTGGTATTTAAATGTGGCTCATGAAATTTTGCCAAATGAATTGATCAGTATCTTCCCATGCATCCATAATTGGGCACATGGTACTTGGACAAGAACCTCCCTTGATATGAACAAAATTTACAATGGTTCTTTAACAATCAACTTGCAATTCATGTTTTACCATCATGATTGTTCTCACATGATCACTACATTTCCTCGAAGGTTCATTCTCTATATCTATGCTATCATAAAGCTCTTTCCTTTTCATTATTATGTGAAATCAGAGTCACATATGATTTGGAACTTAGATTTCACATGGATAGTATGAACAACCATTCAATGTATTCAATATCACACTTGCATTTCTTTTATGTTTTATTTTACTTGCCTTGGTATCGGGGATGAGCTCATTGTGGTCTAGATTTCTTGAGCTACATATCATGAATAGAACACCACTTTTGGCATCTTTCTAACAATGATTCATGTTCCTCTTCTAAAATAGAAACCATTAGAATTCAAATTATGATTCGGATAACAATTTGTGACCAACTTTGTTCAAATTTCAAGATCGAGCCCTTTTTAGGAGAGAGAGAGTTTGTGTGTATCTAGTACCCTCAATGTAGCACATAATTTCCCTCCATTAGTAGAAAAAGATACATCTTGGGGATACTTTCCATTTGCCTTCACATTCACAAAGGAAGCTTTATGTGTCAATCAAGAAACTATACCAAATGGACCATTGTAAACCATGTTGAACTGACAAGTTGCATTTCTGAACTGGAAATGAATCACTGAACCCAAGCCACTGAATTGTACATGTGAACCTTTTGGAATAAACCATTGAAACTGCATGAGAAAATTGAACCAATTCAAACTACTTTGAACCTTAGTTTGAAGTAGTTCAAGACTCCACACTGAAAGTTTAAATACTAGGTCCATATGGGTACCAACAATCACATAGTACCTCATTATGGTAGCTCCAATATTGAAATTTACTAGGCATTTTTCAATGACCATAACCTTATGGTCATCCTACACCTAGGTAAATTAGTATGAACATGGGTGTTTCAACCTCTTGATCTCTAACTTTGTGATCGTCTCCTTTGAAACCAAATTTTTTGTGCTTCCACTATCGATAATCACATCACAATACTTATTCTTGTACTTGCAATAAGTGTGAATCAAGCTTCTTCTTTTCTCAATTTCATTCTCACTACTCTATAGAACTCTTATGTTAACTAAGACTTCTCCTCTTTTAGCATCTTTAGAATGTGATGACTTGGCATCTTCATCCATATCTGCAACTCTAGTCTAGCCTTTAGTTCTCCTATATTTCCTTCCTTAGCAAGTACAAGAATAATGAAAATTATTGAAACTTTTTCCACTCTTCCTCTTCCTATTTCTATCCAATCCTTATTATTCTAATAATGGAAATGATCAAAACTGTTTCCCCTCTAATTCTAACTATTTTTGGCCTTATTCTTCTTTTTTATAATCTTCATTTTGGACACCATTATATTGTCTACTAGATCTTTCACCACAACCTCTTCCACTTTTTTTCTCACAAAAATCTTGTTCATATTTCTGGTACTCTTAGAAAAAATATGGTATACCTCTTCATTAGTGTTCATTCTAACCTACCTCAGCTCCTCCTAAATACTTGGCCTCAACCCATTAAAGTATAAAGAAAATTTCTCCTTGTTAGCTTCTTCATGGCCTATTCTAATGAGGACTTGGTAGAACTCTTATGTATATGCCTGAACAAATCTTTCTACTTGCTTCAACCCTTGCATTTTCATTAGAAGATCAAGCTCATAATCATTGGGAATGAATTTTTACTTCAATTTATCAACCATTCAATCCCATATTTTTATTTTCTCCTTTCATCTTCTATTTTTCTCCAATTGAATCTCCTAACACCAAGTCTTCACATGACCCTTCAATTTGGCCTTCACAAACTTGACTTTATCAGGATTTTTGATATCTTCGTACATAAACTATTATTCTAACCCATTTATCCAATCAATCATTTCCCTTGGCTTAAGATTTCCAAAAAATGTGGGGACTATTAGAATGACCTAAGGATAACTAGTTCACCCCTCCCCCCACCCCCCCCCACCAATTAATTTAAATATGAAAAAAGTCAAGAGGGAGATTATTGTTCTAATATGATAGAGGGAGATGTTGTAATTATTTCTAGAGGTGTTGCATATTAAACTTTCATGAATACAAATCAAAATGAAACTATCTCTCTCTTTGGCATTGATGGAAACACCTCTAATTAATATGCAATCCAAAACACTTAACTTGCTTCAACCAACTCCCTCTACATTCAATAACAGATCATCATTAATATCCTTAGTTTCATTATGATTTGCATCTCATTTTCCAACAATCTCTCTTTTTGACATATATCTTCTAAGATTCTTCACTATCTCTTGATGGCAACACATGTTTCTCTGAATATTGATGGTAACTACTTCATACTCTCTTTATTTCATGTATGATTTCTTTCATATGATCTCTCCCTCTTTTCTCATGTTTCCATGGTAGCTATATATTCTCTTGCTCTTTGACAACAATGCCAAAGACACTTTCCAACATACTTCAACATCTCCAATTGACTCTATCTCATATATCTTCAACATTTAGATATCTCTTCATTAGCTCTTTGAACTAAGTTCTTCTTCTTTCATCTTACATATGATTGATTCAACATCTTGTGCTTCTCTATTCACAACTTTAGGCGAGTCCTAAAGTGTGACCTTCTGCATCAATTTAAGATATTATGATCAAAACATTTGATGTAGACCTCCATCTCAGCTTAAGTAGCCTCAGTTAGGGGATGCCACCTCTTAGATATTCATGTGCATCCTTAGGTAAGGATTTTGTGAATATATCAGCAATTTGGTCCTTTGTAATCACATACTCCATTGTCACTTTTTTGTCTTGTACCAACTCTCTCAAGTAATGATACTTGCTAGCAAAATGCTTGGTGTTATTGTGCATCACATGATTTTTAGACATGTTCTTAATACTTGTGTTATCATAGAATATAACAACTAGTTCAGTTATGTCTTCCTTCATTACTTTCAACAATTGTTTGATCCACACTATGTTAGAGTAATTAATTACTACTGCTACATATTCAACTTCTTCTATAGATTGGGAGATGCAATTTTTCTTCTTTCCTTTCCATTAAACTTGTCTCTTTCTTAGAAAGAAAGCTCCACTTCTTGTACTATTTCTGTCATCAACATTTCAAGCCCAATCTGCTTCAGTTTAGACTCTTAGTTCAAACTTGTTATTCTTCTTGTAATACAATCCATAATCCTCTATTCCTTTTAGATATCTTAGTATTCTATTCATTGTCATTATATGATTCTCCTAGGATTTGTAGAAAATATTGCGACAATCCCAACTACTAGCGCAATATCTTGTTTTCTATGAACAATATATTGCATCTTTCTAATTGTTAATCTATATAAGATTTGGTTCACATCAATAGAATCATCATTCTTTGAAAGTTTACATCCAATAGTCATGGGTGCTCCAACTGGTCTTGATTCTTCCATACCAAAACTTTTGAGTATATTCTTCGTATACTTTGATTGAGTAATGTAGATACCTTTCTTCATTTGATACACTTGCAAGCCAACAAATAATTTGATGCCTCCAAATATAGACATCTAGTGTGCAAATGACTTGCACAATGCATCCTTTCCTCCAAATATGATATCATCAACAAATATCTCATCCAAAAGTATCCCCTTTTCAAATTTAGTCTTCTTGTATAGATTTCCATCATCACTAGTCCTTACAAAACCAATCTTCACCAAATATGTGTGCAACCTTTAATATCATTCTCTAGGGTCTTGTTTCAATCCATATAGTTCTTTTTTCAATTTACATACCATATCACTTTTTTGGGGGTCAAAAAATCCTTCAAGTTGTTCAATGTAGACTTCCTCTTCTAGAATTCCATTCAAAAATGCAGACTTGACATCACACTTTGAATCCTTTGTAAGTAGAATACGAAATCAGAGTTCTCACTCCTCCCAATATTGCAATGAGGGAAAATGTATCCCCCTAGTCAATACCTTCTTATTATGTATATCCCTTACAAACTAGCCTACCTTTATTTTGTGTAAATTCACCTTCATCATTCAACTTGTTTTTGAATACCCACTTTGTTCTAATAACATTGTTTTCTTTTTGTCTAGGTACTAGTGATCGGGTTTTATTCTTCTCTACTTATTGAATCTCTTCATTCATTTCTTGAATCTTGTGATCATTATCCAAAGCATCCTTCACTAGTTTGGAATCAAATTCACATAGTATGCATCTATCACTTCTAATTATTTTCCTTGTCATAACTCAAAACTCTTTATCTATAATGATTTGATTAGGTGCATGATGTGTTCTCGCATATTTTGCTAATATAGGTTCTTTTCTTCTTTCTTCTTCCTCGGGTTCATCTAGTAGATTAACTTTAGGTAGAACTTCATGTATTCATGCTTTTTCTTTCAGCTATTTATAAATCACTTGTTGAGGCTTGGAAAGCCCTACCTGATGCTCAACATCAATCATCTGATGCTCAGCACGTTGTTACTATAACTCAGTATGTACTAGTTGTTGTTTCTTGGCATATTTCTTCTCAAAGATGCTAGGCTCACCTTCTTCAATGTATGTGAAGCTTATGTAATCTTTGAGATCCTTCTTACATTCAACTTCATTCTTTTCTACATATTCAACAACTTTCACATTTGCAGTTTCCACAAATTTGTTAGTGTTAGAGTTCAAATACTTATATGTTTTTCTCTTAGTATAATAACTTAAGAATATGTCTTCATCACTTTTTGAATCAAATTTTTCATTTCTATTGTCTTTTAATATATGAAATTTTCTTCCAAAAACTTTAAAATATTTCACATTAGGGGCATAACCATACCATAACTCAAAATGTTTAATACTTGCACCTTTCTTAACTTGAACTCTGTTCAAATTATAAACTATTGTACTTATAGTTTCTCTCTAGTACTTAGGTGCAACATTCTTCTCCATCCTCAATGTCCTAGCACAGTCCATGATTGATCTATTCCTCTTTTCACCTATATCATTATGTGGAGGGGTCCTAGTTGCAAACATCTATCTCCTTATTCCTCTATGATTGCAAAATATGTTGAATTCCCCAAATATGAATTAACCTCCTCTATCATATATAAGACACTTCAATATTTTACTAGTTTCCTTTTCAACTCTATCCAAATACCACTAACATTTGAAATGCATTATTTTTTTCTTGAACATCATAATCATCATTCTAGAGTAGTCATCAAAAAATAGAATAAATTATTTTTCACCATAGTATCTTTGTACACCAATAGGTCCACAAAGGTCAATATGAACGAACTCAAAAATAATTTCAGAAGTATAGGTCTTTCTCTTGAAACTAGACTTTGTCATTTTTTTCAATTGGCATTGTTTACACATCACACTATCAAGTTTCTTCAATCTTGCTATCCCTTTTCATTTCTTCATCTTACTAATGATTACCAAATTGTCAAAATTCACATAACATAGCCTCTTATGCCATAACTAAATATCATCACATTGTGCAAACACTCATGTGTTATCATATAGATCTAGATAGAACAAGTTACCTCTAGTTCAATCTCAACTTCCAATCAGTTCACCAAAACCATTGTAGATCTTAACCTTCTTATGTTGAAATTCAACTTTGTATCCTGAATTGTTCAACTATGCAACACTCAAAAAATTGTAGTTAAGTCCTTCAACCCAATAAGAATTATTACATCTGATCTTATTAGTCAATTTTATTGATCCTTTGCCTTTTACAAGACATGGTGCATCATTTCCAAACTTAACACTACCTCCTTTATAATGTTCTAAGGTTTCAAACTTACTTTTATCACTAGTCATGTAATGGGAGAAACCATTATAAATTATCCATCTATCACCTTTACTCACATATGAAATAAGTGCAATTTTCTCATCTTCATTAGAAGCATCTTTCATAAAAACATAAACAACTTCTTTATCATTACTATCAAAATCATCATTAGTTTATTCTTCAGTAATGTAACAAGACTTCTCACCTTTTTCTTTGTAATCTTTGTATCCTTTGTTGCCTTTTCTATCTCTTCTTCCTTTGAATTTGATGTCTTTCCTCTCATCCTTTTCATCCCTATTAGGACATCTTGCACTAGTATGACCAATTTTATTGCATAAAAAACATATTATAGGGAGTTTTCCTTTGTATTTTCATTTTTCTCTAGGTAGTCTTCTATCCATTAATGCTTCAAGATCCTCAAGATCATCTTTAGAGGATTCGCTCTAACTAACTTCGTACTTTTCTTTCTTCTTCTTAG
The DNA here is from genome assembly GCA_028749045.1 of Cupressus sempervirens. NCBI lineage: Eukaryota > Viridiplantae > Streptophyta > Pinopsida > Cupressales > Cupressaceae > Cupressus > Cupressus sempervirens. Next base: position 727,132,498 of record CM053785.1, read on the forward strand.
ACTTGTGTAAAACCAATTGTGACGTGAAAGTAGATTCAATAGCAGGGACATTAAAATTATCAAAATTTAACAATTCAAAAGTAGTGAGCCTACCAACCAGACTATCCAAGGTTAGATTAATACCACGAGTACATCTCATTTCTTGTAATGCAGACACTCTAATATCATAAATAGCAAGCAAAGTTCTCAATACCTTGTTGATCATAGTCTATCACTAATCTTTCCATAAACTCCTCTGATAGCATTCATAACTTCTTTTATTCTTCCAACATATTGAGAAATGTTCTCTCCTTCTACCATCTTCATATCATCAAACTTTCCTCTCAAGCTTTCTGATTTGGCTCTTATTACACTCTCATCTCCTCCATGGATTTTTCCAAATTTTCCTACATCTTCTTTTCAATATCATAATCCTTTATTCCATCAAACTCTAAATATCTTAGGGAAGATGCAATCTCCAACATTGCATGATTGTGTTCATTTTCCCCTTTATCCGTTGGGTTGTCAAAGATGTAGGTATAGTTACATATTTTTTTCCAAGTAGAATATTGTTGAATCTCTAATTCCAATAGTGTGTAGCTTCATCAAATTTTTCCATGCAGGGAAGTTCTCCTTGTTCAACTTGGGTATCTCCTTCATGTACATCTTGATCTTTTAGCTTTAAGTCCCTTCAAACTTTTCTCTACAACCAAATATTCTCTAATACCAATTGTTAGAATGATTTAGAATAACTAAGAGAGGAGAGTGGATCAATTATCCTCAAGTCTAGATATACCAATTAAAATTTTGAACTCTTTAAACAACTTAGATCTAATCTTTAAGTAGCTCGATCTCTATAGCAACTTATCAATAGCATAAACTTGTAGTCCATTGTCCCAATAATAAATTAAGTTGTAGAATGTAAAACATGAAATAGTACATCTCAAATAACATCCACAAAATTTAAACACTAGGATTTGACATGGAAACCCAATTTGGAAAAAACCATCAATAACATGTCACACTCTCTTTAAGTGAGCTCTATTAGGAGTCAACCTTGTTGAAGTTTACAATAAACATTGTTAGATGTGACCAAGCTAAAGGAATTAATCAAACTATTAGGAGTGACCTTGTTACAGGACTTAAGAACATTCCATTATAATGTCACCTTGATTAAAGGATTTACAAATGACTGATAGGTCAACCTTGATTAAAGGATATCAACTGATACAATGGTTAGAAAGTAACACCTGGTTGATCTAAAAAATATAAATCACTTTGCAAAATATAGATCATAGTTTGTTTCAATAGTTGATTCATCAATTGGCCTTTATTATCATGTCCATGACTAATTCACTTGAAAACCCTTCAAGAAATCACTTTTCACCTCAACTCTTCATTATTTAGCCTTCTAATCAAGTTTTCCAATCAGTAGAATCAATAATTATGCCAATATTTTATTATTTTTTTATGTTATCCATTGTACCTCCTTCAATAGGCAGCTTGATATTTTGCTACTTAAACAACACCATTGATCATAGGTTTAGGTCAAATTCATCGAATCCTTCCACCATTTTTTTCCTCCTTCTAGAAACTTCTAAAAACTTCCCTTTGAATCCATACCTAGAAGCACACAAAATATGGTTTCTCTTGCATCAAATATTCCAAATCATAAATCCTTATCTTCAACACACTTTATATACCTCAAGCATTCAACTATATCAACTAGGAATCTTAATTCCTTCACAAACTATAAAATGTTGACACTCGACCAAAACTATGTTCCTTGTCCTCGGTCATCACTAAAACATCTTGCTCAGCTTACAATGTCTTCACTCAGTCCTTTTACTAGCACTTGGCCTAACTTCTTTGATACTCAATATTTATTGGTGCTTGGTTGACACTGAATTTCCTCAGCTTCTATTGTTCACTGGGTATGTGCACCAAGATGGTGTAAAATTTAGTGGACACCTCCCAAAAAAACTTAAAATGTCAATAACTTTATTGGGTTATATGAAATTTCAAAATGTAACTAGGCTTGGTTACCAAGCCTAGAAAAAATAAATTTTAAAAAAACTCAATTGGGTTTCTAGGATGAAAAATATCTTCAAAATCTGATCGGGTTATGCAAAACCTAATCAAGTTTTGAAGAAATAAAAATAGGCTCCACTTCGGAAGCCACAACTTTCACATCTTGACTCAGATTGACTCTGTTTGAAATCTGTTGGAAATATATTGAAGAGATATAAAACATAATGCAACTAAAATAATAGTAGGAAATCAAGATTTTATTTTCAATCCATTATAATCAATCATGGTCTAAAATAAGTAGTCATTATTTTCTAAACATGGAGCAAATAGGTAGGTAAGTGTATTATCATAGTTGTTATCTTTGTATCGCCTTTTATCTTTGTATTATCATAGTTTTTATCTTTGTTCAATCCTTTATCTATTTCTCACACAAAAAATCACTAACTCATTCACTCACAAACTTCTACTCTCTCTCTCTCTCTCTCTCTCTCTCTCTCTCTCTCTCTCTCTCTCTCCCTCCCTCCCTTCCTCTCCCTCTTTCCATCTTATCACCCCCCTCTCTCTCCATCTTATCACCCCCCTCTCTCCATCCTATCCCATTCATCCATATTTATTACTCTCTCTATCTCTCTCTCTCAATAGATCTTATCCTATCCCCTACTCTCTTTATCTCTCTCAAACCTCTTTCTAACCTATTATCCATCTCTCTCTGACCCCTAATACCTAACCCCCCCTTCTCTCCCCCTGACCTCTAATCCATGAAATGGGAACTTCATAGAGAGAGGGGGGGAAGAGAGAGAGAGAGAGAGAGAGAGAGAGAGAGAGAGAGAGAGAGAGAGAGAGAGAGAGAGAGAGAGAGAGAGAGAGAGAGAGAGGGGGAAAAGGTTAGAGAGAGAGAGAGTGAGAGAGTGAGAGAGAGAGGGATAGGACAAAGAGAGTGAGAGAGTATTGTACATGGAGAGAGAGAGACAGACAGAGAGATAGAGATAGAGATTACTCAAAGAGAGACAATGCTTAAGAGTAACAAGTTTGAGAGAGAGAGAGGTTAGGAGTTACTAAGAGATATATCTTAGGAGTTATTTATTTAGTGAATGAGTGTGTATATGTGTGTTTGGGAGAGAGAGAGAGAGAATTAAAAATATGTTACAATTTGTGTTTACCTATTGATTAGGTGTTTGGAAAAAAATGACTAACTATTTTAGATTGCTTAATTCAAATTGATGTAAAATAAAAAAAGTATGAGATGGGATTGATTTATCTAAATCATTTTGTAGAGCTCTTCAATATCTTTCCAACACATTTTGAATAGAGTCAATCAGACTCTGTATGTGAAAGTTGTGGCCTTCGAAGCAGAGCCTACTTTTAGTTCTTCAAAACCTGATCAAGTTTTGAATGTTCTTTTTCATTTTCATAACCCAATTAGGGTATTTAACTCCTAGAAACCTAATTAGGATATGGCTTGGTAATAGCATAGAGAAACAACCCAAAGGCTTGGGAGACTATTTTGCCTCCAAATTTTTCCTTCAGACATTTTTTCATCTTCTAAGATGAATTCCTATCTTTGCCTTCATCGAGTTTGCTAATGGTGAAGTGGGTATCTCTAAAATTACTACCATAATATAAAAAATCTTCTTATCTTTCTAACCATATAAATTTTTCTATTTTTGCACAATATTAACAATGTAAAGTTTAATTACTTTTACCAATGCTTTCACATTCCTCACAGACATATGTCTACCATTTTTTTAATAACTTTTGATAGACTTAACCAAATTCAAAATAAATTATATATTATTGTTCTACACCAATTCTATACACTTTTTAAAAAATCCATTTTTTATTATTTTGATGCAAGTTATGCTCAACACACAAACACGTACCAAATTTTTAGGATGTAGTCAATTCAATGATTAATAAAAAAGATACTCATTAGAAAATTCCAAAAAAAAAGAAAAAATTCTAGATATGACTCTTAATTATCATCCTACCAAAGGATTATACAAAATACAAAATATAAAAATGTTTTTTGTGTTGCACACAAAAAATAGCTATGTTATGTTTTCTAAAAAAATTAAGAACTATTTTTTGTGTGGGCAAGGTTTGACCCACTTAATCTTATCCATTATGTAAAAACTCTGGTAGTTTAGAAAGTAGATTCAAAGCATTAAAATGTATATATTTTACACATATTGTCATTTTGAGTGGATGAACCTAAAATGTCTAGTCCAAGTTCAAATTTACCTGATTTTAGAAGAAGAAAAAAAGGTGTCCACTTATATCCCCCCCTCCCCTCCCCCCCGCCCTTTTTTTACACCATCTTGGTGTACTCACCCCACTTAGTCGACACTAGCACATGAACTCAGCTTCAACTATAAGTTCCTTAATCTTCTACTTTGAAGCTTGGTCAAGCATAAGTATTTGTTCTTCATTGATCATCTCTTCTAGGCTTCAACACAATTATCTTCTCCACTTAGTGTTAAGATTAAATGACACATTATCTTGTTAAATTCCAACTGATCAAGTGCCCATTATAATTCCTCATACTTCAACCTTTCCTCTAGGTCCTCTTGTTAGTTCCTCTATTCAAATCCTCTTCATCAATCATCTTGATATGGAACTCACTTAGGTAACAAATGTCACACCAATAAGGTTTGACATCAATGATAACATAACAATTGTTCCAATTATAGTTCCCAATAGGGACCTCAACCTAGGGTCTTTTCCCAATCTTGGAAATGGCCTTGAAAAACCTTTATGTCTCTTGGTTCCTAGCATTGTCTTCTCCTTCCTATTCAATGTTTCATTTTTCCTTGAATTCATCATCATTTTTATATCTTACTGTAATCATCATCCATCTATTAATCTCTTCTTGTAATTCTTTCACTTGTCTTTGTAGAGCTCTAAAACCCTTGGGTATCACACCTCTAACTCTTCTACCACATTCCCTTTATGGAGGCATTTTTACACTTACCATTAAAACCCTAAACCATGATCCTAGTGCAAATTGTCTCATAGTGGGTAGTATGTCTACACAATTAGGAACTCTTTCTTTGGTACCACTTGATGAAGGGTTCTCCCCTTAATACCACAATCATACAATAAAAATAGAAAAAAAAAATCAAATTTCAAGAGAGAAAAATGGGCTTCTTATTATCTTCAAAAGTATGGAATTAAAAATTTCATAAATACAACCTGTGAAGCCACATGGGCATTTCCTTGCAATATTCTATAAGCCAGAGCCACGAACCACCACCCTGAATTACCCTAGAGAACCCTACAGGCCTTCCTTATATAGGTAATTTTGTATTATATAGAAAGGTTCTAGAAATTTATCCCTAACCCTTAAAGGTGAAAACTCTAAATTATCTTAATATTCACATTTAATTACATTAGAGTCGGCTCAGAAAAAAATTCAAGTTATAATTTAAGGTAGCCCAACTTTCGAAGGAAATAGCTTTTTAACCATAGCTCTAATTGGATATTATTTCCACTTTTCATAAATGAAAGCTCTTGATCTACAACATCTTGATTGCATAAGCATTGTTAGTCAAGGTTTGACATCATTTCAGAGCTTCTAAGGTTTTCAAAATTGAGCTCAAAGATTTTTTACCAAAAATCCTCAACCTCCCCAAAATTTCTTATCGATTGATGCTCATAAACCTCCCCAAAATTTGAAGGTGCATTTTTTAATTAATGATAGGAGGATGTATAAGGAAGAAACACCTAATGGAGACAAGATTGTTGAAAACTAGATAGCTAACTTAGAAGGAGACTCAACCAAGACAAACAAATATTTAAGAATAGATAATCAGATTTTCAATAGCACGTGTAACAAAGAAATTCCATCAGATCCATAAGGTTAGATTATAGAACCTTATGTAGTTATTTAGCTAGAATTATTAAACGAGAAGGATCAACTATTGTTAGACCAATAGAGGAGGTTATATGTCTAAAGGATAAAGACCATAATCACCAAGAAAACTAATCATTAACTAAAGAAATGGAGTGATAAAGAGAAATTAAACTAGAAACATTTGATATTATCCAGAGATCAGAGATAGAATGAGTAAGCCTTAGTGAAAATTAAAGGAAAAAAGAGAAGAAATAACCTACAAAGTAAAGGCAAGGGATCATTTTTTAGAAACAAGAATAATGAAATAAACATTTTGAGGAAATAGTGCTCTAGATAACCCAACATATATTTGAAAAGATAAACTATCAATAGATCAAGAAGAGTTAATTAGGATTCAGATCAATCAAATGAAAAGAGAAAATATGTTGGATCTCCAAGTGTCATGTGAGAAAGAGAAGAAAATCTCTAACAATATAACAATTGAAGTTGAAACTATCCTCAGGAGAATTGGAATGGGGATTAACCAAGTGGAGACAAATCTAAATTATTAAGGGTTAGGGGTACAAGGAATGATAGAAAGAAAGCAAGATAGTGATACTTAAATATGAAGTGGGTTAGGAAGTGCAAGTAGATCCCATAGAATTGGATGATCATGATAGAGGATTAGATAATAGAATTAGTAACACTAATATTCAAGAACTTTTACAGAATTAGGAAGGTAAAGAGAAGGATTAATCCATAGAAGTCAACATAAAAAATGCATTTATTAACCCAAATAAACTAGGTATTTCTAAAAAATTGGAAGGTATAAAACATCCAAAATGTGGAAAGTGGATAAAAATTATGGTAGAAAATCATTGGTTGAACTTAGAGAAGCTACAAGAAAGTCTCATAACCAAATATCAATTAATGGCATACTCCATGCGGGGAAGGGGAAGTTCCTTCCCATGGAGCCATGACGTTAACCACATGGAATGTTAGGCACCTAAATACCCCTAAAAAGGATTTTACTCAAACAAAACTTAACATTGTTTGAATTAGATATTGTAATAATATAGGAAACAAACTTAGCAAAAAAGGAGAAAAAATAAGTAGAAAATTGCGAATCTAGAAAGATGAATTAGTTGATGCAATAGGGACCTCCACTGAATTCACATTGTATATCTAATGAAAATTGGATGGGGGAAGTTTGTAGCTTTAAACGTGAAGTTTAGAGCTTACTAATAAATGTGTAGAGATTAGTTCCAACAAAAAATAAGAAAGAAGTGTGGAATGAATTCAAAACTTTATGGAGGAAAAATCTACTAAGAAAGTCTTTATCTAGGGAGATTTTAACATTATTCTAAATTTAGAAGAAAAGTACATGGAACCAAAGAAATGCTAGAATTCAAAGAATGGTTTGAATAAATTCTTCTAGATATCCCAACCACAGGTGTTTACATGGAATAAAATCTGAGTTAGTTTCTATGACATAGAAAAAAGATTAGACATATTTATATTAAGAGGTAATTTATTCATACTCAACTACTCTCTTTTTTTGGTAATTTACTATGTCCAAGTTAAGATCATTTCTCGATTAGGCTTCAGCTAGGAGAACCTAATAAACCAACTAGAAACCCATTTAAGTGCAAAATTATGTGGTTCTTAGATGACAACTTCTTGAGAAATATAAATTAGATGTGGCATAAAGAGAAATTTGAAGGATCCAAGACAAAGAAAAACTGAAAACACTAAAAGAAGAAATAAAAAATGGAAGAAAAACTATTTTAACAAGATATTTCAAGAAAAATTAGAGATTGAAGAAGAACTGGAAAAGCTTAGTGAAAAAAATCGTCAATGTAGAAATGGACAATGATAGTTATATCAAAGTAAAAGAATTGTTGGCTAAATAAGAAAATATATTAGAAAAAGTAGGAAGATTCTAGAGATAGAAGTCAAGAGAGACATGATTAAGAGGAGACAAAAAATAAATCATAAAAATATGCTTAATAAAAGAAACATTAACCAAATAATTAGAATTAAGGATAATGCCACAAATATGACTCAAAACTCAAATGGGATAGCATAATTTTTTGTTAATTATTTCACTAACACCCTAAATAGCTTTGACTCCTCAAACTTAACAGCTCAAAATAAGATGTTGTGTTCAATTCCCAAATTAATCACTGCAAAAGAAAACAAAAATCTAAATAAGAAATTCGCAAAAGAAGAAATACAAGAGGATCTTTCCAACTCAATCCAAATAAATCATCAGGCCCTAATGATTTTCAGGATTTCTTTTTTCAAAAATGTTGGGATATATTAGGACACAGCCTATGGGAGGCTATCGAAGCATCTAGAAACTCAAGATCCATATAAACTGGTATCAGCAATACTTTTTTAGCATTAATTCTGAAGAAAACTAATCTCAAGAAGCCATTAGATTTTATGCATATAACCTTATGCAATACCATCTATAATATTCTATCTAAAGAATTATCTAACAGACTTTAAAAAATTACCAAAACTCACCTTAAAAGAACAGACATTCTTCATTCCCAATAGATGAATTCTCAATAGTATAATCATAATCCAAGAATTAATTAATTATGTATAGATTAATAAGGAATCCTGTTAATGAAGTTAGACCTCTAGAAATTCTATGACAAAGTAGATTGGAGATTTTTGTGTAATACACTCTGAGCCTTTGGTTCTTCCATCAATGGATAAACTTAATATATAACTGTATTTCAAAACCCACAATTTCTCTACTAATAAATGGTAGGCCTGAAGATTTTTTCAATATTTCTAGAGTTATTAGGCAAGGGGACCCAATATCACCTTTCATCTTCATCATTATGGCTGAAGGATTTGGAAGAGCCATAAAAAAAATACAATTAGAAGGAAATATTAAAGGCATCACAATAATAGAGGAAGTCCCTCAAATAACTCACCAAAAATTTTTTGATGACAACATTTTACTAGGAGAAAGTACCTTGGAAGAAGCTCAAAATTTTAAGCAAGTAATAAAAATGTATATGGAAGCATCAGACCAAAAAGTAAATGCAAACAAATCAAAAAAATTCTTTATTAATACCAACAATGAAACTGAGAGAAATATTTGCAATATAATTGGATATCAAAAAGGAACTTTCCCATGTAAATATCTTGGAATCTAGCTAGAAAAAGGAGTTAGACAAGGAAACACATGGAATATTATTATGGAGAAAATAGATAAGAAAATGGAGATTTAGAAAGGAAAATGATTAACTAAAGCAGGTAGGACAACCATGATCAAAGAAGTTCTATTAGCTATTCCTACATATCAGATGTCTAATCTTTCCCTACCCAAAGGAGTTAAAAAGTAATTAGACTATATACTAAAAAACTTCTTTTGGAAAGGTATCACAAATAAGAAAAAATAGGCATTGATGAAATGGGTAAATATATGTAGACCTAAAGAGTATAGAGGTCTAGGAGTCAAAAATTTGGCTACAAAAATGAGGTTTTAGGATAGAAAGTATTACAAAGAATACAAAGAGCATAATAGTAAATGGGATAACAATTTATTTCAAAAATACTTGGAAATCTCTAACCCTCTTTCCTTTTTCTAAACTAGAAATCCTCCAAAAGGATCTAGAAAATGGAATTTTATGATGAGATGTCACCCTTGATATTTAACAAGAAACCTAACCTGGGATATCAGGCTAGGTTAGGATGCTTTATTTTGGGAGGATTCAAGGGATGGACTTCCTTCTCTAGATAGCTTTCATTTACCAACCAATATCAATAATATCCTAACTAATAACTAGGGACATCGAGTTTGAAATTATCTAATTAAAGTAAATAATGACAAGTATGGAGGATGAAAACAAAAAACCCTAGAAGATACTGTTGGACACAATTATTCAAATTGTATGTTTCTAATGATGTTACACAAATGTTAGTATTAACCAAGAAATGAAGGACTTATAGTATTAACTGAGCATATTTAGTATTGATTGAGAAGTCAAGTAATGGAGAACATTGCACTGTTAAATGCATAGTCATGCAATGAAGGATATCCAAATTACAATGTTAACCGGTGATCAAGCATCAAAGGACTTCCAGTGTTAACCAAGTGATCAATCTCAGTATTAACCAAGTGACAACAAAACATAATTATTTATTAATTAACTAATTGAGGCCAATTATTAGGATGTTTGATGATTATTTGAAAGGGTATTTAAGCTAACTTATCAAAGCTTATGATATATAACATAGGTCAAATAGTGAGGATAAATTGTGAGAAGTGGAATACATGGAATAAAATGGATATGTGATCAAAGGAAAAGACAGAGTAGGAAAGTGTGGAAGATATGTTGCAAAGAACATTTTGAATAGTAAAGAACTAGAGGTCAAGCCAAAATAGAGATATGAATCTACAAAGGAAGTTAGTTCACAAATCAGGTCAAATTGATGTTACCTTCTAATCATTGTAGTAGTGAAGAAATCTCTTAATAGAGTTTACTTAATGGTCATATCATAAATCCTTTAACAAGGTGACACTTCAAGATTAAAGTGTTTGAACACCTCTAACCAGGACACTCCTAATAGGGTGATCTAAATCCTCTAACAAGGTCATACTTAACAATATGTATTGTAATCTTTAACAAGGTTGGCTCCTAATAGGTCTCACTTCATAAAAGTGAAAAATATTGTAACTAGTTGCATGGTGATTTTCCCAAATTGTGTTTCCACATTAATTCTTGGTGTCATTTGTGTCCATTTTATTTTGTTTATACTTTATGTTTCTTCAACTAAGTTACTAAATGTTAAAATAAATTAATATTCACAAGACTAATTTGTTAACTAAGTTACAACAATATCTTAGTTTTAATTGAGCTAGATAGTATTGTATTTTTAATGAAAGTTTGATTTAACATCTAAGGATATGGAATTATTTTTGGAGTAACTAGTTCACCCCTCCCCTCTAAGCTCTTAGTTACTATCATCATTTGCAACAATTGGTATAAGAGAATTTGGTGCTTGAAGGAAAGGTTTCAAAGACCTAAGCTAAAGATCAAGATGTCATACAGAAGGGAGATTTCCAAGCTTAATAGAGAAAATTTTTCAGCATGGTAGGAATTGATGAAGATACACCTTTCAAGCATTGGAGATATTGGTTTGTTGTACTTGGAGAACAAATATGTGTCACCACCTAAACCCATGACTGTGGAACAGATGAAAGAGGCAAAGGATCACAATATAATGATGATTGATATAGCTTCCTCTCTCAACTATTTTGAATTTTATGAGGTTAAATATTGTCCTACTGCATTTGAAATGTGGGAAAAAATTATAGAAATTCTATGGAGGTGATAAAAATGTGCAAAGAGCCAAGGCAGAAAGATTAAGAGACAACTTTGATTGAATGAAAATGAAAGAAGGTGAGAACATTGTCCAATGCAGTGAAAGAATCAAAGAAAGTATGAGTGCAATCATAGCTATAGGAGGAATAATAACTAATGAAACAATGGTCAGCAAGGTACTAATAACTCTTCTTCCTATTTATGCAATTAGAATTTTAGTAATTCAAGAGATGAGATGTAATCCTCAAAAAATTATAACCCTAGATGCACTAGTGGGAAGACTGACTTCTTTTGAAATGGATAACTTTGATAACTATGCTCCTACTTCTAGCAACTTTGAATCTATATTCTCAGCCAAAATAACTCTTGGTAGAAAGAAGGAAACTCAATGTAAAATAGGTTGATAGTGAAGAAGAAGATGAAATAGATGAAAACCTTGAAGTAATTGAAGCCCTACTTGCAAAAAGAGTATCAAAAGGGAAAGGAAAATTTAGATACAAAATCCCATTGATTCATTTCTCATGTAAAGAGGTTGGCCATATTGTTGCAAGATGTCCTAACAAAGAAGATAAAGATGAGAAAAAAAATGGGTTCAAAGACAAGAAAGATTTCAAGAACTACAAAGACAAAGGTAATGAATCTTGCTACATTGCTAAAGATTTTGATAGTGATGATAATGAAGAAGTAGTTTACATTATTGATAAGGATGAATCTAATAATGAGGAAAATGAAAAATGGCACTTATTTCTCATGTTAGCAAAAATGATACATGGATCATAGATAGTGGTTGTTCTCATCACATGACTGGTAATAAAACTAATTTTGAACACTTAGAACCCTATGATGGTGGGAGTGTTAGCTTTGGAAACAATGAACCATGTTATGTAAAAGTAAAAGGATTTAGAGCATTAACTAAAGGAATCAAATGTGAAAATTCCTGTTGGGTTGAAGGATTAAGATATAATCTACTCAGTGTAGCATAGTTGAACAATATAGGATATAAGGTAGAATTTATGAATGTCAAAGCTAAACTATTGGATAGAAAAGGAAACCTAGTTGACACTGGAAATCAAATAAAATGAAAAAAAAAATTTACCTAGATCTCACTAAAAGTACATGTTTATTGGCTTGAATAGAGGAAATTTGGCTATAACATAAAAAAATAAAAAGAGTAAGAGGCATACAAAATCTAAAGAAACTTAAGATGTGCATGTGTAAACAATTTAAAATTGGAAAGATGAGAAAAAGAAGTTTAAGGAGTAAGTCTTTCAATTCTAAAGAAGTTTTGGAACTAGTTCATATAGATCTTTGTGGAACAATAGGTGTAGAAAGCTACTGTGGAGACATATATTTCATTCTATTTGTTGATGACTACTCTAGGATGATGACTGTAATGTTCTTAGAAGATTTTTCAAAAATTCAAATGGTATTTGGCTAGAGTTGAGAAGGAAACAAAAAAGAATCTGAAATGCATGAGATCAGATAGAGAAGGTGAATTCATCTCAAATGGATTCAATGAATTCTACAATGAAAGGGGATTTAAAAGATATGTATCAAAACCTAAAAATCTAGAGAAAAATGGTATATTAGAAAGAAGTAATAGATCCATCATGGAATGTGCAAGAATACTAATGATTGAGAAGAATGTTGCACCAAAATACTAGAGAGTAGCAGTTAGTACAACATTTCATACACTAAACCAAATTCAACTGAAGAAATATACAAACAAAACACCTTATGAATTATGATATGGGTACAATCCTAATGTTTTTGGTCTTAGAGTAATTGGAATAAAATGCTATAACTTGAAAGACCTAAGGAAAGGAAAGCTTGATGCAAAAAGTGATGAAGGTATATTCCTAGCTTACTCCAATAAATGTAAGGCACAAAAATGTTTGAATCTTGCTACTCACAAAGTCATAGAAAGTGCACATGTGAATATTGATGAGTTTACATAAAGAAGTGAAGAACATAGCAACAAGGAGCTTAAAGACTACATAAATTTTGTTTACTATGAGGAGGAACCTGAGACTTTACCACAAATAGTTGAAGCCAAGCAATAGCAAAGTGAACCTAGAAAATCACTAATAGTGAAACTCAAGTCATAGGAAATGTAACCTAATTTGGAGTCAAAATAGAGAAACCCAAGTCACAGACAATGGAACTTGAGTTATAGTCATAGGAACTCAAGTGACAACCAAATCAACTAGAAGAGCCTAAGAAAAAGGAAAAAAGGACATGGAGAGCCAAGTGAACCAAGTTCATTGTTTAGAATCAAGAAAGAAAGATCCCAAATTTTCAAAATATGTCACAAGACATCATGCACCTGAAAAAATAATTAGAGGAGAGATAGATGGAATACTGACAAGGAACAAATTAAAGGTACATGTTTTCTTAGTGAATTTGAACCTTTATCTGTAAAACATGCTTTAGAAAATGAAGGTTGGATAGACGTAATGAATGAAGAAATTTATCAAATAGAAAAGATAAAACATGGTCTCTTGTACCTATACCTAAGCATAAGAATGTGATTGGTACCAAATGGATATTCAAAAATAAGTTAAATGAGAAAGGAAAGTAACAAGGAATAAGGAAAGGGTAGTATGTAAAGGTTATGCACAAGAAGAATGTATTGACTATGGAGAAATATTTGCCCCTATTGCAAGACTTGAAGGAGTCAGAATACTTCTAGCATATGGTGCACAAAAGGGCTTCAAATTATATTAGATGGATGTAAATTCATCTTCCTTAAATGGAATCATGAAAGAAGTCTACATTGAACAACCTGAATGTTTCATTGATCCAAAAAAAAGATACATAGTATGTAAACCTTACAAAGCTCTATATAGACTGAAGAAAGCTCCAAGAGCATGATATGAAAGGTTGCATGGATATCTGGTAAGAATTGGTTTTGAAAAGACAAATGATAATAGTAATTTATATATAAAGGAAGGACCACAAGACAAGATATTGCTAGCAGAAATATGTGTGGATGATATCATATTTGGAAGACATGAGATGTTATGAAAATCATTCACTAAAGAAATTAGGAAAGAATTTGAAATGTCCATATTTGGATAGATAAAATTCATTCTTGGTGTACAATTTCATCAAATGAAGGATGGCATATTCATCACTTAGTCAAAGTACATCAAGGAAACATTGAAAGCATTTGGAATGGAAGATTCAAAACTAGTTCGAACACCTATGTCTCCTAGATATAAACTTTCAAATAATAATGATTCAAAAGAGGTAAATCAAACTACCTATAGATCAATGATTGGGAAACTTTAGTATGTGGTACACACTAGACTTGATATTGTATTAGAAGATGGCATAGTTGCAAGGTTTTCTACAAATCCTAAAGAAAATCACATGATGTTAGTAAAAAGAATTCTGAGGCACCTAAAAGAAATTGAAGAATATGGTTTATGGTATAAGAAAGGAGGAAATATTGAGTTAAGAACCTTTACTAATGTTGATTGGGCAAGAAACATTGATGACAAAAAAGCACCAATGGAGGAGCATTCTTTCTTGGAAAGAGATTAGTATCTTGGACAAGCAAGAAGTAAAATTGTATTTCTCAATCAACAACAAAGGCAAAGTATGTTGTTCTAGCAATCAATTGTTCTAACATAATGTGGATCAAGAAATTATTGTTAGGAATGGAGGAAATCAAGGAACCAGTGGTTATCTATTTTGATAACACAAGTGCAATCAATATATCCAAAAACAATGTGATGCACACAAAGACAAATCACATTGCAATCAAGTATCATTACCTAAGGGAATTGGTTCAAGAAAAAGAGGTGAGGTTGGAATATGTGAACACCAAGGAGTAGATAGCAGACATATTTACTAAGGATTTACTTAAGGGTACATTTATGTATACAAGAGGTAAACTAGGGGTTATTCGCCTATCTAATGCTCACTAAAGCACAAGATAGTGATGCATCAACCAAGTTCCATTTAAGATCTATCAAGTAGATACAAATTGTCACAATTCAGGTGTGAAATTATAGCATATTGCATATGAATCAGTACAAAAGGTACATAGTAACTTCAAAGTTTGTATCCTTTGGCATTTGATGTCAAAGAGGGAGATTTTAGTGTTAACAAGGAAGAGTTGATGTCAAAGAGGAAGAGGGAGAGTTTTGTATCTCAGAAGGAAAGTATTCAAATGATGGAATTTACATCAAAGAAGGAGAGTATGACAAAAGTGCATAGCAAAGTGATGATAGATGTAAGAGGGAGAATTCATTTGGAAGCAACTAAGGTAAATTCAAGCAGAATCATAGAAGGACTTGATATGAATGAAAATCAGAATGAAACTAAGGATATTATCAAATTTCTCATACTTTTATCATTTTATGTTGACATGTTGTATTTCCATCAATGCCAAAAAGGGAGATTGTTGGAAATAATTCTTCAAATTGTGTGTCCATTGATGTTACACAAATGTCAGTATTAACTGAGAAATTAAGAACTTGCAGTATTAACCAAGCATATTTAGTATTGATGGAGCATTTCAGTAATGAAGAATATTTCAGTGTTAACTGACCAGTCAGACAATGAAGGATATCTATCTTGTAGTGTTAACTGAGTGGTGGGGCCTCAAAGGACTTCTAGTGTTAACCAAGTTATCAATCTCAATATTCACCAAGTGACAACAGAACACACTTGTCTAATAATTAACTTATTGAGGCCAACTATTTGGATGTTTGATAATTATTTGAAATGGTATTCAAGCTGACTTATCAAAGCTTATGATATATAATAAATTTCAACTAGTGAGGTTAAAGTGTGAAAAGTGGAATACATGGAATAAGATGGATATGTGATCAAAGGAAAAGGTAGAGCAAGAAAGTGTGGAAGATAAGTTGCAAAGAACATTTTGATTATTAAGGATCTAGAGTTCAAGCCAGAATAGAGATTCAAATCAGCAAAGGATGTTTCTTCACAAATCAAGTCAAATTGATGTTACCTTCTAATCATTTAAGTAGTGAAGGAATCTCTTAATAGATTTGACTTTATAGTCATATTATAAGTCATTTAACAAGGTGACATTTCAATAGTGAAGTGTTTGAAGAACTCTAACTTGGCCACTCCTAACAGGGTGATCTAAATCCTTTATCAAGATCATACTTAATAATATGTATTGTAACCATTAATAGGGTTGGCCCCTAATAGGGCTCACTTCAGAAGAGTGAAATATTGTAACTAGTTACATGGTGGTTTTTCCAAATTGGGTTTCCACATTTTAATTCTTGCTGTCATCTGTGTTCAAGTTATTTTATTTTTGCTTTATGTTTTTGCAACTAATTTACTAAAGGTTAAAACATATTAATATTCACAAGATTTCTTTGTTAACTGAGTTACAACAATATCTTAGTTTTAACTGAGATGGACAATATTGCATTATCAATGAAAAGTTTGATTTAATATCTAGAGATAGGGAGTTATTTTTGGAGTAACTTATTCACCCCTCCCGTCTTAGTTACTATCTTCACTTCCAATAGATACACCTCTATTACCATAGAAAAAAATCATGTTTACTCAATTTGTAAACAAAATGAAAGTAAATCACAAAGAAATAGTTGATAAATTAATATGGGGAGCTTCAAAGAATGGAAATTAAAAAGTTAAAATAGGTTATGAAAAGACTTAAAACTCACAACAATGGGAAAAGATAGGTATTCCCCTTAATCTATGTTGTGATTCAGCATGCCTCCTAAAGGCAGGAATCTTTCTTTGGGTTTGCATCGAAAAAAGAATCTTGATAGTGAACATATTTACCAAAATGGGTTTCGTAGGTTGATCAAGATGTCCATTATGTGAAAATTATTTTGAAATGGTTGAGCATTTTTCATACTATTTTCCATATGCTAGAAATAATTGGCAATGGTTATGTTAGAAACTAAACTAGAAAACAACATGTCCTGAATATATAATAAAACCTTATAAGGAGATGACATAATTATAGAGAATCTAGGGTTTATAATAACCTATGGAAAATATCTCCCTTCATTCCTCTATAGAAATTATGAAAAGAAAGAAACAAAAGGATATTCTACAATGAAAAGATGGATCAAACACCCTTCCTTAACAAGGTAGAGGCTAGTATTATGGTTTTAACTTTTGGTTTTATGTCCCTATAAAACTTGGTTTGGTTGATTTTTTTTTAACTTTAGGTTTCAGGTCCTTGTAAAACCTCGTAGTGCTTTATTGATTATCTTTAGTTTTTTGTAAAGGGTTTTAGGTCCCTTCAAAACATGCTTTTACCATAATCTAAAATAGTAATCTCTGGAACATTTATAAGGAGGAAGGGACTTTTACTGAATGGGATGAAGAGATGTGAAATAAATGATTCAACTTAATCAATCCACTAATGACTTATCCAAAATCAAAAAAACTAGCAAGGGCATAATGCAAATGGGAACCTTCCCCAATAGGATGGACAAAGTTAAATTTTGATGAGGCTTCTAGGGATAACCTAGGTCCCACTGACTTAGGGTCTTTTATCCACTCAAATAAAGGTTTTTGTTTAATCAAGTGTGCTAAACCTCTAGGGGTAATGTCTAATAATCTAGTGGACCTAGAAGCTCTAAGAAAAGGTTTAAATGTCAATAGAGTATTGGGCATTGATAAAAAAATTTATAGATGGTGACCTACAAATTATTTTAATGCATTAAGGAAGGGGAAACTCGTAATTGAATTCTCAACTCTCAACTTGAATATGCATTAATCATAGTTGATAAATGTGAGTAAATAATCATTGTGTGTGTGTGTGTGTGTGTGTGTGTGTATATATATGTATATGTATATATATGTATATGTATATATATCTATGTATATATACATATGTATATATATGTATATGTATATATATCTATATATATACATATACATATATATATGTATGTATATATATCTATATATATACATATACATATATATATGTATGTATATATATATACATACATACATATATGTATGTATGTATATATATATACATATATGTATGTATGTATATATATATACATATATATATATATGTATATGTATATATATCTATATATATGTATATGTATATATATGTATATATATGTATATATATGTATATGTATATATATATGTCTGTATATGTATATGTATATATATGTATATGTATAGATATCTATGTATATATATGTATATATACATATACATATATATATACATACATATATATACATAGATATATACATAGATATATACATAGATATATATGCATATATGTATATATATGTATATATCTATGTATATATATACATAGATATATACATATATATACATATATGCATATATATCTATGTATATATCTATGTATATATGTATGTATATATATATGTATGTATGTATATATATAGACACACACACACACACACACACACACAGAAGAAAATGAAGATGTAGACAACCTTGCAGACAAAGGTATAGATGGATATGACCTTTTTCTTAGATTGTCTAGCTTAAAAACTGATTTTAGATTACATGTCTAGATCTTATAAAATTTTAATTCATAAAATAGCTATTATATAATAAAACTAGCTATTTTTTATATAATACCAAAGGTAAAAAAATGAATAATATAATTATAACTAGGTTGGATATAAAGTAATTGATTAAGATAGGAGAACACCAAGATACTAATTTTCTTAATTGAACAGACCAGACTAAATTCATCATCATAGGGTAGAAAGAAATTATAGTAATATTCATAAGAATTTCAAATCAAGAGAACTAATTAGTAAGGGTGGTATATTCTCATAATAATAATGTGTCTATTAACTATAGTGCAACTTAAACAACTCAATTAAGAGGAAAAAGGAAAGTTTAAAACACTTTTCATCTCAATGGAGATCATAGGCAATATCACGTCATAAAAAAATATAAATGTTTATTGATTTTCAATTATCATCCTAGTAATACACATAAACCATTAAGATAAATAATTTAAACACAATTTAGATAAAATATTCATTGATAATTACTAACAATGATCTTGGTCAAAGAGGCGAGTGTGTGTGAGATAAATAAAGCAGGCAATCTAACCGAAAGTCAGAGCTGCAAGAAGAACGCCTTCTAAAAAGAAAATTACAAAAATATATTAAAAAATGTTCTAAATTGTGTAAATGGGGAACAATCCTCATAATCTTACTATTTCTGTAAATAGGGGAACACCCCTAATTGTTTTTGTATCTTTAGTAGATGTAAGTCCCCTAGGAAGACTAGAGGTTTTCTTGACTTTGTTCTTTTCTACTAGTGTATGCTTTAATGGATAAATCATGTATAAATTTTATTAACTAATAATAAAAATATTGGCCTTGATTTTTTACCAATCCAAAGAAAATTAAAACAATAATTATGTTCTCTCAAAGCGTCAAGCTCAATCAAACAAAGTGGGAAAAATAAATTAACTAGTAATATGAATTAAAAATGCTTTAAGTGTGCATAAAAAGATTAAATAAATTAAAAGTATTTATTATTTAATTGAAGTAAATGGCTTTTTATAAAATTTGACAACATAAACCCTAAGTACATTTAGAGCTTTTTATTAGAGAATTTTGGTTCATTTCTCCACATGCAGGTTTTGAGAGAGCAATTTAGCAATTGAAGAAAATAGATTAGTTGAAAGCTTGAGAGGATTGGATTGCAAGCCTCACTAGATTCTCTAGATTATCAGTGGTCAAATTGAGGTAGGGTTTGATAACCCATTATGGAAAATTGTTAAGGTTATCTATCTACCTTGTGTCTTCCATGATTTAATTCATTTGTTGAGATTATGAAATAAAACTCTAGAACAAAATTGATTTGCAATTTAGAAAATGGAATTGAAACTTGTTTGAATTAGAACCTCTATGATAATTAAATGATAGATCTATACTACTGAAATTTCTATTGAAAAACTAGAACAAATCAATAGAATAATTTTAGAGAAAAGAGAAATTTCTACTAGCTAAGGTTTGACAGAAAAATAAAAGAAAAACCCATATAGAAACCCTCAATTAAATTTATCAGACAAACCATCTATAATGCATTTTATTTAAACAAAAATCTTTGATTAAAAACCTTGCTGGGAAAACCAAGAAGAAGATTGCAATGAATTTTTACTAGCTAAAAAAAGTTTCCCTATCAGATTGTTGTTATAGAACTTGTGTGTGTGTGTGTGTGTGTGTGTGTGTGTGTGTGTGTGTGTGTGTGTGTGTGTGTGTGTGTGTGTGTGTGTTTTTCATTTATTTATTTATTTATTTATTTATTTATTTATTTATTTATTTAAAAAAGGTAAAATATATTTACCACTGTATTTTTTTTCTTTTTAAAAATTTTATTAAAAAAAGTAAAATAATATATAAATTGGGGGGCAGGGGCCATCACCCATCCTACCCCCACAATGGTAATGATTATTGTGGCAGGCAAGGTTGTCATAGTAGTCGAAGTTGTTGTTGGTAGCCAAGGTTGTAGTAATAGTCAAAGCTATTGCGAGTAGTTAAGGTTTTTGTAGCAGCCGAAGATAGTAGAAATGACCTTTGGGTTGTCGTAGCAATCACCCCATGGTTTAGTATTTTTAAAACAAAGAAAACTTTTTTTATTTTTTCAATTATTTATTAAATAATATAAATATTATTTATTAATTAATATAAATAGTGTAAAAATAGTTTTAAAAGAATTTAAATTTAATAAATCATATTTTATTAAACAATTAAAAAATTATATTCTATTCAAAATATAATTGTATATTAGCAATTGCATTATTCTAGTTTATTTTTAAAAGAGTTTAAATTTAATAGAAGTCTTCTTCTTTTTTGTGTTAACATAGTGAAATCATCTGGGTTACATCATGAGTTTTGTAAACTGTTGAGCATCTTACAATCATCTTCAAAATATGCTGAGCAGAAGGTATAATATATACCCTAAGCAGATACCTGAGATGATATTACTTCTTACAATTTAGAGTATTTGTCAACAAATTACAAAAACAACTGATATAATCGATATCTAGAATAGTTAATACAAAAAAGGATGTATAACCAGCTTGAAAATTTGTTTCCAACATCAAAAAATAGCAAGTATATAGTGTTAGCCTATTTGTCCATCTGCAACATGATCATGAGGAACATGGTTAATAGAATTTACTCTATCTTCAATACTAAGGTCTTTAATAAACTGGTTAAGATTATCCATTTCCCTCTATTTAAGAATATCCTTGTGAATATCAAAATATTGACATGAGAAAATATCATTCTTTTGGATCAGGATCTTTCCCTCCTACATCAACATCATGAATATGTCCCTTGATATTTCCAAAGAAGCAGCAACTAGTGACATAATTTGAAAATATATGAGTTTACAATCAAACTTAGTAAGTTGTCTCCTTTTCTTCTAGAAAATCTCTTCATTTCTCTCCTTCCAAAGAAACAAAAAATTTCACAAGTTAAGATAGACCAAAAATTATTCATTTTAAGATCAAAATTTTCAACAAAACTTGCAAGGATTTCACTCCATGAGAGACCTAGCCTAGTATTCCAAACTATGGGTCACCCAAGAAAAATAGACCAGATACCACGAGAAGAGGTACACTCAAAAAAGGTTCTCATAAGACTTCTAGATAGTGAAGAAACCACACATAATAGGATTACCAAGACCATTAGGCAGTGTATTACCCACAACAAGTTTCTTTAAAAGTAACAACCATCTTAAACAAGATTTCTTAGGCTCACAACGAGAGCTCGAAAAACAAGTAAAGATAAAATTCCATCTATCAAACAAGAACCCCAACCTCCAACCATGGTTAACCCTATCAAGAATAGAATAGTCATCTTTAAGCATTTTATAGATATGTTTAGTAGAAACACTACTAAAGTGATTACCATCTTTCCATTTGATCTTCTAAACAAATTGTCTAGAATTCATAATATGTCTAAGGAAGAAATTACCTATAGCTTTAGCAATGATGGAGTAAGTCTTCTTTTGAGAATTAGGAATGTGAAATTTTCCAACAATATCATTCCATAGCCCTAACCTATTATTAACCAATATATCACCAACAATAGAGATGTTGTAGTTATTCCATTTTTTTTCAAAATAGCTTTGGGTTAATGCAAGAGGTTTACCATTGGATTCAACTCACCAAAAAATAGATCTATCTATAACATAGTATTTAGGGGGACCACCAGTTGCATCCATGGATGGAATAAGCTTTCTAACCTGAGACCAAGCCTTCCAAAGAGATTGAAAAACTTTGGATCCAAACACAAATAAATCATTGTCACATAGATTAACATTGGTCCATTTTTTTACCCTTTTTGATACCAGGCCTAGAGATTTTGTTCCTAAAAAAAAAATTCCATGGTTCTTCACCACTCTAAGCTTGAATGATCCACTTAGAAGCTAGTGCCATACCTTGGGCTTTTAAGTCCTTAATCCCAAATCCTCCCTTCTCTTTGGATAAACGACACCACTCTCACTTTACACAATGTCTTTTCTTATTCCCTAATCCATCAAACACAAAAAATCCATCATGATCCTTTCTAAAATATTGTTATAATAATTGGCAAATAACCATGCTAAAGAGAAATATATGTGATGGGTAGATAAAAATTTCTAAACCACTTGAACTCTACCTACCAAAGAAAGGATATGGGTTTTCCATTTCAAATACTTCTTTTCAATTTTGAAATAGAGCCACATCCACATATCCTTAATAGATGGCTCAATAGAGAATGAGATTCCAAGATACCTAACAATCTTATTACGTCCCAACCATTGCCATCCTTTACTCACCACCCAATCTGGAGGGGACAAGGACCACTCGATAATGGATGATTTATGGGGAGCCACTTTGGCCCTTCAGACCAAATAGAAAAATTGCAACCTATGATACATATTATCAAAATTCTCTTTATCCAAGACTATGAACAGGGTCACATCATTTGCAAATTGATCATTAAGAAATATCTCTTAATTGGGTGAAGTAATACCCTTGACAGGAGGTCCTAATTGAGAAGCTCCCAGAATATAAAATAGTGCATCAATAGAAATTACAAACAAAGAGGGAGAAATTGGATATCCCTATCTTATAGACCTTTGAAGGATAATCCTTTCATTCAATTCATCATTAACATCTATAACTATAGAAGAATCTTTAAGTAATATGTTAATCTACTTACAAAAATGAGGAGGGAACCCAAAAGCATCTAGCATACCCATCACAAAAGGCCACTCTATTCTATCATAGCCTTTTTCAAATTATAACAAGACCATTACTCCATTTTGACCATCATACTTGGCCCAATGCATTTCTTACCAACTAGTAATAAGGTTTTCAAGAATAAACCTCCCTTTAATGAAACCAATTTGAGTAGCTAAGAAAAAATAATTAAGAATCCCCCATATACACCTAGCCAAGATCTTAGAAATAATTTTGTAAGATAGATTTAGTAATGTTAGGGATCTCCATTCTTTATCTTTGACTTATCCCTTCCTTTTGGTAGAAGTTTAATAACCCCTTCATTGATGCTAGCACCAAGTGAACCAATATGATATGCATTCTCATACAACTCCAACATTTCAGGACCAATCCATCCAATATTATGTTTTTAAAACTCTATCCGGATTCTATTAGGCCCTAGAGCCTTGTCATTTTCTAGAGAAATAATAGCCTCCTTAATCTCATCAAGTGTTACAGTCCTATCTAGTTTCTTAGCATCTACATTAGAGATCTTTTTGGGAATGAACTTAAGACATTGATCTAGCTTCATCTTCTTTTCATCACTAAACTTTGAGGTAAAGAGACCTTTATAGAAACTATAGAAAGCTTCTCCAATATAGCTAGGATCATTATTAAGGTCCCCATTTATTCGTACATGCTCAACCAATTCTTTCTTATGCTTATCTCTAATAATATTAAAAAAGTATTTAGAGCCTTTATCTCCGTCCTTAATCCAATTCATCCTAGATCTGATTTGGTGTCCTTTTATCCTATACTACTAAATTTTCCTAAATTAGGATTTATTCCATATTATTCTTCCCTCTAAGTTAGGATCACAACCCTTACTATGAAGATCCCTTTCAATGGAGATCAAGGTGGCCTGCAAGAACTATTCCTCCTCATCCCTATCCCTATCTCGTTTCTTACCAATAATTTGATAAAAAAATTTCTAAGAATCCACTAATAAGCTCCATCTATCCCTAGGTTTCAATTCAGAGTTACAAATCTTACATAGATTGGTCACCATATGAATGGTACCATCATCCACATCATTATTCAATAAAGATGTGTTGAGTTTAAAACCACTTTTTTCTTTCCTTTTATTACCAAGATACCTATCCATAAAGACATTTGCATAAATAGGGTAATGATCAAAAAGAGATGTCGGGGTAACAATCATAGGAGCATGACCATCCTGATTAGCTATAGTAAATACTTTTTCTTCCACATAAATCCTATCCAATTGATAATAGACTCTTTGGCTTCTAGATTGATTGCTACACCAAGTGAACTAGATATCAAAGAATTGTTTCTTTCAAAGGGCTAAAGGGTCAGCAACTCTAAATTTTATCTTGAAATAAGACCAAAAGTAAAATTCATTACCTTTTCAACACTAGATGGAACCCCCACTTTTTTCTTCCTTATTCTCTACCATATTGAAATCTCTGACAAAAATCCAGGGTGCTTTAGGTAGGTTACAAGTTAACCACTCCCAACATGGTCCCTATAATTAATGGGGGAATAAATACTATAGACCCCAATTAGTATTTCATTATGTTTAAAAATAACCCACAAATCTCTATGACACAAGGAGGAACCATTAGCAACAATCTTATCAGCCCAAAGTGGGCCAACCATGATAGCCAACCCATCTTTGTCTCTAAGATGATTAGAATGAAATCCTATAGCTTCATCCCAAATAAATTTCAAGATGGCATAAGCTTGAAAACCTACAATCTTAATTTATTGTAAACAAATAATATCCTTTAATTTAATATTGTTACCCTATTTTCTATTTTAGTAAATAGTCATATTAATAATTAGTGTTACTTTATAAAGATATTATTAAGTCTATAATTTTAGGGAGGATGTTATTTTGATCGATATAGTCTATTTTTTGAAACAATTACAAAATTGTGTTACCTTTCTCCTTAAGTTATTTCTCATACATGTACCTCTCCATTATTGTGGATCTTTCTCTCAAGTTGTTAGGCACAATATCAAGAGGACCAATTCTCTCATAACAATTATTAATTTTTATAGGTACTAACTCAAACCCCCTCCCCCCTGAGTAGTACCTATAAAACCTATAACTATGGTCATGAGAAAAGTCATAGCATAAGGTTTGAAATATTTTAGCATGAGTCAAAGAATCACCCTTACCATTACAAATCTCAAGATCAGGAATCTACATATGTTTTTTATTAATAAAATAGGTTTTAAAAGGGCCTTGAAGCCATGTACAAAATATCTAGAGATTAAACATTAAATCCCAAAAGACAAGAACACACAAAAGATAGAGCCAACAATAGAAATTTAGCCACCAAAAGATAGCACAAAACAACCAAAAAATCAAAAAGACACAAAAAAGATCAAGGAAGGAGGGTAGCAGACAGGCACTAACCCATTCTCTTTATCTTCTTAGCTACTTCTTCCTCCATCTCGTCCATCTTCTAAAAAACATCTTTGATCTATTTAATTTCAAAAGAGGCCCTTGCAAAAATTTTATTTATAGTGGCCATGTTCCTTCTTCTCATGCTTGCCTTGTTCTCAACTGCAAGTCTAGAATCATTAGAAACTGTGACAATGGCTTTCTTCCCCAAGATGCCCTCTATCTTACTGATTAGAATATTTATGTGTTCATTGAAGGCTTTGATAATTTTATATCTCTATTTAGCTATACTCCTAAGGGTAAATTCAATATCATTGACAATGTTTTCCAACTCCATGACCTGCACTTCTAGTCTATAGAAGGTGGCCAAATCAATCGAGGAGTCAATGGGGGTTTTATCCAAGTTAGTTGCATCCCAGTTCTTGTTCTCACCAATGCACTCCTCAACACTTTTCACCCTCTCCTTTAGGTCCAGAATCTAATGAAAAATCCATTTTATTGACCTAGAGTTATCAAGATGGTTATTCATAGCCTTGTTGAGAAGGTTGATGTCTTCCTTCTTTCTGTTATCACTAAGAATGATCAATGAGGGATTAATAAGAGTCTATAATTCCACCTTACCCATATCATATTCCCCAACCTTTAGATTTATTTTCTCCCTCACAATCCCCAATCTCATAGAGTCCATAGACATATTTTTCCAGGTGATTTAACTTCCTTTAACTTGAGATGGAATCTCATCCTTACTAACATTTTGGGTAAGCAAAGGGGTAACATCCCTATCCTCAAGGGAAAGAGAATCATCATACTAGACCTTAATATAGTCTAGAAGGGAGATCTCAATAGGTTTCCCTTTCACTCCAGCCTCCCTCATGGTTTTCTTTCATTGCACCACCTTGGTGAACCCTTCCTCCTGACCAATAGTTTCCATCTCATCCCCTTCCTCCCCATAATCATCAGAAGAAATAACCACTTTAAAATTCTTTTTTTTCTTAAGGATTTTGAAATCCTAAACTAGATTTATCTTCTTATAAATTGCTTCCTTTGATTCAACTCCACATCCTCTTCTAAATCCATAGAATCTTCCTCATATAGCTCCTTGTATGTCTCCATGTGTTGTAAGATAATAGCACAAATAATATTCAAAGACAAAGCGATAACATTGTCATAAGTAGGAATGGTGAACTTAGATTGAGTCATATAGGAAATTTGTGTTGCAAAGAATACATGTTTTGAGCCAAAATATCAATATTAGTAGAATCAATAGAAAGTATGTGTAGGAACATTGTTTGAAATTGAAGGAATAGTTGACTATGAAAAAATGGACAACATATAAATGGACATAGAGCAAGGAAATGATAAACATATCACACTTGAAGGGATGGAAGAAAAAAATAAGATTAGGAAGAATCACTTATGGAGGATTGGGATTTTTTATTAAAGTGGTTTTGACATGTGAAGCATTAGTGGAGACACTGGGAATAGAAGTAGAGATAGGTGTAGAGGTCTCAACACTAATGGTAGGTGCAAAAAAACCTATATTAGGAGCACAATATTTAATATGCTTAACATCAGTATCAGTGAGATGATAAATATTATGCAAGGTTTTAATGACATGTTCATTATTACTAATTACTTCCCTTAAGCCTTTGACAACATAAATGACCTTAGGATTATATTTTTATTGTCCTAGTTATTGTTTAATTTTCTCAGTCTTTGGAAAGTTGTTCAAATTGCATAGGAGGAACTCTTGGAGCCCCATACTCATCATGAGAATAATGAAAAGAGTTATTCTCCATAATAGGATTTATCTAATTAGTATACATGTTGGTATCATCAAGATTCCTAGGAAAGAGGGAGGACTCATGCTCAAAGGAACACAAAATTCTACAACTTTGTCTAATCATAACACTATTGGTTGAACTCAAAGTGATAAAAAATATTCATAAGTGAATAAAAAAAGAGAAATGCACTAGACTTATGATAATTAAAAGAAACATGAAATACAAACAGAATATTTTCTAAAAATCACTTTTAACTTTTAAATGTAAGCATGTAATTTAAAACATACATGAGTAAATGTGATTATGAAAATAAAAATATTGTAATTTAAATCAAGATATACACCTATATATCTAAATGAATAGATTATAGAAACATGATATAAATACATAAAAAGAAAATCTAGGTATCAAATTGCATAAAAAGAGGATCTAACCCCAAAGCTATAATAGAAATGTTATAAGTTGGACTCGCCAAAATGTATAATATTAAATGGTAAATAATTCTAGGATGTAGATCACTCATCAAGTTTATATTTTCATTTGAAATCCCAAGCTCGCCTATATACAAATCTACTTAGCATGTCCAAAAATTGATGAAGAGATGCTAATGTAAGATTTAGGTTCAAGAATGGGATTTAAGGGATCCCCCTTTGATTATGAAATGTGTATGAATGACTGATAAGTTTTATATTAAGATAATGTATGGAAGTAAACGAAAAGTATATAATATCATATATGATCTATAAAATTAAGTATAAAGGGAAAATGGATAGAATAAAACCATCTTGAAATAAGAAGAGGAAGATTGACCTTAGTATCTAAATCTGATTATTGTAAAAAATTCCATAATCATTTATAACTTCAAATCTAGGAATTTTATGGCTACAATCATCTACTATGAAATTTTCAGCCAAAAAATTCAAAAACATGTTGACAAGTTGACTTAGTTCCAATGGCTCCAATTATTATGAACATTTTTAAGGATTTGCAATAGTTTCTAAAGCTTCTAAATCCAAATATGAAACTCTAGAAATTATTCATATGCACAAAAAAGATAGAGAAAAGGTTGTGGGAAGGGGATTTCCTTGGTTAAATCCCTGTTAGGAATTAAACTTGAAATGAAATTAAAATTGTATAACTGAAAGTGATAGAACAAGATAAATGTTAGATTCACCTTGCATGAATAATCCTCATGGATGTGTTAGATATTTAGAATAGCTAAGAGGGGGGAGGAACAATTATCCTTGGGTCTAGATGTACAAATTCAACTTTTTCTAACTTCAAACAGCTTATTCAAACTCATAAAACCACTCAGACAATATAACAACTCATCAGCAACTTAACGTATTCATTCATCACTTAGCTCTATATTTAGTATATATTGACTAACAGAAAATAAACAACATTAAATAGCATGCATCACACATTAACATTCACACATATATGACACTAGGATTTAATGTGAAAACTCAATTTGGGAAAAACCACCAAGTAACATGCTACCAATTTTCACTCTTCTGAAGTGAACTCGGTTAAGAGCCAACACTATTAAAGGTTACAAAATATACTATTAGGTGTGACCCTGTTAAAGGATTTAATCACCCTATCAAGAGTGGCATGGTGTACTTTAGATCATTCAATTATAATTTCACCTTGATTAAAATATTTACAAAATGATTGTAGATCAACCTTGATTAAAGGATTTTCACTTCCATGACGATTAGAAAGTAACAACTAGGTTTGATCTATTCAGATAAAACTCACTTTTCAAATTCATATCACCATTCACCTTATTTACTCGTTCATTGACTGGACTACATTATGATCTCCATTTCAGATATGTTTGGCAACCCTTCAAGAAATCACATTTCACCAATCCTCTCTCTTTTCTTCTGATACTTTGTTTGTCATAGGTTCTCCACAAAATTTCCAATCAATAATGAACCAAACTTACAAAAAATACCTTATACCTCCTTAAATAGGTAGCTTTGATCTTTTACCACTTAAACATCACCATAGATCTTAGAGTTTGATCAAATTCATTGAATTTATCCATCATTTTGTCCTTCTACTCCTTTCATGATACTTCTATAAACTTCTCTCTAAATATTTACCATTGATCACATAGAAAACTCAATTCATGCATTAAATAAGTCATCTCATCAATCCTTATCATTTACACATTTTGACCAATCAAAAAATTCAACTATGTCAGCCTCAAACTCGATTCTTTCACAAACTATTATTTTGTTGATACTTTATCATCAATGTATTGCTCAATCTCTACTATTCTCTCTCACTCATCTTTCCTTGGCTTTCTCATTCTTCACTACACTTGGTTGCTACTACATTTTCTTCATTATCTTACTTGGCCATAACTATCACTCAGCTGATATTGTTTTCTTGGCCATATCTTAAGTTCCTTAGTCTTTTGCTTCAGTGACCTAGTAAAATTGTCACTCAGTCAAGCTTAGTATTTTACTCAACTATTGTCTTCTCTTCTAAAAATCAACTCAACTATACTCTTCACTTCATATAATGATTATACAACACATTATCTTGTCAAAGACTAACTAATCAAGTGCCCAATGTAATTCCAACAAACTCATTCCTCTTTACTCAATAACTTCACTAGTTCAACTAGTTAACTCACTTTTCAAATCCTCTTCATCAATTAATTGATGTGGAACTCTACACTATTAGTAAATGTATTACCAATAAATTTTGACATCAATGAGAACATAATAATTATTCTAATTGTAGTTTCCAACAATTTCCCTCTCTAGTATTGATGGAAATGCTTCTAGTTACCATGCAAATGCAAAAGACTTTCTCATTATTATCATTATCATCTCCCTCTGAGATTTGATATAGATCTTCATTAATATCCTTAGTTTCATTATTATTTTCATTAGTTCAACCTCTTATAATTATCCCTCTATGATACCAATCACAGATTCTTCAATTCAAACACCAATTGACGTTATACCAACTGTATTGACTCCCTCTTTCACATCTCTTCTTAAAATTCAACTTCTCCCTCTTTTACTAGATGGATGGTAACTTGAACCTAATCTCCCTCTTAATAATGAAAGGCAACTACATACACATCTCCCTCTTTGGAAAAGATTTCAAAGGCATCATCCATTATCCCATCACCTTCTCTTTGTCATTGTCTAACTGATATTATAATATCACCTATTTTTTTATTTTACTTGACTCCTTGTGGTCCCATCTACGCATGCTTATGTCAATGTTTTCACATCTTTAGGAAACTCCTAATGTGTGACCTCTTGCATTAATTTGTAAGATATTTTGATCACATCAATTGATGCATCACTACATCTCTTCTCAATTTTCTTCAGATATCTTAGTATTCTCTTTACAATCATCGTGTGATTTTCTCTAGGATTAGCAACAAATCTTGTAATAATACCAACTGCTAATGTAATTTCAGGTCTTCTATGTATGACATATTACAATTTCCAAATCATTGACCTATACAATGTCTGATTCACTTCAACAGAATTATCATTCTTTGAAATTTTGTAACCAGTGGTCATAGCTGTTCGAACTAGTCTTGAATCAAAGGTCATTAATATCTCCTTGATATACTTTGTGTTAGAAACAATAGTCCACCAAGATAATTGAGAGGGGGGGAGAATTAGTTATCCAACAATTAAAACACTTATCTTCTTTAAACAAACTTAACCATTCAAGAAAAGTAAATAGAAACCATACAAAGATGCACATAAATAATTACACTAGATATGTTGACTAGGGTAACCCTTGATCAGAGGGAAAATCTCGGTGGGAATGATGCCCACAAGATAATTTACTAATATGAATATTCCTTGTTAGAGGATGGACCCTATTAGGAGTCTATTACAATATTTAGTACAACAAGTCCATGTAAGGAGACTTTGAATCCCTGTTAGGAGATTCTAACCATGTTAAGAGTTGTTCCAACCCTATTAGGAGTTGTAGTACAATGTATGCAAGAAGAGCCCATTTCCCAATCATGCAATTTCAACTACAAGAAGAGCTCATTTCTCAAACAAATAGCTTACTGCTATTTTCTTCTTTCATTGTTCTTTCCTCTATCTTGTCAACTGGACCAATCACTTTTAGAACTTTTAGACTAGGTCACAAACCTTGGATCCAAATACCAAACCTTAGATCACTCATCAAAACCTCGATAATGAAGTTTCCTTCACTTGCGCACTGCTCTACTCAACTTCACATTCTGTACTCTCTGCTACTTTTCAAACATTCACAATTCACATATATCCATACTATGATAAAGGAAAATATCCTTCCTTTATACGAAGTCCATTAAATAATTCCTTGAGTTGGTTGTTTGTCCTTCTCAATTAATTATTATAGGACAACATTAAGAATATGTTACACTTAGCAATAACAAATCTTCCACCTTGCAACTTGAATAACTTTTCATACACACATACTTATAATGAGAAATCTTAGCCACATCATCCTCAACATGTCTTCTCCATGTCCTTAACCCCAATCCTCAAGATATAAAATCTACTAAGAGATATAACAAGTTTATCGAAATATGCCTCTATAAACTCTATCTCAAAACATATATCACCAAAACTTACATAACTTTTTCTAGACTTATCCTTTCTACTTTGACATTAACTACAAATGCCAGATACTTAGAAGTATCTCTCATAACCTTGGGTAGTTATCATGCTCAAGTAGCCATCCGTATCAACTTGATCTTTCCATTATTCTTTTGTGAGATACCACAGAAGACATCAAACATGCTATGTTGACATTAATGATAAACTCAGTCATGAATGTAACATATCATCATCAAATCAATCTTCCAACAATATCCCTTTGGCATTGATGGCAACATAAATGAAAAACATCTAGTTCCAAGAATATGAACAAAAGATAAATAGTCATCAAATCCTCTCCATCAATCAAACCTTGCTTCATGCTTCATTTACCTTACCTCAATGGTTCTCCCCCATTGATGTACCTCAATGCTCAATACCAAAATACTGTGCTCATGCCAAACATCTTCAACATAATCTTTTTCATGCCAATATTTCCCCCATTAACATCAATGTCAAAGGTTTCTACAACTAATATCTTTGCATCAAACTCTGTAATCAGCTGATACATATTCAGCTCAAGTGTCAAAAGACACTATTTACAACAATATCAATCAAGAGTCCTAGATGAATCTATCCATCACAAATACTCTTCCATACAGAAAGCATTAGCATCTAGTCCAAAGAAAAAATGGTGCTTTGTTACCCTAGACTAATGCATTCTTGCATCTTCTACTCTGATGTAGGAAGGGGTATAACCCCAAGCATACCTCGCAAATACTCAAAAGTCTCTTTGGGAAGAGGCTTAGTGAATATATTTGCAATCTACTCTTTTGTGCTTACATACTCCAATCTAATTTCTTTTTCTGCAACTTTTTCTCTCAACATGTGATATTTAATAGAAATGTGCTTAGTCTTTGAATGAAACACTGGATTCTTAGACATATTTACAGTGCTTGTGTTTTCACAATGTATAACAACATGTTCATTGATCTCTATCATTATATCCTTTAGCATCTATTTCATCCAAATAATTTGATTGCAATTTTTTTTTGCTGCAACATACTCTACTTCTATTGTACTTTGAGATGTACAATCCTACTTCATACTTAACTAAGAAACCAATCTTCCTCTAAGAAAGAAGGCTTCTCCACTAGTGCTCTTTTTGTCATCCATATTGTTTTCTCAACCTACATTAGTACAAGCACTTAGAGTAAAACCATTAGCTCTGTCATACCATAATCCAAATTTTGAAGTTCCTTTCAAATATCTAAATATCATTTTTAGTGTTGCATAATGTGCTTCTCTAGGATCAGCCTAGAATCTGGTAACAATTCCAACTACATTTTCTATTTCCATCCTTGTGTGAGTCAGATATTGTAATCTTCTAATCATAGATCTGTACTTCTTCTATTCAATAGTAGGTGTCTCATCCTTTGTAGATAACTTGTGTCCTGTTACCATAGGTGTTCCAACAGGTTTACATGTTTTGAAACCAAACCTTTTTAGTAAATCTTTTAAGTACTTAGTCTGAGAAATAAAGATTCCTTCTTTATTCTATACCATATGCAACCCTAGGAAATATTTCATTTCTCCTATCATACTCATTTCAAATTCTTTCTTCATTTATTCTACAAACTTTTTTCTTTCTTCATCATTTCCTCCAAATATAATGTCATCAACAAATATTACCAAAATCATTAAACCAGCATTAGTTTCTTTCCAATATAGATTGTTATCTACTATACCTTTGTTATATCTAAGATTTGTCAAATACTTGTCTAACCTTGCATATTAGGTTCTAGGTGCTTGTTTCAAACCATACAATGCTTTCCTTAGTTTGCATACAATATCCTTGTCATTTGTCAAAGGATATCCTTCAAGCTACTCAATGTATACCTCTTCTTCAAGTTCTCCATTCAGAATTGCTGACTTGACATCCATCTGATATACTTTGAATTTTTTCTATGGTGCATAGGCTAAAAATAGTCTTACTACTTCTATTCTAGCCACTAGAGCATAAGTCCCCTCATAATCTATTCCTTCTTTCTATGAGTAACCTTTACATACCAATCTTGCTTTATTTCTTACAAATTTTCTTTATTCATTCATCTTGTTCCTGAATACCCATTTGGTTCCTATCACATTCTTTTTTGCTAGTCTAGGGACCAATTTCCATGTTCCATTCTTTTCTATCTTATCCAATTCCTCTTTCATGGCTTGTTTCCAGTAATCATCTATGCATGTTTTATATGCATTTTTTGGTTCAACTTGAGATATCAAGCATAGTTCTTCATTTACTCTACTTCTTGTCATTACACATTTTTCTTTACTTCTGATGATCTATTTAGAAGGGTGATTCTTTATCATGTTCTTTCCTAAAGTAGGAGTTGTTATCTCAACTCTTGGGTCTACTAAAATGTCCAAGCTTTGTTCATGCCTTGGTTCTACTTCATTCTATAAATCATTTTTAGTCTCAAGAAATATCTCATCATTCCTTCACTTAGTAACAACATCATCATCTAAATTGTAATCAACTATTCTCTCTTGTATTTTGAACTTCTCATCAATTCTCACATTTGTACTTTCCATAATAGTCTTAGTTCTTTGATTATAACAGCTGTAAGCCTTGCTTTTCAATGAATAACCAAGAAACATACCTTTATCACTTCTAGAATCAAACTTACCAATATCATCATATTTCTTTATGAAACACATAATTCCAAATATTCTAAAATACTTAACTGTAGCTAAGTGACCAAACCATAGTTCATAAGGTGTCTTGTTTGTGTCCTTCTTGACTTGTGCTTTGTTCATAGTGTAGATTGTTGTTTTCAT
This sequence comes from Cupressus sempervirens, assembly GCA_028749045.1. Lineage (NCBI taxonomy): Eukaryota > Viridiplantae > Streptophyta > Pinopsida > Cupressales > Cupressaceae > Cupressus > Cupressus sempervirens. The sequence continues at coordinate 727,167,541 of CM053785.1, forward strand.
AGCTTTTCTCCAAAATGTCTTGGATACATCATTCTTTGCTAACATAGCTCTTGCAGCTTTTGTAATAGACTTGTTCCTTCTCTCTACAGTGTCATTCTATTTAGGGGGTTCTCGGAGCTGATAGCTATCTTTTAATTCCATTTTCTTCACAAAACATGTTACACTCATTTGAATTAAATTCTCCTCCTCTATCTAATCTTAAACATTTAATCTTCATACAAGATTCATCCTCAACTCTATTCTTGAATATCTTGAACTTGTCAAATGCCTCAGATTTCTCTTTAAGAAATGCAAACCACATCATTCTAGAAAAATTATCAACTACAATCATAAAATATCTTTCACCATAAAATCATCTAGTCTTTGTATGACTGCTAAGACCTATGTGTACAATCTCCAACTTTGTTGTAGTGGTAAACTTTATGCTGGGAAAAGAGGCTTTATTATGTTTTTCCAAAATACACTCTTCGCAAATTACATTAGTAAGCTTTACAATCTTCAAAATATCTCTAATAGCAAAAATTCTACTTGTCCTCACAATACTATCAAAGTTCATATGATAGAATCTCTTATGCCATAACCAATTTTCATCTACCTTTGCAACCAAGCATGTCATTTCAATACGATTCAACTAAAATACATTACCTCTAGATTTGGTTCTTGTTCCAATTACCTTTCCATCTTTATCTCTAATCATGCATGTCTTTTCTAAGAATTGCAACTAATAACCTTTGTCTAGTAGTTGCCCAACACTCAAGAGATTGTGCTTTAAACCATCAACAAATTATACATCCTTAGTATTTGTTTTACCATCAAGAGTTATAGATCCAATACCTTTTACTTGGCATGCTACATTGTTTCCAACTTTGACAATTCCTCCATCCTGGTCTTTGAAGTCAAAAAAATTGTTCATGTCACCAGTCATATGATTTAAACAACCACTATCAATTATCCAATTAGACTTCTTCTCAACCTATGATACCAAAGCTACCTTCTCTAGAATTTCTTCTTTAATTGCCACAAATCCAATTTCATCATCATTATAACTCAATGCTTGTACATCAAAATCATAATCTTCATTTGCATACAAACAATCTCTATCTTTTCTAGGCTTATGATTTCCCTTATACTTTTTCTCTCTTTTAGGACACTTAGATGCATAATGACCATAGTCATCAAAAGTCCAACATCTAAAGATTTTCTTACCTCCTTTTTCTCTTCTTACTAGAAGTGTTATTGCTTCATCAATCTTTATGTCTTCTTTGGATCTATTGTTGCTAGCAAAATATCCTCTAGCACTTGTGCTCCTTGATAGTTTAGGTTGAATACTTAAGGCAGTAAAAGTTGTCTCTATTTTGGTCAATTCTCTAGATTTTCTAGGTTCATTCTCAATTGCTTAAAGTCTTCCAAGTAACGTTTCCTTTCTAAAATCTTTGGTGCATGGTATCAACAACTGTATCATCTGAACTGTTGACTTGAATGGTGGTGTTAGAGTCTTCAATATCTTCCATATAACTTCATCATCATTGTTGGTTCCTCCTTGAGCTTTAATACCTGTAGTAATTTCTGATATCCTACCTATATATGTTCTTACAAATTCATCTTCCATCATCTTGGCATCTTGAAATGCACAAATCCAATTTTGTAGCCTCAACTTCTTAGAGTGTTCATCACCTTCAAAACTATTTTCCAAAGCTTTCCAAATCAAAAGTGAAGTAGCAAGTGATTTTACCTAATTCTACTCAATTTTAGGAAGTGTAGTCAATAGTGCTTCTCTAGCTCTCATGTCACATATGAAAAGATCTCTTTCTACTTTGATGCAAGTTTCCAAGTCATTTTCTTCGATGATTGCCTTCATTTTTTTTGTCAAGATCCAATATCGCAGACCCATACACAACAAATGTATCTTCATTTTTTCTTTCCAGCTATAATAATTTTTTCCATCAAACTTTAAACCATCTTTCCTGAACATGTTTTCCATGGATCTTCCAAAGATGTTAAACTTTTTCTTCAACGACCTAAAGCTTTGATACCAATTTTTAGAAACAATAGTCCACCAAGATAACTAAGAAGGGGAGTGGTGAAATAGTTATCCAACAATTAAGACACGTATCTTCTTTAAACAAACTTAACCATTCAACCAAAGTAAATAAGAACCATACAAAGATGCACATAAACAATTACACTAGATATGTTGACTAGGGAAACTCTTGATCAGAGAGAAAACCCTGGTGGGAATGATGCCCACAAGATAATGTACTAATATGAATATTCCTTGTTAGAGGATGGACCCTATTAGGAGTCTATTACACTATTAGGAGACTTTGAATCCCTATTAGGAGATTCCAACCCTATTAAGAGTTGTGTCAACCCTGTTAGAAGTTGTAGTAAAATGTATAAAAGAAGATCCCACTACCCAAACATGCAATTTAAAATACAAAAAGAGCTCACTACTCAAACAAATAGTTTGCTATTATTTTATTCTTTCCTTTTTCTTTCCTCTATCCTATCAACCAGACCAATCACTGTCAAACCTTGTAGACCAGGTTACAAACCTTGCATCCAAATACCAAACCTTGGTAATGAATTTACCTTCACTTCCACACTGCTCTACTCAACTTCACATTCCACACTCTCTACTACTTTCCAAACATTCACAATTCACATATATCGAAACCATGATAAAGGAAAATATGCTTCCTTTATACCAAATCCATTAAAAAATTCTTTGAGTTGGTTGTTAGTCCTTCTCAATTAATTATTATAGGACCATATTAAGAACATGTTACACTTAGCAATAACACAAATCTTCTACCTTGCAACTTGAATAAGTTTCCATACACACAAACTTATGATGAGTGAGCTGAGCCACATCATCCTCAACATGTATTTTCCATGTCCCAACCTCAATCCTCAAAATATTAACTATGCTAAGAGATAGAGTAAGTTTACCAGAACATGCCTCTGTAAACTCTATCTCAGAATAGATATCACCAAAACTTACATAACTTTTTCTAGACTTATCCTTTATGCTTCCGACATTAATTGTATATGCTAGACACTTAGAAGTATCTCCCATAACCTTGGCTAGTTATCATGCTTAACTAGCCATCTATATCAACTTGATTTTTCTAATGTTCTTTTGTCAAATACCATAGAAGACATCAAACATGCTATGTTGACATCAATGACAAACTCAGTCATGAATGTAACATATCATCATCAAACCAATCTTCCAACAAACTCTCCAATCTTCCAACACTTTGATTGTTTATTGTAGATTCCTTTCTTAATCTGATAAACTTACAAACCAAAAAAGAAATTAATCTCTCCAAATATTGATAGCTCAAATTATTTCTTCATCTTATTATCAAATAATTACCACAACAAATCATGTCCTCCAAATATGATATCATCAACAAAAATGTTAGCTAGTAATATCGTGTTCCTAGATTCACATTTCAAGTATAGATTTCTATTGTCATTACTTCTTGCAAAACCAATTTTCACAAAATAAGTATGTAACCTTTCATACCATGCTTCAGGGGCTTCTTTCAAACCATATAATTATTTGTTTAGTTTTCATTCCATATCATTTTTTTTAGGATCAAAAAATCCTTCAAGTTGTTACATGTAGACTTCTTCTTCTAATGTTCCATCCATAAATATAGATTTGACATCCATTTGGTGTATCTTGAAACCTTTGTAAGTAGCATATGCAAGAAAAGTTATCACTCCTTCCAACCTTGCAACTAGGGAAAATGTCTCTCCATAGTCAATTCCTTCTCTTGTGCATATCCCTTACAAACTAGTCTCGCCTTGTTGCTTGTCACATCACCTTTCTCATTTAGCTTGTTTCTAAATACCCACCTAGTTCTAATCACATTCTTGTCCCTTGGTCTTGGTAGCAATGTCCATGTCTTTTTCTTCTTTATTTGATCAATTTCCTCATTCATTCATTTAATCCAATCTTCATTCTCCAAAGTATCTTTAACTAATTTAAGTTTAACTTCACATAGTAGATGTGTATCATCCTTCAGCTTACTTCTTGTCATGACTCTTGAATCTTTGCTTCCAAAGATTTGGTCTAGTGTATGGTTCCTTCTTGCATATTTTACTAAGACATTTTGGGTCTTCTCTCTTCTCACGGTAATTCACTCAGTTCTACATGTTCATCTTCTTCAAGTATCTTAGGCTATGACTTAGTATGGTCTGTGAGATGTTCAATTTTCTATCTATGGTGTTTGGCTTCTTCTCTCTATGACTCATCTCTTATAGCCTAATTCTTAAAAGAGCTTCTCTACTGAACCTTGACAATTCCTAACTGCTAATGTTCTATAACCTCTTTCTCTTGTTTGTGTAAAGTACTCGGTTCTCCTTCATAATAGTAAACAAAATTTCTATAATCTTCAGGTTCTATCTTACATTCCTCTTCATTCTTTTTTGAAAATTCTTCAACTCTAACATTTGCACTTTCCAAAATTTTGTTAGTGTTAGAATTCAAAGACTTGTATGCCTTATTTTGGTGGAATATCCTAAGAATATACCTTCATTACTATTTGCATCAATTTTTCATTTCCTTGAATCTTTCAATATGTAACACTTTCTTCCAAAAACTTTTAAATAATTGACATGAGGTGCATAGAAGTACCAAAGTTCAAAAGCAGTTTGTTGTGGTTACACAATGCATGCTCCATTTCCCAATAGAAATGGTTATGCCCTACTTTATTATTTGGCTTTTGGATTTCTAAAATCAGGATGTAAGTCATTTTTCGGTTCCCCATAAGCCCCTAGTTCATAACCAAGTCCTATCAGAAAAACTCGAAGGTTAAAAAAATCAAAAGATTTAAAAGAAAAGGCTAAAGTATTGAGCTTTTGGTGCACTAGGTGCACCATTATGAGGTGTGCTAGTGTGCCAAAGATTGGAAAGAGGCTTTGTGCAATATTAAGGCACAACTATGTAGTGGCACACCTATGCATCTGCATAGCTGCATCTAAAAAAAAATCTAAAAGAAGTCTATATAAGGGAGGAGGGGATCCTCCCCTCCTCACTTTTCTCTTGATCATTCTACACTTGCCTCCAATCACACCTCCAAGCTTTGCAATGCACTCTCCACTCCCACTAGGTGCACCTATCACCTCCATAAGAAAACACATACATGTCATACATATTGGTGTGCACTAGCACACCTAGCTTGGTGTGCTAGTGCACACCAATATAGAAAAAGGCATAAAAATCAAAGCAAAAATAAAACTCAAACTATTTGGTTGCACTAGTGTGCACCCCAATTCATTTTTAAAAAGCTTTAAAACATAAAGACAAAACACAAAACAATGAGAAGGGTGGTATGCATTGGTGCACCTTCCCAGGTGTGTTGATGCACACCAATCCCTTCAAATGAAAACTTTGAAAGCTTAAGAATTCATACAAAATCCCACTCTAAGTTGGGTGTACATTAGTGCACCTATCTGGGTGCACATGTCCACAAAAAAAACTTCAAAAAAAAAAAATGTTAAGCCTTAAAAACCCCTTTTTGGTGCATAGAAGCACACCTTAGTAGTGCACCTAAAAGACATAAATAAAATTTCAAAGGATTGTGCATTAGGCGCACCTGTTAGGTGCACCTAGTGCACCAATCCTCTATATAAGGGTTTTAAAATAGCATTTTTTTTTAAAAAAATTGCAATTAGGTGTATAGTTTTCTTGTTGGACTTAGTTCTAAGGTTTGATTTATTTGTGTTTTCCTTTGATTCCAAACTAACAAGTTTCCTTTTGTGTAGATATAATGGTATCTTCATTAGCTTCCATGGGCGAGAAAATGGCACCAAAACTAGTGATTTTCAAATTCTAAGGTGTTCCAACAAAGTCTAGGTTTAAAGATGACTACTCAGAGATCAAAGATATAGACTTGGAGCATATTGATTTGGGAAAATTCTTGACGATTTGTAACAAGCCTACTGACAGGTCTGCTATGGTCTCTACATTGATTTGATTAGGATTGGTGAATGCAGCTTTTCCCCAATGTAAGTACAATCTTCAGAATTCATAATGACACTTGTAGAAAAATTTTGTCCCTAAGGAGAGGGTTGTGAAGAGTATAAGTGGCAAAATTGTCCTTGATCTCTAACCAAAAAACATTGAGAAGGTATTTCATCTCCAACATGTAGATCAATTTATCAAGCTTTCCTATGAACAAGTAGAAAGGTGTTACTAAGAGCATATTGAGGAAGCATCAGAGATCATTTATTCATCTTTCCTTATAGAGAAGACTCCTATGGGAAAGAAGGTTGGTAAAGTTCACATGACTAGACGATATATGAAAGAAGACATTGGATACTCAATTTTACTTTTGAGTAGGGTTATGGGTTTGCCAGCAGTAGAACATTTGAACATCTTTATGGTACATTTTATCAAGACCATCAAGACTAAAAAAATGCCACTTGATTGGGTGTCTACTTTAAGTGAGAATTTATGTGAATAGCTAGATGTGGTAAAGAACAAAAGGAAGTTCTATATGACATCATATTTGGTGTACTCATTAGCTGCAAGGGTGATAGACTATCCAGGGTTGTACAAGAGGGGTAGCATGCAAGATCCTAATGCATGGCCATACATCATCTACCCTTAGTTGGTAAAGAAGAAGCTCTCAAAATAGAGCAAGGAGTATAGAATTTTTAATGATGCCTTCATATTCACTATAATCAAATTCATAGAAGGAGATTATGTGAAGAGATTATCAGATGATGCAGTGGCACAGATAACGATACTAAGAGCATATTACATTTAATTCAAAATATTTACATATCTAAGGGTAGTTGGTACCATGGTCAACCCAAATAATCTTCCAAGGTACCCTTGTGATAGACTCATCCTGTTAGAGATTACTCAACACATTGTGTCTACATATGATAGAATCAGAAAATAACATAAGCATTTTTGGACGTGGCCTTTGACCATAGGACCTTTTTGGGTACTTCAAAAACAAGATATTTCATCTTTTGAATGTGGATGGGATCACTATCCCTTGGAAGAGTACAATTCTCCAAGTCCATGTTTTGATAATATCAGGAGGGTACAATATCTAGCAGGAAAAATATTCCAGCAAGAAGAAGCCATTGAGGATCACTGGATGAATGCTACAAATGACTACGATATCCAAATAAGGGATTATTGTAGAATGACTTTGTACTTGGTAGAGAAGACCCTAAAGATAAATATTTCATTGAAGACATTGCAACAAGACTCAGGGGAGCTTCTTGATCCTTTGTTCAATGCAGATAAAATTGGGGAGCGACCCATAGTAAATGTTGAGGTCGATAGAGAAGGGAATTCCAACATTAACCATAGGGCAAGGCATGTCATTAAAATGACACAAGATTAGATCAAGAAACCACTTAAACTTGATCCAATACCTAAAATAGTATTCTTCCATGCACAAGCCCGTCCTGTCAGGATAAACCACAGACAGAAATAAAAACTACATGCAAATATAACCAATAACAGAAAATAATAGAACACATAGAAATGAACACAAGGCACCAAGATTTAAGGTGGTTCACCCAATCCCTGGGCTACGTCCACCAAACAGCAAGTCTGATCTTATTACAATCCAGTGATTACAACCTGATTACAATCTGTAATCCCTTACAGCTCAATACCGCCGCAAGAACCAATTTCGTATCACCACACATGAAAAATACCCAACCCTAAGCCCTTTTTATACAAGTATTAAACTGCTTTAGGGTTATAACATGTCGGCCATAATATGTCGGCTACCATGTCGGCTACTTCCCAAAAAAAAAAAATTTCGGCGAACCCCACTATTTATGAAGTATGTACAGTACTTTCCTGATCAGTCACCACAATCTAACACGTCCAACCAAAGTTAGAGGGAATAAAGTTGACATCCCTACCTTTGCAGCTCAATCACCAATAAGACCCAAAATGGTGTACCAACTTGACAGACCAATTGGATAATACCACCCTTAGGAGAGAAGAGGAAAGAATAAAAGAAAGAGGAATTCTCCCCAAGGAGTCAAGCCTGAAGAAGGTGAAGTTTTTTCACCCCCATAGCAAGAGGAAGTAAATGTATAAGGGCCAGAGGATACTGGGGCATCACAAGTTCAGAATGACCCACAATTGCCACCAACTACTACACCCAACCAAACAAAGATATAGTTGAGATTCAAGGGGTATCTCCACCTCAAAAAATAGAATAGGCATCCCCTTCCACACCTAAGAAAGAAAGAATGATCAAAACTCCTATCAAGAAAAGGGAAAAGATGATTAGGAGGCTAGTTCCTTTCCCATCCATTCTGGAACCTATTCCTAAAGAAGCCAAAGAAGAAGATGATGAGGACAATGTACCTTTGAATAGGAGAACCTAGCTAGCAAGAACCATGGAACAAGAAAGGAGAAGAATTTCTACTACTACACCACCACCAATCCTAGAAGAACCTCTGCAAACAACCACATCAGAGGATGAAATGCAGCAATGGATTGATGAGCAGGATGTAGAGGGAATTGATATCTTTAAGATGTCATATTTTGATTTCATGGTTGTAGGTACTGAATTGGTGGGATATAAGATCAAGGATACACCAATGAATGAGCCCAAATAGGAATACTGGACTCAAATGCCACTAGAGTTAGAGGATCCTAAGATAACTTCATCCCCGTTGCAAGTCACAGTTTTGGATAAAGGCTCTACTACTCCTCTACCCCCAAGTACTGAAGAAGAGAAAGTCCAAAAGGAATAGGAGGAAGAGCCACTACAAGTATCAACCGATGAAGTGTTTGTAGAAGGAAAAATGGTCAAATATCCTCAGAAAGCCTCCCAAGACATAGAGGTAAGAATTGTGGGTTCCACTAAAATAGAGACTACAAATAAAGAAGCTTCACAGAGGGAGAAAACCCCAGAAAGGACTGATAAGGGAAAGGGGATAGAAAAGCATACTCCTTAATCCTCGATAGGCAAGCCTTCAGTAGAATGGATCCCAAGATGGTTGTAGAGAGAAATGATAAGAAACAAGAAACAACAATTTAATGCCAATGAGGAAGACATGATAGAACTAATTGAGGTTCTAAAAAAACCTAAGTCCCCATCAAAAGAGGTGAGGGCATTAACTTTCATCAACAGTGACTAGAATCAAGATTTATTTGCACATGTGGCTATCCCACCTCCTGATTCAGAAATAGAAGATTTGGAATCACAAGATTACCAAATTAGAGAGGTTATGATTAGAAGGCCACATTGGATATAGCCAAGTTAATGGTCACAATGGGGATGAAGGAGGTTTTCAAAAGTTTGGAACAAGAAGAGGCAGAATTAAGAACATTTCAAAGGTAAAATGAAATCCTAAAGGGATATTTAGCTGAAGTTATTGGTCCCTTGGATCTTGCACACCCTGAGGAGACTCTAAATGTTGCACTTGTAGTGCCTCTCCCATTTGAATTCCATAAGTCATCCTGTTGGATGCAACCTTGTTGATCTTTTTTTCTGATGGATCTTGATTGTGACCATGAGTGGTCTACACCATAGAGGTGATTTGATTTATGTTTCTATATCAGTTGCTTTGATTATGCTTTTGATTAATCTATGAGATTATGTTATGATTTATGGTTCACTGAGGTTTGTGTCGGTGCTTACTAGGATCGATGTGGTATCATGAGGTTGTTCCATGATTACCCTAAGATGTGTGTAGAGATTGCATTGTGTACTATTACCATGCTACAGTAGACTAGGTTCCTGTAGTAGTTTGTAGTCATGTTTATGACTATGTTCGCTTATATCTTTTAAGTTCCTTTAAGTGTTGTTTAAAAAATCATTATTAAATGCTTAAGTAATTAGAAATGGATTGTCCATGTTGGATTATTTGGTTATGTGTTGTGGACATTTACCTTATTATATTTTGATCTGAGAGATATATGTCACTTATGTGATGTTTTATATTTGAGAGGACCTGAGGGTCAGATGTTACACTTTGATTTTAGTATCATAGATTTTAGATTGCTATATTGTTTAGTTGATCATTTTACATGATGATGCCATTTTGAGATGACAGTGTGTTTTTATGATGAGATCTGGTTGTCTGGTATTTGGACATACCTTTGATTATGTTAGGTGATGGATTTAATGCTATGGTTATTTACTTCATTCCTATGGTGTTATGCTTTATGCAAACGTGAGTGATGTAAATAGATTATTTTAATGTAATTAAATAAATGGTTAAATTAGGTGATTTAATGCATTTATTGCTTCAGCTATGTTATTATATGCAATTGCACTTGATCATGTTGTTTAGTGTGCAAGAATTATATCCCTGGCAGTGGTACATGGAGTTAGTGATTCAGCCATTCATATTTTTACCAATTTCATTCTTATATGGTTGATGTATCCTTATTTTAATTGTTTAATTAATCCTTTCAGTGATTACTAATCCAAACTCATTTGCATTATGTGATTAGACTAGTAAGCGTGTCTATGCATTTAGAGGTTTGCACTGTCATGAAAGTTGTTAAGGTAATTTTTGTGTTTTTGGGTTTTCAAGCTTTCTAATTGATTTATTTTAATTTTTGGCAGCTTTGCCATAGATGAATTCCTATTTATAGGAATAGCCTATTTTCATTTGGGTCGATTCGAGGTTTAACTAGGTTCGTTGTTTATTTGCCCTAATCGATTATTCACTCGAAAAGTGAATAAGTATCTAAAAAGGAATTTAATTCCTCACTTCTCACTTTTGAATTAAAAAGTTGGAGAGTAAAACCCAAAATACTCTTCATGAGGGTTTATTGTTTTGTTTGTTGTGGGAGCTACAGGTGTGGGATCGTCATGAGGTTGAGCTTGTTGGATCCAGCTTAGGGAAACCTTGGATTGCCGTGATTTTTAGCTACTTCTGCAAGCTATTTATTTTATGGTTCAGATTCTCGTTTTGCCCCTTTGCCTGTGAGGTAAGGTCTTCTTGTTTTATTGTTTCTGCTCCATTTCTGCTTCTATTTTTTCTAGCCATTTGTTTGGAGGCTGAGAACTAGTGTTCTCCTCTATTTCTGTACACTAGTTCTACCCGGTTGGGCGGGTATGAACATTTCCTTGTTTTTCAAGATGAGGGTTTGGGGTTTTAAGTCGTTATGCTGGCCATTTTTGCATACGGTGTCTGAACTCAATTATTTTTGGATTTTTGGGGTTTTTGTGCCCAAATGCCAAATGGGTTTTAATTTTGAATTTTTTCAAAAATTTGGGATTTTTACCTCGTTTTGTGTGCCACTCTAGTTTCTAAGATTTTCTTGGCACAATGTGGATCGTGGACCTTGATGATCCGTTTGGATATCAGTCAGACCACTATTGCAATTTTATGTTGCATTGGGGTGCGTGTCACATCCGTACTCCTAACACTGTGGTTGGTTGAGTGATTGTATACCTAGTTTTATGGTTTCTTTTGGACCTTTGTTATTATTTTGAAGACACTAAGTTTCGTGTAGAATCTATGCTCTCGGATTGAAGTTGATTAAGTGAGTTCATGATGTTTGGTCTTGTTGCCTCATTAGGATTCATGTAGAATCCATACTCTTAGATTGAGGTTAGTTGAGTGATTTCATGATGTATGGTTTTATTGGCTTTGGGATTCGTGTAGAATCCATCCTTCATGTCTTGCTTTCAATTGGGTGTTATCTTTTGCATTATGTTCTCATCCTATCCTTATGTTTTGATCTTCATGATGGTGGTGCACCACACATGAGTATGTGCACATACATTTGTCAAGTGACTTACAAGGCTTGATCTTCCATGGTACTTCCAGAAGTTATGATCATTGGGGTTGGGATGGGAGTATGCATGCCCATGGGCACTTGTCATAGTATGAGCATACGTAGGGTAGGGTAGCATATGTAGGGGCCTTTTATCTCACAACTTAGTGACCTCAGTCCCATAGGGTTGGCAGAGGAAGTTTTAATCAAGTGATAATTAAAGAAAATGTGTGAATGGTAATAAAACTTAAGATAATGAAAAAGTTCTATGTGTTGGCCTTCAAGGGAGTACCTTGAGTGAGTGTCCGCATTCGTGTGATGGCCTCCAAGGGAGTACCTTGAGAGTGTTTCCACATGTGATTTGAGCATGGGCTTTTGGATGCCAAGCAACTCTCCATGATGTCAGCCACTACTTAATAGTCTATTGAGTGTCTGACCAGGAACTGTACTCCTTGCATTGTCTTAGGTTCTTGGTTTCAGCCATCATACTATCTGGCGAGAGTGTTAGCCATGGATGTTGTTTTTTTGTGTTTGTGGTTGGATCTTTATCTCCATCAGCATGGTGGGTGTGGACCTACGGGTGCCACATGGTTGGGAGGTGTAGCTACCTCTACCACTACTAGGGATTGGTGGATAGAGATGATCTCTTATCCTAGTGCGACCATTGCTGGATGTTTTCACTTGATGCTTTGAGTTTTGAACTATGCTTTCTTGTGATTTATGCTTTCATTTGAATGCTTGGATATCATTTTTAGCTGATGTTAGTTTATTTGATGCATTCCCATATTATGATATTTAGCATATGACTAGATGATGTGAATTGTTGTATTGGATTATCTATTGCTTCTTGGTTAGCATGTTAGATTTCCTTATTATGTTGATTAGCATGTGATAGGTGATGTTATCTACCTTGTAGGATTATCTTATGCTTTACTACTAACATGTTAGATTTCCTTATACTTATATTGTAGCATTTTTTAGTAGTGACATCCCTATTACAATAGTACCAACAATCTGATCAGTGGCTTGGGATGTTACACATAGGGGATCGCTAAGATCCATGATGGTCTTATGATGCTATTGACGGTTGGGAGGAATTGCATTCTTAGTTGGTTGTTCAGTCATTGGGATGTTGTTTATGTTCACTGCAATGTTACTTCAATACGTTCTATTATTTCTATATTTTAGATGGATAGATGTTCTTCCTTCTTGTTTCCTTGGCATCTTGTTGTTTTTGCACTTGAGTGTTCACTCCTCAATCTATGTGGATCTGGTACTCCCCAGTGTGGAGGTTCTAAACTCTATTTTTCTCTTATTTTCTCCTTTTTTGTTTTCCTTAAGTGTTTTTGTGTTTCTATGGGTGACATTTTATCAACAAGGTGCGAGAGAAAAATGTATCGCACACCCATTGAAACTTTGTTGTGTGTCCCCTGATTCTATCGCATGCCTCTTGGAGAAATATCGCGTGATACTGGAAAGTATCGCACCTCCTTGTGAGAAATGTTGTACGACACCCTGAAAGTGTCGCACGCCTTTGGGAGAAGTATCGCCCAATCCCTAAAAGTGTCGCCCTCCTTTAGAAATGTGACACGATACTTTTCTATGTTGTATTAAAGTATCACCTAGTTTTTGTAAAAACCTGTGCGGGCAGGTAGCGAGCACTTTTCGATCTAATTCAAACTTTTTGAGAGTTGATTTGGATACCTTCTTCAATCTTCTTCAACCCTATGTGTTTCTTTTTTATTTCTACTGTGTGTGTTTATGTAGTCTGTCTCTTCGGGTTTAAAATATATCATTTAAGTATAAGTCGACGTATATTTAATTCCTTATACTTAAGATATATTTTAATATATGCAAAAAATCTTTGGAGATAGGTTTCAAACCTCTCGGAGATAAGATAAAGATTCTAGGAAATTTTAGAGCTTCAGAAATCCAGACTTAGCCAATTTTTAGGACTTCAGGATTTCAAACTTAGTCAAATTTCAAAATTCTACATTCCGCCCTAGCTTGGTGTTTTTTTGATGAGTGGTCATTTCTTCGATCCCTCATCTTATGCGTGGTCATTGTTGGCTTTTGTTTGCGTGTGTTAGTTTAGTTGTGGCATTTGGAGATCCATTGGTTGTCGAGATTATGGTGAAGTCTTTCGTTGTGATCCTTGTGATCCCTATATGATGTTGTCTTGTGCATTCATACTTGTAAAAAAAATTTATCTTGGCTTGTATTGAATCCTTGTTCCAAGGATCCAAGAGTGGGGCATTACAGCACTCAAAAGAAGAAATAAGGGGGTTGTACAATTAGATCCATTTTTGAATGCCTATCAGCAATGGCAAGAAATTTTTGAGGAGAAAGGCATTTTGATCATCCAAGGAAATATAAAGCTACTTCATGCTATGTAGGAAAATGTGGATAAAATGGTAGCAATTTTGAAGCAAGATTTCAATATTATGGATGAGGTACATGCATGGGGAAAAGATTTACAATTGCTATAGGCAATCAAGGGCCAAAGATATAGAATGTTTATGGATGTATATACTATGGAAGAGCTTGATTTGATTGATGATTGGATAGAAAAGATTGCAGATGGTAATAAAGTAATGGAGTCATTACACACGGAGATCCACCGGCTCAAGGGCCAAGCTCAAGAGCAGATTTTGGAAGCTGAGAAACATTACAAAGATGCATGTCTTGACATTTTTGAAGATGATGTACAGGAAAAATTGATACTAGTTGAGGTAATAGTGTAGAAATTTAGAAAGATTTTTGATGAGGTCTCTAATGATGAAGACATCCAGCAGGCTTTCAGGACAAAAGAAGCCTTATTAGAGTTGGATACTAAACTTGGGGATTTTGTTGAGACCTATATAGAGGTAGATAATTACCAACAAAAGGTTAAGGATAAATATAATGCTTTGGATTTAACAAATGTGGCAAAGATCACTAAGATTATTGAGAAATTCAAGAGCAAGAATCCAAGAATAGCACTGATATAAGGGGGAAAAAACCTAGAAGCCAAAATTTCAATTTCGACACTCGGTGAAATTTTGTAATTTTGGACCTTTAAGATGTGTTGGTGCGTTGATGCATTTTTTGGTTACAAATTTTTCGAAGAATTTTGAAGAAGTAAGAGGTGTGCTTTTTCAGAGGTGCACCGATAGTTAACTGCTAGTTCCAAAATTAGAGCTTTCCATGCATCGAAAATGCATTCTGACAGTAGTTTAACTCTGATCGATGCCCAGTAAAGGTGGAACTTCTATTTTTGACACTTCAAAACACTTCTACATAGATTGAAGGCTCTCTTCTTATTTTCTCATAAATTCTTTTTTTTATGACATGTAAAGGCTCATGCATCCAATTAATGAATATAAAAATAGATGAGGCCCTACTAAGCACGAGTTAGATGGTTAGTTTGTATATAATTAGTTTGTTATATTGAATTAAAAAGCATATTATTGCATGAAGATATCTCTCACTCTTAACACAAATTGAGGAGATGATTTCTTATAAATACAGGATTGTAATATGTAATCAAGGTTGCCGTTATTTTGCAATAACATTATGCTTTTGGTACTCGCATTTGGAGTGTAGTAATTCTTTACTATATGTGTCATTTTTTTTTGTGAATGTATGTTCATGGAATTGTGATTGAGCCAAAATTTTATTGTGTTATTTTTGGTTGTGTGATCTTTTAATTCTGGTGTTTGCTACAGTTTTATAAATTTTGCTAACATATCTAGCTTGAGAAGAAATCACTAAATTGTTCCTGCATAAACTTTTGCCTCGCATGAGTGCACTTTTTGTGGCCTTGCGATTTGATGAAGAATGAAACATCATATGATTAATACATTTCCCATTGAAGATTGCATCAGTGGAATCAGGGAAGTATTGCTCCTACTTTCATTGGTTACCTACTGATTTCTTCAAAAGCTTAACTCAAAGACATGTTGTTTCCATAGCTTATGTATGTTACGATTTTACTTTCATATTATTTTCTTTAAAGTTCTTGTTAGTTTCTTTACTAACCCCTTGTTAAAATAGGAATTCATACTAGCTGCATTGTTAGATTGCATACATATAAAACAAGAAAAATACAAAAACATAGTTCTTTTTTGTGTATTTATTTTGAAGTAGTGAACAAATTCTACATCTTATCTGAGATCATTTGAACTAGAAAAGGCCTCCTCATGAAAAAAACAAATTATCTTCAACTGAGTGGATTCTAGTAGTTTGTAAGATCACTTGGAACCTTGGAGTTGATTCACCAAATTGACTTTTATAGAGAGGCATTCGAAAGAATTCCTGTCATTTAGCATCATGCATAACAATAGCTCAACATGATTTTTTTTGTATGTTTCTTAACT
Organism: Cupressus sempervirens; assembly: GCA_028749045.1. Classification (NCBI taxonomy): domain Eukaryota; kingdom Viridiplantae; phylum Streptophyta; class Pinopsida; order Cupressales; family Cupressaceae; genus Cupressus; species Cupressus sempervirens. The sequence continues at coordinate 727,183,642 of CM053785.1, forward strand.
TCAACTTGGTTCAGAGTATAGACTATAGTACTTACAGGTTCTCTCCAATACTTTTGTGAAGCATTCTTCTCCATCATTAGTGTTCTTGCACAGCCCATGATTGATCTATTCCTTCTTTCAGCTATTATATTCTATGGTGGAGTCCTTGAAGAACTCATTTGTCTCTTGATTCCTTTTCCATTATAGAATAGTTTGAACTCATCTGATATGAATTCACTTCCTCTATCTAATCTCAAACATTTTAGACTCTTTCTTATTTCCTTTTCAGCTCTATCTAATTACCACTTAAACATTTGAAATGCATCAAATTTTTCTTTTAGAAACATCACAATCATCATTCTAGAGAAATCATCAACAAACAAAATAAAGTATTTATCACCATAACAGATGTTCACTCCAATAGGACTACACAAATCATTATGAACCAACTCAAAAATATCATCGGAACAATAAGTTTTTCTCTTGAAACTAGACTTTTTCATTTTTCCCATTTGGCATTTTTTTCACATCACCTTATAAGGTTTGTGCAATCTTGGTAATCCTCTTACTCTTTCATCTTACTAATGTTTTCTAGATTATCAAAGTTGACATGACATAACCTCTTATGTCATAACCACATATCTTAAAAGTGTGTAAATAGGTCTAGATAGAAAAAGTTATCTCTTGTTTGATCTCCACTTCTAATTAGTTCATCTCATAGATCTTTACCTTCTTATTTTGGAATTCAACTCAGTAGCTTGAAGTGTTCAATTATTAAATCCTCTCTTTTCCTCTACTACACTATGCTTCAAAGGTTCTCCACAAATTTTCCAATAAAAAATGAACCAGCCTTACAAAATATCTTGTATGCCTTCTTAAATAGGTAGCTTTGATCTTTTTCTACTTAAACATAATCGTAAATATTAGGGTTTGATTGGATTCGTTGAATCTATCCATCATTTTTTCCTTCTACTCCTTTCTTTACACTTCTAGAAACTTCTCTTTAAATCCTTTCCTTTGCTTGCATAACAAATTCAATTTTCATATTAAATACACTAGCTCGTCAATCCTTATCATTTATGCATTTTGACCAATCCAAAATCTCAACTATGTTAGCCTCAAACTTGATTCTTTCACAAATTGTTATTTTTTGACGCTTGTTCATCACTTTATAGCTTGGTCTCTACTATTCTATCTCACGCATCTTTTACTGTCTTTCTCAGTCTTCACTACACTTGGTCACTATTATGTTTTCTTCATTATCTTGCTCATCCATAACTGTCACTTGGTTGATACTATTTTCTTGGCTATCTCTTAAGTTTTTTGATCTTTTACTTCGTTAACCTAGTAAAACTATCACGGTCAAGCTTAGTGTTTTACTCAACTTCTTTTGTTCTCTTCTAAATATCAACTCAACTATCTTCTTCACTTCATATAATGATTACATCACACTTATCTTATCAAAGACTAACTAATCAAGTGCCCAATGTAATTCTGACATACTTGCTCCTCTTTACTCAACAACTTCACTAGTTCATCTAGTTACCTCTCTTTTCAAATCCTCTTCATTAATCAATTGACCTGGCACACTAAACTATTAGAAATTATCTTACTAATAAGGTTTTAAATCAATGACAACATAAAAATTGTTCAAATTGTAGTTTCCAACAAGATGGATGTAGTAATTGATGAAATTCATGAAGATGCTTGCATGCGTAGATCTTAAAATGCAATATAGAATCAAGGATGCCTTAAAAAAAAATGCATAGATATTGTTGGATATATTCAAGATATGGCAAGTTACTGAGAGGGGAGGGGTGAATCAGTAACTTTAAATATTTTATTAATTTATCACACATCCATCTATGCTACTGCATGCATTAGTTTTGAAACATAAAAAAATCATTACACAAGTGAACACAATATTTTGGTGACCTAGAAACCTTCCAAATAGAAAGTAAAATTGGGTTGGGGATGATACTCATAAAACTTCAATATTGCAGTATAAAGTTGGCCTATTAAGGCTTACATTGACCACCTCTAGCGATCTTCCCTGTTAGGAGCACAAAGGACTGCTAGGTCCACCTTGTTAGAGGATTTGCAAACATACAATGAAGTATGCACTATGTTAGGAGATTTTTACTAAGACTGTTAAGTCTACCTTGTTAGAGGATTTGAAAATCTGATTCACCTATTAGGATGAAGTAGTGGATCTTCTTGCAACTATTTGCTGATAAGATCCCTTATGCACTTATCACCTCATGTGATGGATATAACTTTTCAATCTCTGAATTGATCTTGTTGTGTACCTTGAACTACTGTTGATGATCTTTCTCATATACTTCACATTACTTTTCAATTCTTTTTCATTCCATGCATTATACATACATTTTTTTTCATACCTTACAATACATCTTACATATATACCTTTCAAACTTACAAAATTACAAGGTCGGCCAAAATACAAGTAAACAAATAGATTATAGAGTCGGCCCAATAGTAAATAACTCGGGTTCACTAAACTGACTCGATGACCTTCTAATACTCGGCATCCACTGCATTACTAAGCATCATCATGCACTCATTAGAAGTGAAGGCTTGGTCCATACTAATCACTCGATGTAGTTCTGAACTCGGTAACCACTAGTGATTCGGTAGATGAAGTGTCACTCAATAGATACTGTTCATTGAGTTTACCTTGCTTCACTCAATAAACACTGAATCTTTGATTGCTCAGTTTGCACTGAATCTTTCATTGCTCAATTTTCACTAAATATTTCATTGCTCAGTAGACACTGTGAAGCACGGTAGATACTAAGAAGCTTGGTAGATACTGCTAGACTTCACATTGTCTATATTTGCTTGGTAGCCACTATCTGCTCGATGTAAATTGCAGAACTGCTAAGTTTACAAGGTAACCACTTAATGCTTGGTAAGCATGTAGAATTGAGTAAGTGTTGTCACTAATGAAAAAATAATCATAATGCCAACAATCTCCCCCTTTGGCATTAGTGACAAAAACACTTATGAATCAAAACTTACATTCTGATTTACTCTGTTATTTACATATCTTACATATCTCACATATCTCCCCCATACATATGGTATGCATAGCATTTATCTATACAATGTCTTTCTTATTCCTTATCCATCTCATATTCCTAATGACAACAATCTTATCTCCCCCTGCCAACAATCTCATCTCCCCCTTTTTGACAATAATGCTAAAGAATGTATATACAATAAATTTAAATTGAGACACCAAAATGTGAGAGAAAATATGAGTGTATTTTGAGAATAAGAGACAATATCTTATCCCAATTGTCTTGCAAAATCTTGCAAGTGGAGAGAGCCACTTGAACTTCTGCAGAAGGTTCAATCATATGATCTGCTATTGAAAAATTGCTATCATGAATCAATGTTTTTGAGTAGGCAATGTGTTTTTGCATTTGATCCATGACTAGAAGAATCATATTTTGAATGTCGATCAGTGTAGATTGGATTTTGGCTTCTTCTCTGAGTAACTCTGCCTGCATTTCGGACAAAAATTTCACCTTTGTGTGATGTGATGAGCTTGAACTATGGTCAAGCTGCAACTTTTGAGCGCTATCTTTCATTTCCACATCTAATTTATTCAATTTTCCTTTGACTTCCTTAGTGAACTCAGTAACATCACAGAGCTTGCCAAAAAGTGATGTTACATTTTTGAAAGCTTGCTCAAGATTGCTCAAAATTGAGGTTAATTCAACCTATTTTATTGCAATGTGTTGAGCAATGTGCTCAAGCACTTTATTATCAAATTTCTTTTCTACCTTTTCAATGAGTTTCTCTTGCCCAAAGGTGTCCTCATTGAACTTATTTACAGCCTCTTCTAATTGCAACAAAATGTGTTGAGATGAATCAACATCAACACCAATAGCTTCAATAATTATGTTTTTAGCATTTTCTATTATAGTATATTCTCTATCTCTCTCTTCTATGAGTTGCTTCTACCTTGCCTTATACTCTAGAAGCTGACTAACCATTCTCATTTCTATGGCTGAGGCATTGTTCAAGTCTATCTTAGGAATAACAATTTTTGTATCAAAGTCTATATCTTCATCAATTCATTTTCCAGTAAGTAGAAGTTTCAGAGGAGTCTTAAGCTTTACTTCCTTGTATTTTGAAATGGAAACAATAGTTGACATGGATGGACTAGTAGAAAATATTTGAATAGGTGCAACTGGAGGTGAGTTGAGAGAAGTATTGGCTAAATCCAAAATTGGTGTGCATTGCAAAAATTGTGTATAAATAGGTAGTGTACAGATTGGAATATTTACTATTGGAGTAGACAAAATTGTAGAAAGAACTATAGAACTTACTGAGACATAGTTGATGCTCCAGTGACTGATTTCTCAGGTGTTGATGACAAAGGTTGCAGCTTGGTAGATGAAGTAATGGTTACTTCCATAGATGATGCTTAGAGTTGTGGGGAAGCAAGAGTAGATAATGTTTCTTATGTGGCCAATCCTGCTGAAGTTGTCTCCAACCCTGATGATGTTGTAGTATTAGGTGGAGAGCGAGGAAGGGAAGAAATGACTTGTGTTGCAATCTTCATTGGATCATCTTCTTCATCCTCTTCCTCCTTGTCTTCCTCTTCAGCTTCATCTTCCTTCTCCTCTTCTTCCTTCTCCTTCATCAATTATTGCATATCTTCATTAGTTACTGTGACCAAGAGAGTATTATCATCTTCCTCATCTTCTTGGTCACTTTCATCATCCTTGATTTCTATAGGATCATCACTAGGCTTCTGTAGATGATAGATGCCCTTCGACATGTTTGTTGCATCATTAACAACATGTTCAATATCTTTAATTAAAATCAAAAAAGTGTGGAATCTAATCATCATTATTCCTTCATTGTTCTTCATTGTTGCCTTTATTTCAGCCTCAGTGAGACTTGGTAGAAGATTCTTCAAGGATTGCTCATATAGTCTTTGGTTGTTTGGATGGCTAACTCCCACCTTGGTTGCAATCTTACCAATAGCTCTTTGGAGATTTGAGGGGCAATCTGGTCTAGGGAGTACTTCCATTTTCCCATCTTGGTAAGTACCAATTCCTCAATTTGCATCTTCTCTACATCAATTCTTGTTTCAAACTTTAGAGCTTTAAAATTTGTGATGCCAGCTCCCTCTTCCATCTATTTCAATATTTCTTGGAAGGTCAATTGGGGCTTGCTAAATACTACTTCACCCTTATTCTTACCTTTACCTCTTCTTGTGAAAACAGTTGTGGAGGCCTTGGGTGGCTTGGTAATGATTACCTTGCCCTTCTTCTTGACTGGTTCTACCTCTTTCTCTGATTCTTCCTCTTCATTTTCCAATTCCTACTCCTCTTCTTCATCCTCACCTTTTCCCTCGATAATCATTAAAGGCTCGGTAGCATTTTTCAAATTGGAAACCTTTCTCTTACCTTTACTGATTGCTTGGGGAAGTTTTATTTCCAATTCTATTTCGGTTTTAGCCTCATCAAAGGTTCCAAAAATTGGTTGCTTGGGATCTACTGGTTCATTTACTAGTGCTTCAATAATATCCTTGGTTTCATCAATTTTTACCTCATAAGGTAGAGGTTTTACCCATGCAACTTGGGGCCTGGCTGCCTGAATATATACTCTATCACAGTCAACCATAAAAAAAACATCATCTTTGTAATCTTCAACAAGTTTAGGAGGGATTTTGAACCTGTTGTTCATTCTCTCCTTGAAGTCCTCAAAATAGTTGTCCATTATACTATCAAAATTGACACCCATTTCTTCTATAAACTCATTTATCTGATACAAAATAGGGACATCCTTTCTCCATACAACAGAACCTTTGGAGGGAAAGAATTTTTCTACGTAGAAGAATAAACATGTCAAAAATGATCCAAATTTACAAGGGTTATTCTTGGATGATCTGATACTGTCCATGTTCTTGTTTAACTACCTTAGCAATAGCTCAAACAAGTCATACTCCAAATTCTTCTTCACAACCTTAAATGCAAGGTCTATGGCCTCACATGGCACACTGTTCAATCGGCTTGAACTGTAAATCTTGTGAGCTATCACATGAATTCCATATCGAAGTTCAACGTTGATAACGGTGCTAATCTTTAAGCCTCTGTCGTCCCACTCGGCTAGGGTTTTCTTTTGTAGTTCATCACGACCTAGAGTTTTGGCAGTTTTGGCTTTGCTAAGTATGGGAAGGCCAGTAATCTTGTGAATCATCTTCTTGGTGATTAATATGGTTTGTTCCAACCATAACTGACCATTGTGAACATCGCTGAGAATATACCTAATCCATTTTATTTGAAAGCTTCTTGGCATATGGGAGATGTGGGTTAACCCTTTTGTCTCCAGATGTTTATGCTCGAGTGTCAGAGAGCCATCAACACACATTTCTTCTAACACACTATCCATTTCTAGGGTTCCTATTTCTTGAATAGAACATTTGAAATGAGTTTGGATATCATTGATTAAAAGTACCTTAGGTGGAATTCGCGACTGTGCACCATTAGGGTCTAGTGGCTCTGCAACTGTGGGAACCAACTTGAAGTTTGGTGCTTTCCACTCTACACCCTTGACCAACATTTTTTATTCACATTTTTCCTTGTTGGTGCTTGTACTTGCAGAAGCCATTGTTGCTTGGTAGGTGATGGAAATCTTCAAACAAACTTCTTTATCTACAAATTTGCTCAAAATCACTTTTAAATCGCTTGAATGCACTTGGAAATCTTTTAGCTCTGAGAATACGATGCAAATGAAGTTGAATTCTGCCCATTTTGATGAAGAGTTCACCATTAATGCTAGGTACCATGTTGTCATAATGCATGACAGACTGTCATCCACTAACCTAACTTGACATGAGTATCAACTCAGTAGATGAACAAAATTCCTTTTACTCCCATCCTTGCTCGATAGAGTCTGATGCACTCGGTCAAAGTTAACTTTTTTGTGATCCTGGTGTATCTGCAATATAGATTGAATCATTTACTCTCTTTCATTTGGAACTACTCTAGATATAGCTTGATGATACAATTCCATATCTTCCTTTATGAATCTAATTGGAAATGGTGGAGTCACCCACTTCTTGAGTGATGCGGCTATTATTTGAACTGTTCTACTTGGTAGATTTAGGAATCCATAGTTGTCTCATCTGCTTTCAAATGTTATCAGCTTTAGCTTTCTTTTCATCTTCAATTCTTCCTATATTCATGCAATTTTTAACTATATGATCGAGTTCAATGCATGTATAGCATGTTACAATAGTGGCCTTCTTCCTTAGGTGATGTCTTGCACAGTTTATACCAATGTGTCCATATTCTCCACAATAATGACATCTGCACCAGGTATTGTAGTCCCATCCAAATATTTCTTTAACAAGTTGGTCAGCTGGATTGAATGATTTGGATTTGCATTGGAATGCCTTGTGACCATACTTCTTTCATTTGTGACAATTGCCTTCAAATTTTGGTTTCTCCTTGCATTCATTGGCTTTATGACCATGTTGATTATAGTTATAGCACTTTCCTTTGAATTTTCCTTTCCCATTACTCCAGCATTTGTTTGATGTGTGACCATTTTTTCCACAATGATTGCATGAGGGTTTTAAGTCCTGCTTAATCTTTTTGCTTATGAAGATTCTGCTTATTTTTCTAAATTAGTTGATTCATGTCTTCTTGTGACTTCATCATTCTTTCATTGATTTTATTTTCAGTATTTAGGTCCCTTTTTAATTTTTCAACAATTTTCTTTTCACATCTTAGTTCTCTCAGTATTCTTTGATCAATTTCCCTTTCACTATTTAGATCACTTATTCTTTCATTCTATGCTTTGAGAATCCTGATTTCTTCATTTTCTCTAGAGATTTGATCCATGAGATCTTCATGCTGATTGGATTGATTATTTCTTGCCTCCAAGTCTTCATTTGCCTTGTTTCTTTGTTCCAAAACTTCACATAGCCTGATTGATTGGATTTCTTGTTCTCTTTTAAGTTTTCTTACTTCTTCTTGTAGAGAGCCATTCTTTGCTAAGAGTATCTTGATTGCCTCATTAGCTTCATCTGAACTGCTTGATGGTAAAAGGTCTTTAATATACTGATGGTCATTCATTTGTCTTTCAACTTCCTTCCTTCTATTTAGGGATTGGGAAAGATGCTCTTTTACTTCTTTGAGTTGAGCCATGGCCATTTCCATATCTAGCTTTTCATTTTCAATTGCCTTGTCAAGTCTGAATATCTCCATTTGTCCTTTAGATCTTTTCTCAAGCTATCAAACTTTACCCTGAGAACCACAAATGCTCTAATACCAATTGTTGGAAATATTCAAGATATGACGGATTACTGAGAGGGGAGGGGTGAATCAGTAACCTTAAATATTTTATTAATTTACCACACATCCATCTATGCTACTGCATGCATTAGTTCTAAAACATAAAACAATCATTACACAAGTGAACACAATATTTTGGTGACCCAGAAACCTTCCAAATAGAAAGTAAAACTAGGGTGGGGATGATACCCACAAAAATTCAATATTTCAGTATAAAGTTGGCCTGTTAAGGCTTATATTGACCACTTCTGGTGATCTTCCCTATTAGGAGCATAAAGGATTGCTAGGTCCACCTTGTTAGAGGATTTGCAAACATACAATGAAGTATGCACTCTGTTAGGAGATTTGTACAAAGATTGTTAAGTCTACCTTGTTAGAGGATTTGGAAATCGGATTCACCTATTAGAATGAAGTGGTGGATCTACTTGCAACTATTTTTTGATAAGATCCCTTATGCACTGATCACCTCATGCGATGGATATAACTTTTTAGCCTCTAAATTGACCTTGATGTGTACCTTGAACTGTTGTTGATGATCTTTTGCATATACTTCACATTACTTTGCAATTCCTTCTCATTCCATTCATTATAAATACATTTTTTTTCATACCTTACAATACATCTTACAAATACACCTTTCAAACTTACAAAATTACAAGGTTGGCCAAAATACAAGTAAACAAATACATTACAGAGTCGGCCCAATAGTAAGTAACTCAAGTTCACTAAACTAACTCGGTGACCTTTTGATACTTGAAGTCCACTACATTACTCGGCATCATCATGCACTTAGTAGAAGTGAAGGCTCAGTACATACTAATCACTTGATGTAGTTCTGAACTTGATAACCACTGGTGACTCGATAGATGAATTGTCACTTGGTAGATATTGTTCACTGAGTTTACCTTGCTTCACTCGATAAACACTAAATCTTTCATTTCTCAATAGACACCGTGAAGCATGGTAGATACTAAGAAGCTTAGTAGATACTGCTAGACTTCACATTGTCTATATTTGCTTGGTAGCCACTATCTACTCGATGTAAATTGCAGAACTGCTAAGTTTACAAGGTAACCACTGAATGCTCAATAAGCATGCAGAATTGAGTAAGTGTTGTCACTAATGACAAAATAATTATAATGCCAAAAAGATATATGATCACAAACCCTATATCTAGAATGTAAATGTGCTTGATGGTCCTAATGGAGAAGGAGAGGGAAGAAGAATGGTGTTTGGATATTCATTATTGATAGATAATTCCCCTAATTGTCCATTATTAGATAGAAAATTTCTTCAATTAGATAATATTTCCCTTTCTTGAATGTAATTTAAAGAAATTAGAACATGGAGATATAGAGATGAATGCTTACCTTCAAATCTTTAATTGAAATCCTCAATTTGACAACTTAGCATTATTGCACTTGCTCTTGAGATCTCTAATGGCTTGCACTTGATCATGAAATCAAATTTTGTATTATCTCAAATTGAGAGGGGTTTTTTTCATTTTATACTCATTTTAGAATTTAATTTTTGTTAAGGTTGGCTATCAATCAAAACCTTAGAAGTAAACCTTGCTATTGGGCCTTTGGTCAAATTTTGGCTCAAACATTTAGGGAAAATTCATCCATTTTGCATCTTATAGAAAAATTAACCTCAAAATTTGTCAAGATCTAGGGGAGTGTGATAGAATGCAAAGGGATAAATCACACATTGTTGATATCAAGAATAACAAATATTTGAAACTAAAAACCACAAAAAATTATGTCCAATAAGTCTCATAATCTCCAATTATGGGTGATAAATTTTTAGGACTGTACAAAATGACCAATTCCAATCCATTACATAAATTTTGGATGTTGACTAAATGATAAAAGTGACAAAAAAGATAAGTTTGAAACAATGTCAAGATATATTCTCAATAACATAAGCTAATTTTTTTTTGGATTTTGAAAAGTTTTTAGAAAGTTACAAATAGAAAATTACAATGATAATGAAAGAGAAAAGTGAAAAGGATAATGGAATTATAATGAGAACTTTATAATGGTTGATAATGAGAGAACAAACATGCAATATTTTTAAGGTACTAAGTGCAAAATGTGGGTATTAATGAAATTATACTAAGGATTTGATATGCAAATGGGTTTGACAATGAAGAATAAAATACAATAACGACAATGGTATTGGGGTGAAATATAAATATTTAAATACAAAGTCTAAACTCCATGTTTTCCCTAAGATTATAACAAGACCCCAAGGCTATCTTGATCATTCATCATTCGCTAAATTTATGACAAGGTTTTTGAAACAATTTTGAATATGTCTTGAACATTTTGGAATGGCTTTGAAATACTTTTGAGTTCTCTAAAAAAAAAAAAAATTTAAAATGTTTTGGGGTGATTTTGAGCAATGCAATTTTTTTGTTATAACACACACACGAGATATTTCAAATAGAAATGGTTATTTTTGAGTTTAATGGACAAACACTTTATAACCTAGGCTAGTTGAGACAATTTTCTATAGATTTCCAATATGGATAAATTGAAAGTGCACTTATTTAGGGTGGATAGATTATAAAATTGTAGGCACAAGCTCCTTCTTACATTTCACTAACTTCTCAAGAACATCACGCTTCAAATTCTCAAGGGAATCACTTATTAAGGAACTACTATATTTGTACCAAGAATTGTGAGAATGTGGGATGACTTTATAGGCTTGGGTGACCCCTTGCACTAGTAAATATATTGTTTTTGTAAAACTAAAATAATTGGTTCTTTAGTAAGGGAATACATTCATATAGTCATACTTATAATGATTCGCACAATTGAGGACCTCCCAATCCTTTCTAAAATAGTGGTTTATCTCTTTCAATGAAGCATTTTAATGTATCATACAAATAATGAGGTAGATTTATGTTGGCATGGTGAATGAACACTTATATATTGTGATATTAATCATTAAAAAATTTATATAGTATTTTGGAAGATCTTGGCTTTAGCTTGTTACCACTTGGGTCATTTTCTCTCACCAACTATGTTGAAGCACTTGGGAGGAAGGACCTCTAAAATACATAGAATGAATTTACATTACACCCAATATCCACAAAGGTGAGGGGAGAGGACACATTTATTCTTTCTTTTTGGGAATACAAAAATGTGTCTATCACACAAGACACTTCGAATAAATATTTTGTTCATTTTACACATCAAATGAAGTATTCCGTAAACTATTATAAAAAAAAATAAGCACAAAGATTTTTTGAAAACTCAAAGGTTTTTATCATACATCCCACAAAAAATATATTAGTATTTTTCATGTATTATTCATTCAATGATTTTTAAAGTGTTGCATAGAGTTATTAGTAGCATCCATCCTAAGAGAAGAAAATAGAGATAAAATGTAGAAATAAAGAATTTAACCAAAACATATGAAATACTTACCAATTGTACATCAAGGATAACCAAGTGCACACAATATATGTATAAGTGTACACAATAGAGATGCAAGTGTGTAGGTCAAATAGCAATTTCACAGGAACTAAGAGAACAAGTAAAAAATGACCAAAAAAAGCAAAACCACCTAAATCTAATAAAACTAGGTACCTAATGTTGTTTGATTGATAAAATTAAGCTTAATTCATCCATTTGATTGAGTTAATTGATTAATATAAATTTATTTGAACACATACTTAATCTAGATGCAGATTTGAGTTGATGTTAAACACCTAACTAATTAGATTTGCATATAACCCTAAATTAGATGATTGTTCATTTTAAGAGATAGAATCAAAGATGTGTATTCATTTTTAATACCAAATGAGGATATAAGACTCATTTTATGTCATTTAATCAATATATTTAACGAGAAAAACTCGCATGCAAAAATTTCAAACTATCCAAATGCACAATTTAATGCCCACTTTCACATAAAAATTGCCCAAGTATGCATCAAAATTGGCCAAGTGTGCATCAATATTTACTAAGTATGCAAAACTTTTCCCAAGTGCATCATGTTTGACCAAGTGTACAATAGGATTGACCAAGTGTGCATTTGGATTGATTTAATATGCATCAAGATTGATCAAGTGTACAACACTTATCCCAAGTGCACATATATGCTTTAGGTCCTATAAAACACATCAAAAGTTGTACATTTAATGTTCTTGTCAATTTTGCCAAAATAGAGACTAGGAATTTAAATCATAAACATGAATGATAAAGTGAACCACAAAGGTATGAAATTAATTAAAATGTATTCCTAATCATGCAAAAAAAAACTATCAAAATAAAATGCATAAGATATAAGCTTAAATAAAGAAAATTATTCCTTTAATGAATCCTTTGTTAGAAAGTAAAGTCCACCAATACAAATGAGAGGGGGTGGGGGGGAATCATTTGTATTCAAAATACAACTCAAATCCAACTTATTAAATCCAGCTTCAATAACCAATAAAGTGAATAATGCCAAGGCATAGAACACACACAATGACACAATGATTTGTTAACTAGAAAAACCATTCATTGGAGGGAAAACCCTTATGGGGATGGAACCTATAATTTGATGTACTAATATAAAATTTCCTTCTAAGAGGCATATCATCTTAAAATGGATACACTTTTATTTTTAAGACATTTTAGCTCCCTCTCCATAATGTCTTCTTTGGACCATGGATGTGCATGTGCTTGGTCCCCTTTTTCCCCATGTTCTTCCTCTTTTCATCCTATTTTTCCTAGTATCTACCTAAGCTTCCTATGGCTCCCCTAACCTGACCTCTAGGACCAGGTCAACCTTGGTTGACCTAGACTAGACTAGGTTGGCCCAGGTCAACTTACTCCTCCCAAGTTGACCTAGTCCTTGGTGGTTTCGGGGCTCGGGGCCTAAAAGGCCTCATGGGTTTAATTAGTTTTATTTTTCTCTCTTATCATCTTGTATTGTATTCCTTCCTAAAAACTAATTTATAAGGATACTTAGAGGCTTCATTTTCATATATCTCATATTTCATTTATCCAATCTCTTTCTCTCAAGTGAAGATTTCTGCCTTTTTCATCCAAGGAGTTCAAGTATTCAAGGTTTTCAAGAATTTAATCAAGGAGATTTCTATCTAGCATTGAAGGATCCTTTATGAATATTTCATCTTCAAGATATAGTTCATAAATAGCTATCAAGAGAGGATATATACATTGAAGTATTCATCATCTCCTTCATTGATGCACATTTACATATATGGTACCATGATAGGATAATGGTAGATCCATTGCAAAGTGTTGAGATATCCTACATTCCTAGTTCAAGATCTACAATACATTTACATACAAAAATTTTATTGACAAGGGTTTCAAGAAAGGTGAATCCTAACATTTATATTATCTTTCAATCATTTACATTTACATTTACATATCTAAATTATGATTAATTCTTTAACCTAGGGCTTGACCAAGGAAAGCCCTCATCAAACCCCAACCACAAAACCCTTGATTATTGTACTTACATGTAGGATACCAGTCAAAGCTTATAGATCTGGAAACTACCATTTGAGAGCTTTTTGGAGAAGTTACTTGTAGGTCATTGGACAACATTAACCTAGTTGTAGGGTACCCTTCCAATTTAACCTAGATCTCCAATGTCCTTTTCTAGGGATATTTTTAGGTTTTGTTCATTTCATCATTTTATTCTAAGAATCATGGACAGATATTTAGAAATAGTTCAGATCTATGAGTTTTGGAGCTAAAATACATCTTCGTCTAACTATTTCAAGGTGATTCTTTTATATTTTATTTCTCTCATATCTTCACCCTAGATTGATATCTTAATTGAGATAATTGTATACACATAGCATCTAAATTTATATTATTTAAGCAATTAGTTCAATTTCGCATTCACATTATCCTATTAAGGGCTAAATAATATATTTCCTTGTATTGCATTACCCTTTATAGTTTGAATTTAGTATCAGTGCCCTTTTTCCTTTGGGTTCTAGCTAATCTAATTTGGATCATAAGTGGAATCATATTTGGAAATTCCCTTCTTTCCCTTTCACACATATTTGAATGGCTTAGTGGCCCTGGAAATGTGGAGATCTACAATTCTATTTAAGTATCTCCATTTTCCCCCTAAACAAGAGGATATGACCCTATTAGGAACCAATTCAATATAATTAGTACCAATGAGTCCATGTTAGGAGAATTTGAATCCCTATCAGAAAATTCTAGCCATGTTAAGAGCAATAAAGAAGTCAACTAAACCAACTACCCAAATTGCTTCAATCATGGTTTTACAAATAGATATTTAGGATAACATATCCAAGTAGTGAATTTTCCAATACAAAAAATCAATATATTCCCTTTGAAGTTATCAACTCAATCTCAACATGATTGTATGCTCCTCTTATCAAATTTACATCCTCTAACCGCATATGCATCAATACAATACAATGTGGTACTTACAACCAAGAAAACAATGTATCGTTTATACCTTATCCTAAAAAATTTCCCCAATGTACAATCAATTAAATAGGACCTTTATATGATATTACAATAAGGTTCCACACACTAAATTCCACTTTACAACTTCCAAGATTAATTCCAATTACATAGTTAGGTGTTAGTGAACATATCACATGGTATACTTTAGTGACCTTCCTAGAATAATATTTAGAATCTACTAACATGAACATATCATGATGAACATCTCTTCATCCATGATCTAACCTCACTCCCGTTGATTCCATCTCACTTATCAGATACAATTGAAATAACATGTTTCCAACACACTAGTTTGCAACCAATCTACACTAAATCAATTGTAACTCATCCAATTCTTCAGATCATCATGCATGAACATAGATGTAGTATCTCAACACATCCCTAAGCTTTAATATAACCTTTCTTAACTTGTGTTTTTGAAACATATCCTTGATGATCAATCTAATGTCTACGATGGACAGAATCTCTTAGAATAATCTTCCCAAAGTATCAGCATTTAAATTCAATTTTTTAAATATCCTCAAAATATACATCAACATACATGTTTTTTTTCTTTCATGTGATAATACCCCCATTGACATCAATGAACAAGGTATCATTATGGAAATCTAAGAATTTGAAGTGCTTTCATTACTGTAAAACTAATCTGAATATACCAAGTTCCAACAAATATTGTTGTATTATTAAATTACATAAGAGTTATTTAATAACACTTCCTAATGCAACTACTCCCCCATAGGAGAAGCATCAAGAATCTAGTCCAGAATGGATGATGCTTGGATTGTATTGGACTAATGCAATCTTCTATTAATTACTCAGAATTAAGTGGGGACATTACCCCAAGCATACTTCCAAGGTACTCAAAAATATCCTTAGCCAAAGGTTTAGTAAATATATATACTATTTGATCCTTTTTATTGACATAATATAATCTAATTTCCTTTTTTGCAACCTTCTCTCTCATAAAATAATACTTAATAGCAATGTATTTTTTCTTTGAATGTAAAACTAGATTATTTGACATGCTTATTGTACTTGTGTTGTCACAATGAATAATAAGAGGATCTATGTATTCAATACCTATATCCTTTGAAATATTCTTCATCCATATAATCTTATTACAAATATTTTCTACTGCCACATGCTTTGATTCTACTATAGATTGTGAGTGCAATCCTATTTCTTTCTTAGACATCAAACCAATCATCCTACCATTAAGAATGCACCACCACTAGTACTCTTCTTGTTATCTACAATAACTATCCAATTTGCATCAGTGTATGCATATAGAGTGAAATCATGTGATCTATCATACCATAACCCAAAGTTGGATGTACCCTTCAAATATTTGAATATCCTTTTCACTACTATGAAATGTCTCTTTAGGGTTTGCCTAAAATCTTGCAACAATACCAACTACATTTTTTATATTTGGTTTGTTACTTCTTTCTTTTATCCCATTCTGTTGTGGTGTTTTAGGAGCTGAAGTTTGTCTTTTGATTTCATTGTCTTCACAAAGTTATTGAACTAGCTTGACGTAAACTCCCATTCTATATCAAATCTAAAACATTTAATTCTCAATCTTAATTAATTCTTAACTTTATCCTTGAATATTTTAAAATTCTCAAGTTTTTCTAATTTTTCTCTTAAAAAGGATACCCACATCATCCTTGTAAAATCATCAATGGAAAGAATAAAATACGATTCACCATAGAATACTCTAGTTCTTGTAGGACCACACAAATATTTATGAACAATCTTCAGCTTCTATGATGTAGTGAATAAATTTCTTGAAAATGAACTCTTATTAAGTTTAGCCATCACACATTCCTTTCATACCATGTTAGAAGGTTTCAATGTCTTTGGAAAATCCCTTTCAGCATCACTATTACTTAGCTTCACAATATTATCAAAGTTAATATGAAAAAATCTCTTGTGGCCTGACCAACTATCATCAACTCTAGCAACCAAATAACTTATCTTAGTAGGATTCAATTGAAATATATTACTTCTTATTCTTGTAACTTTTCTAATTATTTTTCTATTCTTCTCCTTGATGATACATGTCTTCTCATTGAATTGAAAAAGATATCTTTTGTCAACTAGTTTTCCAAGACTCAAAAGGTTATGCTTCAATCCATCAACAAAATAGACATCCTCGGTGTTAGTTTTACCATAAAATGTTATAGATCATTTTCCCTTAATAAGACATGGATCATTACTACCAAATCTAACTACTCTAACATCATAACTCTTGAACTCAATAAAATTTTCTCTATCATCTTCTATATGATGTGAACATCCACTATCTATAATCTAATCTAACTTCTTATTTTCTACAAGTTCTTTTTCCTCTTTTAGAGGACTTTCTTCCTTAATAGTCACAAATCCTATCTCATCTTCATCATCACTCTCTAAGAAATTTATCTCTTTTAAATCAAAATCATCATCATCATTAACATAAAATAAATCCTTTTGAATTATTTATTTGTAAGGATTTCTAGGTTTTACCTTCTCTCTCTTACTACATTGACATGAAAAATGATCAAGTTCTTTACAACACCAACAAGAAAAATCTTTCTTACCTTTATGTTCTTTCCTTGTAGTCAATGAAAGAGATTAATCAGCCTTCCTTTCTTCTTCACTTATTTCTTCCCATTCTCTATCATAATCACCACTAGTGCTTTCACTTTTGGGTATTACTCTTTTATCCTTTTGCACACTAGTTCTAAAAGTCATCTCAAACCAAGATAAATTTTGTTTCAATCTAGATTCAAATTCTTGAAACTTTCTAATTAGGGTTTCTCTATTAAAATTTGGCATGACTGGTATAACTTATTTAATAGATAATACTTTATTCTCATAAGCATGAGTTAATGATCTCAAAGTTTTATAACATACATTATCTTAAGTTATAGTTCCTTCACAACATTTTATGACTACAATGATCTCAGTGATCCTTTGAGATAATTCTCTAATTAACTAATCCTCATGCATATTTTCTTTCTCGAGTATAGTTTCTAATTTTGTAACCTAGAATAATTTGCATGCACATCTTCTACATAAAGTTCTTGTATCGTTGTCCAAATCTCATAAGTAAGATTTAGACCCTATACCTCAACAAATTTTGATTTTGGAAGTGTAGAGATCAATATTTCTCTAGCATACATATTATACATGAATAGTTCCCTATCATCAGGTGTGCAAGAAGAAAGATATTTTTCTTCCTTGATTGTTTTCTTATCTTTTTTAATCATCTAGTAGCCAAGTCCCATGCATAGAAAGTGAGTCTTCATTTTTCCTTATAAATTTAATCATTATCTCCATCAAACTCTAGGTGTTCCTTCTCAAATGTCATGGATCTCCTTAAGTTGTAAAGCTTCCTAATCAAGGTCTTGATGCTTTGATACCAATTGTTACAAAGTCAAATCCACCAATACAACATGGGTGGGGGGGGGTGGGAGAATCAATTTTATGCCAACTATAACTCAAATCCAACATCAATGACTAATAAAGTGAACAATGTTAAGTAATAGAACATACACAATGACACAATGATTTTTTAACTAGAGAAACCCTTGGTTAGAGGGAAAACTCTGATAGGGATGGAACCCACAATATGATGTACTAATATAAAAGTTCCTTGTAAGAGGATATGACCCTATTAGGAGCCAATTAAATATAATCAATACATATGATTCCTTGTTAGGATACTTTGACTCCTCATTAGAATATTCTAGCTTTGTTAAGAGCAATAAAGAAGTCAACTAAACCCACACAAATTGCCACAGTCACTCTTTTACAAAAAAAATCTTTAGGATAATGTATCCAAGTAGTGGCTTGACCAATAAAACAACTATTTTTTTAATGCAGTACCTTTGAAGTTCTCAAGTCAATCTCAACATAGTCATCTTAACTGCTCTTATCAATTTTGCATCCTCTGACCACATCCACATCAATATAATACAATGTGATACCTATAACCAAGGAAACAATCTTTCCTTAATACCATGTCCTAAAAACTAATTGATTTAGCCTTTTGAGATTCCCCAATATGAAATTAATTAAATAGAACCTCAATATGATATTAGAATAAGGTTCCAGACACTACATTACACTTTAAAACTTCTAAAATAAATCCCTATTGCACAGTTGGCTACCAGTGAACATATCACATGTTACACTTCAGTGATATTCCTAGAATAATCTTCAACATCTTCTAACACAAACTTATCACCAAAAACATTTCTTCAACCATGATCTAAGGTTTCTCACCTTGATTTCATCTTTCTTATCAGATACAACTAAAATTGCAAAATGTTTCTTGTACACTTGCATGTAACCAGTCTTTACTAAAAAATATGTAACTCATCCAATTATTCATATTCTTATGTACAAATATAGATGTAGTATCTAAACACATCCTAAAACATGAATATAAGATTGCATGAGTTATCTTTTTGAGACCTGGCCTTGTTGATCAGTCCAAGCTTTATAATATTTTGGAACTTTGTCAAACATGAACTCAAATACATATATGTTAACATCAATCAAAAACCTATCATGAATGTAACACATAAGAATCCAATCCAAGCCAACCACTCAACAATATTGCAACAATCTCTTACTCAAATCTAATATACTAACATCCTTGTTGTTCTTTATTTATTTTGTAATTTGACATTGCTCATATTGATAAGTGCATGAAATGATAAAAGAAAATGGATAATTTGACATAATAAGGGTGAGAGTACTAGAAATGTGGTTTCAAGAATGAGAAATGATAGCCCAATTTATAGAAAATGTGGAATAGATTGGATGGCCAAGATCAAATTCGAACTCAAGACAATTGATGGATGAGATTAAATGAGAGGATAAGATAAGTGGTGATAAATTGAAAATTGCCTTTCCACGTTAAGAAAAAAATATAAATATTAAATTTACATGATAACAAATATTAGAAATATTTATTTTCATCAAAAAATGCCATGTTGATGGAATAAGTTGAATGGAGGAGGAAATGAAAGGAGGAAAGAGTTAAATGGAGATGAGTTATCATGAAAAAGAGATAAACAGAATTAGGAATTAGAGTCGAATTTACTAATTAAAATACTTAATTCCCTCATAATTAAATAATTAAATAATTAAATAAATTAATTTTTTTAATCGTGGAAAAAGGGGAAGGGAGTAAATAAATAATATATTTATTTACCAAATGAATGACATTGGGATAAGAGGGTGAAATAAATTAATATTTTCCCCTAGGACCAAGACTAAAAGATTGATGAAATTATTTAATTGAAGACAATTGATAGGACATGATGAAATTAGATGATAAAAAATAGTAATGAATGAAATAATTATCATCATTTAACTAATATAAGAATGACATTAGATTGATGAATGATGAAGATCAAACACATAATATAGAAGTCATGTTAAAGATGGGGCCATAGGTATTGACCATTTTTTAGTGTCTATAACCAGTTGTGGTGGTACAATTTCATGTACAAATATACTTGGATAGAACATAATATTCTAGTCATGCTTATCTCTATGTGAGGTAGAATAATAATTTTAAAACCTTATCCCTTCCTTCTATTGACTTACTTTTCTATTTTTGAGTTGAATCTTTTACAAGGATATCATTCCTTACATAGAATTATTTTTCCTTCATGCATTGCATCCTTTCTTGCAGGCATGCATCCTTGATCAAGACCTCTTCCTTTCTCTATAAATCATGTGACTTTTTTAAGTTATCTTTTTCTGGTGTTTAAATTGTGTCATCCTTTATTAAGTATCTCTTTGTTACAAATAGGAAAGGTTTTTATCTTTGACCCACATTCCATTTTCATTGTAGATGTCATGTTTATCCAATCCCCTCTATTGTTTTAAATTTGATATATTATCCAAAGATCAATTCATCCTTATTTGATATCCATGTATCCTTTTTAAGTTTATCTTTGCATTTGTTATAAGATATCTCTTTTACAACTTTCTTTTTCTTGTTCAAAGTGCTGTATCATCTCCTTAGATTTGATTGCATACATTTTTGTTAAGGATATGTCCTTAGTGATGAAAGAATTTATACCCTATGTGGATATCTATCATCCTTAAGATATCAATATAGAAGTAACTTAAAATTATGAGGGAGTATATAAGACCTCCTTATTATTTATTGGTGTTGTTGGAACACCCATTATATCTTCTCATATTATAACATTTATCAAGACTATTGTAGTGCCTATTTCATAGTTGTGTTTCAATCGAACAACAAAAAAATAGTTTTATTTAGTAGTAATTATGTTTGGTGAATGTTGGGATGGTGATCAGATGTCAAAGCTACACTAGGGCCTATGTGTCCTAGCCTGACCTACAACAAGAGTTAGCTCTTGAGCAATCTTCTCTACTACTCGAGGGGGCCTTTATTTTGCTAGCTTGGAGGTACACTATTTGGACGAGTGGTCTAGCCTTTTTCTAGCTCATGGGTGGACATCTTCAAATTGATCATTGCCTTTGGTGTGTCCTTAATGAGGGGCCTATGGTGGTTTGTGTTTATGGGGCTCCTACCCCATCCTTCCCTCTTTCTTGCTGAGTCTTGATTCATTGTTGAATGGGGGACCGAGGTATAGCCTCTTCTTAGCTTTCCATCAGAGCTATGGAGATGGGTGAGTTGTCTTCTTTATTACATGTCAATGATAAGGAACTAAATGGTAAACCCCAATTAGGGGAAGATGATTCCTCTCCAAAAGGGATTTTTCGATTAAGAAAAGTAAATGGATGCTTGCAAAGATCCAAGGACTAGCTAGTTTTGGTTATCCAATCTGAACAAGTTTCAAAGGATGTCAAATATTGGAGAAATCATGCTCTTATTTGCAAATTTCTAGACCTTCACCTTTCTTTTCCTATGCTGGAGTCTTGGGCACAATGAATGTGGAACCTAGAAGGAGATTTGGAGATTTGATTAATGGCTAATAAATACTAAATGGTTATCTTTTCAATCATGACAAACAGGAATAAGGCATTTGAAGGAGGCCCTTATTTATTTAACCAAGTGAGGATCTTCATCAATCCTTGGTACATGGGCTTCAACTCTACTAAGGAAATCCCCTCATGAGTTTTGGTGTGGGTTCACTTGCCAAGGCTTCCTTTGGAATTTTGGAGGGAAGATATTCTTCACTCAATCTCTTTGCTTTTTGGAAAACTTGTGGGTTTGGCTACACAGTCTCAGGATCGTAAGGTAATTTCTTGTGCCTATATTTGTGTAGAAGTTGATTTAAATAACCTATTGCTAGATTCCATGGAGATTTGCATGGGATCATCTTCTTGGATCCAACAATTGGATTATGAGACCCTTCCATTTAGATGTAGAATTTGACATGAATATGGGCACTTACATCACAAATGTCCCAAGAATAAGTTCCCCCCCCCCCCCTGGCTACCCCCGAACCCCATAGGGAGGACAAGGGGAAGGCTTATTTATCTAATGGACTGATTAACAATGAGGGATTTACTCAAGTCACATCTCATAAAAAAGGAAAAGGTAAGAAGAGAACCTGGATGGACAAGCAGACTAATGGCACCTTTAACAAGTTTGATTCTCTTGGGGACTTGGTCCAAGAGGAAGGTAATCCAGTTGAGCTCTCTTTTGGGGCCAAAGGTTAGCATGAGATTCAAGTTGAAGATATACAAAAGGAGGATCAAATTCTATCTCCAGGAGACCAACAGGCTGGACAATTGGATATTGATTTGCCTCCTTTTGTTCAAGTTATTGGAGACCTTCAAGGGTCACAAGGTTTGAAGATCCATGTCTTGGTGGCTCCTAATCCCTTTAAACCTAAGGGGACCTCAAACTCTATAAAGTGTAATAAGTCTTAGCCTGTCTTAGGCATATAGTAGAAATCCTTCAAAAATGGGGCCTTTTGATAAACCATAAAAGAGTGGGAGGAAGACTGATCAGGAGAAGGTGAAGATAATGGGTGAAAATTTGTTTGAGTTTGGGTCTATGAAACCCATTGATTCTCATTTCTCTCACCTCCATAAATGATTGTGTTGTCATTAAATATAAGGGGGTTGAACAGCATCCCTAGACAAAAGGTTGTTTGTAGATTAATTTATTCTCAGTCTCTTGATGTGGTCTTTATTTACGAAACTAAGCTTACAATGGATGGATTGGCTAATTGTACTTCACGTATCTGGCCCTAAGGCTCTTGGCAGGAGGTGGGGATCTTGAATAGTTTGTGGATGGGGTGGCTTGCTTCTGGAACCCAAGAAAATTTTCCCCCTTATGATTGATTTCTAGTTAGTCCCCCATTTCTTTCATTGCCTCTAGTTTTGAGACTAGAGAAAGGTGTCTTTTATCAAATTTTTATGCTCCTACTAATTGTTTAGGTAAATCCCATTTATGGGCTCATATCAGATTCATCTAATCCCTAGACCCAATTCTCCCATGGATTATGGCTGGAGATTTTAATGTTGTTACTAGTCTGGAGGAAAAATGAGGAGGGCTAGCTAGGTTAGACCTATCTTCAAATCTACTCAGGGATATGATTGGATCCTTGAATCTCATTGATGTGAAGACAACCAATGGTTTCTTTAGATGGAATAATCAGAGATGTGGTGGTGAGGCTATCTCAGAAAGGCTTGACAGATTTTTGTGTTTCTTGCTACTGGATAAGCAACAAGTGGATCACCAATTCTGAAATTCTTGAATGGAGAGTCTCTAACCACTGCACCTATTAGGCTCTCCATTACCTCATTCAGAGCCACCAAAAATCCCCCTTTCAAATTTTAGTTGATGTGGTTAAGATACTTGTCTCTACCAAACCTTATGGCAGATTGGTGGTATGAGGGGATGCTTGCCCATGGAACAGCCATGTTTACTTTTAGTAAGAAGCTTCAACATGTAAAGTATAGGCTTAACAGATGGAATAAATAGCATTTTGGGAGTCTACATGCTTAGAAGTTTGCTGCTTAGACCAAGTTGGATAATATTTCTCGTCAAATTTATGACCAAGGGTTGACCTCTAATCTGATTAAAGCTAAGTCTTTGGCTCTTAAGGGACTGGAAGAATGGGAGCTTCGCGAGGAGATTTTCTAGAAGCAAAAATCTTAGGTTAATTGGCTACAGGAGGGTGATAGGAACACTGCTTTCTTCCATAACTTGGTTAAGGCTTAGAGACATCGGCATTCTATCTCCTCTCTTGTCTCAACTAATGGAGATCGAATCTCTTCCTACAAAGAAATTTCTAGGGAAGCTATCAATTATTTTTAATCTTTTCACTAGGGAGGATCTTCCTACTAGGATCGAGGAGTGAGCCATCTTGGACTGTATTCTCCACCTAGTCCCTGCTGAAATGAATGGGGCCCTCTTAAGTCCTATCTTGCTACCTAAATTGGATAAAATTGGGTTTAATATGAAAAAAAGGTAAGGCCCCTAGCCCAGACAGATTTTTGATTGAATTTTTCCAAGAATTTTGGGAAATAATAAAATTTGATCTCCTAGAAGTGGTTCAGCAATCTCATAGAAACAAACAGATGTTAAAGTCTTTGAACTCTACATTCTTGGCTCTCATACCTAATAAGGAAGGGGCTAATCAATTGGATCAATTTACGCCTATAGCATTATGTAATGTTGTCTATAAAATCATTACCAAATTGATCACTAAGAGACTCAAATCACTTCTTGGTTCTTTGATCTCTACTAAACCAGGGGTTTTTTTTAAAGGAAGATAGATTTTGGATGGGGTTGTGATAGCAATGGAGGCTATTTAGATTTTGGATGGGGTTGTGATAGCAATGGAGGCTATTTACTCTATGGTTGATGTTACTAAAATTCTACACCTGCTGGAATTTTACCTTAATAGTAACATTGCTGAAGAAATCATCAAAGTCATTCATTTTTTATTCATCTACATTTTATAATTTTGCAATCATGTAGAAATCATAAGCAAAAGGAAGTACAATGTTTATTGTATAAATCATCAACTGATATGTACAATTTTTAGTTTTATAAAGTATGGAATGAATAGAAAATGTTGGAAGTGAAAAATCTCACACAAGCCATGAGTCTAACTACTACCTTTTATACATATTGAGAATAAGAAAAATATAGCACAAGAAGGTAGAGTTAGAGGTAACCAGTCATTGCCTTTTTAGCATTTGACTGGTTATATGATCTTCGATGTTGCTCCTAGTTTAGCTCTCAATCTGACAGTTCCTAGTCTTCGTTCTCCTACATAGGAAAAAGTGGGGTTAGATCTTGAAAGATCTAAGCAATGACTAATTAACTACAACTACGTACCCACACATGCAATATTTTTCCTATTTTGAATACATATAAAAAATAATAAAGTGTATTCTAAGTATTCAAGTGAGGAAAAAGAAGAAAATATAATGTTAAAGGGACATTAATTTTGATATGAAACCTTTCATTATAATCAAGAACAAGCATGTTGATTTCACAAGGAACAGGTGCAAATCACAGAAGGATAGTTTATGAGTGTCATGAGCTTGTGCTCGAACCTCGTGAAATAATATTTCAAATATCACTAGAATGGAGGCACAGTTCTAGCATCCTTTGGGTGTCCTTTTGGATCTAATGGGATAGTCTATATTGTAGACTTATATAATCACAAGATCAAATTTCTAGATACAGTTACCAGAAAAGTAAGGATAGTTGTAGGAACTCAAGATGCTAGATTTAAAGATGGTGGATCTATTAATGCAAACCCTTATCAATGCCAAAATCTAAACAACAATCAAACAAAGAGGGTATGTATGAAATAGAATGCAGTGTTCAGAAATATGAAAAGAAACATAATATGAGAAGGGACAGTGCCTTTTGAAATTTATTTTCAAAGATAGTGACCCCAAATAACAAGTAAATATGGAAGACAGACAACATGCACTGGATCAATTGTTAAAAAATAAGAAACATAAAAGCAAGGATTATATTAATGCATAGATAAATTCACTTTTGCATTTGTTGGACATTGAAAATGATCTTAGGGTTTTGACTCCTCGAGCTGGGGGGTTCTCAGAGCTAAAAGAATATTGGAATGAATCCCAAGTTACAGGTTATAATTCAATGCACAGGACATTTGGAAGCAAATTTGACACCTCTCATCCTATAGACAATTGGGTAACAGAATTCAATCAAAAAAAATATGTCTGAAAATGCAAGATCTTGGGTTGAAGAGTTTCATCAGAATCATAGTGTTGATGCATGGGTGGATTATTTTAATCAAGAAAAATCTCAGATAAATTTAGTTTCACCTTTGAGAAATGGTAACTTTTCAAACTCTACATCACTGGAGTAGACACGTATGCTTACACATACATTGTCTCAAAATGTAGACCCAAAATTTCAGAATTCAAAGTTCCTCCAATTTGCTTCCAAAATGAGTCATGGAGAGTTAATTGTTGATGATAACTAGGTTAAGACTATTGTTACATCCCAAGGAAATGTATGGGCTGATGAGTACCAACTACAGCATGATGGAAAATCATGGGGTGGTTGATCTTTGGTAAATGATTGGGCCAATAAATATCAGCATTCTCATCATTGTGGGATGTGGATGGATGAATTTGTACAAGGAAAGGCTTTGGAGGTCAATGAAATCTTGCCATTGCAAGCTCTTCATCTGCTATCAGATAAAAATTTGGGTGAATTTGGAAGAAGAGAAAAAGATATTGTCACGAAGACAATTGTAGAAGTTGAGAAAAGATTCAAGGTAGAGATTGCTTCTCCAAGTGCATGGGAAAGTTGGATTCGTGAGCAACATGAAATCAAAGGATGTTTCTCCTAGAGATTAAAAAAATAATCGATAATAATTACACAACTTCAAGAAAATGATAACTGAGGCATCTACCATGCACCCTTTGAAACGTATAGCAAGGTTGCTACTAGAAAAAGAGATTTAAAAAAAAACCTAGAAGAATGCATGGTAACAAGCATAAAATACAGTAGCAATTTTATTTTTTAAATTGCCATCAAATAATAAAACTACCTTGTAGAAACATAGTGGGTGCAAGCAAGAAACCCAGCTCTCATCAAAATTTCAAGCAAGCATCCTCTGTCAAGAGCCACAACCAAAAATGATGCATTGGATGCATAAAAGCTTCCAATTTTTGCATGGTGGCTACGTAAGAAAACATTTCTTCAAACCCTATCTGCAACTGCTCGGTGAGCTCTTCAAAAGATGCAGTGAAAATGAAAGTCATTTAGGGCTATCAACAATATATCATGCCCTATTTCATTTTTCATATTTTTTGGAGTCCACTCACTATCTTGATTGGTTTTTATTCCCTTTTCTAAAAAGTTATGTCTTATTGAATAAGTCTAAGGGTAGTATTTGTTAAATATAAAGTGTTTGCATAACTTTTGCAATGTAAAATAAAATTATTTAATGGTATTTATAAACCATTTTATATTTTTATTTCTCTTTAAATGCAAACCTTTATTACATATACAACATGTTTCATTAACTGAAGTTATAGTCATTATGTATTAGCCAAATAGTTGAATCAATTTGGTAACATGTGGAGAGAATATAAGGCTTTGGGGTCAAATTTGACTTTGCCCTGGAAATTAAGGAGTCATCATTGACTGTTAGAGCATTTCATGGGTAGTTTTATGTGAGTCATGGGGTTCATAATGACTTAGTGGAGCTTTTTCAGAGATAGGACTTAATTTCATGAGTCATTAAGTCCTCATTTCTAGGCTATCTTTCTGCATTCGACCCAAGAGTTGGGCATTGTTTTTAGTGAGTTTTTGAACTCATTATCAGGAGTTCTAATTATGTAGAGAAGGTTTTTGTGACTATTTTTTTGAGTCCTTAGCTTTTGTTTGCAAAAGTTTGTAATTCACTATGGAATTTTAATACAAGTGACAGCAATTGAGTTTATTCTATTTATGTTTTTGGGTGAGATTGTGTGTAATTTGGACAGCATCAACATTTCGGATCATACTCCATGATCCATCATCATGTTTTTTTTTAGCTCTCACATCTTGATGATGGATCATGGAGTGTGATCTAAAATGTTGATGATGTTAAACTTACACACAATCTGACCCAAAAACATAAATAGAATAGCATGGATTGTGGGAATCTGTTACAATTAATTGAGTTTATGTTATTTGTGTCAATTTTTGAACCTTCTTTCTTTCTATAATTCTATGTGTAGAGTTAGAGTGATTTGATAAAATAATTAGTGAATTGTTATTGTTCCTTGTTATTTTGTCTCATTTAAGCACCTGGTTGTAGAAGAGTAAGTTTATTTGCAAGTTGTAATCTGTGTCTTTAAAAGGTGAAACTAATAGGAGAGAGGCATTTGTATTCCTCCTTTTGCAAGTTCATTCTTCAAACCTTGTTACAAAGCATTTATGAAAATCTTTACAGAAAAGAAGTATTTTGTGTCGACTCAAGTAACTACATAGTCATTCTCTGTCATTTTATATTCAAACTTTCATAACAATTTTGGTGTATCACCTGTCTCTTTAGTTTACATTGTAGGTTTTTAGGATTATTTTCAGTAATCTCTGTCCTTTTTTCCACAAGTTTAGATTAGATTCATGGAAATTTCACTAAATATTCAATAGGAGCCAGCCTAGAAACTGGAGGTTTCACTTCACTACATGTCTCACCAAGAAGTGATTCCCATGTTATACTAGAATTACTGAACTTTTTTAGTTTAGTACTAGGTACAAATTCTAGTACTTAACAATTTTGGCATGCTCGGTGGGACAAAAGAAGTCCAAATTTTAAATTTTACACTGATTTGATATGATGTCAGCATAGGACAAACTTGGAAGAGGTTATTTTGAAGTATATATGGTGGCTCTGGAGAGAATATTTACCAATTTTCAATAGATGCAATTGTTGTTGTGAGAAAGTTGAGCCTAGTTTCTTGTTAGGTTTTCAAGGAACAATGTCTTATTGCTCTCCATTTCATAATGGTTCTTTGTTTTTGGCATTTAATGAACCTCATCAACAATTTCCATACATTTACCACCCTCTCACCCCTGCTGAAGTTGCATGGCAGCATGCTTGTAAACAACCACATAAGGTTCATCCTCACAACCCTCAGAATCAATCCAAGGCTTTTCCAAATATAAGTCTGGATGATTTATGCACAAGTTTCTAGCAGCAAATGAGGTCTCTAGACCAAGAATATGAGTACAATATGTAGCAGCAAGACTTTCACTATCAGTCTTATTTGCAGTATCAAGAGGAGGCTCAAGCTCATCATGAAGAAGTATTTGCTTAGAAAATTGGAGTGACAGAGGAGAAAATGAGATTGCTACTTGCATAAGTACAAGAGTTGGGGGCTCAATTAGTAGTCCATTTTCCCATGCATCCTATGAGTGAAGAATTTCCTAACCCTGTGATTCCAAGTTTCAAGGTAGAAACTTCTTCTCAATCTCCAACTTAGTTTTTGAAGCCAAAGATTCCACTTTTGCGGGGCTCATAGTTCAGCGAGTTCGATAGAGCATCCCCTAAAAGAACCCTTAACTGAGCATAGACATCCAAGCCATCTTGTTAGTTCCCCTAATCAATCATGTCAAGAACCTATTAGTAATCAAAGTGTCTAGAAAATATGGTAGTTTTCATGGACCAGGTATTTGGTTATGAAATGTAAAATCTTTTTAAGGATACCCCATGTGAGCCAATCCAAAGTCAAGAGATTGAAAATGAGGTCACTATAGCTCATTTATAACTATGGAATGGAGAAATAACTATGGAAGCCCAGTTGGGATAGCAAGTTTGTGAATAGCATGATGAAGAAACTCCATTAGTTGTAGGAAAAGACACAGGTAAAGAGGAAACTATTATGTGTTTCTTTGATGAGTTACCCCTATTTATAGACCAAGTGTGGAGTTTTGATGTTCAAAACATATCCATCCAAGCTTTGCAATAGAAGGGCATAAATGATGAAGTTACACTTGACAAAGTATCCATTCAAGATATGGAAAATGATGAGGTTCTAAGAGAAGAGTGTTTTGATAGCATTATCAAATATTTGTATGAAAATCTTGTTGTTGAAATTTCAAGGTGTGAGTCTATTGAAGAAAGCCCTATATTGGAAAACACTCTTCTTGAAAATTTTCTACCTGAGTTCAACTTTGAACCTATTATTAAGAATTTTCTATAGGTTGATAGCTTAGATAAGCTATTGAACATTTTGAAACAAAATGATGGGCCTCTAACCTAGGAGGAGGAGATGATATGGCAAGAAATTATGCAAGGGAGTCATGATGAATTGCAACAAGGAGCCAATAGGTTAAGTGCAAATTTTATTTTCTCCAAAAGTTGTCCCATTAGGCATTTAGCAAGAATGGAGGCCAAAAATAAAGGATTAATCGAACAAGAAATTGAACATGATCCTCCATTAAAAGATGAAGCTAAGGATGCCTTTGCAGCTAAGTTGTAGTAGTTTCAACTCATTCCTACATTCTTGAGTAGTAATGCATCTGATCAATTAGAAGAGGTGAGTGCATTTGCATCTATCATTCTAGACACAATGCATGAACTACTTTGCCATTTGTATGTCTTTCATGTGTTCTCTACCACCTTTGACTATGGATTTTATTTAAAATTGAGAAGGAAAGGGAGATATTTCTCAGAACCTATGAATTGATTTGTTTTGCCAAGCTTCTATGCTGGTTAGACTAGGGTAGGAGGTTAGGTTAGTTTCATTTTCCCTAAGTGTTGTCCAAGCACATGTCAATTTTTGTTTTCTATTCTAGGTTAGTTGTCTTTTTTTGTAGTTTTAGGTTGGTCAAATTTTTTGGTTTATGTTATTAAGGTATCATTTTCCACCCATCTCCTTTATGCATGCATCAATGTATTTGTTTGAACATCTACTTGTACCTAGTACATACATACATATGCATATACATACTGCTACAACTATACAATTTTGGTTGCTAACCATACATATATGCATATCTATATATCTACTGTATAGATGCATCCATTCAAATTCATGCATTCATCCACACATAACCAAAATGGTCAGCTATGATGGTTTTGACTTCTAAAGTTGATACTTGAGTTTGATCATGCATATTCGTCAACCTAATAAGAGTCCTATTAAGCTCACCAACAACTTTAGAAGTTGCTTTGTGTCAAGTCTAGGTGCTAGGGATGCATAATTTTAGACTCTATGCCCAATGAATACAACAAACTAGTCAAATCTCTAGCAAAAATATATACAGCAAAGGTCACCAAAAATGTTACTAAAATTCTACACGTGCTAGAATTTTACCTTAATAGTAACATTGTCGAAGAAATCATCAAATTCATTCATTTTCTATTCATCTACATTTCATAATTTTGCAATCATATAGAAATCATAAGCAAAAGGAAGTAAAATGTTTATTTTATAAATCATCAACTGATATGTACAATTTTTAGTTTTACAAAGTATGGAATGAATAGAAAATGTTGGAAGTGAAAAATCTCACACAAGCCATGAGTCTAACCATTTCCTTTTATACATATTGAGAATAAGAAAAATATAACATAGGAAGGTAGAGTTAGAGGTAACTAGTCATTTCCTTTTCAATGTTTGACTGGTTATATGATCTTCGATGTTGCTCCTAGTTTAGCTCTCAATCTGATAGTTCTTGGTCTTCCTTCTCTTGCATAGGAAAAAGTGGGGTTAGATCTTGAAAGATCTAAGCAATGACTAATTAACTACAACTATGTACCCACACATGCAATATTTTTCCTATTCTAAATACATACAAAAAATAGTAAAGTGTATTCTAAGTGTTCAAGTGAGGAAAAAGAAAAATATATAATGTTAAAGGGACATTAATTTTGATATGAAACCTTTCATTATAATCAAGAACAAGCATGTTGAGTTCACAAGGAATAGGTGCAAATCATAGAAGGATAGTTTATGAGTTTCATGAGCCTGTGCTCGAACCTCATGAAATACTCTTTCAAATATCGTTAGAACAGAAGCATAGTTCTAGCATCCTTTGGGTGTCCTTTTGGATTTGATGGGATAGTCTACATTACAGACTCATATAATCACAAGATCAGAGTTTCGGATATAGTTACCAAAAAAGAAGGATAGTTGTAGGAACTGAAGATGCTAGATTTAAAGATGGTGGATCTATTAATGCAAACCCCTATCAATGCCAAAATCTAAGCAATAGTCAAACAAAGGGGGTATGTATGAAATAGAATACAGTGTTCAGGACTATGAAAAGCAACATAATATGAGAAGGGATAGTTCCTTTTGCAATTTATTGTCAAAGATAGTGACCCCAAATAACAAGTAAATATGGGAGATAGACAACATGCACTAGATTAGGTGTTAAAAAACAAGAAACATAAAAGCAAGGATTATATTAATGCACAAATAAATTCACTTTTGCATTTGTTGGACATTGAAAATGATCTTAGGGGTTTGACTCCTCGAGCTGGGAGGTTAATAGAGCTAACAGAATACTAGAATGAATCCCAAGTTATAGGTTATAATTCAATTCATAGGACATTTGGAAGAAAATTTGACACCTCTCATCCTACAAACAACTAGGTAGCAGAATACAGTCAAAAAAAAATCTGAAAATGCAAGATCTTGGGCTGAAGAGTTTCACCAGAATCACAGTTTTGATGCATGGGCAGATTATTTTAATCAAGAATAGTCTCATATAGATTTAGTTTCACCTTTGAGAAATGGTAACTTTTCAAACTCTAAATCACTAGAGCAGACACATATGCTTGCACATACATTGTCTCAAAATGCATACCCAAAATTTCAGAATTCAAAGTTCCTCTAGTTTGTTTCCAAAATGAGTCATGGAGAGTTAATTGTTGATGATAACTAGGTTAAGCCTGTTGTTACATCCCAAGGAAATGTATAGGCTGATGAGTACCATCTAGAGCATAATGGAAAATCGTGGGGTGGTCGATCTCTAGTAAATGATTGGGCCAATGAATATCAGCATTCTCTTCATGGTGAGATGTGGGTGGATGAGTTTGTACAAGGAAAGGCTTTGGAGGTTGATGAAAGCTTGCCATTGCAAGCTCTTCATCTATTGTAAGATAAACATTTGGGTGAATTTGGAAGAAGAGAAAAAGATATTTTCATGAAGATGATTGTAGAAGTTGAGAAAAGATTCAAGGCAGAGATTGTTTCTCCAAGTGCATGGGAAAGTTGGATTCATGAGCAACATGAAATCAAAGTATGTTTCTCCTAGAGATTAAAAAAATAATTGATAATAATTATACAAATTCAAGAAAATGATAGATGAGGCACTACCATGCACCCTTCAAAACGTATAGCAAGGTTACTGCCTGCAAAAGAAAAATTCGAAAACAAAAAAACTAGAAGAATGCATGGTAACAAGCATAAAACACAGCAGCAAATTTTTTTTTTAAATTGCCATTAAATAATAGAACTACCTTGTAGAAACACAATGGAAGCAAGGAAGAAACCCAGCTCTCACCAAAATGTCAAGCAAGCATCCTTTGTCAAGAGCCGCTACCAAAAATGATGCATTGGATGCATAAAAACTGCCATTTTTTGCATGGTGGTTGTGTAAGAAAACATTTCTTCAAACCCTATCCTCAACTACTATGTGAGCTCTTCAAAAGATGCAATGAAAAAGAAAGTCACCTAGGGCTATCAAAAACATATTGTGCCCTGTTCCATTTTTCATTATTTTTTGAGTCCACTTGTTGTCTTGACTAGTTTTTATTCCCCTTTCTAAAAAGTCATGTCTTATTGAATAAGTCCAAGGGTAGTATTTGTTAAATATAAAGTGTTTGCATAATTTTTGCAATGTAAAATAAAATTATTTAATGGTATTTATAAACCATTTCATATTTTTATTTCTCTTTAAATGCAAACCTTTATTACATATGCAACATGTGTCATTGAGTGAAGTTATAGTCATTATGTATTAGCCAAATAGTTGAATCAATTTGGTAACACGTGGAGAGAATATAGGGCTTTGGGGTCTAATTTAAATTTGTCCTGCTAGTTAAGGAGTCATTATTCACTGTTAGAGCATTTCATGGGTAGTTTTATGTGATTCATGTTAGATTATGGTGACAGATCAGGAAAGTACTGTACATACTTCATAAATAGTGACTGATCATGAAATTTTTTTGGGCCATGGCTGACATGGTAGCCGACATATTATGGCCAACATATGGCTGACATGTTATAACCCTAAAGCGGTTTAATACTTGTATAAAAGGGTTTAGGGTTAGGTATCTTCATTATGTTGTGATGCGAAATTGGTTCTTGCGGTAGTATTGAGCTGTAAGGGATTACGAATTGTAATCAGGTTGTAATCACTGGATTGTAATAAGATTAGACTTGCTATTTGGTGGATGTAGCCTAGGGATTGGGTGAACCACGTTAAATCTTGGTGCCTTGTGTTCATTTCTATGTGATCTATTATTTTCATTATTGGTTATATTTGCATGTAGTTTTTATTTCTGTCTATGGTTTATCCTAACAAGTGGTATCAGAGCTAGGTTGTCTTTTAGTTATCCTCTGTACGAAAGTCTCAAGGTTAAGTGGGAGTCTCACAGTTGAGTGGGAGCAATGGCAGATGAGGGTAAGCTAAGGGTTGACAGGTTTAATGGGCAAAACTTCCAGTTATGGAAGATGCAAATGGAAGACTATCTTTATCAGAAGGATTTATGGAAGCCATTGGATGGCAAAGAAAAGAATCAGGGAACTATGTCAAAGGCTGAATGGGATCTTTTGGATAGAAAGGCACTCGAAAGAATTCGGTTATGCTTGGCACCATCTGTGGCATTTAATATTACAAAAGCAAAGATGACAGAAGATTTGATGAAAACCCTAGCAACACTGTATGAAAAGCCCTCCACTTCAAACAAGGTATTTCTCATGAAGCGTTTATTTAATATAAAAATGGCAGAAGGTGGATCTATTGTAGATCATTTAAATGATTTTAATACTATTACTAGTCAGTTATCTTCTGTGGGTATCAATTTTGATGAAGAAATTAGGGCTCTCTTGATTTTGTGTTCTTTGCCTAAAAGTTGGAATGGCTTGGTAATGGCGATGAGTAATTATGTTCTTGGATCTATTACCCTAAAATATGATGATGTGATCGGCGTTGGTTTGAGTGAAGAAACTCGTAGGAAATCCTAAGGTGGATCTACATCAAGAAGTGCTTTGAATGCACAAAGTAGGGGCAGAACGACTGAAAGAGGAAGTAACTCTAGAAATCTTGGGAAATCAAGAGGAAAGTCAAAGGGGAGGAGGTCTCAATCAAGAGGACCAAATGATGATTCATGGGTTTTAGATTCTGGTGCTTCATTTAATGCTACACCTCATAGAGGTTATTTCATTGATTATGTCCAAGGGGATTTTGGGCTTGTTTATTTGGGGGATAATGAACCCTGTCAAATCGTTGGAAAGGGAAAAATTAAGATTAAGTTGCAGAATGGGAATCATTGGCTACTACATGAGGTAAGACATGTTCCAAAACTAAGTAGGAATTTAATTTCAGCAGGGCAACTCGGTGATGAGGGTTGTGTAGTTACTTTTAATGATAAAAATTGGAAGGTTTCAAAAGGTTCCTTGTAGTAGCAAAAGGTGTGAAAGTAGGCACCTTATATCTTTGTACATGTCATATTATTCCTTCTACTTTGATTGTTTTAGAGAAAAATGAATGTTTAGGAACAATTGCTGCAGTTGAGCAGGGAGAACAAATAGTTGTTGTAGATTATGATACAGCATTGTGGCACAATAGACTTGGGCACATGAGTGAGAAAGGTATGAAAGTACTTCATTCAAAGAAAGTTTTACCAGGTCTGAAATGTGTGAATATGGATTTCTATGAAATTTGTGCGTATGGAAAACAAAAGAGAGTGAGTTTTGTAAAGACTGGGAAGGAAAACAAAAAGGAGAAATTAGAGCTTGTGCATACAGATGTATGGGGACCAGATCAGGTATCTTCCCTTGGTGTGTCTCATTATTATGTTACATTTATTGATGATGCAACTAGAAAAGTATGGGTTTATTTCCTTAGACAGAAATCTGATGTAGTTCAAACTTTTAAGAAATGGAAATGCTTGGTTGAAAATGAGATTGGTAAGAAATTAAAATGTCTCAGATTTGATAATGGTGGTGAGTATTGCAGTCATGAATTTGAAGATTATTGCTCCACTAATGGTATTTGTAGATAGAAAATTGTTCCAAGGACTCCACAGGAAAATGGAGTGGCTGAACACATGAACAGGACTATAATGGAGCGCGCAAGGAGCATGAGGTTGCATGTTGGGTTGCCCTTACACATGTGGGCAGAGGCTGTCAATACTACAGTACATTTGATTAATAGAGGTCCCTCTACTCCTTTGGGATATGGTATTCCAAAGGAAGCATGGACTGGTAAGAAGGTGAGTTATTCTTTTCTCAAGACCTTCAGTTGTGAAGCTTTTGCTCATATAGACTCTGAAAATAGAACCAAGCTAGAAGCTAAATCAAAGAAATGTGTCTTTGTTGGATATGGCATTAATGAATTTGGTTATAGGCTTTGGGATATTGAAAATCTTAAAATTGTTAGAAGTCGGGATGTCATATTCAATGAGAACATGTTGTACAAAGATCTGTTGCAACAACATGAGAAGAAAGAAGATGATTATGTAGTGTTGGATGATACTCCAAAAGCTGATATTCCAGCCATTCCTCATGATGTGCAACAACTGCAACAAAAAATACCACACACACCAGTGAATGTTAGATGGTCAACGAGGAAAATTAGACCTCCACAAAGGTTTTCTCCCTCTTTGTATTCTATTTTACTTACTGATGCTGGTGAACCTGAAAGTTATGATGAAGCTGTGTAGGTGGATACTAAGATTCAGTGGGAGTTTGCAATGAAAGATGAAATGGACTCTTTGCTGAAAAATAAGACATGGGATTTGTGCAAGTTGCCTGCAGGTAAAAAGACTTTACAGAATAAGTGGGTTTACAGGTTGAAAGAAGAGGAAGGAGGTAAGAAAATATTTAAGGCCAGGTTAGTTGTAAAAGGATTTGCACAGAAAAAGGGAATTGATTTTGATGAGGTATTTTCTCTTGTTGTTAAAATGACTTCTATTCATACTGTTTTAAGTCTTGTGGCTACTGAAGATTTGCATTTAGAGCAGATGGATGTTAAAATAGCCTTTCTTCATGGTGATTTGGATGAAGAAATATATATGGCTCAGCCATAGGGTTTTGAGGTTAAAGGTAAGGAGAACTTAGTGTGCAAATTGAAGAAAAGTTTGTATGGCTTGAAGCAAGCACCTCGGTAATGGTATCTAAAATTTGACAGTTTTATGCATGAGCATGGATATAACAGGTGTCATTAAGATTACTATGTTTATTTTAAGAGGTTGGTTGATGATAGCTACATTATTTTATATTTATATGTTGATGATATTCTTATAGTTGGGTCTAACATGGATCATATTAAGGGGTTGAAATGCCAGTTAGCACATGCATTTGCTATGAAGGATTTGGGGGCAGCAAAACAAATCCTTGGTATGAAGATTTGCAGAGATAGGAAGAACAGAACATTGACACTATCTCAAGCTGATTATGTTGAGAAGGTGTTGCAACGTTTCTCTATGGAGAATGCTAAAGTTGTCAACACACCTTTACCTAGTCATTTCCAATTGACTAAGGAAATGTGTCCCAAGACATAGGAAGAGGAGGATAAGATGTCCAAGGTACCCTATGCTTCAGCTGTAGGAAGCTTGATGTATGCTATGGTATGCACTAGGCCAGATATTGCACATGCAGTGGGAGTCGTTAGCAGATATATGAGTCATCCAGGATTTGAGCATTGGAATGCTGTCAAGTGAATTCTCAGATATTTGAGAAGAACTTCCAATAAATGTTTACACTTTGGGGGCTCTACTACTGATTAACAGGGCTATGTTGACTCAGATTTGGCTGGGGATATTGATACCAGGCAGAGTACTACAGGTTATGTATTTATTGTTGGTGGGGCAGCCGTGAGTTGGGTTTCTAGGTTACAGAAGATTAATGCTCTATCCACTACAGAGGCAGAGTATGTTGTTGCTACCAAGGCAGCCAAGGAGATGATATGGCTTCAATTCTTTTTGGAAGAATTGGGACATCCTTAGAAGGATAATTATTTATTCACAGATAGTCAGAGTGCCATTCATCTTGCTAAGAATTTAGCTCTACATTCTAAGACCAAACACATATAGTTGCAGTACCATTTCATTCGGTCAGTTTTGGAGGATGGACAGTTAAAGCTGGAGAAGATACATACCAATGACAATCCAGTAGATATGTTGACAAAGGTTGTAACAAGGGAGAAGCTAAAATCCTCTTCAGCTTTGGTTGGTCTTTTAGACTGACCATGAATAAAAGAACAGCAGAGTCCAGAGTGGTTTGATCCGATGGGAGCCCCATGTGGTAGTGGTATTGGTACAAGATCAGTCTCCAAGTTGGAGATTGTTGTTGAGTGTGGAGCCTGATCAGTCCCCAAGTGGTAGATTGTTAGATTATGGTGACTAATCAGGAAAGTACTGTACATAATTCATAAATAGTGGGGGGGTCATGGCCAACATGGTAGCCAACATATTATGGCCGACATGTTATAACCCTAAAGTGGTTTAATACTTGTATAAAAGGGTTTAGGGTTAGGTATTTTCATTATGTTGTGATGCAAAATTGGTTCTTGCGGCGGTATTGAGCTGTAAGGGATTGTGGATTGTAATCAGGTTGTAATCACTGGATTGTAATAAGATCGGACTTACTGTTTGGTGGATGTAGCCCAGGGATTAGGTGAACCACATTAAATCTTGGTGCCTTGTGTTCATTTCTATGCGATCTATTATTTTTAGTTATTGGTTATATTTGCATGTAGTTTTTATTTCTATCTGTGGTTAATCCTAACAAGTCATGGGGTTCATAATGACTTAGTGGAGCTTTTTCAGAGATAGGACTTAATTTCATGAGTCATTAATTCCTCATTTATAAGCTATCTTTTTGCATTCGACCCAAGAGTTGGGCATTATTTTTAGTGAGTTTTGGAACTCATTATGAGGAGTTCTAATTATGTAGAGAAGGTTTTTGTGACTACTTTTTTGAGTCCTTAGCTTTTGTTTGCAAAAGTTTGTAATTCACTTTGAAAGTTTAATACTAGTGACAGCAATTGAGTTTATGCTATTTGTGTCAATTTTTTAACCTTCTTTCTTTGTGCAATTTTTTGTGTAGAGTCAAAGTGATTTGATAAAATAATTAGTGAATTGTTATTGTTCTTTGTTATTTTGTCTCATTCAAGCACCTAGTTATAGAAGAGTAAGTTTATGTGTAATCTATGTCTTTAAAAGGTGAAACTGATAAGAGAGAGGCATATTTATTCCTCCTTTTGCAAGTTCATTCTTCAAACCTTATTACAAAGCATTTATGCAAATCTTTAATGAAAAGAAGTGTTTTGTGTCTACTTAAGTAACCACATAATCCTTCTCTATCATTTTACATTCAAACTTTCATATTAATTTTGATGTATCACCTATCTCTTTAGTTTAGACTGTAGGTTTTTAGGATTATTTTCAATAATCTCTATCCTTTTTCCCACAATTTTAGATTATATTCATGGAAATTTCATTGAATATTCAATTAGAGCCGGCCTAAAAACTGGAGGTTTCACTTCACTGCATGTCTCACCAAGATGTGATTCCCATGTTATACCAAAATTATTGAACTTTTTCAATTTAGTACTAGGTGCAAATTCTAGTATTTAACAGTTGCATCTAAGGAGAAGGCTATGTTCATTAAACTCAACATGGCTAAAGCATGTGATCGTGTGAGTTGGGAGTTCTTACAAAAAATTCTTTTGGCTTTTAGTTTTGATGAGGAGTGGGTGAATTGGGTTCTAAGTTGTGTGACCTCATCCTCCTTCTCTATTCTCATTAATGGGGAACCTTCAGAATTTTTTGGTGCTTCTCAAGGACTTCGGAAAAGGGATCCTTTATCTCCCTATTTATTCATTATCATGGCTAAGGGTCTTGGAAAATTTATAAAATCTCAAGTGAGGTAGGATCTTATCCAAGGTTGGAGCTGGAATAACAATCTTCCTTCCTACTCTCATCTTCAGTTTGTGGATTACATTGAGTTATTGGGCATGGCTAGACTCAGTGAGGCAATGAATTTCAAGTGAGCTTTGGATATCAATTTGAAAGCCTTAGGCCAATTTATTAATGATGAATGTCTTCCATTTATTTCTTTAACACTCCTTAGCTTATTCAAAGTAGGATTGTAACGATTCGTAGATTTCAAATTGGTTCCCTTCCTTTGATGTACCATGGGGTTCCTCTGGTCTTGGGTTCTTAGTGTAGAGACAGAGACTACTCACAGGGGTTTTTGGATAAATTTTAGAGTAAGGTAAGTCATTGGACTTATAGATGGTTATCTTCTACTGGGAGAGTGGTTCTCCTAAAGACTATGGTGCAGTCTCTCCCCATTTATAGGTGTTGTGTTTAGGTTCCTCCTTCCAACTTTGTGAAGGGTTTTGATGCTTTATCTTGGCAATTCCTTTAGTCTAGTAGCCTTCTATCCTCAAAGTGGAGCTTTGTCAAGTGGGAGACTGTGTGTAGGTTGAAGCATGTTGGAGGCCTTGGTCTTAGATCGATGGCTCTTTGTGTCATGACTTTGGCTTCCAAGTTGTACTGGCAGTGGTGCAATAGCTAGGATCAAGATTGGGCCAAGATTCTTGCCCACAAGTATTTTCTTGGGGCTAAAAGCCTTG
Source organism: Cupressus sempervirens (assembly GCA_028749045.1). NCBI lineage: Eukaryota > Viridiplantae > Streptophyta > Pinopsida > Cupressales > Cupressaceae > Cupressus > Cupressus sempervirens. The sequence continues at coordinate 727,224,219 of CM053785.1, forward strand.
ATGTGCCTCATCTTACTCTAGCAAGTAAAGGTTCTTGTATTTGGGACACTCTTAAGAAGGGAGCTCAACTTATTAAGGAGGGTCTCTTCTAGATTTTTAATAGAGGCTTTGGATTTTTAATAGACGCTGTGATGCCCTATTTTGGTAGGACTCTTGGGATAGCCACCCTCCCATTCTTTCTAGCCTCCCCTAGCTTCAGCATCTTTGCCATACTTTTACTAATGTTGGATGGTTTAAGGTGGAGCATATTTAAGACTATTAAGCATGTGGGTTAGGTAGAGGTGACTTGCTGGAAGGACCCCCAAGAGTGGCCCATGGGTGGCTTTGATGAAGATCATGTTGTTCTCACTAAAGCTTTGGAAAGTAGGTTTTGTAGCTCCCTTAATGAGCAGGACACTTTGTCTTGGAGTCCTATCCCAAAAGAAAAATTTACTGTGGCTCAAGGATATGCTATACTTGATAGGAACCTTCATGGTCCAGTTGAGGTGCACTAGTGGAAAAAGGTTTGGATCAACTTTTCTTGCACCAAAGGTAATTTTTTCTTATGGTTGTTGGCTTAGGAAAAATACCTCACTTGGGAGAATCTTTGTAAATGAGGTTTTTAGGGACCTTCTATTTGCTTCCTCTGCTCGAACAATGAGGAATGTACCTCTTGTATATGAGCAATGTTAGTATGCTAATAGAAACTAAATTTAAATAAAGCTTCTACAAACTAAACAAAATTCATAAACTTCAAGATAGACTAAGATGAGCTCTCAATTGAGAATATGAGCCATTAATGGGCTCTCTCAATGAGAAGCTCTCTTGTTGAGTGGCTTTGTCTAAATAGATAGGATGTATGCTCAAGCTTATGCTTCAAAAGGGCTTCAAATGGAGTTGGAATTTGGGTGTGAGTGTATGGTTTTGATGTAAAATGGCTTCTTAAAATGGAATTATGACTTTACTTCATGGATTGTGTTCTTTTGCAAAGGGGAAGGATCTAATTTATAGGCAAGAGGCTTGAGGGATCAAGGGCTAGGATGCAAGGATGGGAAAAAGCTTATGGAAGGTTTAGATTGAATGAGAGGAGAGCACATGGATTGTGCTTCCTTACAGCCAATCAGGGAGTGACACATGTCACAAGGTGAGAGGATGGAGGAAAGGGGAAGGATGAGTTAACAAAGGAGGCTCAAGGGATAAAATCTTCATAAAGACCCTCATAATGGCTTGTAAGAGCAATGAAAGGGCTTGGAAGAGTCATTTATGGCCTAGTGGACTTCATAAAGTTTTATGGTTGGGATATTTTGAGGGAGATGAGAGGAATTTCAACTTGGGCTTGATTAGGAAGGTTTTAAGCTTGCTTAGGATTGTGCAAATGATTAGAGGATGGATTAGGATGGTTTAAGATTAGCTTAGGGATAGGAAAGTGGATGGCATTTAATGAGGGTGGGTGAAGGAGGAGATATTTGTTAACTTTGGCTTCGGTTAGTAAGTCTTAACCCATGTTTAGGGAATGTGACAAGGTTAGGAGGGGATTAGGATTAGCTTTAAAAACATCTCCTAGAAGAGTCTAGACTTTGGATGACGATAAAGACTTTCTAGAATAGTCTAGAACTTCCTAAGATGAGGATGAAGACTTTCTAGAAGATTCTAGAACTTCTTAGGATGAGGATAAATTAGATTTTTAGGAAATAAATAAAGTTTTATTTATTTCAAGGGTTTGGGTTGAGGAGATATTTATTAAAACTTTTTTAGTAAGCATGAGGATTAATATTTAATCTTAATTAAATATTTTGAGTTGGGATTAGGGGTAGGAAATGATGGTATTAGCCTTTAATTGAAATTAAAGAAGGATTAGAAGATTTTGGAAGAGGCTAGTGGTCTTAAGGAAATTGGCCAAGTTTTGGGCAAAAAATAATTTATTTATTTATTTTGAGATTTTTGGTCAATTTATGAATTAAATAATTAATAAATAAGGAAATAATTTTTAAATAAGATTTAAACATTTTTGGGAGGGATTCCTTAATTAAATATTTTTAATTAAGATAAATGGATTTAATGGCATAAAAATTAATTAATTAATTAATTGATTAATGATGATGTCATCAGGGATTTTTTAAAAAATAAAAATACTTTATTTTCTAAAGGATTTTAGGTGTCCACATTTTGCCCCTCTTTGATGTGATGCCGCAAGTGGCATGGCATCAAAGATAAGAAAATAAGATGCCCAAGGCTAGAGCAGAAGAGGAGGGAATGGACTACGAGATGCCCCCTCAAGAAGGCAGCGGGGAGAGAAAGTGAGGCTCGACGGCTTCTTGAAAACTTCTTGAAAACTACAATAATCTTGGTGGGTGGGAGGACGAAGAGTGGCTTAAGAGAAGAGGTTTAGTTAGCTCAAACTCTCACTATGGGAGAATGATAAAGGAGAATAAAAGGCACAAGAGGAAGCAAGCTTAAGGTCTCAAGGATTGCAGAGGATGAAGGAGCAAAGCACTATAAAAAGGAATCTAGGATAGGGAGAAGGATGAGGGGATTAGATAAAGTTGAGGCAATAGGATTTCAAAGAGTCAGATTGGCGGAAGATGGGTTTCGGAGATCCCTAGGACTAGGATTGTGGAGTTCGAAAGATGAGGCTTGGTGGATTGATTGGATTGGTGGATCCCTAAGACTAGGATTGTGGATCCCTAAAGCTAAAAGTGCAGATTGATTCAAAGAGATACTGATGGATAAGCTGGGGTAGGAGAGACAGATGCTAGATATGGATGGGGGATAATGGAGACGAAGGGAAACCATTGAAGCTTTTTTGAGCAGGGGGATACTTCAAAGAGAAGTACCACCATGTAGTTGAGCACTAGATTTTCTATAGGACTGTTGGTTAATTGCCAAGGTTACCAAGAACATCAAGGCCTTTTCACCAACTGTCCAGAGGACTGAAGGACTGACTCAAAATAAACACGCAAGGATTGCCTCAACATCACACATGAATCCTAGAGGAAGTAGCATGGAACCGACACTGGGTAACCCACAAGCAGAAAAGAAAAACAAAAAAAAGACCTGGTCAAGACCTTATGCTCAGATTGCCCCATTTGCAGTATACCATGATATGGAAGATCGTGGCAACCTTGAGGAGGGAACAAGGAGATTGCTTGGAAAAGATACTTCAAGACCCAAAAGGGAAGATTCCAAATCAAAAGAAAGAGAAAATCCAAAAGAGAATCGTTTGCCAATGAGATGGGTAGGATGAGGTAGTAACGGACCAAGATCAAACATGTGGAAAGCTATATCCTGCAAGGATCTATCGGAGAGCACCTAAGCTGATGGATTTTGGATGAGTGATGTGTCTAGCAAGCTGAACTAAGAAGGATAACACTTTGGTGATAGGAGATCTAGCTAAAGGATGCATTGGAATAGCTAACCAAGGGTTGTGCGATGTGTGCAAGATGTTGATCAAGGAGGAACTGACACGAAAGCTGGATAGATACAATGGTACTAAGCTAAAGAGGATGTACAAGCTGATGGACTAAGATATGTTACAAATGTACAAGGATGTTCATGTTTTGGTTTTTGTGAGATGGAAATGTTCGTGAAGGGTGAGATGTCTGCAATAGTTGATGGGCGGATAAGTAGATGGTTTTTGAAAAGCTTAAGGAAAATGGGATTCTTTGTGTGCATGTGATAGGATACAAGCTAGGATACAAGATTTGGTATATAATACAAGCTAGAATATGGTACAAGCTTTGGACAATATTTGGATATACAAGCTATGATACAAGGAATGATACAAGATTTACAAGTTGGGGTACAAGATTTACAAGCTGAGGTACAAGATTTACAAGCTGTATAGAAGGTATTTACAAGCTTCATTAGATTTTGGATATTTGGTCGAAACACCAAGGGAACAAGCAGGTGTTTTATTGGATTGTGAATGGATGAATGAGGGATAGGATAGTGATAGATAATGGATTAGTCTTAGTACACAAGGTGCCTAAATTACTAGGTTTTCACCAAGGTACCTATCCAAGGTGCTTGAATTGCCAAGTTTTCACCATTGGACACTTATTTCTCTTTACTATTTTTTTGTATTTTTCAAAAGTTGGGTATACCAAGGATCTTCAAGCATAGAACTTCTTCAGATGAATGATGTTAGTAGGATCATTCAAGAGTTCTACTTTTGGTGTAGATAGTTGATAGGCTCTGCACCCAAAGGAGGCAGTGACAACATAAGGACCAAGCCAGGTAGGTTCAAACTTGTCTTTCTTTTCTCGATCAGCTTGGACTTTCATATTTTCTTTGAGGACCATGTCGCTTGGCTGAAAGTTTCGTGGAAGCACCTTCTTGTTGAAATTCCTTTTGAGATGAGTTTGGTAGATTGTGAGATGATCATAGGCTTGTTGTCACTTCTCGTCTAAGAGATCTAGCTGGGTGAGCCGAGCTACTCTGTATTCTTTATCTGATATTTGCCCTTGCAAAGATTTGCGCAAGGAGGGAAGTTCAACCTCTATGGGTAGTACTACTTCGGCACCATAGACTAAGGAGTATGAAGTTGTGCATGTGGATGTACGGAAGGAAGTTTGATAGGCCCATAGGGCTAGATTTATTTGTAGGTGCCAATCGCAGTCGGAATCATTAACAACTTTCTTTAGGATTTTGAGGAGGGTTTTGTTAGTTGCCTCTGCCTGGCCATTACCTTGTGGGAAATATGGGCTAGAAAAGTGGTGATGGATGTGGAGGGAAGTGCATAATTCTTCCATGTTAAGATTTTCAAAGTTACCTTCGTGGTCGGTGAAGATGGTGGATGGGATGTCGAAGCGGCAAACAATGTGGTACACGATGAACTTGGAGACTTGAACTCCTATAGCTGAGACTAGGGGGACTGCTTCCACCCATTTAGTGAAATAGTCTATAGCTATTATTATCCATTTATGTCCATCAAATGAGAGAGGTGTGATCGTTCCAACTAGATCAAGGCTCCAACAAGAAAAATGCCAAGGTGGTGCAATAGGCTGTAGATCCTATATTGGAGCGTGCACAAGATTTGTGTGTTGCTCACATGGGAGACACTTTCTGACAAAGTCACAGGAGTCTTCTTCAATGATAGGCCAATAGTAGCCTTCTCTAAGGATTTTTCACACGAGGACAATATCACTCGTGTGGGCACTGCAAAGTCCAGAGTGTACTTCTTTTAATGTCATCACAGCCTCATTTTCATCTAAACATTGAGAGAGAGTATCATGATAACCCCAACAATATAGGGTATTGGCTATGATAACATAGCAGGATGATTTTGGATGAGGTTTTGGCATTGGGTACGTGTGAGGTGAGGGGAGATGATACCATCTTTAAGGTAAGCGTGAATCTCATGGTACCAAGGGGATTGGGGACCAACCAAGATACAAACACAGTTTGAGTCATCATTCACATAGGCAGGCGTGAGGAGTTGCTCGACTAAAAACTCATACTACGTAACCACTTGGGGATTTCCAAGAGCGAGCCAATAGTAGCCATATTGTCTGTTGCTTTGTTCTATATTCGAGGCACTTGTGTAAACTGAAGCTTTGTAAAATGTTGGGTTAGCTGATCAACTAGCTCTTTGTAGGGTAATAGCTTTTCATCTTTGGTTTGATATTCATTTAGGGCTTTCTTAATGATTAGCTGAGAATTGCCAAAGATTTGTAACTCAGTGATGATCCATTCTGCAACTATCTTTAATCCTGCTATGAGAGCCTCATATTCAGCTATATTGTTGGTGCTAGGGAATTGTAGCTTGAAGGCTTTTGGAATGTAATCTCCTTGAGGTGTGACCAAAAATATTCCTACCCCTGATCCATAAGATGTATATGAGCCATCAAAATAAAGTTTCCATGGGGGTTGTTCTTCAATTAGACAAATATGCTCATCTGGAAATTCTGTGATCAAAGGATATGTATCTACTAGAGGCGCATCAGCTAGGTGATCTACTATAGCTTTCTGTTTGATTGTCTTTCTGTCCACATACTGGATGTCAAATTCGCTAAGGAGCATAACCCATTTGGCCAAACAGCCTATAAGTACTTTTCTGGAGAGCATATACTTGAGAGGGTTGATCTTGGAGACTAGTTGGATGGTATGACATAGCATGTAGTGGTGAAGCTTTTGAGTTGAGAAAAAAACTGCCAAACAAGCTTTTTCCATAGGAGTATAATTGAGTTCATAACCAACTAGGGTTCTACTGATGTAGTAGATGGCTCTTTCTCTGCCGTAGTCATCGAGCTGTGCTAGAAGTGCCCCTAGAGCAGTAGGCGTTGCTGATATGTACAAGATCAAGGGACAACCAATTGGTGGAACCAAGATAGGGGGATTCATGAGATACTACTTGAGATGATCAAAGCTGCATTGACATAAAGGATCCCACTTAAAGTTTTCATCCTTCTTCAGTAAGTGTGCAAATGGCATACAGTTATTTGCAAGTTGGGAGATGAAGCACGGAACAGATTGAAGCTTTCCCTAAAGAGTGTGAAGTTGTCGTAGTGTCTAGGGAGGAGGCATGTCTAAGATAGCTTTGACCTTCTTGGGTTCAATCTCTATACCTCATTTAGAAACTATAAAGCCTAGAAGCTTGCCAGATGTGACCCCAAAGACACATTTCTTGGGATTCAGCATGAGATGATATTTGGCTAACCTATCAAAGACTTTCTCCAGGTTAGCAAGATGATCCATGAAGGTATGAGATTTAACCAAGATATCATCCACATAATCCTCCAAAATGCTATGGATAAGATCATTGAAAATGGCTGTCATAGCTTTTTGATAGGTAGCCCCAGCATTCTTAGGCCAAAAGGCATCATGTTGTAGCAAAAGGTTCCCCAAGGGGTAGTGAATGTTGTCTTATGTTGATCCTCTTCTGCAATCTTGATTTGATTATACCCAAAAAATCCATCCATGAGGGATAGAATTTCATGTCCAGCTATAAGATCTACAATCATATCTATGTTGGGCAAGGGAAAATCATCTTTTGGACAAGCTTTGTTAAGATCTCTAAAATCAGTGCAGATTTCGATGTCATCAGAAGGCTTAGTGATGAGGACCATGTTGGAGATCCACTCTTAGTAGTCGATAGGTTGGATAACCTTAGCAGCTAACATTCTTTCTAATTCAGCTTTGACCAGTAATGCCACCTTGGGGTGCATTTTTCTAAGCTTCTATTTGACAGGCTTGATCTTTGGATCGACTCCAAGATGATGAACTACAAGCTTTGGATCCAGTCCTAGCATGTCCTAATATGACCATGCAAATTGGCCAATGTTCTCTCTTAAGCCCTCAAAGAGGAGGTCAGCTTGGTCTTATGATAGGGATGTAGCAATGTGAACAAGTCTGGGGATCTCTGAAGAACTAATGTTGACTTCTCTAGTATCCTCAATTAGAATAGAAGACACCTCTGGTTAATTATCTTAAGGAGGCAATGCTAAATCCTCATGTTCTACTTGTGACTCTGGATTTTCTTGCTAAGGGGTTCTCTTTGCTACCTTAGCTAGTCCCAAATTCACCTTAGTTCCAGTTTTGGGTGTATCAAAACTAGGTTGGGGATTTTCTCCAAAATACCCTTGGGATCTAGCTTATAGATATAGGTAGACTCTAGCTTTGTTTTCTTGTGAGCAGTTTCAGCTCCCATGAATCTCAGAAGCACTTCCTCTTATGTGAACTCATCAATGTGTACGATGCTTGGTTGGTCCCAATCTATGAGTTGTGGATGGGTGAGTGGTAGGTCAATGAAATGGATGGATAGTTCTTGGAGAACAGAGTCTTTGAGGAAGATTTGGTCTGGGATATCATCGTAGGCTCTCTTTTCAACTTCCTTAGGAATGTCTTCAATTTCAACAAGGTCACGGTGAATGTTTGAAAAAGCATGACCATTCTCATTCGTGCCCCCAGTTGTGGGTATGCCAAAACCAAGACCTGACTTTGATTCCCACTTGTGTGCGTCGATGGGGCACTGCATGCCTCTTTCTTCTGGTCCTAGATCACCACCTTGATAGTTACATTTTTCAATGATGAGCTTATGTTCTTAGGGATACTTCTAGCTAAAGTGATCAAGGCGTGCTTGATTTCTCAGAGGTGCATCCTTATGTAACCAATTGTTGATATCTAGAGTGAGCTCCTCATGAAGAGGGATTTTCGAGGATACAAAGGTTGTTGGGCCAAACTATTTGTATCGAGGAGGTGGAATCTCCTTAGCTTTGTGATATGTCGATCATCCATGGGCGTGTGGATCAAGTGGGAGTTCCCTGAGAGAAAATGCATCTCATAGACTATACTCTCCATAGCCTTTGTTATTGATCTTCATGGTAGATAGGGTGGAGGCGAGGATGGTTTCTAGGTCATTAAAAGTATGGGATGAGCTGGCAATGGCTATGTCGATATCAATTCTAGGGCAATGGTTTGCATATGAAGCTTCAACCGCATTGTAGTAAGCAAAGGGTTTTGGATCGGCATGGATGGTTACCTCAGTGCCCTGATGCAGAAATTTGATGCACTGATGGTAAGTGGATGGAACAGCTTTCATGGCATGAATCCATGGGTAACCGAGGAGGATGTTAAATGGTAGGTTTAGATCAATAACATGGCAGAGTGTTTCTTGGATGATTGGCCCAACCTTGATTGGCAGCAAAATAGTTCCTTTTATGGTTCTTTCCAAGTTTTCATAAGCTTTGATGGTGATAACCTCACTGATGGTATCTGCGTCAGTATACCCAGCTTGTTTTATGAATTTTAGGGTGCAAACATTCAAGGCTGATCCATTATCTATCATTACTCTTTTTACGGAAAAATTGGATACCATAATGGCTATACAGAGCAAAAGGGTGTGATTTGGCTTGACCACGGGTATGTCGGTGGGTTTGAATGATAGGGCACATGAGGAGGATAGGTGTCCAACGAGATTACAAAAATTAGTAGCGTTGATATCTAAAGGGACACGAGATTCTATGAGAGCATTGTCAAGGATGTTTTTGTACGTAGGACTAGTTCGGAGAAGGTCTAAAATGGAGATTTGGGCTGGCATGTTCCCAAGGTGTTCCAAGATATTGTACTGGCTTTTTGATGGAGCTAATGGTGCTAGTGAAACTGGTGGGCCTGTGATGTTAAATTGTGCTCTTCGAGTGGTGACTGCACACTCATTGTTTGGTCCTTAGATATTGATAACATTGACAGAAGGCTCTTTCTCGGATATACAACCTATGAGGCTACCATAATCTATATAGGATCAAGTGTGTTCATTGTTCTTCCCATGCTATTGGTTTGGCTGGCGATTGTTGGTGTTGTTGTTGTTGGTTTGGATAGGTGCTTTTCCAGGATTTTAGTTGTTGTGAGGGGGAAAAGAATTTTGATAGATCTATAAGCCTACATTGGGAGAGGTTTGGGCACCAATGGTGATTTCTTTCTGATCAATGAAGTCCTGCACATAATATTTTAGTTTCATGCATTTGAGGGTGGTGTGACCTTTTACCCTATAAAATTTGTAGTACTCATTGTCTTTGTACCATGCAGCTTTGGATTGGCCTGGGGCAATTTGCTGGGTAGGAGGAAATTTGATGAGGTTTTCCTTAGTCAATTTCTCAAAAATGACATGCAATGGCTCACCAAGGGGTGTATAATTTCTAAGTGTAGGTTGGAACTTGGGCTTTGGTCCTGTAGCTACATTGATGGCATTAGCTTGATTGCTAGACCCTTGAAAGTTGGGTCTTGGATTGTAGCCTTGATAGCTTTGGTGATTCTGGTGTTGGTAGTTGATAGTTTTTTGATTGTTTGGTTGATAAGGTGGGTTGGACTAATTTTGGGAAGGACCAACAATATTCACATGTCTGGTGCCAGTGACGTCGTCTGTTGCAATGTGCTTGTTTTTCTTCCAATACCTAGACTTGTCATTGGAATGTGATTAATTTTGGTTGGCTTCCTTGTAAATATTGACCACACCATATTTAATGAGTCCTTGCTCAAGGATCATTCCTTTTTCTTTGATATCTTTGTAGGTCTGCAAACAGTTCATGGTCATGTGGTGAGCCAAGCTGGGATGGGCATTATCAATAAACATTTTCACCAAATGGTGTTCTGGCAAGGTGCAAGATATGCAGGTGGTAAGGGTTTGCCATCTTTGTAAATATTTGAGAAGGCTTTCTCTACCTTTTTTCTTAGTGTGGACAAGATCAACTACTGAGAGCTCTGTTTCAACAAGATGGGCATATTGGGCTACAAATGCCTCAGACAATTTAGCAAAGTTTTTAATTGTGCCATATGGGATTCTATAAAACCATTCAAGAGCTCATTTGGCCAAGCTTTTGGGAAAGAGATGCAAGAGGAAGATGTCACTATATGTCACTTCTTGGTGGTGCATGTAAAATTCTTTGATATGTGTGACAGGGTCTCCTTTTCCTCTGAATTTGTCAAACTTGGGTATCTCAAAGTGTTTGGGAAATGGTGTCATGGTAATGGCTCTGTCAAATGGGTAAGGACACACATTTTCAAACTTGAAGGTTTTTGGATCATTTCCCTCCTGGATGTTCTTCAAAGCTATCTTCATGGCTTCCCATTCTAAATTAATGGGTGATGGCTAGGGTGCACCCAATGTAAGAGTGTCCTAAGGTAGGTATGTGCTAGATGGGGCAATGGAACATGGATGGCTTTGAGGTATGGGCTGGTAGGGATTGTACATGGCTTGGGCAACTGAATCGTGGATGATGGGTTGCTGAGGCGGAGGAGGCACATATTGCTGCATGTGTTGTGAGGCTTGCTGCTGATATGGGATTTGGGATAGGGATTGAGGGACATAGGCTGGCTGTGGGATAAATGGATTGCTTTGTGGAGGTAAGGTATAAGATGGTTGTGAAGCTTGGAGAAAGGATCAGGGAGTTTGTGGAGCTTGACTTGGGATTTGAGGAGTTTGACCAATATATGTGGGTTGTGCCCCCATTTGGGAGGGTATCATGGCAAAGGACGCCAAGTAATTGGTGGTTGGTGGTGGTGGATTTTCTCCTAGAAGTGGCATAGAAAAATAGTTAGTAATAAGAGGTAATGGATTAGTTGGTGGTGGAGGTGGTGGGAATTGAAAGCTTGGGAATGGAACTGATGGGGTTTGATAGCTTGGTGGTTGGATTTGAAAGCTTGGTAGAGTGGTGGCAGGAGATTGGGTCACTTGAGAGCTTGGCAGAACATTGGCAGTAGCTTGTGGGGTTTGATAGCTTTGTGGAGTGAGGGCAGTAGCTTGTGGATTTGTGGCTAATGGCACTAAGCTCCAAGGACCTAGTGAAAATGATGGAATTGTGCTCTGAGCTGAGGTAAACAAGCTGGGGTTGATGAAAGGTTGATTTTTTGGCCCCATGGGTGGCATCCCAGTTGTATATTGCTGAGGTTGGCCAAAGATGCTAGCACTGATTTGGGAGATGGGTGGATTTGGAAGGCTGGGTTGGAGAGTAGTAGCAACAATAGTGAAGGGAGTGAATGATGAGGTGTTTTGGGTGAAGGGGGTTTGGGATGGAGTGGTATGGACCAATGGTGGAGTGGTGGTGGCTGGATTGGCTTGCGGAAGGGAGATTTCAACTTGAGTGGAGGCTGGTATGTTTGGGTCTATTTGATCATGAGGATTGGCTTGAGGCTCTTCTTTTGGCACATATTGAGGATAATCTGAATCATAAGAGCCTATTGGGAGTGGTAGTTGACCAAACAATACGTGAGATGGATCTGATAAGAGAGGAGGTCTTCCAAAGTCGAAGGCTCCTATATTGTCCCTTTGAAAGTTAGCCATGATTGTTTCTTTGTTCTTGTCTATAATGGTGTTCACCAATACTGCATTTCGTGGTTAGTTCATGAAAGCTTCAATTTTAGTAGGTGATGGTATAGTGTTCTCTGGGTTGAAGGATGGTTGAGTGCTCAAGGGGAGCAATGCTATTTGATCCAAATGATAGGGTTCCATTGTTTCTTTCTTCTTCTTGGCTAAGTGAGTGATAGGTGGCATGAAAATGTTCCTAGGGATGAGATGCAACAATGTTGATGGATGCCAAGGGGGAAGGCTTTTCTATGCAAATGATTTCCTGGGTTGAGGCAAATTTATATGACAAACCTAAGGAGGATTGGGTTGGGGATTCTAACTTCAAAGATATGTCGCCCAATCATGAAAGGTTTGCTTTCCTATGTGCAAGCTTGGTGGTGATTGTGTCAACTTAAGGATAGATTGATGATCCTTTAGGAAAAACACGAGATTGACCACTTGTGGATCCCAACCTTTAGCTCAAGGTGATGAGGGATAACAAGTGACAAAGCTAGATTACCCTAGACAAAGCTTTGTCAAAGGGATAACCTTGTTGAGATTGGTGGATTTGTAAGATGGTAGGAATGGCAGACTTTGGCAAGGTGACAACAATTTTGAAGGCTTGGATGTGAAGTTTAGGCTTTTGGGATGCTAGCTAGGTTTGAAGGGATTGGTTTGGTTCTAAGGAAAAGATCTTAATGAGATGGGTGAGCTAAAATTCTTAAGGGGATGACTAAGGGTGGCTGGCTTACCTACAAGGATGACTCTAAAGTGGAGCTTATGCAAGAAGATATGGAGGAACAAGGGGGCCTAATCATAGAAATCATGCCTAGTTGGTAAGGCATAAGTAGGGTTAACTCCTGGATGCTTGCTAAATTTGATAGTGTGATCTAACCAAGCATCTTGAAGGCTTCATCGACAGCTTTGTCTTCTACTTTGTGGAGTTTGGCAATTTGAGGGCTTGGTGTTACTTCCTTTTTCTTAGCTGCAATTTCTTGGTATGCCTGAGATGGCTTGAGTTTGGCTTTTTGAAACTTCTATTTGGGTTTGGGTTGTTTTGACATAAATTCTTGAATCTGCTTGGCTTAGAGAGATTTTGGTTGTTTTGCTTCAACTCGTTCAACTTTTAGAATAGGCAGTGACTACGCTAAGTATGCCTTAAGCTAGGATTGACTAAGTTTGGCAAACATTCATTCAAAAAGTGTAAAATCAAGCAATAGATAGGAATAACCAAATAGAAATTTTTGATTTTCAAAATATGATACTTGCGCCAAGGAGTGTTTATGTTTTACAAATTTTTAGATCAGTCACTTCAAACACATTAACACCCTAGATGGTTGTTTGCAAGGTTGACAGTTGGTTTAGCTAGGGAGTCCTCGATATACCCAAGGTACATGAGGCCCAAATCTGTAGATGAAAACAAAAAGATGTCACACAGCCGAGAGGAGCGGTAACCCACTTCTCCTCTTTCAATTCTCAAGGGTATAAAGTTCCTTGAGGCTTAGCCTAAGTGACAAAATCTTGATCCCAAGAGAGGTGTCTTTGGATTCACCTCTCGATCTTTATACTCCATCGAAACACTGGAGTTGAGGTCATCCCAAGGGGTGATGAAATCCCCAAGCAGGCCTCCTAAAATTTAAACAAGATTTTGGATCCTAATCTTATGCACCCAAGATGGCCTCAAAAGACGACAAGGGGAGAGAAGACTTGGATGATCTTGGGCTAAAAGACTGAATTCTTTTCCAACTGACGCTTAAGTTTTTCGGATCTAGACCTTGCAAACACACATGTTTAGGATGCAAATGTTCAATTCCAAATTGAAGCATTAACAAAAGTAAAATTGATTGAAGAATGAATACACCAAGAATATTTAGGGTCAAAAAAAGTAAACTCGCGCTCCTGGAGGCCCTCCATGTCAAGTATCGATTGATTTTTCTTTAAGGCATTCAAGATTGAGTGTGAGTTTGTTTTAAGCCCAAAATAAAGATGTGTAAAACTCGATTTCAAGCACGCGCTCGGAGGCCCTCCACATCAAGATTTGTTCAATTTTTATGCCCAAATGAAGTGTTAGCAAGACTAATGTGCATTCAAGAAATTTTCTATCTTAGAAAAACCAATAAAAACTCAAGTGAGTGGAATTTGATTTTTGTGGAGCACTTAACACCTTCTCAGGTAGACCCATCCCCATATATGGCGTTGATATTGCAACCAATGGTTAGAATGATGGGTGATTAAAGAGGGTGAGTCTAACAAAAAATTCACTCAAAGTGTCTTTATTTTTTTTATAACTTAGAAAGTTTCTAAAATGTAGATTCTTTTTATGTCCCAAAAGATGAAGTGTGAGATATTGTAATGATTAATTGACCTTTTGCATTCAAGATTGGATTTGTTGTTTTAATCATGCATTCATAAATAATAATAAAAATTGATTTTAATCCATGGCACTCAAGAGTGATTTTAGCAACATGCATTCAAAGACAAGTGATTAAACATTCAAATTTTTTCCTTTAAGCATTCAAGATTGAGATTTTGTGTGTTGTTTTAAGAACTTTGAAGTGCTTTTTTTTAACCTTAGATCATTCAAGTTTGTTTTGGACTTAAAAGTGAAAATGACTCTTTGGAATTTGGTTTTCATTCAAAATTTTGTGTTCTAGTTTGCATGTTTTAAGCCCAAAAATGATATTCCTAGATTGTTTTGATGCATGAAAAATCTAAGAAACATTCAAGATTTTGCAACAAGACATTTGTTTGGAACAAATAACAAAGCTTTTAGAACAATTTTGGCAACCATTTAGGACCCTTAGTTTTCATGAGATTTTTAAAATAACTTTAAAATATTTGCAAAAGAGGTTCATTTTATCTTTGATTGATGCTTTGAGTTTGATTTAGATTTTAGTGTGCACTTAGTGTTGATTTTGAACCTTTTGAAATGGAAATTTGAAGTTCTTTTTAAATTCCCAAAAATGAAGTGTTCCTAACTTTGCATGAATGCATCTAAAACCTTGATGTTGCAAGGATGCAAATGATTGGATTGGTTTAGTTTCATTTGTTAAAAGATTATTTATTTTTTTTGCAAATTTTTAGTTTTTAATGGATTTAAGTATGATTTGGGGGTTCATTTTAAGCATTAAATAGAAGTGTGTATGATTTTGCTTTCTTAAAAAAAAATGGCCAAGATCTTCCACAAGAAGAAGAAGAAGAAGAAGAAGTAGATGGAATAAGAAGAATATAGACAAGAAGAGGAAGAAGAATTCCAAGTGCTTTGTCCACCTATAAGCTTGAAAAATTTGCAAACACTATGAGATGGACTATGAGTTCCTTTGTCTTCTTCATGCTCATGTGGACCTACAAAAACAATTTATACAATCCCACCAATCACAAAAATAAGAAAAAATAGCCAAAATTAGAAAATGACATACAAAACTTGACTAAAAAAGCTAATGAAGATGACCCATGTGGGGTCCCACCGGGTGTGCCAAAATGTATATGAGCAATGTTAGTATGCTAATAGAAACCAAATTTAAATAAATCTTCTACAAACTAAACAAAATTCATAAACTTCAAGATAGACTAAGATGAGCTCTCAATTGAGAATATGAGCCATTAATGGGCTCTCTCAATGAGAAGCTCTCTTGTTGAGTGGCTTTGTCTAAATAGATAGGATGTATGCTCAAGCTTATGCTTAAAAAAGGGCTTCAAATGGAGTTAGAATTTGGGTGTGAGTGTATGGTTTTGATGTAAAATGGCTTCTTAAAATGGCATTATGACTTTACTTTATGGATTGTGTTCTTTTGCAAAGGGGAAGGATCCAATTTATAGGCAAGAGGCTTGAGGGATCAAGGGCTAGGATGCAAGGATGGGAAAAAGCTTATGGAAGGTTTAGATTGAATGAGAGGAGAGCACATGGATTGTGCTTCCTTACAGCCAATCAGGGAGTGACACATGTCACAAGGTGAGAGGATGGAGGAAATGGAAAGGATGAGTCAACAAAGGAGGCTCAAGGGATAAAATCTTCATAAAGACCCTCATAATGGCTTGTAAGAGCAATGAAAGGGCTTGGAAGAGTCATTTATGGCCTAGTGGGCTTCATAAAGTTTTATGGTTGGGATATTTTGAGGGAGATGAGAGGAATTTTGACTTGGGCTTGATTAGGAAGGTTTTAAGTTTGCTTAGGATTGTGCAAATGATTAGATGATGGATTAGGATGGTTTAGGATTAGCTTAGGGATAGGCAAGTGGATGGCATTTAATGAGGGTGGGTGAAGGAAGAGATATTTGTTAACTTTGGCTTGGGTTAGTAAGTCGTAACCCATGTTTAGGGAATGTGACAATGTTAGGAGGGGATTAGGATTAGGTTTAAAGACATCTCCTAGAATAGTCTAGACTTTGGATGAGGATAAAGACTTTCTAGAATAGTCTAGAACTTCCTAGGATGAGGATGAAGACTTTTTAGAAGAGTCTAGAACTTCTTAGGATGAGGATAAATTAGATTTTTAGGAAATAAATAAAGTTTTATTTATTTCAAGGGTTTGGGTTGAGGAGATATTTATTAAAACTTTTTTAATAAACATGAGGATTAATATTTAATCTTAATTAAATATTTTGAGTTGGGATTAGGGGTAGGAAATGATGGGATTAGCCTTTAATCAAAATTAAAGAAAGATTAGAAGATTTTGGAAGAGGTTAGTGGTCTTAAGGAAATTGGCCAAGTTTTGGGCAAAAAATAAATTAGTTATTTATTTTGAGATTTTTGGTCAATTTATGAATTAAATAATTAATAAATAAGGAAATAATGTTTAAATAAGATTTAAACATTTTTGGGAGGGATTCCTTAATTAAATATTTTTAATTAAGATAAAAGAATTTAATGGCATAAAAAAAATTAATTAATTAAATAAATAATTAATTAATAAATGATGATGTCATCAGGAATTTTTCAGAAAATAAAAATACTTTATTTTCTAAAGGATTTTAGGTGTCCACACCTCTCACTTGTTTTTTCTTTGCCCTTTTTTGAGAGAGATATGGAATAGATGGTGGGAGGCTTGGAAACATGATTGTATTCATGCTAACTCTCTAATTGACTCTTTGGAGAGTTTAGGCCGACCTCTAGTGAAGACTTCTTTCCTATGGGTAGCTTGGACAGTCAGGCCGACTCTCATTCTCTAGAAACCTTAGCTGGAGAGGAACTCCAGATTTTTTGTGACTTGAAATTAGTGAGTTTTCAATTGTGGAAGATGATTCTTAGCAAGCTTCAAGAGACTATTTTTTCTAAGTGTGATATGTCTAAAAGTATTGATCCTGGTGATCATGCTATTGTGAGGAATTTGAACTTGGGTAATAGTAGACAAGGATTCACCCTTGGAAATAGACATCGCCATGTCAAGCAATGAGTTTGTTAGGATGGGAGGTTGACTCCTCCCCTAGTTGCGACCTTAAAGATTAATACGGATGGTTCTTCTCATGGGAACCTTGGTCATGCTAGTATTGGGGGTATAGGTAGAGGCAATGATGGTGCTACAATTTTTCTCTTCTCTATTTACAAAGGTCAACACTCTAATAATCTGATGGAGGCTCTTGTTATTAAGATTGCGGTTGAGAGAGGATGCTCTTTAGGCTAGAAGAGGATCATCTATGAATTTGATTCTAAAATTGTTGTGGACATGTTGAATAACCAAAGTTTGGAGGATGTTAGTTGGAAATTAGCCTCCTTGGTTAGACAAACTCTAAGTCTTTGTAGTTCCTTAGACTCTGTTTCTTTTCGTCATATCCCTAGAGAATGGAATAGAGTGGTTGATTGTTTGAAAAAGTGGGCTTCAAAGAACATGGATGGTTGGGATATTAGTGGAAGGGATGAGTTACCTTCTAAGCATCAAGGGATCATTAAGAAACTGTTATTAGGAGACAGGAATATGTAGTGTTGATGTGAGCCTTGGGCCATTGCTCTATACTTTGATTTTGATTGAATAAATTTTTACCCCCTTTTTAAAAAAAATGCTTGGTGAATCTTCTAGCACCCATTTTGTAGGGAAGTTTTCATTTTTTAAGACAACAAAGGTATTTTTTAAATATTTGGCTTGGTGCATTCTACAACACCCATTTTGTAGTCAATTATTTAGATTATTTATCAAAAAATGGGTAAGTTTATTTATAATCTCTAGACTCAACTATAATAACATATATTTCTAGAGATATTCGACCCTTTTTCACATAAATCACACAACAAAGTGAAATATTTACTTCTCCCTCTTTTCCATTTCACCTAACATAACACAACTTTCTAGCCAATAGAATCCATGCCTTTAACATGAATCACCTAACATATCACACCTTGCTAGCTAGTAGCATACATGGCTTCCCATGGACCCATTACTTATTTACCTTTCTACTTGTTGGATCATGGCTTCTTATCTCATCAATTTGTGTATGAATGATGAAGGGTACTCGCCTTATTAACACAAAGTCATACGATAGAATAGAGAAATAATAACAAATTACTAGAATAGTAAATTGGCTTTTTATTATTTCATCCTGGATCATAGCTTCTTATCTCATCAATTTGTGTATCAATGATGAAGGGTATTGCCCTTATTAACACAAAGGCATTCAACAGAATAAAGAAATAATAACAAATTACAAGAATAGTAAATTGGATTCTTATTATCTATATAGAAATAAAATTTTAATTCTTAGAAATATGAAATGCAAAGCCATGTGGAAGTTTTCATTACTATATTCTAGTAAGCCAAACCTACCATATACATCCTCATAACTATCCTAGATAACCCATGGGCCTTCATTAAATAGGTAATTCTAAACCACCCAAGAATGTTCTATAATTTTTAACTCTAAACTTTGAGATCGACCAACCATATTATTATTTATCTTTAATTGCATTAGAGAAGGTCCCAACAACTTTATGAACTCAAAATAACAATTTAAGGAATTTCATTTTCTTTGATTTCAAGTGGCACAACTTTCAAAGACCATGGCAGTTGCTTTGATTGTCTATAATGAGCTCAATTCAAAACTTTAATTAACTTCTCTACAATAGTTGACAATGTGAAAGTTCTATTCAGCTGAGGTATGACCCTTTTTCAAAGCTTCTCAAACCTTCAAATCTAAGTTCAAAGTTTTTATACCCTATTGCTAATACCAAAGTTTTTTAGTATCTTCAAAACTATATTTGATAGTTCAATGAAAATTTACTTGCATGATGACATATTCAAAGTGAGCCTCCAAGGAAGGAATTGGAAAATTATAATCTCAAACAACCAACTCACTAACAATAGTAAGCTTCCACATGACTCTGCACTAAGATAGCCCATATTGAAAAGATAAACTAGAAATATATTTGGATGATGCAATATTTCCCTTACACCCAGGATGCTCTTGTATCAATTAGATTTCTCTTTCTATAAAATTATTTATGCTCTTACCATAACATTTTGAGAATTATTTTAGCAATTGAGACATATGGAATGTCAATGTCTATTCAATTAGTTGTCTTGAAACTCTTTCTTTTATTACTAACCCCCTTTTTGTATGCCCTTTATTTTGCTTGGTTTCCTCAATTTTCTCTTATTTTTGGTCTTTCTTTATTTTATCTTATTTTTTGTCCTCCCTTGGATGTGATTATGTGAGTTAAGATCTTAATCTTGAAGTTTGTTTTCTCAAACCTAGTGTCATATCACCTCTTGGTAGCATTTATCCTAGCTGATATCTCTTTCTCTCTTTCTTCTACTTTATTGTGAACATATGAGTTTAACTTCATGCTCCTGCTAATGTGGGGGATAAATGTAGTTTCATAAATTATAACCTCTTTTAATTTCCCAATTCTTTTTGGGCCCTTTCCTAAGCATGTCTTCTCACTTCTCTTTATAAACCTATTTATGGTATATTTGCCATCAAAATATTTTTATATGGTAGCACGGATTATGGCACAAGGCACCATAGTCCCCAAACTTTGACCCAAATTTAAATATGTTAGTGTGTTGGGTCCTAATAATTATTATTTGATCTTGATACTTGCATGTGACTATTGGAGGTGGGCCTAATTTATGAAATACATTCGAAGCCCTATAATAGAGAATCATTTTAATTTATTTAAACATCTATCATCAACATATTCACTCCACATCAATCATTATAAGTAATTTTTTCATATTCGAGCATTAAGGAGTATCAAGTTACAACAATATTCATAAAAGGGATCTTTCATGGTCAGTTTCTTTTTGTAAAGTCATGTTGTTGTGTCAACACTTGAATGTCCTTGATCCACCTAACAATAGGTGTATAATAATCATGCCCAATGTTGTAATTAGGAATAGTATATACAATCTGAGGACTATTTTCCCCACCATGAGGTGCATTTACTTTTTCAACCTAGGAACATATACTTGAAATGGTCGGCACGCTATGTGCACCTGGTTTCTTAATAAGTCATTATGCTTATGCTGCAAGAAAGTAAAATGCAAGGAAAGAACCTACACTAGTGTTACAGGAAACTAACACACTTAACTCTTCACTATAACGAATGCTAGAAATACAATTAAATACTAATTATATTCCAACTCAATTCATCTACTTTAACTATTCTTACAAATGTTGCAAGAACACTCACAAAGTATGATGCTATAGGAAGGAACTTATAACTTCTACCTGCAATACTAGAAATACTGAAAAAAAATCTATACTACTCTAATCCAATCCACCTCCCAAGTGGGCCCCCTTGGTTAGCTTCTGCTAATCTACAAACACATAGTGTAAACCAAGAGCTATTTCATTATGTTCCAAAAATTCCTTACATGAGAATGATACATAAAACTATAAAAACAACCCACTACAAGAGTCAACAATTTCTTTTCATAAAATTTATTCTAACCTCCTAACACCATTGATCTAATCCCTATAAATAGAGGATCGACACTTATTCAAAAATAAGAAAGCAAACTAACTAACTATAAATCCATTAGAGAAAAAGAAAGAAGGTAATAGTCATGGTATGAGTAATAAAGTCTGGACAACTGATTTGACACAATAGTAAATGTAGAGAAAATATAGCAATTCTTCATAGCTCCTCCTTGGTAGCAGTTGTGTCTCTTGGTACCATTATGACTTCTTCCACTCCACTACAGCTAAACCTTAACATTTTTTCCTTGAATGTCGTCAACCATCTTCAATGTTCCTCTTGAATGCTTTCAACCATCTTCATCTTCCTTTGCTAACAAGTTAGTTATAATGCAAAGATATCTACAAATAAGCATAATCAAATTAAATCCAAATATTAGAACACACATTTTGATGGTTATATGAAATACTGCATTATATATATAATATTGGCAAAATATGACATACTATCTACCCATAGGTTAATGGTTCTATTCTAGACTTTAATCATTAGTTCAAGTAAACATAAGTTCACAAATGTCTTGGTGGTATTAAAAAAGACTATTAAAATTATTATAAAATAGAGGCAATAATTAGCCTCATCATCTACCCCCTTGTAAACTGATGCTTGTCCTCAAGCATTGCATTTCCTAGTCAATGATTTGAATTCTCAAACATCAATCCTCCCTCTCTTGCTACTTTAGAAGGTGTAGTAGAATCCTCATGTTCTTTCCCAAACTTCCCTTCTAGTGTCCTCGTGCAGCTTGTCAAGTCTATCAACATTAATATCATAAAGGTGCCACATGAACATTGAAGGTTGCATTGTAAGTGGGCACCACAGTTCTAGCTTCGCCTATTTCCCCAACTATATATACTTTGGAACTCGGTGAAGGGCAGCCTCTAAATTGATAGGACTATTTGGCTCTGATATTTTGAGTGTCTTAGGTAATCTACCCCACCTTCTTTTAACACCAACCATGGCTCTCTTAAAGGTAAAGTAAGTTAGGTTATCATATTCTACATAGACTGTCATGTCCCCTTTTCAAATAATTAAAAATAATAATATTTGCTAAGGCAGGCAGGCCCAAAAAGGTGAAGTTTCGGAAAAAGGGGATAATCTTTGGAAGCTAATGGACTAATAAATGAAAATTATTATTAAAATATGTTTTATCAACCCCTCTTGGACGTGAGTTAGGGTTATGCCCTCTTTTAAGGGGTTTGGAGGCATTTTGGGCTGATTCCAGAACTTGATTTTTGCTCATTTCTTTGTTATTCTTCAGAGGCTGCCAAACCTGTGGAGAAGGAGACCCAAGAATGGGAGTTTGTAGGTTTCCAAGAAGGCTAAGGATGGGATTTTGAAGCCATTCCATGTGCATGCTCATGCAGAGTTTTCCTTTGTGCTGAACAGTGC
This sequence comes from Cupressus sempervirens, assembly GCA_028749045.1. Lineage (NCBI taxonomy): Eukaryota > Viridiplantae > Streptophyta > Pinopsida > Cupressales > Cupressaceae > Cupressus > Cupressus sempervirens. The sequence continues at coordinate 727,246,273 of CM053785.1, forward strand.
AGATTTGTGAGTTTTCGGGTGTATTTTTTTGTAAGAGTTTGGTGTTTCCGGTTGAGTATTTCATATCAGTTTGGGTTGCTGCTGTATATCAGAATTTTAAATGTTAAAATAGAGCTGAAAATATGTATTTGGATATGATTATACTTCTGTGATAGATTATTAAGTTTTTGTGGTGAATTCTGTGCCATTTTGTGCTATTTTCGGGAGCCCGATGAGCATTGTTTTTGTCCTTTGTTTGGGAGCTATTGTGTGCATGTTATACAGATCTGGAAATTAAATTTTATAGTTTTTTATGCTGCTCAATTTTTTGTAAAAATTTCCACTTTCAAATTTATTAATAATAGGTGAAGCTATGAAGCTTTTAGCACTATTTCTAGCATACCCGATTTGGGGTTTATTGAGAAATTGGTGGATCTTTGAAATATTGGTTGCTTGATTTTAAAGATCTGATTTGAGGCTTGAAATATCATACAAAATCAGGAAAGGGACATTTCAGTGGTATCAGGAGGTAGTGAGAAAGGATATTACGCAGATTGATAGTAATGATCAACTTGATACTCAAATTGAGACAATTGTATATGGGTCGTTAAAGGGTGATATCACAGGTATTCAGGATGGTATAGTTGCAACAGGTAGTGACTACAGCATAGTGGGTTCAAATGATGATTATGAGGATGTTGTTGTGCATGATGGTGAGATACCTGGTAGAGATGAGTAGACATTGAGCATTCATGACTTTGCTGAGAAAGAGTACCAGGCATAGTTAAATGCTTCATCACATGAGGTTGAGGCTGGTAGTACTTCACACAATTTGTCCAGCTAGCTGAAAGTGAACAAAGACAGTATTGTGACTTCATTATCTCATCATGACAGGTATGTGGAGTTGGTATTGGTCATATTACTCAAGTGAGAATTTTTCTTGAGTTACCAACTGATTCTAGTTTACAGGATATGGACTCGAGATTGTTATATTGGCGTTTGGGACTCAGTTGACTGGAGATCTTTAACACTTTTTGGTAGCAATGTTTGTTTGGGTGCTATCATGGATTTGATTAGCAAATTGCACAGTGTTGTCTTTTCTTGTGCTAGGAGCTTGTTCGATGTCGGTATTAGTTTTTATACATCGGTGTTGGGCTTTGTTCATATATCCAGTCGACCATACTTGCTGGAATGTGGTGATGATCTTTCATATTTGGCAATGTGTATAGATGGGTCCCAGGATCATATTGGCATTGATGACATCCAGGAGGATGCAGTGGGTAGTTTTGAAGACTTAGTTTCCTTGGTAGTTTCTTTTGGTATAGAGGAGTTGGGCAGCAGTGCTATAGTTTTTGATACTCTGTATGTTGATATGAGCTTTGGAGTTGATTCACAGGATATGGATGGTAATACTCTAGAGACTAGTAACTTTGAGGATACTCCTTTAGACAGTGCATTAGAGGAGGTTTGTAGGAGACAGTCTAGCCAGTGACATCATGTGTCTAATCAGTTGAGAGTTAGTGTGTGAGACATTGCTATTGCTTGCCAAAATTTTGATGATGCTCGTCAATTGTTAGCAGTTTATGGATGGGGTTCTCCTACTAGTGATGAGCAAGGAGGCAATTATGTTTCCTTGATAGAATTCCACTCTTTATGGGAGGCTATCTGGATTCTGAGACAGGATTATATGCAGTTGGTAGCTGACAGAGATTATCTTATGGAGTGGGGGAGTACAACATATGATGCATTATTGGCCAAGGAAGATGAGGTGAGTGAGCTTACTCAGCAGCTCGAGGTGACTCCTGAGATTCTTGAGAGTACACAGTTGGCATTCAAGGAGTCACAGTTTCATTTGGCTAAGGTGACCATGAAGTAAGAGCAACTACAGTCTTTACCAGATTCTATATAGTCACAAGCTGTGGTGTCTAGTGATCTGAGGATGTCCATGGTCGAGATTGTCAAAGATAGTGGAGATGGGGATGCATCCATCCTTGATACTAACATTAGTATATCAGGTTCATCCCCACTAGATTCAATTTTAGTTGAGTTGGGTGCTACAGTAGATTGTTGTGGTATGCCTGACATGGTGGTGACCTCTAGTACTGATGGCACAAAGACTGGAGATGTTGTATCAAAGATCATGTGTGATTTTGGTGAGCCGATAGTTGGCATGGTTCCTACTAGTAATACTACTCCCTTGGTGATGTCTTCAGAGGTAGTAGTCAGTTCCAACTTGGTTAGTGATCGATTGTAGTTAGTTACATCTAGATTGCAGTCTAAGCCACTGACTAAGATTGGTGTATTCTATCAGCATTATGTGAGGTATGGTCATCAATTTACCTTTGATGACCATGTTGATGAGATGATGATACAGAGATGTACTTTGGTTCCTAGTGCTTATCATCAGTTATGAGATAGTTTGATGCCTCGAGATGAGAGTTGTGATGGGCATGACATGGTGATAGGTTCTATAGTTGACAGCTTGATAATACATGACTTAGAGCAGGAGTTTTGGAGTGATGCTTCAGCGGGTGTTGTTATTGGTTCTACTCCTTTGGCTATGACATCCCCTGACTTAGCTAGTGATCAGTCACAGTGGGTTGTATCACTTGTTCATGGTGAGCTATTGACTGAGGTTGGTTTTTTTTATCAACATTATATTGCAGGGTATGTACATCAGTTAGCATTTGATCCTTGTGTTGAGGAGTTGATAGTAGACAAACTTGGTTTGGGTTCCATTTCTTGTTGTTTATCTTGTGATTTCTTTTCACCGTCAGGGGTGCATGGGAGTTATGGTTATGAGACATTTTTTGGTGATCTACAGAGTTGTGTTGACTGCAGGAGTTGTACAATGTGTGGATTCTCCATACTTGGTACAGTTTCATTCGGGAGCATTCACCATTGTTACAGAGTTGGATTGTACATTCCGTATAGGCCAGTGGGATGCGTTGATGGTATTTACTATGTTGGCAATTTGATTTGTCGACTTTACTTGAGTTTTGATGTTCTAAGAGTTTGTGTCTCATGGGTTTCTGACTGTGGAAGTTGTGACTTTGGAGTTTGGTTGAGTAGTAATTGTCAGTTTGATTATGATTCCTCTTGGTTATATTGCAGAGGCTATTGCAGGAGCCTATGTTGATTGACAATAGTATAGTTCATGACTACATTTGGGATCCAGGTGGATTGATTGGTCTATTTTTCAACCATTTCTTGAGGACAAGCAATATTTGGAAGGGGAGGACTTGTCATGTCCCCTTTTCAAATAATTAAAAATAATAATATTTGCTAAGGCAGGCAAGCCCAAAAAGGTGAAGTTTCGGAAAAAGGGGATAATATTTGGAAGCTAATGGACTAATAAATGAAAATTATTATTAAAATATGTTTTATTAACCCCTCTTGGACGTGAGTTAGGGTTATGCCCTCTTTTAAGGGGTTTGGAGGCATTTTGGGTTGATTCCAGAACTTGATTTTTGCTCATTTCTTTGTTATTCTTCAGAGGCTGCCAAACCTGTGAAGAAGGAGACCCAAGAATAAAAGTTTTCAGGTTTCTAGGAAGGCTAAGGATAGGATTTTGAAGCCATTCTATGTGCATGCTCATGCAAAGTTTGCCTTTGTGCTGAACAGTGCAGATTTGTGAGTTTTCGGGTGTATTTTTTTGTAAGAGTTTGGTGTTTCCGGTTGAGTATTTCATATCAGTTTGGGTTGCTGCTGTATATCATAATTTTAAATTTTAAAATAGAGATGAAAATATGTATTTGGATATGATTATACTTCTGTGATAGATTATTAAGTTTTTTTGGTGAATTTCAGGCTATTTTGTGCTATTTTCGGGAGCCCGATGAGCATTGTTTTTGTCCTCTATTTGGGAGCTATTGTGTGCATGTTATACAGATCTAGAAATTTAATTTTATAGGCTATTATTCTGCTCAAATTTCTGTAAAAATTTCCACTTTCAAATTTATTAATAATAGGTGAAGTTGTGAAGCTTTTGGCACTATTTCTGGCACACCCGATTTGGGGTTTATTGAAAAATTAGTGGATCTTTGAAATATTGGTTGTTTGATTTTAAAGATATGATTTGAGGCTTGAAATATCATACAAAATCAGGAAAGGGACATTTCATAGACCTTGGTTCTATTAGTGAAGATTATATCCCTTATCTCCTTGTGCATATCCCCATAAGTCAATCTAAACTAGTCAGTAAGAATTTCCTCTAGTTTAATGTTCTCAGCTCTCAATAACAGGGGCTCTATTCTTTTATCATCTTTGTAATTATTCAATTTTCTATCATAATTAGCTTCATTATGCATCTAGGACATCAAAGCCTTCAGATGTATATCCCCTATGTAGAGTAAAGGATTCCATTGAGTTTCTGTTGGGATGATAAAATTATGCACATATAACTCATAGAGTATGTTTTGTTGCTAGGATGGTAGAGTCTGGTATAAACCATAGAATTCCTAAGCTGATTTGAATTATAAATTTATGTACTTGAGGGTTAGCATAAGTTGGAATAAAAGGAATTTTTTCTTTAAACACATAGCATAAATCCAAGGTGGTGGTTTGCAAGCGAGTACTTGATTAGCCAATTTGACGGGATGATCCATCCTTTGTTTTTGGTTTGCCAATTTCTCTTTCAAATCTATAATTTCTTCACCTTGGGACACTATGACTTTCTTCATCTTCTTCCTCTCCTCTTCCCATAGGTTTTAAGCAAGCATATGTTTTCCATACAACTGGAAAAGAAGTTTTTGCAGGGTAATGGAACCACTATCCTCTTCATAGTTTTTTTTCTTTTTCCTCTATTCCCTCCATGACTGCTCTAATAAATTTGTAAGCTATGTGGGTTTGTAGGGAACTAGGCTGATATCTTTATAGCTTGGAGTACCTTGTTGGTTTTTTGGGGAATCATTTTGATTTTCATTTACTTCAACCCTACATTCCTCATTAGAGTTTTTAGGAATGTTTGAAGTTTCAAGGTGAGGAGGAGAGTCATTCGGAACAATTTGTACTGGGGATTTTTTAGTGGATGGTTTGGATGAAGTAGACTAAGCTTCTACTGACACTTTAGAAGTTTGTCCCCTCATTCTAGGACTTCTTCTTATAGGGGTCTCCTCAAGTATCATAGCCTTCTTCCTACTACGTCTTTTTGGTGTCTCTACTATAGGAGTGATTGTTGCAGGACCCATCTTAGTTTTCTTTTGCTTTGCAACTGTAGGGTTTGGTTTTTCTACTACCAGAGCTGAGGTCTCTTCTTGTAATTTATTTTTTCTCTTTGCTCAGGCAAAGGTAGTTATTTTAGTCTCTTGAACAAGTAAGGGCACATTTTCTTGCACATTGCTGACTTTAACATCGTGAGTGCTTTGCTCAATAGGTTCATCAATGGGAGCTATATTTTCTTCATTGGGTTGTTTATTAAGGATAGCCTAGGGTTGTAGGGTTTTAGCTTAGAAAAATTCTACACATGATATGGGAGAGGCATCCCTAAGTGATCTCTCTATGATCAATTTGATTAGGGCATAGTGGGTGACAGATTTTCCCTTCCCCTTTTGGGTTTCTTCACCACTAATGCATAACATGTTATACAAGACATTGGGAACATTTACTGGATAATTGTGCCTTATATAACTGATCAATTTAAAATGATGTACATGCAAATATGAAAATCTTCCTTCATAGGTGAGGTACCTAATAATGTGCATAACCAGCTCATTGTATGGTGGGAGAAGAGATGTCCTTTTGCAACCCTGCTTGGTTATATCCAGCTAAGGATTAGTTGGTGTGATAAACTGAGCCCTAGCTTATCTTGCATCATGTGTATGAGGGTAATATTCTCCTACTATTGGTAACCTAGTTACTTCTACTATTCACACTTCTATAGCAACAACCGTCAATCCCCATACAGTAGCTTCTCCCTCATTAAATGTTCTTGTAAATTTTGTGGTTGCTTCTTCATCAAACACTGTTAAAACTTAAGAAATACCCTAAGTAGCCACATGCATTAAATCTTCTCACTACCTCTACATCTAAGAGTAAAATAGTATTCTCCACCAGTTCTCGTCCCTGCAATCATCCACCAATTTTTTTCTTAACAATTTCACTCTCTACTATGCTTGCACTATTTTCCTCTTCCCTCCTTTGAAATTAGGCTTTTTTTTTTTTTTTACGGACCCATTTTCACATTTCACACTCTTTTCAGCTAATTAATGTCATAAAAATTCATTATGAGTAGTAATAATGTAGTTTAATGAGGGTAAATCATAGATATGTGAAAATCATTGGAGAATTGAATTCGGATCACTTGAAAATTAAGTTTAGGTCACATCATAGCCTAACAATAAGGAATCATTATGGAATAAGAGTAAAACACCTAGACACTTGCGTACTTATAGAAATTGAGTTTTAATCAATAAAGGGAGTCTAAAGATTTGAAAAATATTAATGAATAAATAGGAATGTCATTGGGATTTAGTAACCTTCCCTACCCCCTATGAAACATGGACAAGTGTCCACACTTGTCATACTTAACACGAGGTATGGAACTTGCATAACACAGCAATAATATAAATAATGTAGTACTAGATATAAGCAACGAAATCTATGTAGTATAAATGAATAAATATTTGAAAAGCTTATGTATGTTAGTTGATCATTACATGTACCAACGGGTGGCAAAAAATACATCAGCAGTGATAGCATAGTTAGCAAATTGGCAGTGCTTATTGAAAGCATTGTAAAATGATGACATGGAAGGTGGGTGGGTGGTAGGTAAAGGAATGAGATGAGTTGGAAAATAAGAAATTAGAAAATGAATGGAGAATTTTGAACTTTATGTGGACATAAATTTTTTATTATGGGCATGCATGAAGAAATTAGTATTGAAGAGTTGCAAGCAGGGGGTCAGCACCTTCTACTACAGGAAGGGTTACCTGTTGTTCATTTGAAGTTAGCCATTGAAATTGCTATAGGAAGTCCTCTTTTGTTTGGGGCCATTTATATAACTTGAGTCTATGGCCATTGACTAAGAACATAAAAGGCACTAGATCAATGGTACTTATCTGGATGGCTCCATTTTCAAATACATGGTTTATTTCATAGGGACCCAGCCATCGTGTTTATAGCTTGCCTGGCATATTTTTAAATTTAGAATCATACAACAATGCCTAGTCACCAATTTGAAATTGTTTATTCTTAATGTGGGAGTCATGTCATTGTTTCCTTTACTTCTATATGATTTTGGTGCACTCCAAAGTAGCCTTACACATTTCATCCAAAGAATTAAGATGTAGAAGACATTCTTTCTGTGTTGTAGGAAGTTCAATGTTCAACTCCAATGTTGTTCTTAAAGTTTTATGTTCAAATTCAATGGGGAGAATTGCTACTTTCCCATATAGTAGTTCAAATTGTGTGAACCTTGTAGTAGTCTTCCATGTTGTTATGTAGGCCCAAACAACTTCTGGTAGTCTGCTATTCCAATCCCTTTAGTGCAAATGAACTATTTTTCTTAAGATGGCCTCTATCTCCTGATTTGTGATTTCTACTTGTCCATTAGTTTGAGGGTGATAGGGGCTTGATTTCTAGTGTCTGATATTATATTGTTTCATAAGTTTTGTGATCAAATTAGAAGTGAACTGAGCACCTTGGTTAGTGATAAGTTCATTGGGTACACCATAGCAAGTAAAGATTTCCTCATACAAAAATTCTATAACTTTGTGATCATGAACATGCTTCATTGCTTTGACTTCAACCCATTTTGTTAGGTAGTCAGTGCACACAAGGATATATGATTTCCCATTGGATGGAGGATCAATTGGACCAATGAAGTTCATTCCCCATTTATCAAATGGTGTTAATGCCAGTTGTGGATTGATAGGTATTTCATCTATTCTTGTTGTTCTATTCATCTTTTGACATTTATCACATTTTGTGTATAGTTGGTTGCATCTTTGTGAAGTGTAGGCTAATAGTAACCAGTTGTTAAAATCTTCAATGTTGTTCTTTTTGTTGCAAAGTGTCCTCCACATGGTTCATTATGACATGCATGTAGAATGTCATATGTCTCATCCTCTCTCACACATCTCCTCATAACTTGATTAGGTCCAGTGTAAAATAAGGTATTATCAATCCAAGAGGAATGGAAACTTTTCTCTACAAGCAACTTATTTTCCTTGTAAGAGAATTGTGCTAGCATTTTATTAGTTGCAATGTAGTTAGTAATGTCTGTATACCATGGAGTTTGGACAGCAATATGAAATAAATGCTCATCTAGAAATGCATCATCTATCAGAGCAGTGTCATTCTCATCATGGTGGATTCTTGATAGATAATTAGCTACCACATTGGCTTTCCCAAGCGTATCAATGATGGTGATATCAAATTCCTACAACAACAGTAGCCATCTTGCTAACTTTCTTCTAATAGTAGGTTTATTCATGAGGTATTTAATTGCTACATGATTAGTATGAATAAATATGGGATAGCCAATTATGTAATGCCAAAATTTGTTCAGAGCATAAACTACTGCTAACAGTTCTTTTTCAGTCACTATGTAGTTTAATTCTGGTCCATGAAGGCTCTTGCTAATATAGTATATTGCATTTTCAAGATGTTGGGTTTTTGTCCTTTAACTGCACCTATGGCATAGTCAAAAGCATCTATATGTATGTGAAAAGGCAAAGTCCAATTAGGACCCCTAAGTATTTGTGTAGTGGTCAACAATTATTTAAAATTTTGAAAGGAGTTGTCACATTCCTTTGTCCAGGTGAATTTAGCCTCTTTGGTAAGCAAGGTATAAAGAGGACTAGCTATCTAACTAAAATCCTTAATGAATTTTCTATAATAACTAGCATGTCCTAAAAAATATCTGATTTTTTTTCTATTTTTTAGGAGTGGGGAGTGTGAGAATTACCACTACTTTTGCAGGGTCTACTTGGATTCTAGCTTCAGAGATAAAATGTCACAATACTACTCCTTCCTACATCATTAGGAAGCATTTCTTGTTGTTGAGAGATAGATTGTGCTCTTCACATCAGATGAGTACCTTCTCCAAGTTCTTCAAAGCTTCCTCAAATGTGACACCAAATGTAGTGAAGTCATCCATATATGTCTCCATGCAATCATGTGATATATCAGCGAAGATGTTGATTATAGCTCTCTGGAAAGTAGCTAGTGCAATACATAAACCAAATAGTAATACAGAATAAGCATAAATACCCCAAGGACATGTAAATGTGGTCTTCTCTTGATATTCTAGAGCAATTCTTATTTGGTTGTATCCACTATATCCATCTAAAAATGAAAAGTATTTCTTTCCAGCCAAAGTATCCAAAACCTAATCAATAAAAGGTAAAGGAAAGTGATCCTTCTTTGTGGCATTATTTAATTCTTTGTAGCTTACATAGATCCACCACTTCCCTCCTTTCTTAGGTATAATATCTAAGAGTGATACCCATTTACTATTAGAGATTGGATAGATAAATCCAACATCTAACAATTTCTACAACTCTATCTTAACTATTTCACGCAACATTGGGTTTATTCTCCTTTGAGGCTATTGGAGTGGCAAGCTTTCTTCATTGATGTATATCCTATGGGTGCAAATTTTAGGACTCAATCCTACCATATCCTTATAATCCCAAGCAAAGGTTTTTTCATGCTGATTAAGGAGCTTGGTTAATAGTTCCAATTGGGATATGGACAATTTATTGTTTACATGAATATTATGACCAGGGGAAAGTTCCACAGTAGTTGTTAATTACACCATTGACACTTTTTGTACTAGTCTTGCAGATACTTCTCTTGGCAATAGCTGGTCAATTATTTTAGGAGTTGTTGGATAAACACAATCTTCATAGGTACATAGTTGTAAGATAGAACTTTCATCAATATCTTTGGCCACTATACACTCATTGGTGAGAATGTTTTGTACTATATCATCTTCTTCCTATATTTTTAGAAAAATTGTTTATGCAACATCATGATTTGGGCTATAGAATTAAGTTCTTCCTCTTCATCTCCTAAATCTAGCCAAATAGGTTCTCCCAAATCTGGTTGGGGTTGGGCAGGTGGATATAGCTCTAGCTTCCTTATGTTTTGACCATTTGAAATTGTCATATTTCCTGATCTACAACTAATTTTAGCATTAGTAGTGGCTAACCAAGGTCTTCCTAATATGACAAGATAGCCAACAATTTTGACTTTGGGTGATAGGATAAGAAAATCAGTAAGGTACTTCCATGAATCTAAAGACACTATCACATCTTTTATGATACTATCTAGAGTGATAGTTGAACTGTCTGCAAGTTGTAACACTATGGGAGTTAACCTTAAGCCCTCCATGCATAACCTATGCATTGTATCTTTGCTCATTACATTGATTACTACTCCAAGATCAACTAAAGCATTTTTCACATCTTGTCCATTTATGATCAAGTTAACCACTGGACCACCAGGGTTTGAATACTTTCATGTTACTACATTCCCGAACATGATATTTGCTAGTTGCCCGACAACATGAACTATTTTAGGGTCTTTCTGCTTCTACCCTGGCTTCTTAAAACATGCTTCCCTAATAGCCTTTCCATAAAGAGGGACATCCTTGATAGCTTGAAATAGAGGAATTTGAACATGCATGTTTTTCAGCTACTCAATAATGTCAAATGTCTCTTCCTTTTGGGGTATAGATTTTTCTTTATCTAACCTATGTGGAAAAGAAGGATTCACTATAGTATGGTCAGTAGTCTTGCTAGATATATCAGTTGGTAGGTTGATATCTAGCAATATCACTTCTGGAAGGGGTGTTGCAGGAGTATCTGCAACTTCTATTATAATAGGGTATTTTGGTGTAGGCAAAGTTTTACCCGACCTTAAATGTATATAGATACTTCTAAGGAATATGTAGGGGATTGATAAGTATCTGTAGTATACATTTATTGTTGTGGTTATTTTTTTTTTAGATTTCTCTAAGGCTAAGAAGGCAACTAAGTTGGCTTAGGGTTAACATTAGTTGTTGTAAGAGGTGGCATTACTGCAGGAAGTGGAACTGGAGGTGGTAGTTGTGGGTTACCAAGATTTTGGTTAGGCCATTGTGAAGGCCCCCTCCATTGATTATTAGGCTGCCAATTTCCATGTGGTGGTTGCTAATTGTTTTGTTTATTTTTCTATTGATTGTTTTGGTTGTTTTGTCACTGGTGATTGTACTGGTTTGGCCACTAGCTATTATACTGGTTTGACCACTAGTTATTATACTAGGAGGGATTCTGATAGCTTTGGTTTTGCCATTGATTATTATAAGGATTTGAAAATTGTAGAGGATATTGAAGCATACCTTTTCTTGAGGTCCATGGTTAGCGTTGAGCAATGAAGAACACCTAATCATTGTTTATGTCTATCTGCATGTACTCATTCTGCAAATGTTGGTTCTCTAGGTTGGCTACTAGTTTACATGTGCAATCTTACTTCTATTTGTGGCAATGAGGATAGTACTCAGCCAATTGTGATTCAGCTTTTGCATGATTCTTCTTTGCAGTCATTGTGTCAAGATGTGTAGTGACATCATTTATGATGTCTTGCTTGAAATATGTCAATAGGTTAGATATCTTGAGCTTTGTAATACTTTGACTAATTCATTTAGTGACTATGGAACAAGGTCCTCGGCCTTTCTTCATAGTTGACCTTGAATAGTTTTGACAAATTTTCTTGAGGTCATCCTAGGAAGATTGATATACATCACCACCAGCCATTAGGTCTAATGCTTCTAGACAATTATCATGGACACCTCTCAAAAAGACTAGCTTTTGTGAATCCTAAGACAGCATGTGTTGAGGATTCTTCTGCAGTGTATACAAGAAATGTGAAACATAGTCTTCCAATGGTTCTTCCTCCTTTTATGATATCCTAAAGATGGCATCTCCTCTTGAACCAGAAGCTTTGCAATATTCTTTGTATTTATCCAGAAATAGAGTTTGCATTTCATCCCAAGTTCCTACTGCATTGGCTCCTAAGCCCATGAACCATCATAGAGATGATTTTTTTAGTGTTGCTAGCAATAATTTGAGCTTATGGAAATCAATGTTGCGTTCAAAGCTACAAAAAATTATGTCAAACTCAAACAAGAAAGTATCAGGGTCTTCAGTTGCAAGGCCATAGAACTTTGGATGAGCAATTGTGGGTATATTCTTGAGATTAGCATTATTTATGAGGCTTGGAAGAGGAAATGGAAAATTAGGTTGTGACATTACTAGAGGTATTAGATTATGAGGTTGCTGTTGAAAAGGAACATTGTGTATTGGTTTGTTAATAAATGGTGGATTTGGAGCAGTACTATCAAGAAAACTGGCCAAAATTTCAGCAAAAGGTTGAAGACCACTTGTATCTATAAGTTCTGCTCTTGAGGATGATTGTATAGGAAAAATAGGGCTTGCGTCCTCAAAAGGAAACTCAGCTCCTTCTTCAATTTTTTTGTTCAAATTACCAGACTCTCGTGGAAGAAATCTACCATATTCATCTCATTGTCTTCCTCTTCGATGCATGCAATTGAAATTCTTCACACTAGTGAAGAAAGTTGTCAGACTGCAAACTTCTAAAATAACTAAACTAAGAACTATGACTCAAGAATGCTCCTAGCTTGAATCCATCCTCGACAACAGCACCAAAAATGATCCGCCTCATAATAGGTGTATAATAATCATGCTCAATGTCGTACTTAGGAATAATATATTCGATCTAAGGACTACTTTTTGCACCATGAGGTGCATTTAATTTGTCAACCTAGGGACATATACTTGAAATGGTTGGCACAATATGTGCACTAGGTTTCATAATGAGTCATTATGCTTATGTTGTAGGAAAGTAAAATGCAAGGAAAGAACCTACACTAGTGCTGTAGGAAACTAACACACTTAACTCTTCACTATAACGAATGCTAGAAATACAATTAAATACTAACTTATATTCCAACTCAATTCATCTACTATAACTATTCTTACAAATGTTGTAGGCATGCTCACAAAGTATGATGCTATAGGCAGGAAATTATAACTTCTACCTACAATACTAGAAATACTAAAAATAAATCTAGACTACTATAATCTAATCCACCTCCCAAGTGACCCCCCTTGGTCAAATTCTACTAATCTACTAACATAGAGTGTAAACCAAGAGCTATTTCATTATGTTCCAAAAATTCCTTACATGAGAATGATACATAAAACTGTAAAAACAACTCTCTGCAAGAGTCGATAGTTTATTTTCATAAACTTTCTTTGAACCTCCTAACACCATTAATCTAATCCCTATAAATAGAGGATCAACACTTATTCAAAAATAGGAAAGCAAACTAACTAAGTACAAATCTGTCAGAGAAAAAGAAGGAAAGATAATAGTTATAGTATGAGTAATAAAGTCTGGACAACTGATTTGACACAATAGTAAAAGCAAAGAAAATATAGCAATTCTTCATAGCTCCTCCTTGGTAGCGATCGTGTCTCTTGGTACCATTATGATTTCTTCCACTCCACTATGGTTGAATCTCAACTTTTTCTCCTTGAATGTTGTTGACCATCTTCAACATTCCTCTTGAATACTTTCAACCATCTTCATCTTCATTTGCTAACAAGTTAGTCATAATGCAAAGATATTTGCAAATAAGCATAATCAAATTAAATCCAAATATTAGAACACAAATTTTGATGGTTATATGAAATACTACATTATATATAAATAATATTGCCAAAATATGACATAGTATCTACCCACAGGTTAATGGTTCTATGTTGGACTTTAATCATTAGTTTAGGTAAACATAAGTTCGCAAATGTCTTGGTGGTATTAAAATAGAGTCTTAAAATTATCATAAAATAGAGGCAATAATTAGCCTCATCATTCCTATCCAAAGAGAATTGTATTCATCAACATTATAAAGCATGAGGTATATAATATTGTCAATTACATATTGTACTTTGAGTCAATCTTTTCCTTTTATCATCACCATTGTAAGTATGATTGAGTTATCCTAGGGTTTGATTGTGGAAAGCCCCTATAAATTGCAACACCCTTTCTTTTGGAAACTACAATTGGAACAATTGTTATGTTGTCTTTGATGTAAAACCTTATTAGTGAGACAGTTTCTACCTTAGTAGAGTGCCATACCAAGATGATTAATGAAGAGGATTTGAGAACAAGAGATAACAAGAGGACCTAGTGGAAAGGTTGAGTTATGTGGGATTACAATGGGCACTTGATTAGTTGGACTTTAACAAGATAATGTGTTGTTTAATCATAACACTAAGTGGAAAAGATAGTTGTGTTGAATCCTAGAAGAGATGATCAATGAATTATAAACTCATAGGCTTAACCAAGCTTCAGAGGAGAAGACTAAGGAAATTATAGTTGAAGTCAAGTTGTGCTAGTGTCAACCGAGTGAACAGTAGAAGCCGATAAAATATAGTGTCAACTGAGTGCCAATAAAGATACTATATCAAAAAAGTTGGACTGAGTGCCAGTAAAAGGACCAAATGAAATTAGTATAAGTAGAGAAAGACATATAGTAATGATTGATTCATCTAGTGATGACCAAGGCCAAGGACCACAGTATTCTCTGAATGACAACATTTTTTACAATTTGTGAAGGAATTGAGATTCCTAGCTAACATAATTGAATTCTTGAAATTTGTAAAGCAACTAAAAATAAGGATTGATGAGCTAGAATATTAAATACAAGAGAAACTGTATTTGAGTATTTTTATGCATGAATTCAAAGAGAAGTTTTGAGAAGTTTCTAAAATAAAAAAGGGGAAATGAAATAATGGAAGGATTTGATGAATCTAACCTAAACCTAAGATAAATGGTGGTGTTTAAGTGGGAAAAGATCAAGATACCTTATAAGGAGGCATAAGGATTAACCTAGAGAGGTTAGTAGACCTAAAGAGGTTAGAGTAGTTGTTGATTACGTTGATTGGTGAAATTGAGAAGAAGGTTGAACGGTGAAGAGTTGAGGTGAAGAGTGATAGCTTGAAGGGTTGCCAAGAAGATCAGTGATGGGGATGATAATGAAGGCCAGTTAATGAATTAGTTATTGAACTAATTTATGATCTATATTTGTAAAGTGAGTTGTATTTATTCAGATCAAACTACTACTACTTTCTAACCATTGTATCAGTTGAAATCCTTTAACCAAGGTTGACCTAACAATCATTTGTAGATCCTATAATCAATGTGAAATTCTAATGGAATATTATTAAGTCCTCTAACAAGGCCACTCTTAACAAGGTGATAAAATACTTTAATAGGGTCACACCTAGCAGTGCGCATTATAACATTTAACAAGATTCTCAATTCAAAAGAGTAAAAAATTGGTGACATGTTGCTGGTGGTTTTTTGCAAATTGGATTTCCACATTAAATCATGGTGTCTTACTTGTGTGCATGTTATTTGAGATGTTTTATTGTTTAATGTTTTACACTCTGCAAGTTTATTCTTATTGGAACAATGGATTGTGTTGGAACTCAAAATTGAAGCCCGGATTTTGAGTACCATTCAAAAAATCAAGCCCTATAAGTACTTTTTGATGCATTTGTACTCGGTTATCCATTTGAGGCCAAAAAGGTGTTTAATGTTTCTAACATATTGCATTCAGTATATCCACTCACCACATGAATATAAATTGCAATTCCAAGTCATTATATGAAGTTTCATTTTGAGCAATGTCCAAATCTGTATTTTTGGCTAAGTGGCAAATAGTGATAGGAGACCTTGTTTGCAATTGAATATCTCACACCCAATAATGTTTCATGACTGACCAATTTGGGAGTGTTTATTATCCATACTAGAGAACCTATGTTTCATATTTTGAGTCATTTTGATATGTTTTGACTAGGTTTTGAATCCCTCAAATTTGGTCATTTATTGTTGTCATGTTGATGCAAATTATTCAAAATTTTGGGAGGCCCTATTTGACTTGCTATAATTTTGGCCTAGTTGACCAAAATGAGAAAAATCTTTTTGCATTAAATTTTAAAGGTTAGATACTTTCTATGTTTCAATTTTAAGATTATGATGCATTTGTTTGATCAGTTTTTGAACACAATTCCAAAAGTAATTTGTGAAGTTTTACTGGTGTCATAAAGTGTAGATTGGACGGTACCCCTATTTGTGATGTCATATCTCTGAATCCATGATAGGTGAGGTCAAATGGATTGTAGCATTCCATTATACCCTAAAAATACTTTAAGTGTACCAATTTTCAAATCTTGAGGAATCTGTTTGCACACTTTTCCAGGTCTATTCCATTTGCAAAAAATGTTTTTCTACCATTGTTTCCAGTCCTGCAAATCTAAGTAGCCCACTTTGACTGCTCACCAAAATTTTCCCTGTTATTTTTTATGAGCTCAAATCATAGATTAATATTCTCCTTGTGATAGTGAACCAATGCCCCAATTTTTGTGCCCCCAAGTGTTAATTTTCCCAGTTTTCAAAGCCAAAATAGAATGTGATTTATTGTTTTCTAACATGTTTGCTTGCAGCCAGTTCTGAGAGGGCAATTTTGATTGTCAATAAATTTTGACTGAGAATTCATCATGAGATGAGATTTGGCAAGATGTAAGAATGGGGAACAGAGAATTAGTACATTTGATTTCAGAGCCCAGTGGGGTGTTTTTGTTAGTTTTTAAAGCCAGCCAAAGGACCTCCTGGCACAAAATTGGTAGTCATCAAGAAAGAGGCAAAATGACTTGTAAGTGATAGTTCAATAATTGAGTCTAATTTTTATCTATATTAGGTGATTAGTGGATCAATTTGAAATTTCAATTATGTGAAAATGAAATATTTTTTAGCCGGACCCACTTTGGGGCCCGACTGATTTCGCTAGCCTAATAAGACATCATTATAAAGATGAGATTATTATGATTTTATTTATCATAATTACTTAGCATATGCACATGATATTTCAAGGAAAATTGGATGTGAGTAGTACACATGGTAAAAGGGAATTGGACATATAAACAGGAACATAATGTTTCACAAGTGAGATGGTTTTCAACATCATGAAGAAATTTATATGTCACAATTATCACAATTCTTGAAAGATATAACATTTTTGTGTGTGAAGCCATTATTTTTAAAGAAATCTATGATGAAGATGGTGAAGGTCACCACGGTCTAAGTATGAAGTCAGCATCAATAGAAATTTTCAGTCTTCCGTAGGTGTCAATACACATGAGAGGGATTTTAATGCGTATATGGATGGAGTTACAAATCGCTTATTTTCTAGGGAACAAGGATGTTTGTGAGAATTAATATAGATACATCAGTTGGTTGGAATTACATGAGACATTATTTTCTAACAGACATAAATCATGCATACTAGGGAGAAGCTCGATGTGATTGTTAAAATTATCAATGTGAAGTTTCCAAATGAGCCAACAGGATTTTTTTTTTTTAAAGATTGTTGAATCCTCTATTTTCAAGTATTGTACTATCCCTAACACCTTTTTTTTCTTCAAAATAGGAAGGTAGGTCGCCAATGAATATTATATGGATATTAATGTAAAACCAAGCAGATACATTTATGAGGGAAGATCTTGCACTGATGTCTTGTCCAGGCTGCAACAAGCTAAAGTGATTGATGTGCATTGAGAGGAGACAAGATGCAACTTTAGGATTTTCAATTCCTAAAAGATGGAGGCAATCAAAAAATTCTTACCTGATGGGGATCCTATCTATTATCTATAGGAGAAGGACGAATCCAGCATAGAGTTGTAAGGAGACTTGGTCTTTTGAAAAACCAACTAGGAATGCTCCACCCAAGATGATGGATTACTAGTAATTATTGGTAGTTGGACAGCTATTATTTCTAACCCAGAAATAGTAGTAGTATTTATGGGTAGCTTGGATAGCTATTCATCCTTACCTAAAAATCGTAGCATTAGTTATGGGTAGTTTGGATAGTTGTTTGTCCACTTACTGAGAATTAGTAAATGGTTGTTATGCAAGGATAAGTATTTACTATTTTAGTGATTTCCATTTTGGACAGTTTGCAACCAATTCTATTATTGGCTATTGAGTTGTCTTAATCTTAGTTATTGGTTTGATTTAATATTGGTCATTGGTTTTCCAATAGAGTAGTATAAAAAGGGGTCATTGGGTCATTTGGAAGGACAAGTTTTGTAGAAGCATTTGTAGTGATAGAAAATTATCTTGCAATGTTAGCAACGGTGTAGTGTTGGTGTGGGAATAGAAGTGGGTAATATTAGTGGGAGAAATTAGGAGGTTGTCAAAGTTCTGCCAGTGAGAGGCAAGGAATTTTGTATCTCTTGATTTGCTAAAGTTTAATATAATTCCTCATCTATAGAAATGGTTTTCCCTTAGGGGTTTCTCCAAGGATAATTTGTTCAAAAATATTGTATTCATTGTGTCATGAATTTCTTTCCGTATTTTTATTGGTGAAGTTGTAGTTGTGTTATTTTTAGATATTAGTTGGGAATTTATTTCCAACAGTTTAATAATCGTTTACAATAGGAGATTAATAATCAGTGACTGCAATAGTGTTAATTTTCACATGGTATTAGAGCATTGTTGAGGGTACAAGAGTTTTTCCCTAGGAAATAAATTTTTATCTCTTTAGAGTTATTATTGCTTCAATCCCTTGAGATGGCTTTAATTGGTTTGAGAGATTAGGACAGATTGGATGGTGCCTCAAATTTTGGTGTCTAGAAGGCCAAAATTTCTTTATTGTTGGAAGAGAATGGTATCAAGGATTATGCTACCAGTGTTGCACCTATACCAATGGATGCAACATAGCTTGCAGCATATAAGAAGGATGATGCCAAGGTGAGGAGGATTATCCTTGATGGTGTCAAGGATCATATTGGTCCACATATCTCAAGGCTAGATATAGTGAATAAGATGTGGGATGCCATTTTGAATATGTACCAGAATGCTACCACCAATAGGAAGATGATTCTCAAAGAGAAGCTAAAGAATACTTAGATGAACCATGGAGAAGATGTTACAAGTTACCTCACCAGACTTAAACTTGTCAAGGATGAGTTAGCAGCTACTAGAGATGGTCCTAGTGATGACGAGCTAGTAAGAATAGCCCCAAATGGATTTACTAAAAAATGAAGTGTCTTTGTTCAAGTTGTTAGTGGACGAGATACTTTATCAAGTTAGGATTGACTATGGACTAATTTCACTCAGGAGGATTTTAGACTAATTCTTGTCAATGGGGCCAACAAGAGTCAAAAAAGTGAGGTGGAATAGGAAAATGTTGCCCTAGCGGGTAAAGGGAAAGAAAAGAAGGGATCTAGAAAAGGATCAAATTCACAAAGTGAGAAGAAGAAGAAGGACCTTTCTAAGGTCAAGTGCTTTGGATGTCATGAGTTTGGCTACTATGTTAGTGATTAACTAAAGAGGAAAAAGGATAAGAAGCAGGTGGTAGCTTCAGAAAGCATGAAAGAACTCTCCAGAAGAATGGAAGATGAGTTTGCACTCATAGCTTGTATGGTTAGCTCAACTTCACAGTGTGTTTGGTATATAGATAGTAGGGTGTCATTTCATATGAAAGGAGTTAGAGAGTACTTCTCCAATTACAAGGAGGAGCACACCAACATCTAGATATCTATGGGAAACTTGTCCAAACTCAACCCAGTTGGGAAATGGACTATTCAGTTTCAGAGGGAGAATGGAAAGATAATTCCACTTCATGATGTGTTGCATGTGTCAGGCTTAGGTATGAATTTGATTTCTATATTTGTTCTTCAAGATAGGGGGTATAATGTACTCTTTAAAGGGACAAACATGTTGATTAAGCACAAGGATTGGAAATCACCCATAACTATTGGAGTTAGGAGTGGTTGCCTTTATAGGTTGAAATTTGATACTCCTGAGGCACTCATGAGCAATAGTAATCCTAGAGATCTTGAAGAGCTATGGCATAGGAGGATGGGACATATTCATCATGGAGCACTTAAATTTCTTCTTGAGATGGTGACAGGTGTGCCAGAGGTGAGCACAGACCATGATGATGTATGTAAGGGATATGTGTTGGGAAAGTTTGCAAAAGAATCTTTTTCGAGGAGTTACACCAAATTTGAGGGTGTTCTTGATCTAGTATATTCAAATTTTTGTGGATCGATTTTGATGAAATATCTTAGAGGATATGAGTACTATGTTACTTTTGTTGATGATTTCTCTAGGAAGACCTAGATATACTTCTTGAAGACCAAGCACAACGTTTTCAGTTTCTTCCAAGAGTTCAAGGCTCTTGTGGAGAATTCGAAAGGAAGGAAGATAAAGGTTCTTTGGTCAAAAAATAGAGGCAAGTACAAAGGGAATTTCTTCCAAGAGTTATGTACTAAAGAAGGAATCAAGAGAGAGTGGATTGTTCCTTACAATCCACAACAGAATGGAGTTGTTGAGAGGAAGAATCATTCTATATCAAAGACAGCAAGTGCTATGCTACATGACCAAGACATGCCTCATTACTTATGGGAAAAAGCATGTAGTACAGTAGCCTACATTCATAACAGAGTTCCACACAAGGTGCTAGGGAAGATGACACTAGAGGAGGCTTTCACAAGGAAAAATCCAGATGTTGGTCACTTTAGGATATTCGAGAGTTCTGCACATTGTCATATCCTAGAGATACACGTAAAAAGTTAGATTAGGTTGTAGACAAGGGGTACTTTGTTGAGTACAATGAGACCTCAAAAGCATATAGGATTTTCATTCCAGGGACTAAAATAATTATTGTCAGATGTGATGTCAAGTTCATGGAGGAAAAGACATTCAGGAGATCTAGAGATTTGTTTGTAGATGATCAAAGTGAGTAGCTAACTGAAGCTCCAAGGCCAAGCCAAGGGCAAAAAAGCTCAAGTATAATTACTAGTATAGGTGTAGGCTTAGGTAGTGAAGATTCATAGAGTGTGGAGCAAAATGTGCTAAAAGAAATGCATCAAGAGCATTTAGAGGTTGACATTTCATCCTCTATAGTTGGCAGCAGGAACCATGAGGTTTCAATACACAAAGGGATACTCAGGAGTTTGCAGAAGCTCCTAGGAAGAGTACTAGATAGCAGACACAACCAAGAAAGTTCAATGACTATGTGGCATTAGTTAGTCAATTAGTAGATAGTGAGCCTTCCAGCTATCAAGGGGCTATAGAGCATCAGGTATGGTGAGATGCTATGGTTGAGGAGTATTCTTCAATAATGTAGAATGATGTGTGGGAGGTAGTTCCTAGACCAACAAATAGAGTAGTGGTTGGATCACACTAGATCTATAAGATAAACCATGGTATAGATGGTAGCATTGAGAAATACAAGGTGAGGTTCATGGCCAAGGGGTTCTCTCAAAAGGAGGGGATAGACTATGAGGAGACATTTTCTCTAGTGGCCAAGTATACTTCTATAAGAGTTGTGATCTTGTTTACAACACAGATGGGATGGTAGATCCATCAAATGGATGTCAAGACAGCATTCCTTAATGGTGAGTTAAAGGAGGAGGTATACATAGAGCAACTAGAAGGCTTTGTAGCACATAGCAAAGAAACCCATGTGTGCAGATTAAAGAAAGCCTTGTACGGACTCAAGCAGGCTCCTAGAGCATGGTATGAGTGCATTGGTACATAGTTGCAGGGAATGGACTTTGTGAAGAGTGAAGCGGATGCTAATCTCTACTACTTGGTGGTTGGGGGTGAAGTTCTCATTCTTGTTCTTCTTTATGTGGATGATTTGTTTCTTACAGGTTCACTAGGGCTCATAGAGGATTGCAAGAGGGACCTTGCTAAAGAGTTTGAGATGAAGGATTTGGGACTTATGCACTACTTTCTAGGCATGGAGGTGTGGTAGACTGATGGAGAGATTTTCCTTGGATTTAGTGGGAGTCTACAATGAAAGACTAAATGGACTCTTTGCTGAAAAATAAGACTTGGGATTTATGCAAGTTACCTATAGGTAAAAGGGCTTTACAAAATAAGTGGGTTTATAGGTTGAATAAAGAGGATGGAGGTAAGAAAATATTTAAAGCTAGGTTAGTGATAAAAGAATTTGCACAAAAAAAGGGCATTGATTTTAATGAGATATTTTCTCATGTTGTTAAAATGACTTCTATTCACATTGTTTTAAGTATTTTGGCTACTGAAGATTTGCATTTGGAGTAGCTTGATGTTAAAACAACCTTTCTTCATGGTGATTTGAATGAAGAGATCTATATGGCATAGCCACAGGGATTTGAGGTCAACGGTAAGGAGAACTTAGTGTGCAAATTGAAGAAAATTTTATATGGATTAAAGCAAACACCTCAACAATGGTATCTAAAATTTGATAGTTTATGCATGAGCATGGATATAGTAGGTGTCATTCATATCATTTTGTTTATCTTAAGAGGTTTAATGATGACAATTACATTATTTTATGTTTATATGTTGATGATATGCTTGTATTTGGGTCTAACATGGATCACATTAAGGAGTTAAAAGAACAATTAGCACATTTATTTTCTATGAAGGATTTGGGGATAACAAGACAAATCCTTGGCATGAAGATTTGTAGAGATAGGAAGAATAGGAAATTGGCAATATCTCAGGCTAATGATATAGCGAAGTTGTTGCAATGTTTCTCTATGGAGAATGCTAAATATGTCAGCACACCTTTACCTGGTCATTTTAAGTTGACTAAGGAGATGTGTGCCAAGGCACAAGAAGAGGAGGATAAGATGTCTAAGGTACATTTCTCTTTATCTATAGCAAGCTTGATGTATGCTATGGTATGTACTAGGCTAGATATTGCACATGCAGTGGGAGCTGTTAGCAGTTATATGAGTCATCCAGGAATTGAGCATTGGAATGCAATCAAATGGATTCTCAGATATTTGAGAGGAACATCCAGTAAGTGTTTACATTTTGGGGGCTCTACTACTGATTTATAGGGCTATGTTGACTCAGATTTGGCAAGGGATATTGATACCAGGTAGAGTATTATAGGTTATGTATTTAGTATTAGTGGGGCAACCATGAGCTAGGTTTCTCAATTGGAGAAGGTTAATGCTTTATCCACTACAAAGGCAGAGTATGTTGATGCTACAGAGGCAGTCAAGGAGATGATATGGCTTTAGTTCTTCATGGAAGAATTGGGACACCCTCAAAAGGATAATTATTTGTTTAAATATAGTTAAAGTTTCATTCATCTTCCAAAGAATTCAGCTCTGTATTCAAAGACAAAACACATATAGTTGTGGTACCATTTCATTTTGTCAATTCTAGATGATGGATAGTTAAAGCTGGATGAGATACATACATATGACAATCTAGCAGATATGTTTACAAAGGTAGTCAGAAGGGAGAAGCTAAACTCCTCTTTAACTTTGGTTGGTCTTCTAGACTAAATAGAATAAAATGACAATAGAGCCCAGGGTGGTTTGATATTCTAGTGGGAGCTACAGGTTTAGTAGTGCTATGATCAATGTCCAAGTGGGAGGTTATTGTTGTGGAGTCTGATCAGTCTCCAAGTGGGAGATTATTGTGATGTGGAGCCTAATTAGACTCAGAAGTTTATTTGAAGTATTTTTCTCCCCATATTATTTCTACGAGGGTTTGGGGGTAGTGCCTCCAAGATAGGGTCAAGGGGAAGTGCCCCTATGGGGTCTTGGGGCAGTGCCCCAAGTGTAGTCCCTACCACTATATAGGGTGGAGTCGAGGGGCAATGCCCCCATGGGGGTTTTTGGGGGCAATGCCCCTAAATCCAAAAATGCCCTTATATTGTAAAAGGTTTCAACTGTTATTTTTTCTATTGGGTGACTTATTATAGCCCTAATTTTGTAAGTGACAAAAGCTTGTATAAAAAAGGCTTAGGGTTAGGGATTTCATAATGTAATGATGATATTGTAGCTTCTTGCAGCGATATTGAGTTGTAAGGGATTGCATATTGTAATCATTGGATAATAATAGCATTGGACTTGTTGTTGGTGGACGTAGCCCAAGGATTGGGTGAACCACATTAAATCTTAATGTCTTGTGTTCTCTTTTATGCGATCTACTATTTTTTGGTATTGGTTATATTTGCATGTAACTATTATTTATGTCTGAGGTTAATCCCAACACTAAGGACATCATTGAGGCTCTTGTCAATGAGCCTATGGACCCCAAAGCACCTTATTTTGGAACCTAAAAAGAAGCTAAAATCAAGATTTCACTTGAAATCAAGATTCCTTAGATTTTGAAGAGAGGAAGGAAGAAGGTAGATAAAGTTAAGAAGGAGAACCTGAAATTTGGTTCCCCTCTTCTACTCATAGAAGGTAAGGGTGATGAAATTGAAGAAGAATCATAGGATCATAATTAAGAATAAGCAAAGGAACATGAAGAAGAAGAAGAAGAAGAACCACCTAAAAAAAAGGGTAAGTCTACATCAAGGAGAATTACAAGGTCAACTCCTACTTTTACCACCAGCAAACCCACTAGATCAAGAAAGAAGCTCAGACTCAAAGATGAAGAAGAAGAGCAACATATATCATTCAAAAGGTCTACTCCAACCTTTGAAGAAAGACTAAAGCAACTCAAAGAAGGTGGAGGTATGACAGATTTGAAATTTCTTAATTATGAAACTAGAAATAAAGAGGAGCATATACAAATAGAAGAAGACTTAGTAGAAAAGATGGAAAAATGGAAATAATGTCCAAGTGAATTAAGAGCACAAGTTCTTGATATTCTACTTAAGGCAGTATCACATCATTGGGATAATGTAGTAATAGTTCCCAAGGATATTCGTGATCAAACCTAGAGGAAGCTATTGCCAAACCTATCAAACAAACAAGTGAATGAGACATTAAAAAAGCATGAACAAACATTAACTCCTAAGTTCAATGAATTCTTAATTCTATCAAATGATATTGAATCTATTGTGCAATTCAATACAAATAAATGGAAAAACATTTATTGATTGAAAATATTTTAAAGGTCACTAAGGAAGTAGTTCGAATAGATGATGTGAATAATGATGAAGAGGACAGGGAAGATCAAATAGTCAGTGAGGATCTACAGAAAATTCAAAACATTGAAGATTCAGATCTAGAAAAGATTGCAACAAAAATAATTTCCTCCCTTCCTAATTCTTTGAGCAAAGCATTGATAATATCAAGTTCAGAGAAGACAACATCCAAGTCTCAGACCATTGGGTTAAATATTGTTCAACCATGTACTCAATTAGTTATTGGATCTATCTTATTGAGTTTAGAGATGAGTATTGTTACCATTACTTCATCTACCAAGCTATAGGCTCCACTCATCTCAAAATCAAATCATACCGAGTTACAACAAGGTAAGTACTTGTACAATTGTTGTTGTTTCTCCAATTAGTCATGTTTTTACTATTGCAAGTGATTCCATAACAAGTGCAATGATAGTTGACATCAATCCCCAACAAAGCATTGAAGATATCAGTAAAGGTAAGGAAATAATTCCTTCACCTATTCCAAAGGAAAAAGGGAAAGAGATGAAAGTGTCCATTGATGAAGTTGATCTAGATGAAGACATAGTAACTCGAGATTAGGATCTCTCCAATCTTACTCTTGATCAAATGGACACTCTTGGAGAACTGTGGAAGAAAATAGCCAAACAGAAAAAGCTTAGAGCAGAGAAGAAGAAAAGAAATCAAGTGTTAGAAGATGTCAAAGGTATATTTCTTGATGCACTGAGTATTGAAGTTGATGAAAAGAACTCTATTTTGGACCAACTTGTTGATATAGTCCACAAGTTCAATGAAGATATGAATGCTCAAGAGAAACTACTATAGAGGGCAAAGAGAAAATTTGAGAATAAGGTTTTGGATAATGTGGTACAAAAGATTACCATAGATCAAGTGGAAATGTCTAGTATTCTTATTTCTTTTGAAAGCACTATTAATAATGTTGTTTCCTTGTTTGTAAACTTATGTGATATCACAAAATTTACCAAGGAAATTAGAGACAAGTTGTCAAAGATTGATACTGATCTGAAGGCTAGTGCAAACCAATTGTCACTTGACCCTAGTACTAGCTCAGCACATTTTGTCAAGATCACATATTTTTTTGACTTGCAGGTAGACTTATTGAGAGGAGAAGCAAGAATTACGGCTACACTATTAGAAATTTAGAGTTTGATAATTCCAAACATGGATGTAATGCAAAAATACATTATTCATGCAAAGACATTAATCCATGACAAAAAAATTTCTATAACTTATAATATGGAGTTATCAGATGAAGTTTAGATAACTTTGCATACTTCTAAAGTTTTGCAAGAAAATTTGGACAAAACTATTGAGCTGTTGTTTTGTACGATGCTTAATGGTAGGAATCCTTTCAAACTCCTCTCTTGAAAAGCTAATCTGAGGATCAACTCCAAGTTTTTGGGTGATCTTGCGACCTATAAGAATCTATTCGATTGAAGATAAATGTGATTGTTCACAAGGAGGCCTTTGCTGGTTCATTTTGATCTCAGATGAGATGAAGAATCCGCACTCTGCTTTAAAATAAAACATGCAAAAAGAACTATGTTTTTGTATTTTTTTATGTTTTTTTATGAATGCAATCTAACAATGCAACTAGTATGAAATGCTATTCTAATAATGGATTAATAAAGAAAATAACAAGAACTCTAAGAAAATAACATGAAATTGAAATCCTAATGGACATAAGCTACAGAAAACAACACATCTGTGAGTTAAGCTTTCAAATAAATTGGTAGGTAACCAATGAAAACAAGAGCAGCACTTCCTCAATTCCATTGATGCAATCGTCAGTGAGAAACTTAGTAATCGTATGATATTTCACCCTTCATCAAATCGCAAGGCCATAGAAAGTGCGCTCATGCGAGACAAAAAGTTATGCATGCACAATTCAATGATTTCTTCTCAACCTAGTTATGTCAACAGGATTTGTCAAAACCGTAGCAAAAACCAAAACTAAAAGATCACACAACTAGAAACAAAGCAATAAACCTTTCGCTCAATCACAATTCCATGAACAAAATTCACAAAAATATGACACATTTAGGCAAGAATAACTACACTCCAAATGTGAGCACCAAAAGCATAATTTTATTGTAAAATAATGGCAGCCCCAATTACATATTACAATGGAGTATTTATAAGAAATCATCTCCTCAATTTTTGTTGAGAGTGAGAGATATCTTCATGCAATAAAATGCTTTTAATTTAATAAAACAAACTAATTATATACAATCTAACAATCTAAGTAGTGCTAAGGAGGACTCCATCCATGTTTATTCATTAATTGGATTCATGAGCCTTTACATGTTAAAAACAAAGAATTATGAGAGGATAAAATATGAGAAATCTTTCAGTGGAAGTGGAAGTGTCTGGAAGTGCTAAAAATGGAAGTTGATCCTTCACTAGGCGACTGACAGAGTTAAACTACTGTCAAAATGCATTTTCAATGCATGGAAAGCTCTATTTTTGGAACTGGTAGTTAATTGTTGGTGGAACTTCTAGAAATGCGCACCTGTGGACCTATGGAACTACACACCTCAAAATGCTCCAAAATCTCAAAATTTTATTGAGTGTCAAAATTGAAATTCTAGCATCTGGGTTTTGTTCCCCTTCATCCCAAAGCTATGTCTAGATGTTTTCCCTTGAATTTTTCTATAATCTTAGTAATATTAGCTACATATGGTAAATCTAGAGCCTCATATTTATCTTTTACCTTCTATCTATAATTGTCTACCTCAATTCAAGTTCAGCAAAATCCCTGAGTTTGGTATCCAATTCTAATAAAGCTTCTTATGTTCTAAAAGCCTATTGGATGTCTTCGTCATTAGCAACTTCCTCAAAAATATTCTTAAAACTCTCCACTACTACCTCTATAGGCAACAACTTCTCCTGTTCCTCATCTTCAAAAATATCTAAACACGCATTGCTATAATGCCTCTCTGCTTCCAAAATTTGCTCTCAGGCTTGGTCCTTGAACCTATGAATCTTTGTGTGTAATATTTCCATTACTTTATTACTATCTACAATATTCTCTATCCAATCATCAATCAAATCTAATTCTTTTGCTATATACACATCTACCAAAATCCTATACATTTGCCCCTTTATTGTTTGCAAAACTTTTAAGTCCTTACTCCAAGCCCTTACTTCATCCAATATATTGAAATCCTAATTCAAAATTGCCACCATTTTATTCACATTCTCTTGCATGGCATGCAGTAACTTTAGGTTCCCTTGGATAATCAAAATTCCCTTCTCTTCAAAAATTTCCCACCATTGTTGATAGGTTTTCAAAAAAGGGTCTACATGCACAGCTCCCCCTTCTCTAAGTATGGTGTTCAATGTCTCCTCAGGGTGCGTAGGATCTAGAAGACCAACCACTTTGGCTAAATATCCCCTTAGGATCTTGTTTTGCCTTCAAAGTTTTTGGAGTTCAACCTCTTCCTGTTCCATGTTCCTAAAAACTTCCTTAATCCCCATGGTTACCATTAATTTGGTTGTATCTTGCATGGGCTTTCCAAGCATAACCTCTTTGATTTGATAATCTTGAGGACTAAGGCTTTCTATATCTGTATCATCTAGGTGAATGGCCACTTGTGTGAACAAATCTTGATCCCATGTATTGCTGACAAATGCCAACAGTCTCACTTCATGTGTTGGGGATTTAGGTTTGTTCAAGATTCAACCAACTCAAAACTATCTTCCTCATTAGCATGAAATTGAGGTTTAGTACTCCTCATTACTTCTTTCCTGAGCCACCTTAGGATACACTCAGCTGAAGACCTACCTCTCAAGGATGAAGGAGTATGTTATGTTACCTCCTTTCCCTTATCACTCCTCCTCAAAGTTGTTTCCCTTTGCAAGGGCTCTTCTTCTATGGTCTTTGTCTCCATAGACCCTACAGTTTGCACCATAGTGTCTTGGGAAGCTGGTTGAGAATATTCTACCATTTGTCCCTCCTTTAACACTTCATCGATCACCATTTTTTGTGGTTCCTCCTCTTGTGAAGGTTCCTTCTGAACTTGTTCTTCTTCTAAACTTTGGGGAAGAGGAGTAACTAAGTCTTTATCTACCACTGTGACTTGTGGTGGAGATGGGGGAGTAAGATCAGGACCCTGTGAATCTAGCGGCATCTACATCTAGTCTTCTTGTTGGGGTTCACCTATAGGGGTATCCCTAATCTTATCCCCAACTAATTATGTTGCCATGGGCATAAAATCAAAATCTAACATTTTGAATATGTCATTGCCCTCTTCACTCTGCTTATCCACCCATTGTTGTACTTCATCTTCCAAAGAAGAGACTTCCAAGGGTTCCTCTTGGGAAGATGGCAGTGTTATTGTGGAACTTCTTCTCCTCTATTTTTTTGCAGCTCTAGCTAGCTAGGTTCTTCCTTGCAAAGGTGCATGTTCCTCTTCATCTTCCTCTTCTTCCTCTTCTTCTCCCTCTAGAATAGTTTCAGGGATAGATGGGCAAGGAATCATTCTTTTAGTCACCCTTTGCCTCTTCTTCATATGGATCTTAATCCCTTTATGTTTCATGGAGGTAGAAGGGGATGTTGGCTTTGCTTGTGGAGGAGGGATAGAGACCTATTGGATTTCTTCCTCTTTGGACTGGCCAAGCACAAATAGAGGCAATTGAGGGTCCACCTAGACTTGAGTAGCTCCAATATCCTTTGACCCTTGTACATTTTCTTCATGTTGCTAGGGAGGTGCTTGGACTTGACCCTCTTCTATATCGACCCTTCAAGGAGAGCTCCTTTTTCTCTTATTCTTTCCTTTCCTTTCTAGAGGGTGATATTATCCAACCAGGTGGTCAAGTTGGTATAATTTTTCTAGCCTAATGGGAGACTAGGCCGCAAAGGTAGGAATTATAACTTTATTTCCTCTACCTTTCTCTAGGGGGGCTTGTGTGTGAAATATCACGGTATCAGGTATTGGATCAAGTTTAAAGGGTTTCTTAATCCAATCCTTTATCATTCTAATTACATGCCTCACCTGATGATTAATATCATCACCCTCCTCCTTGTCAACCTCAGCATTCATTATAGGTCTTTCTCCAATCTTGTCTGCGTTGAACAGGTAGTCCAGTAGCTCCTTGGAATCTTGTTGCAGTATCTCCTCCAGAATGCTTATTTTGAGAGTCTTCTTTGCCAAATATAAAGTCATCCTACAATAGTCCCTAATATGGTCATTGTATTCATTTATTGCATTCATCCAATGGTCTTCAATGGCCTCCTCATGGTGGAATTCTCTACCATCCAGACTCTCCACTTTTCCAATCTTATCAAAATAGGGCCTAGGAGAATTGTACTCCTCAAGGGGATAATGTTCCCACTCCCACTCGAAAGACAAAATATCTTGCTTCCACTTAACCTGGTATGGTCCTATGACTAGGGGTCATGTCCAACATGGTCTTTTTTGTTTCCTTATCTTGTCATATGCAAACTCAATCTGCCATGCAATCTCCAATAACACTAGTTTATCACTTGGATATTTAGGAAGCTTCTTTGGGTTGACAGTGGCACCAACTACCCGTAGATGCATGAATATCTTAAAATAGATGTAGTAGGCCCTGAGAGCTATTATCTATGCTATTGCATCATTAGATAACCTCTTTGCATAGTCTCCCTCTATGAATCAGATGATTGAGAATATAAACGTATCATTCACGATTATGTACTCTTTGCTTTGTCCTAAGATCTTCTTCCTCACCAGTTGAGGGTAGAAAATGTAAGGCCATGCATTGGGATCCTATATGTTACCTCTTTTGTACAATCTAGGATAATTTTTGGCCCTTGTCACTAGCAGATATACCATGTATGAGGTCATATAAAACTTCTTCTTGTCCTTGACCACTCCCAATTGATCACACAAGTTCTGACTTAATGTGGTGGCCCAGTCAAGTGGTATCTTTTCCATCTTGATAGTTTCAATAAAATTCACCATGAAAACATTCAGGTGTCCAACTACTAATAGACCCATGACCCTACTCAAAAGAATAATAGAGTAGCCAATATCCTTTTTCATGTATCCCCTTCTCATGTCCACCTTTCCTATTATCCTCCCTAGAGGAGTCTTCTCAATGAGGTAAGATGATTGAATGATTTATGTTTCCTCTTTCAAGTGCTCTCTATAACACCTTTCTACTGCTTCATAAGAGAATCTTATGAACTGATCCACCCTCAGGAGATGAAAGACCCTTTCAATGTTATCAAGTTTAAGGTCAAGTAAAACTTCTCCTGTCACACTCTTCACCACCCTTTCCTCTGGAACAAAGTGTTGTGCCAATGTCATGATTAACTCTGAAGATTGCACTAATGTTGGGTGCAAAGTTGGGCTCACCAACCCTGATCAAATCAAAGCAGAAAACAAGGCTGATCTCTTTGTGGGTTTGTTGCAGATTCTAAGGAAGTCTCCCAAGTCAGTGTGTCCCAAATCAATATATTTTATCTCTACATAGTTGTCTTGGAATCTTGACTTGGATGGAACCCCCTAGAACTTGAAAACCATAGGCTTGGGTGCCATCTTCTTGCTAGATGGGGATGCCATAATATTTGCATGACAAAATGAAGACGTGATTAGTTCAAAAAAAATCAAGAATGGTTAGCACAGAATCAAGAAAACCTAAAAATTAAAAGCATGAAAAGAAAAATATCCAATTCTCCTTTTATTTCTTTAATTTTTTTTTTTTAAAAGGTGATTTTTGTGATATGTTTAAGGGGGGTTTTGGTTTATGTATGGGTGCACGGAAGCAGGTACAAGTGCACGATAGTAGGTGCATGGCGGCGGGTGTGCAGTGATGGGTACACAACAACGAGGTACGCGATGGCAGGTGTACGAAGGTGGGGTGCGTAGCAGCAGGGTGCATGGCAGTGAGGTGTGGGGTGCATGAGGAGTTTTGTGAGAATGCAAAGCTTTGGAGCTGCGAAGTTTATTGCATATGGGAGTGTTTTGCACATATATGGGTGCGCGGTAGCACACCAAGCTTAGTACGCTACCATGCACCCCTTTTTTTTGCATATTTAGAGAGTATCACAAAATGGGAGCTCAGAGTTGTGAAGGTTAGGGGTGTGCAGGTGCACACCTAATCAGGTGCACGACTGCACACCTCTTTTCTCTTTTTTTGTTTTTGTGTTTGTTGTTTTTGAAAATTTTCAAAGTGGAGGTGCGGAGTGGGTGAGAAGGTAGAAGAATTGTGCACCTTGCGAGATGTAGAGGTGTGGACGTTTGGGAGATGCACACGAGAGGGCGACTGCAAAGAGTGTTGGGGTCATGAAGTTTGGTGAGG
The DNA here is from genome assembly GCA_028749045.1 of Cupressus sempervirens. Classification (NCBI taxonomy): domain Eukaryota; kingdom Viridiplantae; phylum Streptophyta; class Pinopsida; order Cupressales; family Cupressaceae; genus Cupressus; species Cupressus sempervirens. Next base: position 727,278,518 of record CM053785.1, read on the forward strand.
AAACAAGAAAATATGGTGAGGAGTTAGAGGAGGGTGGGGGTTTATATAACCCCACCCCCTTTGGTGGTGCACAAGTGTGACCCCACGTACCTATGTAGGTGCGCATTTGTGCATCACCAAAGGGTAATGCACTATTATGCACCAGATGAGGTGCGCGGTTTTTTTTTTCAATTCTCAATTTTTTTGAATTTTTTTACTTCTTGACATTGGAATTTTGAATTAGGCCCTCAAAATTGGCCTGAATCTGAACAAAAGTAGGGGGTCCCCATTTCCTAATAGAAATGGGGTGTGCGTTGTGAAACCACAACAAAAACCATGTCTCTAATTTGGAAGATACGTAGTGATTTCCTCTCACATTTTGGAAATACCATGTAAATATGCATTTTTTGCATTTGTGTCAAAAGCAAGGGGGAAAAATAGCATGTGAGGAATCCAATGGGGAAATATAGTTGCATATAGCATAGAAGGAGTCTTTTGTACAAGGAAGAAAGAATATATGTACATTGAAAAACTACAAAATCAATTTTGAAAAATAAAAAATAGAGTTAGTGTCAGCCAAGTATCAGTACAGTAGTCAAAACTAAGCTACAAACCTAGGTACATTGATAGAGGGAGTTTTGAATCATCATTCTGAGTATTCAAAATTTATTTGGTATGATAAGTATTTTTGTCACTAATGCCAAAGGGGGAGATTGTTGACCCTATGGTCATACTAGTTGTTAATTAGTGCCAAAACACTTAATCATTTGGTTGGTTACATTATCATCGAACACCACTGAGTAAAACTTGTAGACATTGTTAATCGAGCATGGAGTGTCAACCAAAAAGAGTAGCTAGCAATGTTAATCAATTAGAGTAGATAGCAGTGTTGACTAAGTTGCAATAGTAACCAAGTTGTTGCAGTGTCAACCGAGCTCTTCAATGTTTGTTGAGTCATCAGTGTTAACTAAGTTCATGCTTACTCCTAAATGATCAATGTGGACTAAGCACCAAGGTCAACCAAGTGCTAGAGATTGTTGAGTTCATTGTGTTTTCGATTATCAATATATCACTCGAGTGGACTTATGAACCTGAGTGTCAGCACTAAAATGATTAAGTGAAGATTATTTAATATGATATTGTATCCAACTTCAGAAGGTAATTATTTAGATTGCTATAAATATGAGATATCTTGTCGTATCCAAGTATGAATGAAATGTATGAAATATGAAGAACATGGGAGTTTGAAGGCTACAAGAAATATAAGGAAAACTAGAGTCTCATCCATCACATTGAGGTGATCATTTTACATCAAAGGAATCTCATTCAACAAACCAAGTTGTACAACAGAGATCAGCTACTGCTTCATCCTAGCAGATGCATCAGTCAAATCCTCTAACAAGGTGGACTTAACAGTCTTATTGCAAAATCTCCTAACTGAGTACATACTTCATTCTATTGTATAAATCCTTTTACAAGGTGGACCTAATAGTCCTTATTTCTCCTAATAAGGGAGATCACCATAAGTGATCATTTGTAAGCCTTAACAAGCCAACTTTATACTGCAATACTAAAGCTTGTGGGTATCATTTCCACCCCATTTTTACTTTCTATTTGGAAGGTTTCTAGTTTACCAAATATTGTGTCAAGTGTTATGAATTTTTTATCACTTTCAGTCTCTCATGCATGTGATTAGATCAGATTAGTTTATATGGTAAATTGAAGAGAAAGTTTATTGGTTCCTAATTCACCCCCCTACCCCATCTTAGTCACCTATCCTTCTCTACATTTCCAACACTCCCATTAGTGCTTAATCAAATTAAGGAAATTTTTGTATTTGAGCCACATCTATTCAAACTTAAAAGGGAATTTGCTAAGACATCTATCCTCAACAATTTTAAGTTCTACTGGAAAATGATCAAATCATGAGATTGGTCTAACTTCTGACATGAAAGAGATAGTGTGGGTTGATAAATCGCCATGGATAAATAATCTATCTAGCTTTTCTACAATGTTAGTGAAACCTTTCCTCCTATTTTCCAAGTGAAGGAATCCAAAGAGCACTTAATTTCCAATAGACCATTCTTATTGAACCAATTGGAAAAATATTGGAGGTTGAGGAGAGTGCCTTCAATCCCCTTGTTTCTTGAAGGGATAAAGGATCACATTAAAATCTCTACCTAAAATAGATATGTTTACCCCCCAGGCTAATCTAGTCTTCAATTTCCTTCAACACGATGACTTTATCTTGGTTACCAATTGGATCATACATATTAAAGATTCTGTAGAAGACATCAGATATAATACCCTTCACTAATCCACATATCAATTCTTGTGAAACTTGAGAGAAGAAATTTAAATATTCCTTGGATCCTATAAAAATAGCAAGACCACTTGAGGCTCCCTCCATTCTGAGTCTCTAATTTCCTGCTAGCCTAAAGATCTTCTAAATTTATCCATATCTTCTTTATCTAATTTGGATTCTTGGATAAGGATGATATTATCTTTAATAGGAGAGATGCAATTATTGAGAAGAAACTACATGCTAGGAGCATTGAGACCCCTAACATTTCAAGTTAAGACATTCATGACACTATGGGAATGACCTTCCTCTTCCCTGCGTGAAATAAATCAGTTAATTTTTCTTAACCTTCAGATTTTCTATCTCTAATTCTAAGATCCTGAAGGGATTTGTATCCCTATTTCCTTAAGGATTTGGCACAATCCATATTAGATCTTCTAGGCTAATAAGATGCAAGTCCTAGAGGTTTTTTCTTGTCATCTCACACTAGCTCTTGATCAATGAAATCCTCTCCATCTTCAAGGATAGAGGAGGGGCCCTCCTCATGACTATTCAAATTCTCAAGGATAAAATTATTGAGAACTTATTTCTATCTCCTTACCTCTTATTCATCACATATTTCATCCATAAATTGATCCATGAGATCATCTACCACCATTTTATTCAAAGCTTCCACTAAGATATTTACATCTTGTTTTACTCTACCCAAATCTCTAACCTCCTTGCTAGGAAGATTGTTGAGGTCGATCAAACCCCCTATGCTAATTTTGGATGCTTTTGGCCCTTCACCTTTATCCTTCTATGTTTGTTCTATTTTCAGGGAAGCTTAATCATTTGTTGAGATAACTTTCAATTGAGAGGATTTTTCCTCCACAGGGCTTTCTAGTCTAACCATAACCAATCAAAGGTGGGTTAGACATTCCTTTATCTCCCCCTCTTCCCAGTTGTCAGTGGCTAATATTGATAACCCTCCCCTTTATTCATTGAGGATGACCTAAAAATTTGAAGCCAAGGGAGGATTCAATAGGTTGCTAAGGGTTGGGGAGGGGGGGGATTGTGGAGAGATTGCTTGAAGCTAATTCTTCTCTAAAGGACCTTCTACAAATATAGGTTCTATAGTAATAATCTTTCCATTTATTTTGATATCTAGTGGTTTAGGTTTTAAATAATTAACATTCATACTAACAATAATTATTGGGTTTGAGCATTGGAGGTTGGTTTCAACAAATCCTGAGAAAGACTCTAATGTATTACCTATGAGTTTAAGCATATCATTTACTATAAGCTCTATTTGAAGACTCAATAACATTATCACCCATTCTACCTTAAAATCTACCACTTTTTTTTTTGGACCAAAAAGGGTTTCTAGTCTAAAATTTTAAAAGGATAGCCATTACAAATTAGGCTTCTCCATTAAGAAGATTATATTTTAAAGCTAAACTGTTGCAAGCTATGTAAAGAAAATCATTGTCCATAGTTTCTAAATCCACATGATTACCTCAAAGATATTTAATCTAATGGGATACAACATCTATATACATACTTGGGTCGATCCATTGAGCTAAGACTCCATATCTCTGGTATTGGCATTGACCCTAGCATTGGCATTGGATGTAATCAACTATGTGACCCATTAGATTCAAAACTAGGTGATCTTCCTTATTTTTCATTGGATTGATAATTGGAGTCTCCAATGGTCCTAAAGTGAAGAAAATTAAGGGTTGCAGTGAGGTCATAGAGTTGCATACTTCTTATTTCTATTCTTGGGAGGGGCCACCGAATGGGACATTTGATTCTTATCACCAATTTTCCCTAAACCCCTAGCTATAGAAGCCCTTTGTCTTCTAGACTATGAGGAATGAACCAATATCATCCATTCTCATATGTTTTTGAACCTGATTGTGGGATGAGGGTTTGGAGGAAGGTCATAGCATAATGCATTTGCTAGAAAACATGACAATTTCTATAGTATCTTTCCACTTCCTCATGAGGGCTAAAATTCTTATAGTTTGCATATAGAGAAGATTCCATCTTTTTAATTTTATTTATCATTTTTGAAATAGGTTGTAATTGTATATTAATCTGTATTATAATTAGGCATGGAATCAAACCAATCACAAAATTGTCTTGATGATCCTAAAAATATTCCATAACCACCTACAAACAACATGCACCCACCTGAAACTAATCCCCAACCTCAAGAAAACCAACCAATCCTAAATCCTTGACCTTTAGAGGATCTTATAGGAGAAAATATAAATTTTCTTAGAGACTTTCAATCTACCTACACCAATATCCCTAAATTTTATCCCATGTTTTCCACCTTGAACTCTATTATTAAATGAAGACTCTTACCGAGCAACATAATGTTGCACTTCTTTTTTGTAATTTCATGCTTACAAATTTTGATGATGAACTTGATTATGACTAAGTTATGAGCCTAAATATAATTTAAAATTACCTAGATGTAACCTCTTCATGGATACCTAAATGGGATTCAAAGTTGACACAAAAATGCCCAAGTTGTTAATAAAGTGGTGTACAAATGATGGAGTCCATGAGAACTTTTGGGATCGTTGGTGTCAAGATTTTCAATAGGCCACCCCATAGAAGTTTGGATGTCCTAATAAAATGGTTGAGAAAACTTTATGTTGAATTTACTCTTGACCATAAGGTAAATAATTGGAGCATGAGACCAAACCAGGGCGTAGGCTTAGGTGCTCCTCAAGATAGGCAATTTACACACCAAGTGAATTGGACATATGCCCCTTTTGATATTTCAACCCCTCCTATAGTGTAGAATCCTAATATTATTTTTGATGCTAGATCATAGAGAATTAGATCCATTCACACCTTGAGTGATAACTAGTTAGGTAGAGTGGCATTTTTGCCTCCTCATACTAATGAGGTTGGCCCTTCCACATCTTCTATGAGCTCACATGTTTGTGTGCCCCATACATGCATTATGTGCAAGAATTTGTGCTTGGATACCCTCACTAATACTAATTCATATGACAATGTCTTTGAGGTGGATGACACAACACAAGTCACTATAGGCACTGAATCACCTCAGGGTGAGGGGCTTTACATGAAGACAAGGAGAAACATACAAAGCCATGAACTCCTACTATGCTTAGACTAAACATTTATTGTTTTACACAGTATTCAATTTCAATTTTTCACATTTTTAGTATAATTTACTTATCATAATTGTACACTTATGTATATATGTGTTCCATTTATGTTTAGTTGATAACAAAGGAGGACATGGCACTGGTGGATAGTTCCAAGCTTTTGACCATCTCATTTGGACTTGACACTTCCACAGTACATATTTTTTATTGTAATAATTGGTTTCCTTTTTACAGTTCTATATACATGTGTTTTCTAATTTTTATGTTCATATTATTTTATACTAATGCATATTTCACCAGCTATCACATGTGGGGGGTAATTTAAGGGGGTTGATGCATCTGACATTGAACAAGGATAGGTTATTAAGTATTTTATTATATCTATGCAAATGTATACTTATTAGGTATGCATACTCATTTTTCATTTCCATGGTTTATTTGAAAAAGGGTGGCATCTAACAATGTCGTGACATCAAGTCTCCATCAAAGAGTAACACACATCTCAATTCGTAGTGATAGCCCCACTATATGCATATTTCTAAATTTATCTATTTTTATTTTACTAATAAAGTATATACATAATCAATTCATGATTGTATCAAGTATATTTTTACTTTTGTAGTTGACCTCTAGTTAGAGAGAGGTACCACACCAAGGATTTGTATCATTATCGATTTAATCCTCGTTGCTTGAAGAAAGTTCACCTTAGGTAAGCTTTAATGTTAATTCTACCAAGGATTTTATATTTAATAGTATAACTCGTAGATCAATCTAATGGTTGCAAACATGTACAAGTCAAAGGAAACATTGGTGGCATTGTCCATTCACTTCCTATGATATATGTTAAGATCCTAACTGCATGAGGAGATAAAGAGGTGAGGTACATAAGAGTTCAATTTTTTTTAAAAATTATTTATTATTGTTGACTATGAATCAAGATTTTTATTTTATATTTATAGAAACCATATAACAAGTAATCTAACTTTGGGTCACTTTTGTGTTCATATAGGATCCATCAGAGCCAAATAATAGTTCAAAGAGAATCCATTTTGATGATCCACTAGTAGAATAGGAAGTCCTTGAAACATTTGTAGTTGTTTCTTATTTTGAGATGCCATATGGCACAGTTTGAGATGGTGTATGCCACATTGTATCTAGATATGTAGATTTTGTAAAGATTTTGAGATGGCATCTGCCACATTTTGTACAAAACAATTTCATGTGTACATGTGTGTATTATAGATCATATTAATTCCTATACATATTTTTCATAAATTGTATGTATGTATTATTTCTATGCTAGAGCTTTTTCATCAATTGTAGTTAGGTATGTGTGTGTGTTGTTTCATATAATATCTTTGTCATGCATGTTATGTATTTATTATTTTGATATTATATCTTTGGAATGTATGTATTTAGTGAAGAAGCACCAACAGATCTTGATGGGTGTAGGAGGATTTTTAGGTCATTTAAATACATGGTTAATTTCATCCAAGACATCAAAATAATGTAATAAAGCTTATAAAACTATTTGTGTAATTGCTTAGTCCAAATTTATCATTTGGTTACAAAATTATTGTTATTGACAAAATATTGTTAAATGATGTAATAATGTCAATAAGGATGTATATTGGGTTCAATTGGTCACAATGATTAGGATTCTTTGGTATCCCAAATTCATAAGTGTGTGGTGCAAATATTGTGGAGGAAATCTATGAACATTTTAGTGTATACATTGAATTGGGTACATGTAAAGGAAGGTAAAATAAGTCTCCTTATGATCTATGTTATGGGCACTCACCAAATATGATATATTTCAAAGTATTTGGAAGAAGATCTTATATTAAGAGAGATGAGAATGAAAGTAAGTTTGATCCTAAGAGTGATTAAGGGACATTCTTAGGATATTTTATAAAAAAGAAAGGATTGCAAGTATCTAAACAAGAGAACCAATAAGATAGTATAAATTAGTGAGAAAGTTGATGAATTATATGAGAAGAATGGTGAATCCAACAAGAAGGAACCAAAAAATTATAAAGAAATTGTAAATGTACAAATAATATTGAAAGATTTTGAAAGAAAAGTCAATTAGGAGGAACTAGTAAATAGAAGAAGAGGCTCCTAGACCTAAACTTGTCTTGCCAAGGTATGTGAAATTGAATCACTTTGATGATCAAATTATTAGTGATAGGAGTGCAAGTGTTTTGAATAGAAGGAAGGAAAGAGAGAATAAACATTTTCTTTCTAAACTTGAACCTAATCTACTATAAAAGAGGTATTGAAGGATGTTGATATGGTAAAGGCTATGGAAGAATACTTGGAACAAATTGAGAAGAACAAAACATGGACACTAGTTCCTAGATTAGTAGGTGTGAGGATTCTACTTGCATATGTTTTATAAAAGAAATTCAAATTATATCAAATGGATGTTAAGTCGACATTTCTAAATGGTGTATATGGAAGAAGAAACATATACTGAATAACCTAAAGACTTCTCTTCATCATAAGGAAAGAATATAGTGTGCAAGTTGTAGAAATATTTGTATGGATTTAAACAAGAACCAAGGGCATGGTATGAGAGACTACATTCATATCTAATCTAGATTAGTTTTATCAGAACAAGTGACAATATCAATGTGTACTAAAAGGAAGAAAAGTAACTAATTTCTAAAAGATTTGTGGATGACATCATTTTTGGTGGAAATGATGAATTGATCATAAGATTGTAGATGAGATGAAGAAGGAATTTGAGATGCCAATCACTGGGGAGATCAAATTTTTCTACAGATTATAGGCATTAAAACTCAAAAATAGAATCTACATTAGTAAATATAAGTATGTGAAAGAGATATCAAAGACATTTTGGGTTAGAAGACTCAAAACTGGTTGGTACTCCTATAATGACTGGTTGAAATTTGTCAAAGGAGGATGAATCTAAGGAGTTGGATGAAACTTTATACAAATCCATGATCAAGAAGTTACAATATGTTGTACACAATAGACCATACATTGCTTGTGGTTGGCTTAGTTTCTAGGCTTTATGTTATTCCTAAATAATCATACATGATGGTAGTAAAAATGCTATATAAGTATTTGAAAGGGATTGGAAATTATGGTATCTAGTATGCTCATTAGGGTGAGTTCTCTTTAGTATTTTTACTAATGTAGATTGAGTAGGAAATGTGGATAACATGAAGAGAAAAAGTGATGGTGTATTATTTCTTGGTGATAGGCTTGTGTCTTGGATAAGAAAAAAGAAGAATTGTATATCTTAATCAATAGTTGAAGTTAAAAAAGTTTCTATTGCTATGAATTATTCATAAGTGGTGTGGATCAAGCAGATATTGGAAGGAATTTATGGAAAGGTAAGTAAACCAATGGTTATCTACAATGATAACTCAAGTTCTATCAACATATCTAAGAACTTGTTGATGCACTCTAAGAAAAAGCCCATTTCCATCAAATATTATTTTCTTAGAGAGCAGGTACATGAAAAAGAGGTGTAGTTGGAGTATGTGCTAACTAAGGAACACATAGTAGATATTTAAAAAAACTTATTACCTAATGATACATTTGAGTATCTAAGAGGTAAGTTAGGGGTCATTTAACTACAATAATTGAACTAGAAGAGAAGACATGACATTGTTCCATTGCATTCATTGAACTCTTATGTTTGGATTGATTTTGTAAGGCTACTCCTTAGGGGGAGAAGTTAGTGTAGTGAAGCAATTCAAGTTATTTAAGATTGATAGGATTTTAAATACACAGTTAGTCAGACTATTTGATACCTTCGGCATTATTGTCAAAGGGGGAGAGATTGTGAAGAGATAACGTGAAGAACATAGAATGCATAAGACAAAAGATTGGTGAAGGGGGAGAAACATTATAGATGCTAAAAATGTAAACTAGGAGAGAAGGTAAGCCAATATTTTTTTGTGGTTTCAGCAATGCCAAAGGGGGAAATATAGCTAATTTTGTGATGGTAGGTGATGTTTGGTGTTGTCATGGTATAGATTTGGTTGCATGATGATCAATTATTGTGTTTTCATTGATGCCACGTATTGACTTAGTGTTCCTAGTATGTTGTTGAGTATGATGAACAAGGTGTTATACTGAGTTTTAGTTACAATGATCATTATGAGAGACTGAGGAATTTCCTAAAGGTAAAATGTATGACCTCTATTCTTGACATAATAGTATGAGAAATCTATAAGTGAATGAAGGTCGACAATGCAACTGCTATAACAATTAGTGACAGATGATAGATGATTTGATTGAGTTGTCAAATATACAATGAGTTATATGGTGTGGTCATAGGAGAAAGTGGTCAATAAATTGTAGATGTTATGGTTGTGACTACAACTTAATTGGAACTAATGATCAAGAGTTGTAATTATATAATATATTTATGATAAAGTGTTTATGTCCTCGAGCTACCAATGGTAGATCTTGGATCAATGACCGATATGGATGTTGTGAAGAATATATTTGAGTTAGTCATGATTTGATGACATGTTTTGATGATTAGAAGCAATGATCTAGCATTTAAGTGATCAATACAAGTGTGCCATGAATATTCTAGAAGATGGGTTTGTTTGGTCAAAATGTGTTTGACTATTGAATTTGAATGCGGTATAAGGAAATTATTTTTTGCATAGAGATGTGTGTGTAGGCATGCAATATGTGAGTACTATGTTTGAAATTCAAATTGAAACATGTTAGAGCAAGTTTGGGGCAGTGGAAGGCTTTAGGATTTTATGAATAATATATATTTGATGAAGGTGAAATAACTATGTATTGATCATGTATAGGTTGTGACTGTGAAGGTGTGATCAAGCCAAGGTGTAGCTAAGTATGGATGAAGTGAATGTGTGCATTACAGTGGATCTGATTAGGAAAAAGAGTTGATGTTTTACTATATCATTCTACTTGTTGATCCCTGATAATTTCAATATTCAAAATCCTTTTATTTAAGTGGATCCTAATAGGTCCTTTAATGTAAATCCTTTAACAAGGTGGCACTTTAACTAGTTTTCTAAGTCGTCTAACAAGGCTACACTTAATAGGGTAAAGCTCCCAATGGGGCTAGATGTAAATCCCTTAATGGGGTGGCATCCAATATTGTATTCATAAAATCCTAATAGGGTTGAGCACCTCAAAGGGTGCACTTCAGAAGAGTGCAGATTTTGTGGATATTGATTCCTACCATGGTTTTACCGAAATTGGGGTTCCATAAGACCAAATATCTATGTCAAGTTTTTCATTATCTCGTGGATGTGTATATGTGTTTGAACTTTTTTATTTTTTATTATTAACTTAATCTTGTGTAAAGGATTTAAAATTGAAAATTTTATCAATCAATAGATTACTTATTCACCCCCCCATCCCTAGGTAATCTGATCCATTAGGACTAACAATTACATGGAAGACACCATTTGGAATTATTATAGTATTAATTTTGGTAGCTCATCAACATCCCTTGCAAGGTTTAAAACATGGTTTAACAACCTTTTGTGGACTACTTCTGATGATCTACCTTGTGAGGGGTCTGCCCTCTTAAAGGCTAAAAATAGCTGCTAGGTTCTACCTTGGTGAAAGGATTTTACATCACAATTAAGTGAGTACCCTATTAGGATATTTACATAAACCTATTAAAGATACACTATTAAGATATTTAAACCCTACAAATATCATTAAAATCTTTAGTTTTTGATCCTTCAATTAGCACTTCAATGCTTGATAATAGATCTCCTCTATGTAATATAATATCTTCTCCTCTATGTAATATAATATCACCTTACTGTGATAGGTTGATGCAGGAGCATCAACCTTGGATTTTGGTGGAGTTATGTTTTTCATGGTTAGGGATTTCTTGGAGACACATTGGGGAACCTTTCCTCATGAGTGCATAGAGATTGGAGTTATCGTGTTGAAGTTAGAGTCATTTTACCTTCTTGTTGGAGTTGTATTTTCTACTTTCCACAGGCTACTTGCAGGTGGTGTAACTAGTTATCCTTAATTAATAAGAGGATACACTTTTCAAGGATTGAAGAGGTCATATAGTGATAACTTCTCTCAAAGGATAAATTCCTAATTCATTACGAGTTGGGAGATATGACCATTCTCCTGGGGTATCAATTTTCTATTAGTTTACATGTCAAGTTTCTACACGTAACTTTCATGATGAATGTGTAGTTATCCTTAATGAATTAGACTTTTCACACTTAAGGGGTTATAGAGGATCTAAATTAATATCTTTAGTTAAGAGAAAAAGTCTTTTATTCAATCAAAGTGAGGAGATATTGCAATTTTTCTTGGGTATCAATTTTCAAATAGTTTTTGCGAAAACGCATGGAGTTTTCATCTTGCACGATTTCATATGAGGAAATGGGATCTTGTTAAGATAGGGACATTTTATTGGGTCATGTGTGGGCCTAAATATAACTTTGTATTATTATTTTTTCCTATTTGTTATAGTTTTGGTTTACTCTTCCAGGGTGGACCTATATTGAGATTAAATACTTGACTAGCCGTCTAGTAGCTTAGATGGCTATTTAAGGAGGACTTAGGTAGTGTCTTAAGAAATAAGGAGAAGGAACTTTAGTTTAGTGTGGGAGCTAGAGAGAAAATATTTGAGTTGGAATATGAATTGGGAGTTTGTGAGAAGAGTTAGTGGCTATGGTTTAGAAACAAGGAGGTTGCTTGGTGGCTTACAAGCACAAGTTGAGATCTTAGAGGTTTTTGCCAGATTGTTGTTGTGTTACAAATCTAGGCTAGCTAGGATTTGAGTTGTATCTTGAGGGATCTTGGAGAACTATTGTAATTTATTTTTATTTGGCCATAACTAGGAAGGCCTTATAGCCCAACACATTGCATGTAATTAGTTATTTTATGAATAAAGAGTTGTAAATTGGTATCAGATCTTGTGTTATTGTTTATATTCCATTGTGTGGGTATTTGATGGGGGCTAGGACATTTCCTTTGGGGATTCTCTTGCCTTGCATTACATCAAGTGGTATTAGAGCCAGGTTAGATCTGGTTGGTTGATCTTATCAAGTGAAGATTAAATCTAGTTGGTTGATCTTATCAAAGTGAGGATTGATCTAGTTGGTTGATCTTATCAAAGAAAAAATTTTCATGAGTGTGTAGACAAATCACCGAAGCTAAGGTAGTTTTCACTAGGACCTTGGGTTGAGAAAAGTTGATCTGAGAAGTGTTTGATCTGGTGGTGATTGTGTTGAGGATCAATTACTTCAGAGTCTTGGTTTATAATTCTTGGTGTGGGGTGGTAGATTGTGATCTAACCTACACTTGCTAATGGATTGATGGATGCAAAGATGAAAGGTTGACCTTGGTTGATCATAGAGAGATTATGGGATGTGTATTGCAAATCCATGTTCCTAGACTTGTGATTTTTTCTTGGTTGTTCGTGCAAGGTGGTAGGTTGCAATTTGACTTGCAGACAATTTGAGGTTGTTACAAAGTGCATGGAAAAGATTTTCTTGTAGAGAATTTGCGAAGATCTTGTAAGATGGCTCTGAGAGGATTAGACCCTAAGATTATTGTAAATCTTTGTAATGTAGTGGAGAGAAGGATTAATGAGATAACAACTCAGGTGGATGTTGTTGTGGATGATACTTTTTCTAAAATAATTGAGAAATAGAAGAAGGAAGTTGTATGCTACAAGAGTTGGAGTCTACCAATCCAAAAGAAAGTTGTATGGCTAATTAGAAGAATTATTTGAGAGAGAAGATGACATAGCCAGGTTGAAGAGGAAGAAGTTAGTTTTGTTGATCATTTTGTGGAGTATGATACAGAACCCACAGAGCAACTTGAGGCTGTTGCTGAGGATATTCCTAACCTTGTTGATGTCGGGATGGAGATTGATTTTCATAATCAGTTGGTTGAGTCTGACATGGAAATTGTAGAGTGCTTGGTTGTGGATAATCAGGTTTTTGTTGGTGATGAGTTACATGTTATAAAGAATCTTTTTGTGAGCAATGAGATTGTTGAGATTGCTAATTATGAGGAATTTCATATGGATGAGGATTTGCATATGGTTGTTGATATGGATCTGAATTCATATATTGTTGAAATGGGATCTTGCTAAGATAGGGACATGTTATTGGGTCATGTGTGGACCTAAATATAACTTTGTATTAATTTTAATTCATATTTTTTATAGTTTTGGTTTACTCTTCCAAGGTGTACCTATGTTGTAATTAAATTCTTGACTCGCCGACTTGTGGCTTAGCTAGCTATTTAAGGAGGACTTGGATAGTGTCTTAAGCAATAAGGAGAAGGAAATTCAATTTAGTGTGAGAGCTGGAGAGAAAAGATTCATGTTGGAATCTAGAATGGGAGTTTGTGAGAAGAGCTAGTGGTTGCAGTTTAGAAACAATGAGGTTTCTTGGTGGCTTGTGAGCACAAGTTGAGATCTTGGAGGTTTCTACCAAATAATTGTTGTGTTACAAATATAGGCTAGCTAGGATTTGAGTTAGATCTTGAGGGATCTTGGAGAACTATTTTAATTTCTTTGTATTTGGCCATAATAGGGAAGGCCTTACAGCCTAACACATTGCATGTAATTAGTTATTTTATGAATAAAGAGTTATGAATTAGTATTAGATCTTGTGTTATTGTTTATATTCCACTATGTGGTTATTTTCTAGGGGCTAGGACATCTCCTTTTGGGACACTCCTATCTTGCACTACATTATAGATCTTCTCTGTCTCTTCTCAAAACTCTTCATTACACTACATGGTCTCTATACTCTAGATTGATCTTTTGGGAAATAAAAACCAATACTTCTAAGAATTAGTATCACAACTTGGTCACAAGTTCCAATCCATGCAAATCATGCTGAATGAGATTGGGAGATGGGTTGTTTTTAGTGTCTCAACATCTCTCGCAAGATTTGCAACATGGGTTGACAACTTTTTATTGGTTCTATAAGTCTATTGGTTGTATTGGTAATTAATGGGTCAATCTTTTGGTATAATGAAAACCACTAGTTTTAATGGGTAAATCCTAAGGGAGTATCAAAATTTAGATACACCAAACATCAATATAAAAGAAATAAAGAAGCATAACAATTTTTAGAGCACATAAAGTCATTTCATGATTAGGTTAAGTATAATTTAGAATGCATGAACCAAAAGTATAAGGAGAAGGTAGATGAGAAGCGAAGACATAAGTATTTTCAAGTAGGAAATGATGTGATGGTATATTTGAGAAAGGAAATATTTTTGTCTTGAACATCCAATAAGCTAAATATGAGGAAGTTTGGACCTCATAAGATCTTGAGGAAATTTCATTTAGGTGATGTGTATGAAGTTGAGTTGCTAGAGAATATGGATATATCACTTACATTAATCTATATGAGTATCATGAGATATATTTTAGTGATTATAGTGGATAAAATTTAGAGAAGTAGTTTCCTAAGAAGCAATCACATTAGATTGAAGAAAAATTGGGTCATGGAGTTGGTATAAGCACACATGGTACAAATCACTTTGAATATCTTGTAAAGTGGAAGAATGCACAGGTTGAAGATTCTGATTAGACATCTCAGGTTGAGATAGACCATCTTAGTTTTCTTTAGCAATATCAAAATGAGGGAGTCACTTTTAAAATAACCCTGTGTGTCTAATGCAAGAGCATGCTTGAGTTTTATGTAAATCTTGCATCAACCAAAAATATTTAATTTCAATTGTTCCTATTTATTTAATTTCTATATTTATTTAGTTATACTTCTAGGTTGGATTAGTTTCTCTTGTCAGCCTTGTGGCACATTATTCACATCATGTGTGATCTTCATCTAGTTTCACATCTCCATCTATTTCTTCATGGTGGAGATCTCTTGGATTCTTACTCAAACCTATTTGTTCATCACATATAGTGGCCTAATGGAGTTTTCCAATCTCACAAATTATTTCCTTGGTTTGTGATCTCATTCATCATGCAACGGTACTAAGATCATGGTTAACATACATATGGTTTCACACTTAATTTTAAATATTGTTGGAAGTGTTCTTCATTGTTTAAGTCATGACCTATATTTGGTACTACATTTTCCTCACCTTGGAGAATGTGATCTTTCTTGGTCATCTCAATACATGTGAGGTTCGATTTAGTTGATGCAACTGCTCCTTGTTTTACATTTAGTTATAAGGATATCCTCTTGAAGATTTGAATTTAAAGATACTCTAAATCTCAATATGTAATTAGAATTGTATGCCTATTTTGTAAGCTTGCATTCACTAGCTAATTGCAATCAATTTCAAGAATATATGATAGTGGGAATTTTTGATCTTACATTCTCTCAATTCCTTTTTAATATTTTCATTGTGCGATTCTTGTTGCATAGCTTGGATTATCCTCTTTGAGGATCCTTCTATCATAATTATTTTAGTCATTAGTTTGAATCATTGACATCAACACCCTAAAGATAAAGCCCAATCTAAAAGACTATTAATGGGTAGGGAGGGCCTTAATCACCCCTCTCACCTTTGGGTGGGAATAAGATATAAGATTGCATGGGTGGTTGGGATTAAAAAAAAAAAAAATCTCCTTCTATTTATCATGCTTTATAGAGAAAAAAAAAATATCTCCAAATAAATTTCAAAGCTCATTCCAAGATAAAGAAAAAGATTTGACTCCCTGAAGCATAACACAACCCACATTGTCAGTGGATTTTATTAGATGTCTCTAAGGTCTCTAATTTTCCAAAATCCAACTAACATAATTTATCTTCATGGGGCAAGACAAAACTAAGGGGTTGAAACATATCCTACATCTTGCATACAATCTTTGAAAGAAACTCACTACTATTTTCATTATACTTTCTTTAACCATATTTAAGTTTGCAAGTGCTAGATTTAGATTGCTTCCAAAAATAATCTCATCTGATATCTCCTTTAAGGATTTATCTTAATATTATAATTTTTTATTTGATATGAATTATTATGTGTCCCTCCTTAGTCCGAATTTAAATTTTTATGTAATAAATCCATGGAGGATTAATTGATGTGCTTCCTAACTTAAGAAAGGACATTGAGATCAAACAATGGAGGAGGGAAGGTGTTTCATGACCCAATTCATAGTCTAAGGTAATTGTATAATGATAACAATAATGCTCAGTGTAGAAAGTAGTTTGATGATTTCAATTTTGCATATCATGTGCGCTTTTGAGGCCACGTGTAATAGTAATTTGCTACCATTTGAACCCAAGTTGTGGGTTTCATCCCCTATATGTAGATAAAAAATGAACATGATGCTTCATTCATGCTCTCAATTAGAAAATACTTCATTTCAAACAACATAAAAGAAACTCAAGTAGTAGTTTGACTAGAATAATAGTTTGAAAGAAAGAGACTCAAGCTGACAATTTCCAGATTACTGTAGTAGTTTACCTTATGTTTTTTTTAAAGAAGGATTTATCTTAATATTATGATTTTTTTAAAAACTTGATATGAATTAGTATGTGTCCCTGCTCAGTCCTATTATGAATTGTTATGTAATAAATCCGTGGAGGATGAATTGATGTGCTTCCCAACTTACAAAACGACAGTGAGATCAGACAATGGAGGAGGGAAGGTGTTTCATGACCCACTTTATAGTCTAAGGTAATTTCATAATGACAACAATAATGGTTAGTGTAGAAAGTAGTTTGATGTTTTTAATTTTACAAATCATGTGCACTTTTGAGGCCACATCTAATAGTAAATTACTACCATTTGAACCCAAGTTGTGGTTTTCATCCCCTCTAAGTAGATAAAAATTGAATGTGGTGCTTCATTCATGTTCTCAAATTAAACATACTTCATTTCAAACAACTTAAAAGAAACTCAAGTAGTAGTTTGACCATAATAGTAGCTTAGAAGAAAGAGACTCATGCCAAAAAATTCCAGATTACTATAGCAGTTTACCTTATTATTATTTTGTTAAAGAAGGATTTATCTTAATATTATGAATTATTATGTGTCCCTCTCGAGTCCTAATATGAATTTTTATGTAGTAAATCCTAATTTAAAGAAGAATTTATCTTAATATTATGATTTTTAAAAACTTGATATGAATTATTATGTGTCCCTCCTCAATCCTAATATGAATTATTATGTAATAAATCCATGGAGGATGAATTGATGTGCTTCCTAACTTAAGAAAGGACAATGTGATCAGACAATGGAGGAGGGAAGGTGTTTCGTGACCCACTTTATAGTCTAAGGTAATTGCATAATGACAACAATAATGTTAGTGTACAATGTAGATTGATGATTTCAATTTTACAAATCATGTGCACTTTTGAGGCCACGTTTAAGAGTAATTTACTACCATTTGAACCCAAGTTGTGGTTTTCATCCCCTATATGTAGATAAAAATTGAATGTGATGCTTCATTCACGTTCTCAATTAAAACATACTTTGTTTTAATGAAAATAAAAGAAACTCAAGTAGTAGTTTGACCATAATAGTAGTTTGAAAGAAAGAGACTCATGCCGACAATTTTCAGATTGCTATAGCAACAAAAAAGGGATAATTGTTTGAATGTACATCGCATAAACAATCATGTGTACAATTATGTAGAGTTTAGAGGATATGTTTTCAACAAGTTTCATTACAAAACAAGTAGTTCTCAAAGAGTAAAGATAAATAAATAAATGGATGGCAACGATCTCTTGGATGATATTGCATCTATTGTTATTCAATTTCAACATGAAGACAAATAACACAGATGATAATGATGTTGATAAGTAGGAGATAATTTCCACAGCAAGTCAAATTGTGACGTGAATATCATGATTTAACTGTGTGATTTTTGAGTCAAACTCATTGACCCATATTTCATGAGTAGTGATTCAACATGAATCCATCTCTCATGAGAATAAATGGAACACTTAGGACTTATTGGTAATGATGTGTAAAGACAATGTTAGGCAAAAAAAATAGAGAATGAGAATAATGAAAACTGACAGTCAAAACTTCACCAACAGTATTAGGTGAAGCTACCAATGAGTACTTATATATTTGATAAAAATGTAGATGACTATGATGTTTTTGATGGTCATCCATCATTCTTATCTATTGTCGACTATTGATTTTAACAAGCACATCATAAAAATCCTTTGAACTATTCTTGTAATTTTTATACTATTCATTTCTTTAATATACACTAATACCATTAAAACTAATGAAAAAGACACAATATTTCGAAAGAATAATAATATAGTTTTTATTTTCCTCCAACTAAGAACATTTATAACATCTAGATCTCCTACAAAATTCATAATAGCTTTATTAAGTATTAATTGCTATATTCCCTACAAATCTCATATTTTCATTATATCCATTAATTATTGTATTTTAATTTGTCTTATAGATTCCCTACAAAACTCATAATAGATTTCATAATAATAACTAGAATGCCTAGAATATCATTAATTATTGTATTTCAGTTTGCCATTTATTTATTTTATTTAAAACTCGTAAAGGAGAAAATAATAATAATGTCACCATATGTTCTTGATGATTAGTCAATTCTTAGAGTGGTTCACACGGTTCACCTCTCGTGCAATCTTTGTGTAATGAAGTTGTGGTGGTAAGTACACTATCACCTTGCAAGCCTTTTAAGGTAAGCATACCACATACGTGACAATATGATTGATTTAATTCACTTTTTGTGTGACATCATCATAACTACTCTTGTATGGTGGGAACCTTTTTATAAGATTCATAATGGTTTGGGACCATGGATAAGATGTGTGATAACTTTATTGATATATAGCCTATTTTAAGCAGCTGATTATATATATGTGATTGTAGTTTTTCAATAGAGGTGTGGTTTAAATTAGTTTAGTATCCATTGAGTGATGTAAATGTGTGATAAATGTTGATTTTTATAATTAGTAAACAATTGTTTGGAAATATTATTAAGTAATTGAATGTTAATGAAGATAATTGTCATATTATTTGAGAAAGATTTAAAATGAATTTAATTTTTAAATTATTTTGTGGGGTTTTTGAAATAAGTTTGATCTAAAGGATGTTAAAAGGATTTTGTCATCATCAATATTAGTTTTGATGTTTGTATACAACTTTAAGAATACAAAATTTAATTTTAAGGAAATGTCATATCAACTAGAAATGTTTGAACTAATTAAACGTGATAAAAATAATATGAAATATAATGATTTAATAAAAAAATTTAAAAATAAAAATAAAAAAATAGATTAAAGAAAGAAAATGATTGCACTTTATTAATAATTTAATTGTAAAGTTTCTTTTCATATTCATATGATTCAATTTGAATTGCAAGATTAACATAACATTTGTGGGAAATGACAACTCTACACTCAAAAGAATATGTCTAAAGTCATTATTTATTTATTTTATTTTAGTTTTGGGATAAAGTATTTTTTTTATAGAAGTCTTTTTGCAAAATTTGTTTAGCTACCCAATACGGGAGCATGAGCCTTATAGCTGAACCTCTTCTGCTAAGACCTAAGGACTAAGGGATACCCATATTGCCAATTTCACCCGAGTCACGATCCCAACCTCGTCCTTTTTAGCTTTTAACTTTGGTGACATTTTGAATGAGTAAATAACATTAGAAAGGGAATAGTATTTGTTGGACTTTAGGATGGAACTTCATTTACGACATTATATGCTAATAATTAACTTATTTGAATAAGGAAGATTTGTCATGTATATTAGTTGGTGTGTATAAATGAACATTTATAAAATAAAATTTTAAAAGGATAGATGTAGGAGATTTGAAAGGGCGTGTAAAAATATTATTAAAAAATAATTTTATGTAAAATTTATTTTCCTAATTGTATGTTGAATTAAATATAGGTAGATAATTATTGAAAAGGAAAAGAAAATGTATTAAGACACGATTTCTCCTATAGAAAATTCAATAATTTATGGATCTTAGGATCCAAAGGAAGAGTGAAAATAGTTGTCTTCATCTTTATTGGTTTTTAAGTCAGTCAAAGGTTGGCCACCTTAATTGATTCACTACGTTGTTAAAGTTGACTAGTATGTTTCAAATGGAATGCAAAATATGAGAAAAAAAAAAAAAACAATTGAAAACTTACATGTCCTTGATTGCATTGATGATAAGCACATTATCAACTTTAATTGAAATGACTATGTTGAATTACTTTTAAGTTGAAACTCATCAACCTGGGATATGATTCATCAATTTTGTTTATTGAACTTATTAGAAACTTTTTCTCCCTACTACTAATTTTTTGTTTTTCTAATTTATAGACCATCCAAACTATCTTAGATTTCACAACCTAATCCAAAAAGATTTAGATCACCCTTAGAATCTATTACATCAAAATTCTATTTAACTATTGAATTTGAGGGAGGAGATCATCTATTAATATATGTACCAAGTTTAGGTGTATCTATGACAATTGAATGATATGAACATAAGTGGTGATTTGAGAGGAGGCCAGTGTTGTAATAACAATTTTCTCAATAAAAAAAAAATCTTCTAAATGATGGATGCAAACTGTGTGTGTGTGTGTGTGTGTGTGTGTGTGTGTCAGAAATTCAATACATATCAAATATATGATATTCCTAGGTCTTTCCATGGTCAGGTGTACTAGTGCTTATGCCTATTTAAAATTCAATATGAGTTTTCACATTTTTTTGGCAAATGAATTTTTTTTTTGACATCTCCACTTTTTGGCCCCTTATGATCTTGCAGATACCCTATATATCAAAAATAGATTTCTACTCAAGATGTTTCTCTTATGACCTTTGTGTAATTTACAAAAGAAGTGTCAAATATGTGACTAAGCCATAATGTGCAAGATTTTTGTCTCCTTTAAAGTACATAAATCTCTTTATCTTGGTCTACTCATTTTGTATCTATAATTTCTCTCTCTCAAATCTAAAAATATTCACACAATAAGAGGTAGAAAGTGTTAGAATGATTTAGAATAACTAGGGGTGGGGGGGGAGGGGGAGAATCAATTATCCCTAGGTCTAGATGTACAATTGAACTTTTCAACTCTTCAAATAATTTAGATCTATCTTTTATATAGCTCGGTCTCTATAGCAACTTATCAGTAACATAACTTGCAGTCTGTTGGCTCCTGATTTAACAAATTTTAAAAAAAAAAAAAAAAAACCAAGAAACCAGACCAATACATCTAAGGCTAGAAAATTCCTATGATGGATGTACTTGACTGCTAATCTTGGGCCAACTATAAAGGCATAACTCCTTCACTTCAAGCTCTACAACACCTAGGTGGGTTAACCTTGAGGTTCTAATATAAGGTACAAGTGCAAATAAACATAAAATCTGAACCTATTAACAACAGATGAAACCCTTATATCTTATGATACTTATGTAACAACATAGGAATGAAATAGCTACAAATCATAACATATGAACCCATAAGCTAAGTGAGGATTAATTCCTTTTAGCCCACTACAAAACATGGAAAATTGAACTGATTTGATAAATAATGATTTGTGCAAATGACGTTCATCTTAGCTTGCATTTGATTTAGTGATCAATGCCTTATCCATTGCAACATAGAGTCACTACTAGCAGGATGATCTAACTTGATTACCTTACAATTAAGTTTATCAACTGGAATCCCTGGACTCCATTCTTACTAGCATCCCCTCCATACACCTAAAAACCCTACCAAATCATTGAAGCATTTACTTAATTCCTTGAATTAAAAGCAACAACAGATCTGACACACAACTCATCCAAGCTATCTTAAATTAAATGAACCTTATTCATTCAATCACAAAGTTAACAACATATGAAGCATTATGAGACAGAATAGAGAACACAAATAATTCATTGTAAATCCCCTTTTGTATTTATCCTTGGAAAGATTGAATACATTAACTGGTAACACTAAATGAAACTCGTGATATATTACATGATCTATCATCAATTTGCATTATCTCAGAGAAACAATACATGAAATGAACCCAGAAACCTACACAAGAATGGATGTGTGGCCTTCATAGCTAGAGTTGTACTTAATAGATAGGAAGTAAAATCAACCAATCTTGGTATCACAATAAAAATTGGAACCTCTATAATGGATGAGAAAGAGAAAGATATAGAAGAAGAATGGAATCCTGGATCTGATCTAGAAGTGACATGTGTCCACTTGAATCTCCATTCCTTGCTATTGTAAAACCTCTCTCATCTTTCTACCCATGAAATCTAATTTGGTTTTCATCATTGTTTTGTAACAAACCCGAAATATCTCTTCCTCAATGATGAAAACCCTTATGTTACTAAAATATCTGAAAAGCATCATGAAATGTAGATGATACCTCCATTTAACTGACTTAGATATGAAAAAACTTGCCCATAACTGCATTCATGTTGCCTTTTACTTTCACTATGTTCATCATTTCACTGGAAATCAAATCTAAACTGCCTTAACTAAATCAAACTAAAAAATGGACACCTAAGGCAAATCATTGTATAGCTCTAACTAGTGACCTCCTATGCAAAACTAAACTCCAGAAATGGAAAGTTCATTTTCTCCCAATTCTAGCGATATATAATACTCCTAAATGGACTTACCAGAAACTCCAGGGTCATAGTTTGAAAAACATGCTCCTACTAAGGCTCTAAAATTGCACTTGGTTGTAAATATTAAATATTTTTTGAAGTTTTAACTATAGGATAAATTCAAATTCTATTTAAAGTTTACCTTGCACATTTGGAAGAGGATAACAATTTAAAAAAATATATTTGAACCAGTTGATTTTTCCCTCCTTTTCTCCATCTAGGTCAAACTTGTTTGACTACCCTTCTACCACATATCATCAAAAGATTGGTTGATTCTTGCATAGTCATCTAACATATGCCACATGACTACCACATGTCTTCCATGTCACTGGTCGCCATGTTGTGCGATGAGTTAGCATCATGGCATGTCATCACGACATAGCGACCATGTGACATGTGTCATCTTCCTCCACCTTAGCATCCAGTCATCATGCCATCTTAGCCTACCATGTCATCGGTCCATGTCATCGCCACATCACCTCCACATCAGTTGGTTGCCATGTTGCATGGTTATCTTCCTTGCATCTTTCCTTTGGCGACATGGCGACCACCGTCCAATCTGCCATGTGTCACCATCCTGTGCATCATTGAAATTTGTGCCACATGTCAATTTTCAATTTGTTTGCAGGTTCCACATCATTTCTTTGTCAACATGTTTGTTCAAGAAAAACTTCCCTCCAAATCCGACCGACTGGGATCCACCATGCAAGCTTGTGCTTCCAAAAGCACTTGTGTCTTTAAGACACTTATGTTATTGTGTGCTCTTGTATTTAAACACATGAAAGTCACCTAGCACGGGAAATGTGGGATAAACACAAAAACCTTCTTCAAAAACATGCGGATTCGACTCTCTCCTAGCAATCTTCATTCAAAATGCTTGGTGACACCTCCTTTACCAAATGTTTGCAGGCTTTGCTTTGTTATACGCTTGTAAAATAGCAGAATATGACCTTTTTTGGAAGAAAAACACCCCATTCTTTTCAAATGGCAATCTTTACATGTTTTGACTTACACTTTCCTCTGCTCTTCCCGCCATCCTCCAATTTACATATTCCTTTTCAACGTCATAATTCTATTATATATCATACTGGAAGAAACTTCTGCATTTTGGAGATAGTGGTTTGAAAGTGGTTTGAAATTAAGTCTAAAACTTTTCATGGAGTAGAGTATAAGAAGAGTATTCAAGCTTGCATCTAATTATGCCTGGTCATTTTTATCTTTTGACTAATTATATATTTGCATTTATATTTAGATAATGATTTATATATTTATGTAAAGACAATGTGATATATATATATATATGTATGTGTATACATATATATATATACATATATATATATACATATATATATACATATATATATATATACATATATATATACATATATATATACATATATATATATATATATGTATATATGTATATATACATATGTATATATATATGTATATATATATGTATATATATATGTATATATATATATGTATATACATATATGTATATATATATGTATACATATACATATATGTATATGTATATGTATAGATATGTATATGTATATATATACATATATGTATATATTATATGTATACATATACATATATGTATATGTATATGTATATATACATATATGTATACATATATGTATATGTATATGTATATATACATATATGTATACATATATGTATATATATACATATATGTATACATATACATATGTATATGTATACATATATGTATATGTATATATTATATGTATACATATACATATATGCATATGTATATGTATATGTATATATATATGTATATATTATATGTATACATATACATATATGTATATGTATATGTATATATACATATATGTATACATATACATGTATACATATGTATATGTATACATATATGTATGTATATGTATATATATATATATATATATATATATATATATATATATACACATATACATATACATATATATACATATATGTATATGTATACATATACATGTATATGTATACATATACATGTATACATATGTATACATATACATATATGTATATGTATATGTATATGTATGTATATGTATATGTATACATATATATGCATATACATATACACACACATATATATATATATATATGTATATGTATACATATACATATATATATGTATATGTATATATGTATATATATATATATATATACACACACACATATGTGTATATGTGTACATGTATATGTATACATACACACACACACACACACACATATATATATATGTATGTATGTATACATGTATATGTATGTATATGTATACATGTATATGTATATGTATACATATGTATACATATACATGTATACATATATGTATATGTATATGTATACATATATATATTATATATGTATACATATACATATACATATACATGTATATGTATACGTATACATATATGTATACATATACATACATATATCTACACACACACACACACACATGTGCAATGAGATTTATCCAACTGAATTCCAAATTATTAACATTCCCTCTTAGTTGAAAAGAATAAACACATGAATGGATATTACTTCAATATAATATCAGGAATGACAAATTTAAGCATATCTTTGATTAGAGGGTATCCACCATTTAGATATCATTTCATGATATCAAGAGTAATGACCTCAAAATATTAAGCCACATGATATTCACCAAGTACTCAAAAATGTCCATAGATAATGGGTCCTCGATAATATTTACGATAGAAACATTCATGGTATGTTTAAGGAAATTAATCCACCATGCAAGTTATCATCTAGCATGATCTGCTTAGACATCATAAGATATCCATCACAATAGAAGGCCATGGTCTATTCAACAAGCTTAAACCACCATGCAAGTTATAATCTATCATGATCTGCTTAAACATCATAAGAGGTCCATCACAATAGAAGGTCATGGTCTATTTAAGGAACTTAATCCACAATGCAAGTTATAATCTATCATGATCTTCTTAGACATCATAAGATGTCATTATATAAATATATAAATCATTGTCAATATATAACTACTATCATAAAGAAGATTGAATAATGTCGACTGCATAATGGTAATTATCGAACGACTAACAAAGTTATTGATTGATTGTTGTACTCTTTACATTTTAAAGGTCTTGGAAGTCACGACCAAGATGGGTAATCACTACATAGTGGAGTCACTTCCCATCATGGACATTACTCCACGCCCACCTAATTAGTGGGTAAAAACCTCTAGTATGAACGACAATGAATACATACACAATATATAGTTCCTAGTGTTAATTCATCTGCAGTCAATAGTAATTTGATATTTGATTTAACAACAAAGTTGAAATTGAAAACTACTGCTTAAAGTCTACAATCAAACTCATCAATATAATAGCAATCAAAGTCTATAATTAGACATAATCAAATAATAATTTGAGTTTGATAAATGTATCAAATATTACATGTATAAAAATAACCTATGTTCAATCTTATCATTTAAATTTCAAAATGGTATTAGAGCAAGTTTGAGAGACGATCAAGATCAAATTTTTTGGAAAATTGACATACACCTAAATTTTGAATTCTTATTCTATCAAAATTGTGAATGACATGACACTTGAAGACATACTTGAAGGTGCTTCAAATTTTAAAGCATGGAAACTGTGAATGATGATAATACTAAGAAAGTATGAGTTAAAAATAATTGCACACAATCCTAAACCTAAAGAGAATGACGAAAAGAGTCAATGTGAAATAAACAACACCAAATCAATGGAATTATTAGTAGGTGGAGTAAAAGATCATCTTTTACCTATCATCACAAAGTTAGACTTTGTATATGATATGTTCAAATCCTTGGAAAACATGTTTGAGATCAACAACACTAGCAACATTCTCACACTTAAAAATCAACTCTCTTATATTAAAATGAATAAGAGAGAGATCATCACCTCATACATTATGAGGATAACAGAATTAAGAAACTAACTCTTAACAAATGGTCACATCTATGATAGTAAAGAGCTAACTATGGTAACATTAAATGGACTTCCTATTTCATGGGAAAACTTTAGACAAGGAATAAGTTCTTGCTCCAAGCTCCCCAAATTTAATCAAGTAAAAGCTTACTACATTCAAGAAGAGAGTAATTTAATAGGTAGAGGGATCAGTATAGAATCCATAAATGAAGACATTCATATTCTCACCACTAATTTGAAAAGGAAAAAGGGCAAGTACTCATATTGTAAACAGTCATTCAAGAAACAAAGAGACTACTCTAAAGTACAATTTTATAGATGTGACAACTATGGGAACACTACAAAAAACTATCCTAATAGACCTAAACATCAAGCTTCCTTTGCTGAAGTTAGTAATCCAAACTTATATTAAGAGAAAATTGTACCTAAAGAACTTTAAAAATATCCATAAAATTTGTGAAATATTGGATTCAGAGGGAGTTCACTACTCTTTACCATCCTCGCCTAATCTCTTGCAAAATAAAGATGAAACACTTTTGAGGTAAACTTGATATAATTAAAATTATCAAGAAAGAGTCCCAACTTATTTTTTTATTGTACTAATGAAATTATTTATGTAATATTTCAATAACACACACACACACACACAGTGAGATTTATCTAACTTAACTATAAAATATTAACGATAATTTGGTGCACTTATTGATCAACTTCACCAAACTAGAGAAGAAAGAAAGAACAACAAAAATTAATCAAAGGAATGGTTTTCTTTAGTTCAGCCTATATTTTACGCATTTTATTTTGATGACTTTTTTGGTGTGATTAGGAATAATGTTTACAAGATTTCATAGCTTTATGGTTCATTTCATCATGTATGTTTTTTATTTCCCAATTTTGTAGTCTACAATCACAAAACACCCCCATAAGGTAGGCTTTCTAATTTCATATGGTGTAGAGGAACATAATAGGGCCTATGAGTGTTAATACACTACATGGATATGAAGATTAATAATTGAGTGGAGATCAGATGTAATATGAATATAAGCTCTATTATATAAAACTTAAACAAATTACTTAAATTCTTTAATATACAAAGAAAGTAGGTACTAGTTAAATATGGTGAAAGAGGTAAGATGTATTAGAATCCTTTTATTTAGAGATACACTTATATCTCATGAAGGTAAATTTAAAATTATTCTCATATCTAAGTCTGAGTAGATTCTGTTTGCTAATTTCAAATGAGTTTCCAAATAGACAGGTCTTGTTTCTTATGCAATTGAAAGAGTCAATTTTGGTGCAAGCATGAGTAAGAATGAGGAAGAAATCACACAAATTCTCTAGTGTATTAATTTGGAGGTTCTATAGGGACTTGGGATCCTTATTTAATCTTTCCAAGACTGTGTAGACTAGCCTTGTTTAGAGATCATGTCAAAGCCAAACTTGTCCAGCTTATTTGCATATGTGAAGAAGAAAGATTTTTCAACATGCATTTTATTGAATTTTTTTTTGAAATCATACTTTGGAGGGTAAAGAGATGAATAGATGAAGGATCCTTGTAGGAGGATGCATATTTTTCTTATCATTATTCAAATCCCTTTAAGTTAATTGAGCCCTTATTAGGATATGAGACATATTCTTAATATTCAAAACATCATTCATGTTCAATTTAATACTAGATGGCATATCATTAAGAAAATGTGTAGCATAATATTATCTTAAGATATGTTGATGGTTAAGATAAACTTTAGGATAATGAAGGGGGTTCTAAGATGATAGTCATGACAATATTTGAAGCATGTTCTGTTGGTAACTACAATTGGAATAATTGTTGTTTTGTCAATGAGGTTAAATCTACTGATCAAACATGTTCTATCTAACCTAAATGTCATATCTATTCTTATTGATGAAGAGGATTTGAAGAGTTATTCATAACAATAGAACCTAAAGGAAAGGTTGAGTTATGAAAAGAAAGCTACAATAGAAATTTTATTTGTTAGACTTTGATAAGACAAATTGACTGTTTATATCATTGATGCAAAGCTTAACCAAGTGATAGAGTGACAGACTAAGGAATGTCGAATGATGCTAGTGTCAACCGAGCTGTAGTAAGTGTCAAGCAAATTTAGTGTTGACCGAGAATCGGTATCAACTGAGCAAGCTATTTGATGTCAAACCAAGACTTATATAGTGACCGAGTGCAAGGATTTTGTAATTTCTGAGTAGCAATATTTTGAATGCTTAAGTAGAATCATGAATCCCAATTGACTTAGTTGATTTCTTGGGATATGGAAACTATGTTAAAGATAAGATTGATGAGTTGGATAATTAAATTCAAGGTGAAGATTAGGTATAATATCTAAGATTAAATTTGATGGATGAGAATTTTTTAGAAAAGAAGGAAGATGGACAAATACAATGAACCTAATAAACCAAATCATGAACCCCAAGATCTAAAGTGATCATAAAAAATGGAAAATCCAAAATTACCTAGTTAAGGAGGTATTGAGTCAATAAGAAAGTATGAGAGAGAGTGAGAGCAAAGAAAATGAAGTGCTTGCTCAAATGTTGTTGAAGTTGATAAGTGAATCTAAGTAGAAGGGTTAAGTTTGATGAGAAGAAGGATGATTTATTGAAGGGATGTTGAGCGAGTTAAGAGGCAAAGATGACAAAGGGGGACTTATCAATGAATTAACACATGAGCCAAACAACAATTTGAACCTGCAAAAGTGAGTTGTAAATAATAAAGATCACAATACTATTGTTTTGTTTTTGATCATTGTAAATAATTTGTATTGAAATACTTTTAATCAAAGTTTGACCTAACAGTCATTGTAGGACTTAATAATCTATGTAAATCCTTTAGCAAGGTGACATTATATTGAAATGATTAAAGTCCTTTAACAAGGTCACTCCTAGTAGGGTGATTAAATCCTCTAACCATGTCACATTTAACAATTTGTATTGTAACCTTTAACAGGGTTGGCTCCTAACAGAGCTTACTTTGAAAGAATAAAAAATTGGTGACATGTTGCTAGTGATTTTTCCCAAATTGGGTTTCCATGTAAAATCCCAATGTTAAACTTTTGTTGAATATTTTATGATGTTTTGCATTTACATGTTTACACTTAGCAAAGTTTTGTTATAATAGGATAGTGAACTACTAGTAATTTTTGTTTATCAGTATCTAGTAGAGATCGAGCTACAACAGGATAAGCAAAACAATGAATGTTTAATGTTTGATTGTTCAAATGGTATTTATGGACCTTGATTAAATGATTCACTCCCCCCTAGTTATTCTAAATATTCTAACAATTGGTATCAGAGTACCAATGCTTACAGAGAGAAGTTTTAAGGTACTCAAAGCTAAAGATCATGACTCATAAAAGGAAGGTACCAAAGATGAACAAGGAGAACTTTCCTACATGGAAGACTTTGATGAGGCTACATATATCCAATATCAGTGATGTTGCTATAAAATTTGTGGACAATGAGTATGTGAAAATAACAACTACTCCTCTGACATCTTAACAACTAAAGAAAAAGCAAGAACACAATCAAACAATGTTGGAGATTGCCTCAGCCCCAAGCTATGCCAAGTTTGATGATATAAAAGAAAGTGATAGAGCAAAGAAGATGTGGGACAAACTAAAAACTATATATGGAGGAGATGACAATGTCTTGAGAGCCCTAAGAGGTAAATTTGATGAAATGAGAATGATGGAAGGTGAGAATAAATTACAATACTGCATAAGAGTCAAAGAAGTTGTCAATGTTATTCAAGGTGCAAATGGAGAAATCAAAGATGAAACAGTGATAAGCAAGGTATTGAGGACTCTACATCCTATATATGTCATTAGGGCTTCTACAATACAAGGGTTGAGATGCACTCCAGGTAACACTTTGACCTTAGAAGGTGTAATTGGTAGATTTACTGCTTTTGAGATGTCTAATTTTGATAACTACACACCTGCTACTATTGAATATGCTTTTAAGTCACAATTGGTTCTTAGCAAGTGGAAAAGCAAACATGTAAAGAGTAATAATGACAGTTCTAATGATGAGCTTGACGAACTTGAAGCACTTATTGCAAAAATATTTGGAAGAGGCGGGGGGTAAATACAAAGATAAATTACCTTCTTTTTTTTTTTCATGCAACAAGGTTGGTCATATTGCTGCTAGATGTCCTAATAGAGAAGACAAGAATGAAAGAAAGGAAAGCAAGTACAAAGGAAGAAGATATGACCAGATTACAAGAAGAACAAGGATGACAAGGTAAGAAATCTTGTTATATTATTGAAGAAGAAAGTGAAACTGAATCTAAAAGTAATGATGATGAAGTTGTCTATGTTTCTATGAAATAAGATTCTGATGAAGATGAGAAAACTGCATTAATTTCTTATGTAAACAAAAGTGATAGATGGATAATTGATAGTGGTTTCTCTAATCATATGAGTGATGATAAAAACAAATTTGAGGATATTGGACCATATAAAGGTGCATGCATTAAGTTTGGTAATGATATTCCAAGTGTTGTGAAAGGTAAAGGTACAATCCAATTAACTAAAAAAATCAAGTGCAACAATGTTTCCTCGGTGGAAGGACTTAACTGTAATCTGTTGAGTGTTTCACAACTGAATAAATCAGGATACAAAGTTGAATTCCATGAAAGAAAGGCCAAGATATATGATGATGATAGTAAGTTGATTGGAAGTGGTGATCAGACAAGAGGTAACTTATTTTATCTAGATTTATCTAATGAGACATGTTTGTTTGCACTACAAGAAGATGTTCGGTTATGGCACAATAAGTTATGTCATGTGAATTTTGACAATTTGGTGAATATTAGTAAAATGAATAAAGTAAGAGGGTTTCCAAAAATCAAAAAAGCCTAACAATGCTATGTGTAAACAATGTTAATTGGGAAAAATGACCAAGTCTAGTTTCAAGAGCAAAACACACACATCTAGTGATATTCTAGAATTAGTTCATACTGACCTATGTTGACCTTTTGATGTTCAAAGGTATTATGGAGATAAGTATTTCATTCTGTTCATTGATGACTATTCTAGGATGATGACTGTGATGTTTCTTAAAGCTAAATCTGATACCTTTTAGTTATTTAAGTGATATTTGGCCAAAGTTAAAAAAGAAAAAAGGAAGAGTTTGAAGTGTTTGAGATTTGACAGAGGTGGTGAATTCATTTCCAATGAGTTCAATACATTTTAAAATGATAGAGGAATTAAAAGACAAATGTTAATACTAAAGACCCCTCCTTAGAATGGGATAGCTGAAAGGAGAAATAAATCAATAATGGACTATACAAGAACATTGATGATGGAGAAGAATGTATCATAGAAGTATTACAGATAAGATGTTAGTATTGTTGTCTATATCAAGAACACAATACAAGTCAAGAAAGGTACAAATGCTACACCTTTTGAACTATGGTATGGATATGCTCCTAATGTAAAATATTTCAAGATCTTTGGAAGCAAATATTATATATTCAAAGATAATAGGAATGGAAAACTTGATGCAAAAAGTGATGAAAGTATATTCCTAGGATATTCTACTGAAAGTAAATCTTATAAGTGTTTGAACTCTAACACTAACAAAGTTGTGGAAAGTGCAAATGTGAAAGTTGATGAGTTTGTAGAAAAAAATGATCCTGCATGTAGGGAAGAACCTGAATATTATAGTTCATTCATCTATGTGGATGATGATGCTCCAAGCACTCCTGAACAAGAAAACAAAGTTGTAGTTCCCCAACAAACAGGGAAACTTTGAGATTAACAAAGATAATCTCAAGCTTATTAACAAAGAAGGAAACCACCTATGTTAGCCACATTTTTAAGAAGACATCACGAACCTGAACAAATCATTGGTGATGTTGAATCAACTATCATGACAATGAAAATATTAAAAGATGATACATGCTTACTATGTGAATTTGAGCCCAAATCAGTGAAGGATGCTCTAGACAATGAAGATTGGATTTAGGAAATGAATGAAGAAATTGAACTGATTAAGAAAAAAAATACTTGGACCCTAGTACCAAGACCAAAGGATAAAAAAGTTATTGGAATAAAATTTGTTTTCAGGAATAAGTTGAATGAAAATGGTGAAGTAACAAGGAACAAGGAAAGATTGGTATGCAAAGGATATGCTCAAGAAGGAGTTGACTATGGAGAAACTTTTTCTCTTGTGGCAAGACTTAAAGGAGTTAGAACTCTACTTGCATACTCACCCTACAATAATTTCAAGGTATATTACATGGATGTCAAATCTGCATTTTTGAATGGTATACTTGAGGAAGAAGTGTACATTAAACAACCTGAAGGGTTTGTGGATCCAGAGAAGAATAACATGGTATGTAAATTGAACAAACCTCTTTACAGATTAAAACAAGCCCCAAGAGCATGGTATGAAAGACTGCACAATTATTCGGTGAAGATTGGTTTTGAAAGAATAAATGGTAATTGTAACCTATATTTGAAGACTAGTAAGAACAATGAAGTACTAATGTCTGAAATTTTTGTTGATGATATTATATTTGGAGGAAAAGAAGCACTTTGCAAATCATTTGCTAATGAAATGAAGAAGGAATAATTTGAAATGTCTATGTTTGGAGAAATCAAATTCTTTGTTGGATTGTATGTATATCAAAAGAAGTTTGGTATTTTTATTACTTAGTCCAAATATATCAAGGAGATACTAAAGACCTTTGGAATGGAAGAACCAAGACCAGTGATCCACACCTATGTCTATAGGACATAATTTATCTAAAAATGATGAATCTATTGATGTGAACTAGACACTATATAGATCAAGGATTGGAAAATTGCAATATGTTGTTCATAGTAGACCTGATATTACTTTAGTGCTTGCGATAGTTGCTAGATTTTTAGAAAATCCTAAAGAAAATCACATTATGGCAGTGAAAAGGATATTAAGATATCTAAAAGGTACAAAAGATTATGGATTGTATTACAAGAGAAGTGATAGGTTTGAACTAAAGGTATTCACTGACTTTGATTGGGCAAGAAATATTGATGATAGCAAAAGTACCAGTGGAGGTGCATTATTTCTAGGAAAGAGATTGGTTTCTTGGACTAGCAAGAAACATAATTGTATTTCCCATTCAAAAGCTAAAGCTGAATATGTGGTTTTTGCTGTGAACTACTCAAAAATTATGTGGATCAAGAAATTGTTGAAAGGGATGAAAGAAGAAACTACAAATCCAGTGGTTATTTATTGTGATAACACAAGTGCTATCAACATATCAAAGGATCTAGTGACAGATACTAAGACCAAGCGCATTGCTATCAAGTATCACTACTTGAGAGAACTAGTTCAAAAAAAAGAAGTGAAGTTAGAATATGTGCACACGAGAGAAATAATTGTAGACATATTCACTAAAGCCTTATCTAAAGATGTTCATGAATATCTTAGAGGCAAATTAGGGGTTATTCCCCCAACAAATAAACTTAAGGAGACATGGTGCATTGCATCAAATGTGTTAATCAAAATATCATACACATTGATGTGGGCAATTCTACTTTAGGAGATGCCTAAGGTAGTAAAGTTAAGAAGAAGACCAACAAAATAGATCGGTCATAAAAAGATGATAGAATTCAACCAGACATGCAAATTTCTACATGATCAAGATGCATGGAGTAAGTGATTGTCTTTGACATTATTGTCAAAGAGGGAGAGATTTACTACAAAAGGTGAGATATATCCAAATAATTATAACCAAAGAGGGAGAGATAAAACTCAGAGGAAGAGAAGCATGAAAGAGAGAAGAAAGATTACTATAGAGGGAGAGATTTGAATTTGATATCGATCACTCATGGTAGTGAAACCTTTTGGATTGTATGTTAACAAAGAGGGAGATTGTATTCCTATATTGTAAGATGTATTGTGGTGTTATCATCAATGCCAAATAGGGAGATTGTTGGTAATTATAATTGGAACACATGTTGTTTTGTCATTGATGTCAAATCTACTAATGAGACACATTGCTATCTGATCTAAATGTCATATCTATTCTAACTAGCAAAGAGGACTTGATGTAAGACCTCACTCAGGAACCCAAAAAAAAAAAACCTAATATGATACAAAGTTTATTGAACTATTTTTTTTCCTGAAGTTTATACAACATCAAAGTAACAATGTATAAGAAATATACAAAAAAACAACGTTTAGACATGCAATTATGATATAGATTTCATTCCTCAAGGGTTCCTTCACATTGAGTCACGTTTAAGTTTTTTATTTATTAATTGTTTAAGTCTTAAGTACAATGTCCATAATTATAAACATATAACATATGAATCTCATAAGAAAATGCATGAATACAACTAATACAATGAAATACATCTACTGCACATGTCACATGGTATGCGAGAATAGATACAAGTACATCAAAATACAATATACATGATAACATGTAAATATGTCAATTGAATAGAAGTCTCCAAGATAGGGATAAGAATGGTTAAGGTACAATTGCATCATTGGCCTTCTAATATCTATAAATCTAAGGGGAGACCAAGTGATAAGAAGTCACCACCTCCTGACCGCGTGGTTACCTAGTTAGGCTTCCACTCCCACTATGCAGGGAAGATAATGAACGATCTATATACAACTAATCAAACCATAAAACATTCCTAGGCAAGGAATCCTAATAGCCAAATCTACCTCAAGGGTAACACAAACTACTCAAGAAGAAAAGATAACCAAAGTTGAAAGAAGACTCATCCAATACCAACACCACATACCAAGTCAACATACATATACCAAGTATATATTGAGTACCAAATCATGAGATAAAGTCCACAAAATACATCCACCTCAAGTTAAAAGACACATGTCAAAAGTGCAATCACCATGAATCACCAATCACCATCAATGAAAGTTAGCACCAACAATAAATACATCCAATAATAAATACAACACCAATAACTACACCACTAGAGGCAAATACAAAATCTATGGAGGAGACTCGGGCTACATACTAGGGAGTGTCATTACATGGTCAAACTACTTGAGTTACCCTAAACTGGTCTCTCATTAGACCCTGGACCCTCAAGTGTTGAGTTACCCTAGACTGATCACTCTAGACCCCAAACCCTCAACATGACACATGCGGAACTAGAATACTCTTTCATGAAGATGAGGAAAACTAGTCATACCTCTCAATAGGTATCATCCCATTCCCATCCTTAGCCTATACAAGAACTCAAGGCATGGGCAAGACACATCTCTACTTTATCTTTTTAATGCATCTCAAGGAAAAGGGCTAGGAAAGATATTTTAATTAATATGTTATCACTTATTACACAACTTACAATAGGTTACCTTGGTACTAACCACTTTGGGTCCCGAATCCCTATTGCAAGCCACTTCCAAAGACATGTACCTAGACAACCTCCCCTACGCACATAAACTACAGTTGTGTCCCATACCACAACACCCATAATAATAGAACTCAGTTTCTTAACAGGCAACCCAAAAATAATTTGGTTCTCAAAACCTAAGTCATCATATATGCTCACCAAATAAATCTGATACACATAAGCCTCAATTTTGAATCATAAAGTACACCTTGACATCTAGTCAAAAAACCATCATAAATTAAATCTTAAAAGATGCCTTTGGTGCACATCCTAGTTTGGCTAGCTAAATAGCTCACATAAAAGCCATCACAAAATAAAATATCAAATTAAAATTTCCAAAACCCATCACAAAAAAAATACCATAAAACCTCAAATAAAAACACATCAAATAATACAAAGTTTCATTGAATGATTTGAATTAGATTGTTTTCAAAAAATAAATTTGATTATATAAAGGGTATATAAGAGTAGATAAATTTAGTATGTTAATTATTTAATAAGTTTATAATTAATTATTATTATTAATTAAATTAATAATATTTAATGAAAAAATAAGACACTTTCAAAGTTCATAACAATGGGTTTTTATGCATTTTCTCTTTGTAAATCATTTGGTAATTTTAATGTTATAATCTCATGTGGAATGATACAAATCTGCAACCTATATCAATGGAAAGATAATTAAATTTCACATATCTTTCATTATTACTAGTCCTAAAGAAAAGTATATCCAAATGGTGTAAAATATGAATCTTCCTAGCATCACTATTTTAGATTTGAAGTTATCAATTTAGAAGAAAAAGCATAACTTTTTTTTGAACTTTTGGACCTTCATGAAAATCAAGAAAAGTATTCATAATATACTTATTTACAATCACAAAGAAGATATTTTCCTAACTATATATTTTGTAGAAGTTATAAATGATTGTTCATGTGTCTCTAATTGAAGAATCAAGCACAAATAGACCTAGTTTTAGCATGATAATTTGACCATGTCTGTAAAAAATAATCATATATGATTTTTATATGTGTTAAATAAAATCCAAATGGGTGTCTAAAAGTATCTTTACATTTTCCTAAAATATATTAAATAAAATTCATATCAAAATCACATGTTTCAAACCCTCAAACTGACACACAAATAACTGCAAACAATTTTATTCATAATCAAGAAACCATGGAGAATACAATCTTTCCAATAGAAATAGAAAAAAAGGTTTGAAAACCCCTACCTTCAAACACCAAGTTGATTTGTTAAGAAGAAGAAAAAAAACTCAATTGTAGGCTTTACTCCCAAACTTTGAAAATAGATAAATATCATTTCTTTTAAATTAAATAACTTATTCCCCACTCAAAAATCTTATTTTAATTTTATTAATTAATGTGCAATTATATTGCATATAATTAGTTTAATCATTAATAATAATTAAAGACCACTAATTATGTGCAACTCTAATTTTATTATCACTATTAAATATTTATGATAAATCAATATTTACTCTTTAATATTTTAATTTATCTTTTTTCCAACTTTCACATTTATACTTTTTAAATCAAGTCTTTTAAATTAAAAAAAATATTTAATTCATTTAATTTCTTAATTAATTAAATATCTTGATATTATAAATCTTTCTTTTATTTAAGTAATATTTAATAATTCTAATATTATGTGATTAATCTAAATATCATTATTAAACCTTTTACCAAAAATATCATGGTTAAATCCACATAAGCAAAACCATTCAAAACCCAAACTCAAACACCATGCACAAAGAAAAACTTGTGGGTTTAAAAAGGGGTAGAGAGTCAGATACGAGTCCTTGTAGGACAAGTGTTTAGTCTGTGGCTGGGATTGGACCTGATCATTATATTCACATTCTTACCATTGAGTTATTGTGTAGGGCACACTCATCCTAACAATCCCAACAAGCAGATGACTACGACTACCTCCCTTAACCACATAAGACACATAAGACAAAAAATTAAAATATACACCCACAACGTACACATACAAGTATGGTGTAAGTACCATAATGAATCACGAGTCATCTCATCAAAAGCTTAGATATAAAAATGCATTACTATAAATGTAAAATAAGCATCATTAAAGACATATAATCTAACATCATTATGAAAGCAATCACATTTACTAACTAAGAATCATTAAAGAGACATTAACACATAAGTAGTCATAATCATTAGACAACACATGAAATAAAATCAACTATCATAAATGATATTTTGAAGTCATGAAATAACATCATATCTCTGAAGCTAACACATGTATGAAATAGGCCTAAAGGAGTTCAACACATATAATATAAAGCAAACTATGGGTGGGCATTACATTTGAAGAGTTACTCATAACAATAACACCTAGAGGAAAGGTTGAGTTATGAAATGGAAGTTACAATGGACATTTTATTAGTTAGATTTTTATAAGACAAAGTGATTGTTTATATCATTGATGTAAAGCTTAACCGAGCAATAGAGTAACATACTAAGGAATGTTGAGTGATGCTAGTGTCAACTGAGCCACAGTAAGTGCTAATAAAATTTAGTGTTGACTGGGCATCAATATCGACTGAGCAAGCTAGTTGATGTCAAGCCAAGAGTTCTACATTGATTGATGGATTAAGTGATGATCAAGTGCTAGAATTTTATAATTGCGGAGTAACAATATTTTGAATGTGTAAGAAGAATCATAAATTCCAGCTAACTCAATCGATTTCTTGGGATATGAAAATCATGTTGAAGATAAGATTGATGAGTTGGATCATTAAATTCAAGGTGAAGATTAGGTATAATATCTAAGATTTAATTCGATGGATGAGAAGTTTTTAGAAAAGAAGGAAGATGGACAGATACAATGAACTTGATAAAATAGATCGTGAACCCTAATATCTATGGTGATCATGAAAAATGACAAAGCCATAATTAACTATATAAGGAGGCATAGAATCAATAAGAAAGTATGAGAGAGAGAGTGAGAGTGAAGCAAAAGAAGTGCTTGTTCAAATGCTTATGAAGTTGATAGGTGAATCTGAGTAGAAGGCTTAATTTTAATGAGAAGAAGGATGACTACTTGAAAGGATGCTAAGTGAGTTAAGAGACATAGTTGAGAAAGGGCTACTTATGAATGAATCAACACATGAGTCAAAGAGTGATCTAAACCTGCAAAAGTGAGTTTTAAATCATAAAGATCAAAACCCTATTATTTTCTTTCTAATTATTGTAAACTGTTTGTATTGAAATCCTTTTAATCAAAGGTTGACCTAATAGTCATTGAAGGACTTAACAGTCTATGTAAATCCTTTGGTAAGGCAACATTCTATTGGAATTATCAAAGTCCTTTAAAAAGGCTACTCCTAATAGGGAGATTAAATCCTCTAACCAAGTCACATTTAATAGGATGTATTGTAACCTTTAATAGGGTTGACTCCTAACATAGCTCACTTCGAAAGAGTGGAAAAGTGGTGACATGTTGCTGGTAGTTTTTCTCAAATTGGATTTCCATGTAAAATCCTAGTGTCAAACTTTTGTTGAATGTTTTACGATGTTTTGCATTTACATCTTTACATTCAACAAAGTTCTGTTATATTAGGATAGTGAACTACTAGTAATTTTTGTTTATCAGTATTCAGTAGAGACCCAACTACAATAGGATAAGTAGAATAGTGAATGTTTAATGTTTGATTGTTCAAATGATACTTATGGACCTTGGGTAATTGATTCATCCCCCTTCCTCTCAGTTATTCTAAACATTCTAACAATTGGTATGAGAGCACCAATGCTTACATAGAGAAGTTTGAAGGTACTTAAAGATAAAGATCATGACTCACAAAAGGGAGGTACAAATGCTGAACAAGGTGAACTTTCATACATGATAAGCTTTGATGAGGTTGCATATATCCAGTATCAGTGATGTTTCTATAAAATTTGTGGACAATGAGTGTGTGAAAATAACGACTACTCCTCTGATAGCTTACCAACTAAAGCAAAAGCAAGAACACAATCAGACAATGTTGGAGATTTCCTTAGCCCTAATCTATGTTGAGTTTGATGATATAAAAGAATGTGACAACACAAAGAAGATGTGGGACGAACTAAAAACCATATATGGATGAGATGAAAATGTCTTGAGAGCCAAATTAGAAAGCTTAAGAGGTAAATTTGATGAAATGAGAGTGATGGAAGGTAAGAATAAAGTATAATACTACACAAAAGTCAAAGAAGTTGTCAATGCTATTCAAGGTGCAAATGGAGAAATCAAAGATGAAATAGTGATAAGCAAGGTATTAAGGACTCTACTTCCTATATATGCCATTGGGGTTTATGCAATACAAGAGTTGAAATGCACTCCAGGTAACACTTTGACCTTAGAATGTGTAATTGGTAGACTTATTTCTTTTGAGATGTCTAATTTTGATAACTACACACCTGCTACTATTAAATATGCTTTTAAGTCACAACTAGTTCTTAGCAAGTGGAAAAGAAAACATGTGAAGAGTGACAATGATAGTTCTGATGATGAGCTTGATGAACTTGAAGAACTTATTGCAAAAATATTTGGAAGATGCATGGGTAAATACAAAAATAAATTACCTATTATTATTTTTTCATGCAACAAGGTTGGTCATATTGTTGCTAGATGTCTTGATAGAGAAGACAAGGATGAAAGAAAGGAAAGCAAGTACAAAGGAAGAAGAGATGCTTGAGATTACAAGAAGAGCAATGATGAAAAAGGTAAAAAATATTGTTATATTGTTGAAGAAGAAAGTGACACTAACTATGAAAGTAATGATGATGAAGTTGTCTATGTCTCTATGAAAGAATATTTTGATGAAGACGAGAAAATTGCATTAATTTCTTATGTGAACAAGAGTAATAGATGGATAATTGATAGTGGTTTCTCTAATCATATGACTAGTGATACAAACAAATTTGAGGATATTGGACCATACAAAGGTGGATGTGTTAAGTTTGGTAATGATATTCCATGTGTTGTGAAAGGTAAAGGTACAATCTAATTGATCAACAAAATCAAGTGTAACAATCTTTACTAGGTGGAAGGACTTAACTATAATCTGTTAAGTGTTTCACAGTTGAATAAATCAAGATATAGAGTTGAATTCCATCACAAAAAGGCCAAGATACATGATGTTGATGGTAAGATGATTAGAAGTGGTGATTAGAGAAGAGGTAACTTGTTCTATCTAGATTTATCTAATGAGACATGTTTGTTTGCACAACAAGAAGATGTTTGGTTATGGCACAAGAGGTTATGTCATGTGAATTTTTAAAATTTGGTGAATATAAGTAAAATGAAGAAAGTAAGAGGTTTGCCAAAACTAAAGAAGCCTGACAATGCTACGTGTAAACGATGTCAATTAGAAAAAATGACCAAGTCTAGTTTCAAGAGAAAAACATACACATCTAGTGATATTATGGAATTAGTTCATATTGACCTATGTGGACCTATTGATGTTCAAAGCTGTTGTGGAGATAAGTATTTCATTCTTTTTGTTGATGAGTCATCATTGCACCTTAATAGTTGATCTCCATTGGTGAGATCATTGATAGGAGCACTAACTATTTCTTCATGATTAATAGATACTCTTGGAGAGGTACACACATTATTCATCTCAATATTATTTCTCAAATATTATCAATTGTACTACTTGAGCATCCACTAAATCTTTGATGAAATTCAAGTATTTAATGAACATGTTTAAGAATATTAACATATAAAAACATGAATAATATATTAAAGCTTTCAGAAATAAAGTGAATTGAAGAAATATCTTTGAAAGCCTTTTTATGCAATAAATTAAGATGCAATTGATCAATACAAGCAACAAAACATGAAAGCAACCACCATTTAACACATGGTTTTGATAAACATTACTAATAAATAATTAAATTAAAAGTGAAATTGCAAACTAATTAGATATTGTGAATTCCATAGCGAAAGATTGAATATTAAAACTCTCAATAAAAAAATGAATAAAAAGTATGCAAGTACAATAGACATTGGGTCCACCAAAATGTGAGTTGGTGGAATGAGATCACTAATCTAAACTAGAAATCAAGTTCATCCACATATACCCACATTGAAGAATAATTCAATAGGCCCAACTTCAAATCTATTGAAAAGAAATAGGTATAATGGTTTAATTATCCTTATTCTATATTTTTAATTAATTGATTATTATATGTAAGAACTAGGTTGAATGATGTAAATTTTTTAATAGCCATTATAAACAATAAGCTATATATCAAACATGCAAACTCTGAGTACAAATTTGTATAAAGAAATCATAGAGGAATTTGTTTAATGCAATTCAAGCTTGAAAATGGGTGGTTATGTAATGTAATAAGCCTAGTCATAGAGATGTCTAATGTAGATATCAATTTTTTTACTAAGGATGTCGCTTTGATCATCTCCCTAAAATTTCATGGAAAAAGCATCAACTTATGTGGCTAAGCCATGTAACATCCAAGATTTTTTGCTCCTTCAAACTCTTAACCTCGTTATCTCATTCTTCTCTTTCTAGATATGTAATTATTTTCCATTGAATCTAAAAAATTGCATACAATGAGAGGGAGAATGCTGTTTGGTTGCATAGGGCTTGCCCTAGTCATAATTTGAGACAATTCAACCTTTTCTATAGCGATGATGACTAGAAAGAAAGCTTAATCTAAAGTAAAGCATTAAATTGAAAATTATAACTCAAGCTTGATCATGTTGATGAATGTAATGCTCTTTATATAAGATCCTCAAGTGTTGATATAACAATGTGACACCACAAAACAAGACCAATTGTGAAAGCTCCTCTTCACAAAGATTATTGTAACTTGTTTCTTCTTAATGCTCAAATATGAAGAATTCACTCACAATTCTTGACGTAGAGTGAATAAGTTGACAAGAAATGTTCATATGAGCTAAGGACAATACTCTTATATAGGATTCCCAAGTTGTTTCATAAATTAGGTTGACCTAAGACGGTCATATGAAAGTATCAAGATCATATAACAATCGGTGACAATTGAAACACTAACATATTAAAATTTGGGCCAATTTTGGGGGACCATAGCACCTAATGAATAACCCACCTAAAATGGGCCAGAACAATGAAAAATTGTGCATGTACATGTTAGTGCACAAAATTCAATCTCCATAATAGCATATGACAATAATTTGGCAACATGAAAAGCTAGAAATATACTTGGAGTGATAGGGAAACACGATAAGACAACCCCCCAAAAAGGAGTGCAAATTTGTAAGGTTCAAAATTCATGATAGAACAAAGAGATTTTCATTTCAAGTTATCTTGTAAAACCATTGTTATGGAATAATGACCATGTTTATCAAAATTCATATTAGGAGCGCTATAGCTCTATGTTTGACAATGAACATTTTGTTGAAATGCACACTTTATTTGATTTTGAATATGAAACTCTAAAAAATAGGTAACTAATTATACATTAAGATGAAACTATGCAAGTGATCTTGATCTTGCAATGGTAGCCATGATTATGTGTCCCTACCCTTATGAGGCATGCTTGTTTTTATGTTCTTGAATCAATGTCTCTCAAACACATTAGAATTGTTTCTTATTAAGTGGGGACAATTTGTGACTTATCTTGATTATAGTTAAGTCTTGAACTTCTACGATGTTTGAACAAGCTTGAAAACATGCAAAGCAAAATAAAAATAACTACACATTTGTCCATGATTGAAGGATAACATTATTTTCCATTAAAGATGGTTAAAAAATTACAATATTTGCTCTTTAATATAACACATTAGTATTCAAAGATACATATTTTACATATGAGTTGACACGTAATGACTAGTTAGGGTGAAGTTCAA
Source organism: Cupressus sempervirens (assembly GCA_028749045.1). Lineage (NCBI taxonomy): Eukaryota > Viridiplantae > Streptophyta > Pinopsida > Cupressales > Cupressaceae > Cupressus > Cupressus sempervirens. The sequence goes on from CM053785.1 coordinate 727,322,777, forward strand.
TTAGCCCCATGATTAAATTTTATTTTAGAAAATATAATCAATATTCCACAACTTGAATCAATTATTAAATTCAATTTGAAAAAGATTAAAATATTGACGTAGACTAAAAATAACTAAATTAAAATAAATATAGACGCTAAACAATAACATTACCATTCTAATAAAAGTCAAACTAAATACTAATTATTAAACTCAAATACACCATTCAAATCCAAACAAAAAAACAAAAACTAGAACTTCAAAACTTTGAATGAACCGAGAATATATAAATGTAAATATAAATACTAGAAGCAAAATTTCCCCCTATCACACGTAAATCCAACTCATTTGTGGCCAACAAACTCCTTTTCTTTCACTATCCAAAGATAAAACGCACATAAAAAATCTATTAGGTTGTTTTCTTTGAATGTTTAAAAATAATAAACTTTTAAGTGTCATCTACGCCTGAACTCATTAGATTTATCTAAAAACATTTGAAAACTCTAATAAAGTCTTAACAAAAAACAGGGGAAAAAAGAACATTGCAAGGTGAGATCATCCATTGTAGTTTAGGGAATATTGCAGAATGGATGTTAAAGCAACGTGGGAATTAGGTGATTTCCGTAGGTACTTGACCACATAACCCAAATGAATGTGCCAATGTTAGTTAAAGCGTGCATGGAAGGGATTATACCTTCCTGATTGCAATCCACGGAAGAGAATTGGACAAGAAACCTAACTTAGCAGGTGAGCAGATTGAAGAATACTGCCACCAAGTCGAATATTCTCTCAATTTTCAAATTTCGTCCCACTGTTTAAAATATTTGCGAGATTGTCATGGACAATAACGTGGGTTCCTATGCTAAATGGAAATTTGGAGGACCCACAATCCCGACACACAGTACCCCACAATTTTCGCAGCATATAATTCTTCTGCCACCTTTGGGGCTTCCCTCCACCTGATCTAAGTTGAATATTCAGCCGATATTGATTAGTATGTCTTATTAACCCCAAGATATTTGACCGTCTCGTTTTTTCCCCTCCGTTCAAACGTGCTTGGAAGTTGAAACTTATCATTGAACGAGCTGGTCTAAATCGAGGACCAAAGGATCTAGATGCGTTAAGCCCTGCGCACAGAGGTTGGTGGTTCCAAAGCTTGATGTTGTTTTCTGCGCAGTGTGAATTTATGGGCTTTTCTTTTATATGTGCCTGTGGGTTTGAATTTCTTCAACCATGGATTTTTGGGTTCCGGGTCAATTAAGCGACGAACAGGGCATTCCTGAATTATCTCTGTTATAATGCACTTTGTGAAATGAACCTCGGTGGTAGTACCCTGGATAGGTAGATAGAGCTATAGATAGATATGATCATGTGCAAGGACACATAGCAGGTAAGATTAAAGATCATTCTAAACCGTTTATGTTTGTTTTTCTCGTAAGGGTATAGCATCCCAAAAACCATTGATGTGTTCATAATACACTGTGAAGATTATGTGTTAGTGTGATTTTGGGCATGCTTATACAAGTTATGCAGAGTTGAGACTATTTGGCTTTTATTGTGTGAAATTTTCTGTGGTGGGTGTCTTCCTTTTACAATTGGCTCAAGTCCTGGCTCACCTGGATCACCCATCCTCTGCGAAAGGAAAATTTTTAGAGACAAGATTTGAACTTGGGCATCCTGATGAGCAGGGATTAATGTTGGAACCCTGATCCTCACCAGGGTAAAAATACATGAAAATAAATGAATAAATCTCACGCAAACCAATTTGGATTTACGTGTTCCATGCAAAGTAGTTCATGGACTGAGTTTGTAATGCTATTTTGAAGAGATTCACGATAAGATCGAGTTCTTTGAGCCAATTTAAACAGTGTTGAATTGGCAGTGTTTAATCTGGTGCTGATGTTATATTGGAGTAATCCTGCAATCAACAGTTGGGGCCATTGACCTCTTGGTTGCAAATGAACCCACTTTTGACCTGATTAGATGTTGCATTTGATCCAACAGTTGACGAATAACCTGGCAATTGGAGTGAAAGCACTTATAATGAGCTTGTAAAATATCATCGACCCCTTACATGACAACCTGTTAGTGAAATTTTATATTGGTTTTGTTTTTAACTTCCTTGATACAACCTTATCCACGCAAAGAACATTGTTCTGAATGACGTCTCTTAATCATTAAAATGGCTACAGATGTAATATTTAGGCACACATTCTACGTTAATAATTTAGTCGAGAATTTTTCTGTTCTGTTAACAATATTCCATCTGAGTAAGTAGATTTCCACAATCCATGAAATCAATTGCTATTCTTTTTTGGATTCCATTGTGCAATTTTTTTTGCATCAGCTTTTCAGATCACACACTGTGATCCATCATCAGGATGACTGAAAAACATTAGGTGTCAGTGAAAAAAAAATGACTAAGCATTCTGTCTTCTAAACATGGTTCTTTGATGCAGATCAGAACTCGTCTTCTGCAAGCATGTCTCCAGAAACAACGCTACCTAGCTCCTGTGAAAAATCTCCTTAGTACACCCTGCTGCTAAATAGTGAAGAAACAGCTAAACTTCTAATCAAAAACAAAAATATGAACAGAATCCATAGTCATCATTATCAGGACACATAAAATAAAGCTACGGAGGAGCACAGAGGCTAGTTGTAGCAAAAACAGAGAGATCTTTACTAGTCGAGCCCAAAATTTCTGTAGCTCCTACACAGAAAAAAAAAAAACCCAGTCTCCACACCATATGTACCTAGTACCTACTAACCCAAAAAGGCCAAAAACTCCCTTCAAAAGGGAGAAAGCAAACCAAAAATAGGCTATAGCAAGAGCAAAAGTGACAGTTGACACCCCAAAAAGGAGCATACAAACAGCTACGAAGAGCAAACAACAGAAGGAAAGTGGGAGCTAACAATTACTCAACTGTTACACGGCCTTAGGTGAGAGGGCTCTGTACCACAAATGAAATATATGATAATATCAGTAATTGTGTAGTTTTAAAAAAGCAAAGCCCAATTTTTTTTAAGTGGGAGCTAACAATTACTCAACTGTTACACTGCCTTAGGTGAGAGGGAAAAAAGAACATTACAAGGTGAGATCATCCATTGCAGTTCAAGGAATATTGCAGAATGGATATTAAAGCAACGTAGGAATTAGGTGATTTCCGTAGGTACTTGACCACATACCCCAAAAGAATGTGCCAATGTTAGTTAAAGCGTGCATGGAAGGGATTATACCTTCCTGATTGCAATCCACTGAAGAGAATTGGACCAGAAACCTAACTTGGCAGGTGAGCAGATTGAAGAATACTGCCACCAAGTCGAATATTCTCTCAATTTTCAAATTTCGTCCCACTGTTTAAAATATAGGTGAGATTTTCATGGACAATAACGTGTGTTCCTATGCTAAATGGAACTTTGAAGGACTCACAATCCCGGCACACAGTACTGTTAAATCTACAGCCCAGAGATCCATAAAGATAACTAGCAATTAAAAGAAGACAAAACTGAAACAAGGAACACTAGAAATATCCTAGGAAAACCCTCTGAGAATTGAAGGGAAAAACCCAGCCACACAACAAAACGATAATTTTATTGATAATAAACTTCAAGTGTACAAAGCCTATCGCTTGATGCGATATATATAACAATAGGAGAGACTCTTCACATTATAACCGAAGGTCTCTTGAGATTCCTATAACTCCTATAATTAATTACTACTCATCAAATATTCATGCCTCAATGCATGAGAATGACACATGTCATTGACATTTAATATTACAATTAAACATAAGTGTCATTTTCAGCTGAACGTAACAATAACAGTAATAACGTTCATATTTTCAGAGATAAAGATCTCTATCGTAGCTACTATCTTCAACACTCCCTCTTAGCCAGAGAGAGATCTTTAGCACACAAGACTGCAACCAAAATGTTAATGATAAAATCTTACAATATATCCTATAAGATTCATGAAAACCTGTAACAATCTCATTCATGGAATCAGTCAACATGAAACCTTGTAACAATTAATCACATTCATGGAATCACTCAACATGAAACCCTGTAACAATTAATCACATTCATGGAATAACTCAACATGAAACCCTGTAACAATTAATCACATTCATGGAATCACTCAACATGAAACCCTATAATAATTAATCACATTCATGGAATCACTCCACATGAAAAATTTGTAAGACTCACAGCTAAGCCTTTAATCACGGAATCTCTCAATGTGAATTGCCATGGAATCTCTCAACATGACATCCAACTCCCATCACAGAATCTCTCAACGTGATGACATCATGGACTCTCTCAACATGATGTTCACTATCGCATAGTGAAAGAGTTATCATAGCTGATCTTACAATTTCATTGTTGATTTCTCATGAATGGAAATAGACATAACAAAACAAGACTTAGTTCCATTCAAGTGTCAAATTTAATAAATACCACAAGCATCACAAGCATCTAGGAGAGTGATAGGGATTCCATAAGTACTTCCTCTTAATTATGAAGCCTCTCTTTGAAGTTAAAATCTCCTTCTAAATCTTGATGCATCTTGCAATCAAGAAGGATAAATAAAATCAACTCATCAAAAATGTCGAAGGCAAACAACAAATACCCTTGGGATTTCCACATATTTAACCTTTAGAACAATCCAACACAACTACAACTTTGTCCAAGATGACAGTGAATGTCCTTACAAGTTCCAGAGATTAATCATACTATCATGGTCATCACATTTAGGCTTCAATTTATATTCATATGAAAACAATGATAGCTTAATGAAATTACCCAAATAATATTTTCCAAGAAAATTATTGCTAGACAAAACTAACCGACCATATACTCTTCTTGAACTAGTGTCATTACACAATACAGTAACTTACGCACCTCAGATAGTCGTAACGGAAGAGTGATGTATCATGACAACAACAACGATGAATGATCTTCTTCCATAACAAGATGATTATGAGATGTCAGTTACAAGATATAATCATGCAAGTGCAATTTGAATATGCATTCAAAATAATTTACCTATCACATATACAGAGTAATATGAGGCAAAGATAGAGACAAATGTGGCTTAATGTTAAATAAGAGAGATGCAACACACGACAATAAACAATATAAATCGAAGCCTTCACTTCCGTAATGTATAGCATAAAATAAACAAACTCATCGATCAAGAATGGTGGAGGGGTAAGAAAGGAGAGCATCTAGAATGCGGAGGTCTTGAGCAAGAGAGCAGTTCGATCCATGATGGTGTGTTTTCCTGCTTTGACCACCTATGATCTTCCATACCCATCAAGCAGTCATGCTTGCACACCAAATAACAGAGCACGATAAATGCAGATCCCGACAAGAAGAATGTCGATAAACCCACATTAAGCGTGTTCAAGAATCTACTCTCTTGTGGTCAAGTCTGCCGCCATATCACCTTAATATTTGAGTGACAGTCTCACCAGTTCCCACTCCCAAAGATAGTTGCTCATCGTTACAGACACACTAACTTATGCTTCAAATAACACTACTATCTAACATTCATCAAAGCTTGACTCAAAACAAATACTATGACGAAAGTAGACCAAGATACATTTGCACAATAAATACTTAACGATAGATACAACCTATAAAATATAAGAACCGATTTCAAAGAAAGAAATTCCAAGAAAAACTTCTAAATAAAACAACATACATACAAAGTTGCGACATATGTAGAGCAAGCCAAAATATATGAGAGGATATAGATCGCAAGATCAAATGCAAAACCCTGACAGATAAGGAAACAACAACGCTGGAGAGTGCTACTGTATATGCAAAAACGAATGGATAAGAACATTAATCAAGAAATAAACATTGCACTCCTATCATTGGAATCGCATGAACTCATGACGATTATTCCATGCAGATAAAGAGAGTGAATACGCCGTTTGGAGAGCATCCAGACATTTTCAACATAACTAACTTGATATAATCATCGTCTTCCGAATTAAAAAAGAACTTTTGCGATCATAAAGAGATGCAAATAACAACAGGAGAGCAAACAATGAAGCAAACAGAAACTAGGTAGATCAATCAAAGGCAACTATCCCTTTTTACATGCAACCAATTCTCACACAATTCTACCCAGATGATCAACAAATCTATATGCTTCTGATCAAACACAAATCCAATAATCACAACCCTATAAGAGGAAGAAAAACTTTGCACAAGACAATTTTCAGAGGCTAATTCCCTCAAAATTGATATTAACTAGGCTCTGATACCATGTTAAATCTACAGCCTAGAGATCCATAAAGATAACTAGCAATTAAAAGAAGACCAAACTGAAACAAGGAACACCAAAAATATCCTGGGAAATCCCTTCAAGAATGAAGGGGAAAACCTAGTCACACAACAAAACGATCATTTTATTGATAATAAACTTCAAGTGTACAAAGCCTATCGCTTGATGCGATACATATAACAATAGGAGAGACTCTTCACATTATAATCGAAGGTCTCTTGAGATTCCTATAACTCCTATAATCAATTACAACTCATCGAATATTCATGCCTCAATGCATGAGAATGACACATGTCATTTACATTTAATATTACAATTAAACATAACTGTCCTTTTCAGCTGAACGTAACAATAACAGTAATGACGTTCATATTTCCAGAGATAAAGATCTTTATCGCGGCTACTATCTTCAACAAGTACCCCACAATTTTTGCAGCATATAATTCTTCTGCCACCTTTGGGGCTTCCCTCCACCTGATTTGAGTTGAATATTCAGCCGATATTGATTAGTATGTCTTGTTAACCCAAAGAAATTTTACCGTCTCGTTTTTTTCCTCTCTGTTCAAATGTGCTTGGAAGTTAAAACGTATCTTTGAACGAGCTGGTCTCAATTGAGGACCAAAGGATCTAGATGCCTTAAGCCTTGCGCACAAAGGTTGGTAGTTCCAAAGCTTGATGTTGTTTTTTGCACAATGTGAATTTATGGGCTTTTCTTTTATATGTGTCAGTGGGCTTGAATTTCTTCAAACATGGATTTTTGGATTCTGGATCAATTAAGTGACGAACATGGCATTCCTGAATTATAGTGCACTTTGTGAAATGAACCTTGGTGGTAGTACCCTGGATAGGTAGATAGAGCTATAGATAGATATGATCATGTGCAAGGACACATAGCAGGTAAGATTAAAGATCATTTAAAACCGTTTATGCTTGTTTTTCTCGTAAGGATATAACATCCCAAATGCCATTGATGTGTTCATAATACACTGTGAAGATTATATGTTAGTGTGATTTTGGGCATGCTTATACAAGTTATGTAGAGTTGAGACTATTAGGCTTTCATTGTGTGAAGTTTGTTGTGGTGGGTGTCTTCCTTTTACAATTGGCTCAAGTCCTGACTCACCTGGATCACCCATCCTCTGCAAAAGGAAAATTTTTAGAGACAAGATTTGAACTTGGGCATCCTGACAAGAAGGGATTAATGTTGGAACCTTGATCCTCGCCAAGGTAAAAGTACATGAAAATAAATGAATAATTTCACGCAAACCAATTTGGATTTACGTGTTCCATGCAAAGTAGTCCATGGACTGAGTTTGTAATACTATTTTGAAGGGAATCACAATAAGATCGAGTTCTTTGAGACAATTTAAACAACATCGAATTCAATGTTTAATCTGGTGATGATGTTATATTAGAGTAATCTAACAATCAACAGTTGGGGCCATTGACCTCTTGGTTGCAAATGAACCCACTTTTGACTTGATCAAATGTTGCATTTGACCCAATAGTTGGACGAATAACCTGACAATAGCGTTTGAGAGGGAGATGGCTTTGCTGGAGTGAAACCACTTATAATGAGCTTGTAAAAAATCATTGACACCTTACATGACAACCTGTTTAGTGAAATTTTATATTGGTTTTGTTTTAACTTCCTTGATACAACCTTATCCACGCAAAGAACATTGTTCTAAATGACGTCTCTTAACCATTAAAATGGCTACAGATGTAATATTTTGATGCAGTGCAAGGCAGGAGAATCCCCAAAGGAGATGTCCTAGCCCTTAGCAAATAACCACACAGTGGAAACACAACAACAAAACAAGATCTGATTCCAAATCACAATACTTTATTCATAGATATAACTGTTTACATGCAATATGCCTGGTTGTAAGGCCTTCCGGGTTAGGGCCATATTCAAAAGTAATTACAGAACAGTTTTGCAAGATCCCTCGAGATCCAACTCACAACCTAAACTCAATTAGTCCAGATTTGCACTCTGGAAGAAAACCCCAAGGAAATCTCAAGTTGTGCTCACAAGCCCACCAAGCAATCTCCTAGCTTTCCAAGCCACAACCACTAGCCCTTCAAAGTTCGCTCCTACACTTCATCCTCTTCTCCAAGCTGGATGATTTATGTGCAAAGACTCCACAAAACCCCCTACTTATACCCAACTAAGCCATAGGTCGGCCCAGTTCATTACAAATTAAATTAAATCCCTCACATTAATTATATGTTTTGCCACAAGTCAGCTACAATACAAATTAAATACCCATACATAAATTAAATGCCAAAAGTCAGCTCATAGACAACTCGGCACCAACAGGAGCCAAGACCAAGCCGAGTGTCAGAGAGACCAAGCCGAGCATCAACAAATTTCCAAGCAATGTCAAGCTCCTAGAGTATGCCGAGCACCATAGTGCCTGTCGAGCTCCCAGTGTTTTTCGAGCTCCATAGTGTCTATCGAGTTCCCAGTGTCTGCCGAGTTCCATAGAGTATGTTGAGCTCCCAGTGTCTGCCAAGCTCCACAGCTAAAACTATGCCCAATAACGATAGAGCACCACTCATTTGGTCACTGAGTCCACATCTTCAAGCCAAAATCCCTCCAACATGCAGGATTGCAAGCAAGCCCACGATACTCCTACATTAGACTCCCTAGATTCGAAAAGATGTTCTCAATAGTTGGAAGAACATCTTCTGGGATTCAACACATAAATCCCAAACTGGCTCTTCACATCCATATCCTCTGTTGGGACTGAAAATTGCATGGTCAATTTTCAGTCACATATTGAAAATTTTGAAGAATCAATGCCCTAAAGTACTTTTTATGCATATGTAGCCAATTGTCAGTTTGAGGCCTAGATGGTGTTTGAGTGGCTTGAAACCTTTCATTTGACGTATGCATGTAATCCACAATGTTATTTTGTCATCCTGAATCATTCGGTGAAGCCCCATTTTGAGCTAGTTTCAAAACTTGCAATTCTGCCCGTGTCAAATAGTGACAGGAGGCCTAGTTTGTCTTTGAATATCTTTTACCTAAGAATGTGTCATGACCCGCCACTTTGAGGATGTTTAGTATGCATATCAAAGAACATGTGTTCCGATTTTCAGCCCATTTCGAATCCGTTTGACTAGGTTTCAAACCCCTCAAAGTTGGTCATTTATTGTTTTGTGCTTTTGTGTAGTTCACAATTCTGGGAAGCCCTGTTCGACCAATTATATCTTTGACCTAGTTGACCCAAATGAAAAAATTCTTTTTGCACTGTGTTCTAGGGGTCAGACACTTCATATGTTCCATTTTTGAGATGATGACGAATCCATTTGATCAATTTGCTAACATGATTAAAAACCCAATTTACATTGTTTTGTTACGGCTAAGGTATCCAGATTGATCCGTACCACTGTTTGGCACGTTATAACTTTGATCCCGTGATTGGTAAGCCTAAACGGATTGTACCATCGTGTTGTGTCCTGAAAATCCTTGAAGTATGCCAATTCTCAAGTCATGACGAATCCATCTGCATACTTTCTTATGTCCGTTCGTTTACCAAAAATTACTTTTTGACACATTTCCCAGTTTAAAATTTCCAAGTGCCTGTTTTTGGAAATTCGCCAAATTCATCCTGTTACTTGTCATAAGCCCTCATTATGGATTCTTATCCTTTGAATGGCAAAGAACCTATATCCTGGTTTTTAGAACCCCAAGTGATCAATAACCCAGTTTATAATGCCGAACCTGAGCCCAGTTTATGTTTTTTAACACTGTTTGCTTGCAGGATAATTGAAGTATGGATGTTCGAAAATTAAAATCTTTTGAATGGAAAGTCGTCATGGGCTAAGAATTTGCAGTATGGTAGAATGTGTAGCATTGAACAATCATGCCAATTTTTGTGGCCTGGTTACTTGATTGAATCAGTTTTTAAGGCCAGCTGGCAGGCCTCCAGACGCAAATTCACAATCTCTAGAATTGATTAAAAGATTTGATTAAAGAGTCATGGCATCAACAAAAGAAATTGCAGCATATGTTTAACAATACTCCTTTTCAAATGCCGGGAAGCTTTAATCCTATTTTAGATGAAAAGGCCATCAGCTTGTCTAAAGCAGATGGTAATGATGCATTTTCCAGTTTGACAGAGGAGTTAAAAATACAAAAGGAGAAGAAAGGCTGTGGTCCACCTCCACATTGGTATATTAGCAATAACAAACTTGACTCTCTTTTAAGCTATATGAGAGGCCATCTCACTTTAGATAAGATTAATGCTGCTATTGATGAGATGGCGCAATTTGCAGAGGCTAATGCTCATCTGATAAAAGAACTGAAGAACAAGCTGGGGGAAAGTCTTTTGGAGAGAGCACATGAAATGCATGAGATTTCTACAGCAGAGCAAGGTGTGGACTTTGTTTCAGCATGTGTGATATTTGATCATAGATTTCTTTGATCTGTGACTCAATAAAATGCAATTATATATGGATGATTAGCCACCATTGGTTCCAAATTCTTATTTAAATCAATGTATTACTCTCCACGCACATAAGCAATTGGGTGGGTGTATAAAGCTGGTTAAATTTGATTGAAATTAAAATTTGTATGCCTTGGAATCTGCATATTTAGAAAATAATATTGATTGTATACAATAAGGGGGTTTTTGAAAGAACCCACAAGCAGCAACATCTCAAGGTAGTCAATGCCAGAGTATTCTGTAGAATGGAAGGAAGACCATCTTAAAAAGGAATTCCACAAAAAAAGGGGGCAATAAAGATGTTTGCTGATGGAAATACGAGAAAAGGGAATATGAAGAAATTATAGCACTTTCCCATGTGAAGAGCAGCAAATCAATTAAAAAATTCTTAGATAAAACCACCAGCCTTTACTCACATCATTAGACACCATGGAAACATTACATAATCTGAATGAAGATGAGACGTCGTAGAAGTTAAGAACAGAGGCAAGTAACCATGTCCCAGGCAGCATTTGGAGAAGTCCCATGCAAGCAGAGAAGAGCATGGCCGGATGCCAAAGAAAAGCATGCCCACGTCTCAAACCAGATGGAAGCTTTCAAAGAAAATGGAGAATTGATGGAGTGGCAAATAATTTAGAATGAACCAAGCAATGGAAAATGCAGAACAGAGAAGAGTTTTCTTTTCCAACATATATCCCACATGGCTTATACTGGGAAGCTTTTGAATGTTTAAATACACCTTTGTGCAAATAGCATAGTGTGAATAAGACAGTGGCCTTTTATAAGGCAAGCTATGCATGGTGTGGGACCCGACCTGGACAGTTGGAGGCAATAAATGCATAATTTTGAACAAACATAAGCACGTGATGATGTGGCGACAAAGCACCAGATAATGACACGTGTCCACATCAGAGGGTTGGCGCATGCCCGCAAAAGAAAGTTGCCCGAACGTTAAAAAATGCGGGAATGCGGGGACGCGCCATGTGGCAGCGGGCTCGCCCAGTGATGATATGGCGATGATGAAGTAGGTGCTATTTGAGCGATGATGTGGCGACTTGGTAGGCCAATCAGAGGCCACCACGTGGCAAAAAGGTCGGTCAAACCTAGTTTGACCCTAAAATTGAGGGGCGAGGGAAAATAAATTAAAATATTTTAAATTGTCATTTTAAAATGTTTTTTCAAAAGGGGTAAGGAGAAATTTGGAAAATGATAAAAAATATTATTTTTTATTATTTTTTCAAAATGTATGTGCAAGCAAAGCTTTTAAAATCAAAAGGGCGTTTGTTCTAAAGTTTAAACTTTAGATATTTTAAATTTTTGAAAAAATAAGAAGTGTAGATCAGACACTTATAGCAGGGGACTGTTTTTCAAAATGGCTTTCTGGGGGTTTCTAAGAAGCGAATATAGGCATATTATATATCGCCGAAATCAGGAGAAGACAAACTTTCCGATTCTGAGGTTAGTTTTCGCACAGGAAGCAGTTTGTTCAAGCTACATGAGGTTTTGACTTAGATTCCTGACTTGCAACCGCATTCAGGTATCAAAGTTCAATTGTGATTTCTAGTAAGGTAATGACCTGAATATGGGTAAAGCATGGTAAGAATGCAGTTGGGGTCAATTTTGGTCACCATTATTCAGTTTAAACCCAAGTTTTTACCAACATTTCATGATGCAGTTTAGATTTTTGGTTCCAGTTTTGATGTGTTCTCATACTGTGACACCACATTCTTCAGCAAATTCTTCTTGTATGAACAACAGCAGTCAAGATAAATACAGATAGTTCAGATCTATTAGGTGTTTTCTATGTTCTGATTGCATGCATATGAATGTATTATTTCAAGGAAATAAATACAAAGAACTACAGGTTGAGTTTCATCTTGAATCTTGTCTCCTTTATCAGTGATCTTCAATGTTTTATTATCTTTGAAAAAAGAGCCTAGGTTGTAGTTGCAGTTCCTTAAGGCTGTATGTTGTTTCATTGTTGTTTATAACTCAAGGGGTTATGTAAATGCTTTAGGGAAATCAACAGGGTTGCAAGTTTACTGATGAGGATATCAGGTAAGAATGAGGTTTAGATTGAGTATAGATGTCTATTTACAACGTGAATGGATAGATCAGATATCTGAAGATACAAATATGTCTCAGGTACCTGTACGTATGTATTTGATTCATAGAATTGCCCAATGGATTAGGCACTGATCAGTTATAGGATCACTTGTTCATGCTGTTGCATATTAGGGGTTTTGTTGAATTCAACATCATTTGTCAAATGTTCTTCCCTTTCATGTTGAAGAGCTGAAAAGTCTAACCCTCACTTAGCTTATGAATTTCATAGATTCGCATTTAGCTACTGTAGATTTGTGTTATTACACGAGTTATTAGGAGATATAAAGGGTTGCATCTGCTGTTAATAGGTTCACATTTATGTTATAATTGCACTGGTACCCTATATCAAAACCTCAAGGTTAACCCGCCTAGGTCTTGTAGAGCCTGAAGTGAAGAAGGGTCAAGCCTTATAGTTGGCCCAAGACTGCAGTCGAGTGTATTTGTCATAGGAATTTGCTAGCCTTAGATGCATTGGTCTTGTTTCTTGGTTATTTTCAAAACTGTTAAATTAGGAGCCAACATCCTCCAAGTCCTCAACTTGTACACTCTTTCCCTTGTTTTTCTTCTGCTTCTTCACATCCATCTTCTGTGTTCCACAGGTCTGATTTCCATACTGATCTCCAACCTTCTCAGAATCATTCAATTCAACTCTGTTGCCAATACTCAGGTTCCTCGTACCAAGCTCTTCATTTTGTAAAGGAATCAGGGAATACTTCTTGCCACCTTTCTCAATAGTAAACACATTCTTGACACAATCATCCACAACCTTGCAATCATATTGCCAAGGTCTACCTAGCAACACATAACAACTGTTCATGTCGACGATATCACACAACACTTGATCCTTATATTGCCCAATCTGGAAATCAACAAGGCACTGCTCCCTCACTTCCAAAACATGCTCACCTTGCAACGAGTCAATCCTATAAGGATAAGGATGTCTCATTCTCTTCAAACCAAGTTTCTGAACCATCTCCTCAACAACAAGGTTATCAGTACTACCACCATGCACAATCACATTGCAAACTTTACCACCAGACATATAATGAGTCCTGAACAAACTAGTCCTCTAACAAGAATCTAGTGTTTTCTGACCAAGCAGTACTCGCCGAGCTAGCAAACTCTCTCCTTGCTCAGGTTGACTGTCTTGGAGTACAACCTCATTCGCAAGAGCAACTTTCTTACCATGAGGACATTCAAGAGATCTATGCCCCTTTTTACCACATCTGAAACAATTACCACTAAATCTACCTCCACCTGTTCTTCTCTTTTGATCAGTAGGTTTTGGTTCACCTTTAGCACTTAGTTTAGCCTTTGCCAAGTTATCCTGCTTCTCCTTCCCTCTAGCATTACCTTGACTTTTCTTCTTCAACTTATCTTCTGCCTTCAGAGCATACTGATAAGCATCCTCAACTGAAGAAATATTCAGCATACAAACCTCATCCTGAATATTGAACCTGAAACCATTAATATACCGAGCTACCTTCTCCTTTGACAATTTGTTGTGACTAGACTGAATAGTCAACTTGTAGAACTCCTCAATATAATCTGTCATAGTCATATCTTTCTGCTTCAAATTCTGCAACCTCTTAAAAAACTCAAGTTCATAGTCAACAAGAATGAACTTAGCCATCAATTTAGTCACCATCAATCTCCATCTAGTGATCTTCATTTCACCTTCTTCTTCTTTGTCTCTTTGCAGTTCCTTCCACCAAAGAGCAACATGTCCTTTCAGGTTAGCTTGTGACAACCTCACTTTGAGTGGATCCTCAATATCCTCAAGCTCAAAGTAGTCTTCCAATTCACCAATCCAATCAATGAGGTCTTCAGGAGTCAAAGTACCTTAGAAATTAGAAACCTCCATCTTATAATTCAACTTCAAGTGAGATCCAGGTCTAGCAAACTGTCCAGCCCTAGTTCCATCAGGTCTCTCCACATGATCAGTTCTATGCTCACCACTAGATCCAATAGCTTCAAAGTCTTCAGCAACTTCCTCATAGCCATCTTCAGTACCCATATGCCTAGGTATACCACCTAAAGCACTCACAATCTCAGCAATCATGTCACTCTTCATCAATGCAATCTCATATTGGAATTCTGCTCTAATCTTCTCTGAGATCCTTTCCTCCACAACATCACTAAGACCATCAATTGCCCTAGGGTCCAATCTTCTTGGAGGCATCTTCCAAAATTTTTGCAAACCCTAAGCAATAGATCCACCAATCCAAAAGATCAATCAGCTCCACAGGATCAACCTTCTCCAACCCAAGATCCTGGTGCAAAACTGCCTCAACTTTGGCAATTGGTTTCACACACTCAGGAAACCTGGCTTTGATACCACTTGATGCAATGCAAGGCAGGAGAATCCCCAAAGGAGATGTCCTAGCTCCTAGCAAATAACCACATAGGGGAAACACACCAACAAAGCAAGATCTGATACCCAATCACAATACTTTATTCATAGATATGATTGTTTACATGCAATATGCCTGGTCGTAAGGCCTTCTGGGTTAGGGCCAAATGCAAAAGCAATTACAAAATAGTTTTGCAAGATCCCTCAAGATCCAACTCACAACCTAAACTTAGCTAGTCCAGATCTGCACTCTGGAAGAAAACTCCAAGGAAATCTCGAGTTGTGCTCGCAAGCCCACCAAGCAATTTCCAAGCTTTCCAAGCCAAAACCACTAGCCCTTCAAATTTCGCTCCTACACTTCATCCTCTTCTCCAAGCTGGATGATTCATGCTCAAAGACTCCACAAAACCCCCTACTTATACCCAACTAATCCATAGGTCAGCCCAATTCATTACAAATTAAATTAAATCCCTCACATTAATTATATGTTGAGCCATAGGTCGGCCCAATTCATTACAAATTAAATTAAATCCCTCAGATTAATTATATGTTGAATGCCCATAGGTCGGCTACAACACAAATTAAATACCCATACATAAGTTGAATGCCAAAAGTTGGCTCACAGACAACTCGGCACCAATAGGAACCAAGACCAAGCTGAGTGTCAGAGAGACCAAGCCGAGCATTAGAAAAAACCCAAGCAATGCTGAGCACCACAGTGCCTGCCGAGCTCCATAGGGTATGTCGAGCTCCTAGTGTCTGCCAAGCTCCATAGAGTATGTTGAGCTCCCAGTGTCTGCCGAGCTCCACAGCCAAAACTATTCCCAATAACGACCGAGCACCACTCCTTTGGTGACCGAGTCTACATCTTCAAGCCAAAATCCCTCCAACATGCAGGATTGCAAGCAAGCCCACAATGCGTTTGCATCATATTTAGGCATACACTCTACGTTAATAATTTAGTTGGGAGCTTTTCTGTTCTGTTAACAATATTCCATCTAAGTAAGTAGATTTCCACAATCCATGAAATCAATTGCTATTCTTTTCTGGATTCCATTGTGCAACTTTTTTTCATCAACGTTTCAGATCACACACTTTGATCCATCCTCAGGATGAATGAAAAACATTAGGAGTAAGTAAAAAAAAAAATGACTAAGCATTCCGTCTTCTAAACATGGCTCTTTGATGCAGATCAGAACTCGTCTTCTGCAAGCATGTTTCCAAAAACAACGGTATCCAGCTCCTGCGAAAAATCTCCTTACTATCCTGCTGCTAAATAGTGAACAAACAGCTAAACTTCTAAAAAAAAACAAAAATATGAACAGAATCCATAGTCATCATCATCAGGACACATAAAATAAAGCTACGAAGGAGCACAGAGGTTAGTTGTAGCAAAAACAGAGAGGTCTTTACAAGTCGAGCCCAAAATTTCTGTAACTCCTACACGGAAAAAAAACCCAGTCTCCACACCATATGTACCTAGTACCTACTAACCCAAAATGGCCAAAAAATCCCTTTAAAAGGGAGAAAGCAAACCAAAAATATGCTAAGAAGAGCGAACAACAGAAGGAAAGTGGGAGCTAACAATTACTCAACTGTTACACTGCCTTAGGTGAGAGGGCTCTGTACTGCAAATGAAATATATGATAATATCAAGTAACTGGATAATTATAAAAGAAAAAAGCCCAATTATTTTTAAGTTCAATTAATCACATCTTATGTCTGTTCTTTACAGTAATTAAAAACTCATGCACATTTACTATGCTTGTATTGTATTTTATACATGTATTTTAAATAACACTGTTGGTTTCTAATGATTTTGTGACTCTGTTACATGTTTATAGCCAAAGAAAGATTCTTCTATCACAAAACAAATTTGATAAAGTTGATTTGGCTTGTTATTAATACAAGTGGTGATATTTGTCATTTTTGGTGCTTTTTAAGTGCACTGAAAAGTTACTACAAGAGATCTTGCATGCGATGTGTTGCATTCAAAATATTTGTCTGCTTTTGATGCTTGCTTCAAAAGTTATGTGTAGAATGAAAGAGATGATTTGAATGTCTGTGCCAAGCCATAATAAGTAGAGACAGTAATGTGCCATCAAACATCTAGTGAAATTGATTTTATGCTCAAAGACAACCTATGCAGAACATTGGAACATTTCTTCAACAAAGATTACAAACTCAGCAGTTTGTATTAAATTATTATAGATAAAAATATAAAACGCCCTCATAATGTTAACTGCAACTCAAGTTGATTTCATCCATTCAATTTTCATGAGGGGAATACTTGCATCCATCTCTTGTAAATCCATAAAATTACACTTTTCAAGTTTTCTGTTAAGAACTTGGATTGGTTTATGAATTTGTTAACATATTTGAAGATAAAGTGCCCTTTTTATCTAATCAAGAGATATATTGGTAGGATAATCTCTGCTGGGAGCAGGAAATGATGGAAGCATGGGTCTATGGAGTTATTGGAGCTGGTGCTGTGATTATTCTTGCCTGTTTACTTTTCATTGTATACCAGGTTTTTAGTATCTTTTACCATGGCATGCATAAATCCATACTGCCATTCTACTGTACAAAAGCAGACGAGTCGTCAGACTATAAAGAAACTAAGAAAGGTATGTTGCTTTTATTCTTTCCTAGTCAATTCTGAAACATCTGTTTTGTGTTTCTAAAATATCAGTGCCTAATGTTAAACTGATAAAAAATGGGTCCAGCTTATTCAAACAATATCTGAACTGGTTATTTGGTATCCAATAATAGAAATTGAATAAACATGATGTGGTACTGTATTTTACTTCTCTAGCAAAATTGAAATATGTTGTGGGAAAGAGAAGCAATTATTTAGCTATGTATTTTGAGATTTGACTATCAAACTATTAATGAAAGCTCTTCTACGCTCTTATCTTTTAGATCAAATGGAGCAACATTACTTGGTTCACTACATGTACGTGTAGTCAAATGCAATGGTTTTCTTGATATGCCTTTTCTATTTCTTTGACATCCTCTCTTTTCTGCTTATTTTTATAATTAGCAGAAACTGTCTTATTTGAGTTTAAGCATGCATGAATAACAGTCCAAGGCTCTGAAGTCCATGGAAAACTTCCCAAACTCAATGAAAAGAAATTCTTCATCTTAACATGATGTTATCATAGCAGAACATTAATGGTAGCTTGCATTTATGAGGTGGGATACCTGTTACGAGTTGGAACTCAGCATATTCAAGCACAAGCTATGACCAGGTGTGATGCTGCTATGAAATGTCAGGCAAGTGTAGGCTATTTCCAGCCTTAATGTTATTTTGACAATAAAAGTGCTTTATTGAAGCCGACCTGCCAGTTGATAAACCATTCTATATGTTATGGTAATTGGATAACTGATGAATGAAACTGAAGATATATAACAAATTACTGGATGATGTTTATAAAAGAAATGACCATAATCTAAACAAAATTAGAAACAATCCAAAGAAAACTAAAACTAAAATACAATAGATGACCATTGAATAATAAAATATTACTTTAATACCCTCCTTTAATGGTCATCCTATCAACTACACCAAATTGCCGATTAATTTTACAAACTTTGTCCTGCCTTATAGATTTGGTGAGGATGTTTGCAATTTGATCCTCTGTTGGAACATACTGCAACTGTACTGAATCATCTTCTACCAGCTTGTGGATGAAATGAAAATGAAGCTCAACATGTTTAGCCCGCTCATGGAAGACTGGATTTATTGACTAGTTTCAACACGCTTTGATTGTCACAATACAATGGTGAAGGACCTGCTTGAGACATTTACATGTTAGAAAGCATTTTTTGAAGCCAAACTGCTTCACAAGCTGCATTAATAGTTCCTCGATATTTTTCTTAGGTTAAAGAAAAATCTACTGCTTGTTTCTTCTGGCTTCTTTCTGTTCCATGTGACTACACCTTGCCCAAACCGAAGACATACCCAAAAATAGACTTTTTTCTCATCGACAAATCATTTCCAATCCGAGTCCTTAAAATTAATAAGCTTAGAATCTAAATGCTTCTTTTGTACAAGATGCCAAAGTTAGGAGTGCCCTTCACACATCTTAGCACACACTTTGTTGCAACCCAATGTTCAGCTTTTGGGGCTGTCATGAAGCAAGAGACATATAGCTCGTAGCATAATTGAGGTCATGTCTAGTGGTAGTGAGATAGAATAGGCTGCCAACTAGTTGCCTGAACATTATTTATTCATCATAGATGAATCTGATTCAGCTAATAGTTTTAGCCTTTTCTCCATACGTGTAGATGCAGGTTTGCAGTCGTGCATGCAAACTTACCCAACAGACTCTTGACATACTTTGACGGAGAAATAAAAATGTGGTCATTTGTTTACCATACCTCTACAACAAGACAATGATGTAGAAGTGAAAGTCCCAAGTTTTCCATTCAAATGATTGGCACAAATTCTGTTTGATTTGCTTGATCAAATGCATTGCATCACTAGTGCTGATCAGATCATCAATATAGATGACAAGGAGGAGGATATCACCATTAGTATTCTTAACATATAGATTGGGATCAAAAGGATTCCTTTGAAAGCCTTGATCAACTTATTACATATCAATTTTTATGTACCAAGCTCGAGGAGCCTATTTGAGGCCATAGAGTGCTTTCACTAGTCTACATACCAAGTGTTCTTTATTGGCTACCTTAAACCTTGGAGGTTGTGTCATATGGACATTTTTTGTGCAACTCACCATTGAGGAATGCACTCTTGATGTCCATTTGTCGAACATGCAAAAGGCATTTGGCACTCATTTTTGGTTATGGAAGCTAAAGATTCCTCATAGCTGATGCCTTCTTTCTGCAAGAACTCTTTAGCTACTAATTGATCCTTGTACTTATCAAGAGTTCCATTGGTCTTATACTTGACTTTATACACCGATTTGCAGCCAATGGGTTTCTTCCTAGGTTGAAGATCAAACAAGACCCAAGTTTTGTTCTTCAGAAGACTTTGGTGTACAACATCCATAGCCTGTTCCCACTTAGGTATTCCTTTAGCCTCTAAGTATGGTCAAGGCTCATAAATGCTGGGAATGTTGACTATAAGAGCAGAGTTAACTGAATTTTGCTGCTTGCTCTTGCGTCTAGTTGATTTGCACTCAATAAGTTCATCATCATGAAGATGACCAATGGTCTTGGCCCACTACTTAGGATAGAAAGTAGAAGCCCCTACATCCAAGTCAGGAGTATCGACATCACCTGGGGTGCATGGAACAAAAACATCTAGATGTAGATCAACATTTTCTTGAGAAAAGTTGAGTGGTGCAACATAATGTCTAGTAGTCGCCACAACTTTAGAGTCAGTCATTTGAATCCCTCCCATTAGGTGGACCGAAGGGAAAACAAACTTCCAAAGCCTTTAAAGGCTGATCCCCAGGGCTGAAAATAGGAGAAGAGAGCTCAAAGGATCCTCATTCTTCATCAAACACAACATTGCGGGTGAATATGAGACTAGTGTCTACGTCAATCAACCAATAATCATTTTGGTCATCACTGTAACCTGTGAACATCTAGATCTTGGAATCCAAGCATAAGTAGTAGAGCCAAAGACCTTTAAATGACTAATTTTGGGCTTCCCTTAGCCTTCAAAGGTTGATCCCCAAGGCTGAAAATAGGAGAAGAGAGCTCAAAGGACCCTCGTTCTTTGTCAAATACAACATCACGACTGAATATGAGACAATCAATGATGCAAAGCATTTTGGGTAACAACTTTAGGTTGATTGCCAGCACATCCAGTTGTTAAACTGGTCATCTTTAGTAGTTTTTGTGTCATGTTTGTTAAGCTTCAGATGTTAGTTGAGGGAGAGTTATGTTAAATATAGGATCTGATTCTCAGCCAATCTACAGTTTACCTTGCAGTCACCGTAGGAGTAGATTTAGGAGTTTTATTATGTTTTGAACTATTGTTTCATTGTAGTATTTGTATGAGTTAATCTAAGGGTTTAGTATTCCATCAAGGAGTTTATTAGGAGTTTCTTAATCATAAAGGGAAAAGCTGAAACCATAGAGTTCAGCAATTAGAAGATGTAATTTATGGTTTTACAGAGATGAATAAAAGAACAGAGGTTGCTGGCTATTAGTCTTTAAACGTTTTTCTTTTTGTTTCTATGTGTTGAGCTGAGTGTCTGCATCAGTATGGTAATCGGAGCTCAAAGGTGATCAAGGAGAGGTGTTCATGAGTTTGTTCAGTCATTCAACAACAGAGGTGCTAAACACAAGTACGTAGCTGAGCTCAAGAAGACTTGCCATGCCTTGAGAAGGATATTTTGGTAAGCATCACATTCCAGGAGGAGCTGCAGACTAAAGAGGAAAATAAAATAAAATAAGAAGAAATGAGTTGTGCATACGGAAGAGAATGAAACAGGGGGTTGTAGATTGGTGGCAACCACAACTAGCAGAGGATTATTTGAGGTGTAGAATGAAATCAGTGCAGGAAAATCTGAAGATAGGCAGTCACCTATATTAAGGAAATAAAAGAAGAGAGTTGCAACTCTGTCTTGGATCTGAAGATATGATTATGGATTTGTATCACGATGCAAAAAATAGGATAATCAAATTGGAAGAAAGAGTAAGACTGTATGCCTCGCCCAGAGATCCTTGGAAACAAGGGTAAACATAGACTAACATATTTTTTTTTGCTACGAAATACATAATTACATGCATACAACAATATCAAGATTGCAGCAAAAGACATAACCAACCAACCAAAGATCTCCAAGCGTTCACTACTTACCAACACGTACTTTCCATTGAAGTGAATTAACCAAACATTGTTCATTCCATTTAACATATTAACATTAAAAGCAGTGTTCAATTTAAAGCCCAAATAAAAATTCCCAAATGATTAAGTCATACAAGTTCATTTACTAGGTTAAAACGCAACCATGAAGAGATGTCATACAATAGAACCCAAAAATGGCTGTTAGGGGAATAGTTCCGGATTGGGGAGAAGCAACTCTCCATAGGGTATCCAAAACACCAAGTCGCACCCTCCAAACAAGTCGAGAAACACCCGTTGTTTGAGGTACGATAATTCTCTATCAACATCATACAATAAAACTCCAGCAGGAATACGATAATATGGTAAAACTACACATGATACAACCTTGTTTATCGCACGATGGAACTATGAAAGAGGTGTGATGAACTTCTGTATCGCACAATACAAGCTTGTACTATATGCAATACAACTCTTAACTACGTGCGATGAAATGTTACCCCATCGTTTCATTGTATGACTTGTTGCTCTTAAGGGGTACGACCTAGTACCCAAATTGAAGACAAGAAGCTAGTCTAAGCCATAACAAAAAATCAAACCTCCACATCAAGGAGTACCAGAAGCAAGCATCTCGAGGAGATAAGCACTCAATGACATCAATACATCAAAGATATATAATGAATACATCTAACATAATCTTCCTTAAATACAATTCTTATCCATCATAGTGATAATACAAGATCAAGATATAATGTGCATCAAATAAAAACGTAAATCTCTAGTAGCATACATCATGATAGGATCGAAGAATCCTAGTGAACATAAAGCTCCAATCCTAAAGCTAGAAGAAGATCGTCCTTGTACTCCGATCCCCAATAGTGGTATGGGTAGCAACACCTCCCAACCATGTGGAACCCTTAGGCCCACCCCGCCATGCTCATGGAGATAGCGACCTGACCAGAGTCACATAAGATAAGGGCATCCAAGGCTAATACACACGCCAAATAGTACATGACAAAACAATTCACTAATCATGAAGATAATGCAATACATTAGGTCACTAGTCAGACACGCTATAGGATAACTATGTACGGACTCTAGTGGAGTGTCATTACTTGTCTCGCATAGTCCAAGTAGCATCGAGCCTTTGTTTCGACTCCTGTAGGAGGCCACACTCGAAATGTATCTTCTTTCCAACTCTCTCAAAAGGCTAGATACCATGTCTTTGTTCCAACTTCCTTGGGAGTTCAGACACACACTTTCGTTCCAACTCCCTCGGGAGGCTAGGTGATCAATAATCTTATCTTTCATTAAGTTTTATTACCCAAGTGGTTATTTTGGTTATCACTTATTAGACCTCTCCATGTTACCTTGTCGGCCACTTCGGAGTTAGGGTAATTGTGAGAAGCGACTGCACACCTCTACCCTACATAACCATGCTCGTTATACGAGTACTTGTAGGCAATGCAAGTTCCCAACCCAACCCTAAAATGATCACTCAACTGGCCTAAATTTGGGTGTTCGGGTCTTGCAAGATCTTGCATGTGCTTGTGGGTGGGCACAACTAACTCTACAAAATGCTGAATAAAAAAGCTAATTCAAGGGTTGGATATGAGAAATGCAACACAATCACCAAGTAGAAATAATTCACTCAATTGGGTATCTTGTCGGGAGTACAGACTCAACACGAATCCCAATGTCAACAAAGTAAAACCATGACAAGAATAGAAACATGGAAGACAATCCATTTTCGAAACCCAAACACACACCACAAAATTCTCACAAAATTTGGGTGGCATGCAAAACGAGACAAGAATAACACCCAAAAATCAAACATTACGGAATTCAATGATGAAATCGAAAACCCATTTCCAAAAGGAAATAAAACATCCAAAATCCAATAAAATTTGAGCTAAAAGCTCACATGCAAAATCTGATAGCATAACTTTACCAAAACTTATTAGTTAAAGCACATAATAACATGAAATGCTCATTCTCGTCCAACCAGGTTGAATTAAACTATGAAAATGGAGGGGAACAATAGTTTTGAACTTCCAACCATTTAACAATAAAAAATAGATACTAAAATAGACTAAAACAAAATAAATGAGAAAGCACTACCTCAGGATTGCAACCACAAATTAAATAGATTGCCGAATGTGATGAAACGCTCGACAAATGAGGATATTCTTGCTACAAATCCAACGAGCCTATCCTTGTGATGATCCGACAAGCCAAACTCCCACAAAAAAAAAATCACAATTAGCCAAAGAGAGTTTTGGAAGAATTTCTCCAAAATCATGAAATAAGAAAGTGAGAATTGAGAATTGAAACTCACTTTTGCTAATATAAGCACTTCTATAAAAGTGTATTATAAATTAGAATATTAAGTAATTTAATAATCCAATTGGCCCCTTTTCCCAAATAAATTAGGCAATTAGCTTGTAAATAAAATAAATTAAATCAATAAGAAAATTTTGCCCAAATCAAATAAATCAACATTTTAATTAACATCTTTTGGGACAACTGCAAAACCCTAAAACAACAAACGGGTCTAATCACATAAATTATAATGCATTATGAATCCAGATTTACCAATTACTAGAGGGTTAATAATAAAAAATATATGGATACGCCACCCATACAGGGATGACATTGACTCAACACGATCGGTCAAAGTCACTATCTCTAGGTGCCACTGTCGATGATATAGGTACACACTTAGATCCTAAATTTAGGGTGAATGAACTTGATACCTATTTAGTAAGCAAGAAAACATCAAGGCAAATGCTCAATATATAATATCCAAAGCACAAATTACACATAATCACATGAAGGAGAACGACACACCATGTTGATATTGCAAGTGACTACGGCTCCATTCCCACTTTGTACTAGCATTGACGGGCAATCCATGTAGTGCAGTACAAGTTTACAACATAACAACATATAATCATACAATAAAGCATTTAAATTAAATCATTTAAATAATCATTATTTATTTTGAGCATACATTTACTAAAGGTAAAAGACATCCATAGCATAAAAGCACACTAGAAATGAATTCAATAATATTCATCTGATAACACATAAAGCATCATCCATGTTTGAATACAAAATAAACAAGATGTCATCATAAGGCATCATGTCACATTCACTGGCATTATCATGCTGATATCATCAAACTGAATAGTAGCACATCTATCATCTAGCAGCTATGACACTGGTAATCAAAATAGTGTATAGTCATCGAAGCAATTCAATATTCAAATAAACATGCAAAATCCATCAAAGTATATCTTGGGTCAAAATAACGAAGGAATAAAATGTGAACACGAGAGGCACTATAAAGACAAAGAAAAAGAAAGAAGTTAACAAAGGGCCAACAAAAGGAGTTGCAATAGTTAGAGGTTGAGTTGGAGGAGTTATGGTGTATATTGGAAGGTTATGAGACATGCAACAATAAGAAGCTAGAGAAAAATAAATCTACAACAAAGATGTTGAAGAGTTATGAGAAGGTGAAAAGGAATGAAGTAAATCATTCACATTGTGAGGAAGAATCCAAGACAAAGTTTCTTTTAGTTTGGGAAAACCTGTTGTAGTACTTGGGCTTCCTTATTTATGAGCATATCTTACATAAGTCATGAGTGGCCCACTCTATTGAGCATTTCAGATTTGAAGAGTTTGCTAGTATTTATTAATTTCTTTAATAATTTCACATATTGCCTACTCCTTTTATGAAATCACTCATTTGGAAACTTCGTTTTGGAGTCCACGAGTTACTTGATCATTAAGCTTGGAAATGATATTACATTAGGCTGACTTGAATGCTTAAGAAAAGATTGTTGTTTTGGAACTAGAGTATTTTTTTTTGCTGATTTTTACTCTTAATTTTTGTCCTTTGAGGCCCTTAACCACTATAAATCAAGATGCCTTGAAACCCTTGGAATCCAAAAACCACCGTTTTATAGTGCTTAAAGGTGGAGAACCTGCTGTCATCGGTTGCTATGTTTATTCCCTTCCATTCATGATGAGAACAAACCATAGAAAAGCAAGCAAGGAGCTTGAAATCTTCTATTATGAAGCTTGCTTGCATTAAAAACTTCCTGAAATTATGGCTGAATCTTTAAAGGTTTGGCTGAAGTTAACACTCCTCTCTCATTTAAATAAACTTCCCACAACACTTATGCAGCCTCTTTCACATGAATATTCATCATAGAATGATGCAAAAAGGGGATATAGGAGCTTGTAATCCTCTATTCTATGGCTGCTACCATTGTCAAATGTTAATAAGCCAATGCCAACACTACCAAAACCTTGAAATCCTTCCATTTTTGTACTTAATTGAATGTCTGAGTACTTTATGATGTGTTGTGGTTCCACAACACACCCCATTTTCAACTTCAGAAATGGGGACACCCCTTTTTTGGCTCACAGAAGCTTGTTCCTCAGAATAGGGTTTCTTCCAAGGTGCCTTGGGGAGTGGAAATTTTGTAGTTTGGGTTTAGGAGTTTGGTTAGTTAGCGTCATTTTTTACCCCTAGCACCAGTATACTGATGTTAATCTTTTGTGTAGGTCATCATGGCATCATCATCATCCGTAGCAGAAAAAACCATGGTATTGCATGTGCATATTCAACACAGGTGTTTTGGGATTTCAGATAGAAGAAGCAGAAGGAGTTCAAGTCCATGAAAATCTTAACTATAAAGAGGGCATAAGTCATCAAAAATATCAGGAATAAGTACACGAGTGCTCTCAGATGTCATTTGAGAAAAACCTAGAAGCCGTTTTCAAAACTAGGAACTTTGATTTTTGGGTGAATTGAACACCTTGCACACTTTAGTGAAGGTGCACAGGTGCGCTATTCTAAAGTCTTGGAGATGCCCAAGGTCCCAAAGATGCTAACGTGCGCAGGTGCGCAATCTTACAAAGTTTTGAAGATGCATAAGTGCAAGGTGTGCTATGAGCAAAGTGCATAGGTGCACAAGGTGCGCAAATGGGTCTAAATCATTGGAAATATTAGAAATAAGGGTAGAAGAGTGGTCTAAGATCCCATTTGAGCAAAACCCATAAATCAATTTCAAATCTTGGAACTTTGGATTTTTGTGACTTGAGCACCTTGCGCATATCTCCAAGGGTGCACAGGTGCGCAATTTGAAGATTTGGTGAAGGAATTGTCTCTAAAGGTGCACAAGTGCACATATCCAAAAAATCTAGGGACCCTCGAGGTTCCCAAGATTACCATTGCTTCCTCGTCTTCTACAACAGCTAAGACCACACTAAAACCCATGACTTCAAGTTCCAAGGAGTGCCCAAGAAGTCACACTTCATGGATTTGCACTCAAAAGTGAGAGATACCGAATGTTGCTAGATGTTAGACAAGAGAAGAACTGGATAAGAGCAATGATTGGATTGAGAATATACAGGCCAGTAATAAGGTCATGTTATCTATGTATGAAGGTATCCGGGATATGCAGAGAAGAACACATGCCCAACTATTAAAAGTGGATAAATACTATAATGCAACCAACTAGACAACTCCAGAACACAACTATGCTCAGTAAAAATATTTGTACAACAATTCAAGCATCATTTGAAGTAGTATCCTCTAAGGATGATGTCAACCACATTTTTGAAACCGATGAGACACTAAGGGAATTGGACTCCAAGCTGGATGATTTTGCAAAGGTAAGGCAAGAAGTTCATGATTTCCATAGGGAAGCGAGGGCAAAATATGAAGCTTTAGACTTGTTAGATCCTCAAGAAATCACCTCCGTCATCCAAAAGTTCAAAGGGGAACATCCACACATCATTTTGGTTGAAGGTCAACAAGCCCCAGATGCTAGAAATTGAAAATTGTGGACTTGGAAAAATTCTCACTTTGGAAAATTGTGGAGTTAGAAAAGCTCTCTTGGAAAATTGTGGAGTTGGAAAAATTCTCACTTTGAAAATTGTGGAGTTAGAAAAATTCTCTCTTGGAAAATTGTCGAGTTACAATTTTTTTGTCAATTTTTTCATTTCATAGAGGTACGCTTTTCAGAAGGTGCACTTTTCATAGAGGTGCATCGACAATTTTGAAGATGAAGTAGTGGACCGACAGTTAACCACCAATTGCTATTTTTGAGCATTCCATGCATCAAAAATGCATTTTTGACGATAGTTCAACTCCCAAAAACACCTAGAGAAGGCCATTCTTTCATTTTTAGAAGTCCTAGTGACTCCCAAATCATCTCATGGCTTCTCTCTTCTTATTTTCTTATTCTTTTATTGTTTTAAGTCATGTAAAGGCTCATGCACCCATTAAATGATATAAACAAGGGTGGAGACCTACTTAGCACCATTTAGAGAGTCAGTTTGTATATAATTAGCTTTATTTTATTAGTTTTAAGCTTAGTGTTTGCATTAGAAGAGTTCTCACTCCTAACACAAAAAGAGGAGAGGGTTTCTTATAAATAAATGGATGTACTGTGTACTCCAAGCCGATATTTTGATGCAATAATAAATGGTATTGGTACTCCCATTCTGAGTGTAGTAAATCTTGCCAGAGTGTGTTAATTTTGTGTATTCACTTTCATGAATGATAATGGAGCTAATGGTTTTATTGTGTTGTTATAATTGTGCAATCTTTTAATTCTAGTGTTTGCCTTATGTTAACAAATCCTGCTGTTGTGACAAATTGGAGAAAGGATCATTATTGTTCTTGCACAACGTGTTGTCTCATGTGCGCGCACTTTCCGTGCCTACACGATTTGATGAATCGTGAAATATCTTTCAG
The DNA here is from genome assembly GCA_028749045.1 of Cupressus sempervirens. Taxonomy (NCBI): domain Eukaryota; kingdom Viridiplantae; phylum Streptophyta; class Pinopsida; order Cupressales; family Cupressaceae; genus Cupressus; species Cupressus sempervirens. The sequence goes on from CM053785.1 coordinate 727,351,511, forward strand.
TTTTTATTAAAGTTCCCATCAATGATTGCATTAGTGGAGTTGAGGAAGCGCTGCTCCTAATTTCTTTGGTATCCTACCAGGGCCTCTCGATAATTTAATTCACAGACGTGTGGTTACTTTGGCTTATGTTCATTAGGAATTTCCCTTTCAGTAATTTGCTTTAAATCTCTCATTGCTCTATCTTCATTATTTTCTCTTCAAATACTTGGTCAAAATAGGAATTCATATAGTTGCATTGATTAGAAATTGCATTCATCATAAAATTGAAAATACAAAAATATATTCATTTTGTGGTTCTGTTTTCGGCAAAGTTGTGCAGAATTGGTAGATACCAGCAAAGGCCTCCTTGTGAACATTCACATTTATCTTCAATTGAGTTACCCAACAGGTTGAAAAACAGCCATCCGAAACCTTGGAATTGGTCATTATTAGCTTTTCAAGAGAGATTTGTGAGAATTTCTGCTGTTAGCATTGTGCAAAATGACCGCTCAACATGATGTAGATGGGAACACACTTATAAATGATAAGAGAACTGCCATGAAAACTAGTTCAAACTACAACAAATGTGCAGTACAACTCTTATGAAAATGACACAAATAAGGAGAATACCTGCTATAAATCTTGGAGGATGGAAATAGGGTGTAACCCTTTGGTGTTCGTAGAGAAACCTTGAAGAAAGGCAAATGTCTTTTAAGTCCAAACTACTCCAATGGTGCTTTAATGATGATTCTTTTCAACCCCTTCCTTCAACAATGAGAAAATAAGAGAATAAAAACACTCCAATAGAAATTGGTGTGTTCTTTTCAAACTTTGAATTTGCTTTTTCTTTTCACTCTATCCTAGGTGCACTTTTTGACCTCTAATGGAAATTTTTGCCTTCTATTATTACCGTTTACACTTGCATCCAAGAACTCTAGGGCGCGCTTTATCACTTAAATGACCTTTTTATAATAATTTTTTGGCATTCTACTCCTTGGCCCCATGCTTGGGAGTTACATTGTGCTTTCCTCATGTTTCTTTCTTGAAATTACGTTCAACTCATAAGGTGCACTGTTAGGATTGATATGTTTCATCTATTTTCACATCGATTTTTGTTACTTAATCCCCTTCTTGTGCTTGTCGGAGATTGGATGTACTTTTGTTATGTTTTTTACTTAACAGATTTTTCTTTTGTGGTGCATCCTTGAGGATCTAATCTATTTTAATTTGTAATTTTATACTGAGTTCTGTCATTTGACTGAAAAAAGCATTTTTGGGTCAGGCAGGTGATTACATGTTCTCATGTGTCATCAACATTACATTTTCCCTCTCTAAGTTGACCTTATCATTGAAAGTTCATTGAAACGTTTAATATTACAGTTTACTCCTTGTGGGAATTCTTCATACTTACAGCAGTTTTGCCTGTTTTGGCCTCCAATTATGACATCCTGTCTTCTTGGTGTGCTTTGGAACATTTACATATCCTTTACTAACTTGAAACCATCAAAAAGTGCATCTCCTTTGTCTAGATGTGTCCTGACTCTCAAAAGTTCTGATAACTGTTTACCTACCTTATGATGCATTTGCCATTTCTTCACGATCCAAGTTTTCATGTTTAATTTGATTAATATGCTAGAGAGCTACTTTAGTTGCCCCTGCAAATTTGTTACCTAAAAATTATGATGAGAGCATTGCCAACGCTTAGGAACAAGGTTTCGTTTATGATTCATAAATGAGCAATACAGGATTCTGACTTACAACCGGACACAGTATGAGTTTTTTGAAAGTGTGCAACCAACCAGGAGACTGATACCTTGATATTTTTATGTCAGATCCTTTAGTTATTAATAAAATGGGGAACTTATGGACTGCTTCTTGACAAGAATGAATGAGGCGTTCATGTACACTGCTCACTAACTCCACTTCAGGCAACTGATAGTCGTCTATATATTTGTGGTTGAAGAGCAGTTTCATCCATTTAGCATTGTTGTAATTCTATTTATTCCACATTAAAGAATTTTGTGCATTAACAGTTTTGGTGGCTATCACTTGCATTCTCTGAGATTTTATATATGCCCATTTTAGTTTCTCTTGCCATTTACTTTCTGAAGTTATATCATTACTAAGTTCTAGTGGGAAGCTAATGATTTCTTTTTTTAGAAATGGTTTTCCTTGATATATGAATTTGATATTTTTGTGGTTTTGCTTTCAGGCAGAGTACAATACTTCACCTACACTGAAATAGAAGCATTCTGTGAAGGATTCAGTAATCTTGTAGGTGAGGGCTCTACCTCTTGCATTTACAAAGGTATCTTATTAGATGGCACAGAGATTGCAGTCAAAAGGTTCAAAGATATGGTTCAGAAGCAGCCTTATGCAGAAAGAAAATTTCAGTATCAGGTATTATCTGTGTTGTATTCTTATGAAAAATACAGTGTGGCAAATAATTCATATTTTTTGGGAACCTGAAAGAACAGAACAGATCAAATGAAAGGCTGAAATTATAAAAATAAAGTTAATAGCAAGAATTCTGATTTTTTTAATTTACATAATTCATGTCACATTTTATACAAACTTGAATAGTTTATGGTCTTTTCGAGAACGTGCTGTTTTTATAGTTTGTCTTTAGTATACCTAGACAAGAATAAAATACCAACAAATTCTAAATTAGACCTTACAGGTGTCATGGATCACCCAATCAAATCTCCTATAGCATCAAATTAGAGAGTAGAAAAGCATATTTTTATGAACATGTTTGAAAGTTTCAAACAGTAGTTTTGCTTAACCAGACTATCTAAATTTTGCCCCCTAGCATATGGACAAAGTGCTTATAAATTCAAATTAGATAAAATAATGTCCAGTATTTACAATTTATTTATTTTCTACATAAGATATTTGAACTTACACATCAAACAAGGATAGTTGCAATTTCAGATTTTTGCAATTATTGAATAGAAGAATATACTTTTCCTATATTTACTCGTATTGGCAACACTTAAAAAGTTCCGTCAATAGTTTAAAATATGCATGCTAAGGCTCTATAAGGAGTGAATGTTTTCCCTAGGGCTAGATCTGATTGTTAAGAAAAATTCCTGTAATGACCTCATTTTCAGGTTCTCTAGCAATGTAGTTGTTCCTGCCTTCCTGTGTTTGTGTCAACTCGTTCAGAGGGGTAATTTGATGTTACTAGTGAATTCAGATGGTTTAGAAGATTTATAACTCTTTCAAATGTTTGGTTCCAAGATTCTTGGAGTGAGTGTCAATTTTTTTTTTTTGAGTGTCTGTTTTTAAAGAGTCATCCAGTTAGGCCCATTTATCATCTTTCCTCGTAAGGATCACTCCTGTGTAGTCAAATTCTAATTCCGATGTACTTTAACCATTTTTGTTAGCTGGGTGTATTACTGAGCTATATTTGATTAAATTCAATAAGATTGCCATTTTAATTAAAATAGTTTATCAGGCACCTCAGTTATAGCTCATTGGAAATAGAATAGAAATTAATAAATGTTGAGTTGCTTAAAAGTGACTTTATGTGCTGAAACGTTAAGAAGTGAATTAAGTCACTTTTTCGAGTTAAAAGGTTTAAGAAATTATTAAAGGGATTTTACAAAGGAGTTTTTGGAAAGTTCCCTAAAAAGTTTATAAACAAAGGGATGGAGAGCTGATTTGATGTGGAGTTTACTATTTTTTTTATTTCTCTTTGAGAAAACCTTGCATGGCTTTTGAGATTCCAACTTGGTCCACATAGCCTTCTTGAGGATGAAATCTGTCTTGAAGAAGACTAGCAACGTAGTGGAATATCTACTTTGGTTTGTATTTGTTTGATCTTACAAGTATTCACAATGCATTTCTAGTTGGTTTTTTGGTGTTTCGTTCGAGTTTCAAGATATTTTTGAGGCATTTTTCAATGCTGTCTGTACCAATCCAGCTACCTTCAGATTCATGTTTTTGCTCATAGCTTTGGAAAAAAGACATCATTTGTGTATTGTCTCAAAGGTTTTTTTATGGCTAGATGATGAGTATGCAAATATAATATATAGATTTTACTTTGGCATTAATTTCTCGAGCTCGAGTCTCTCCTTGTAGGCAGTTCCCAACTTGGGTATTGGGACGCCTGTGTTTGAATGCAAAAATATCATTTGGAGTTATTTAAGAATTCCTAACAGATCTGGATCAATTTGGAAGGTGAAAAAAGTAACTGATATTTCTTATGTGAATTGCCCCTGTGCTATTGTTTGCATTGAATTGCTGGAGAAAACTTCTGAGTTACATTTTCTGAGTATTAAAGCTTAGTTTGATGGTTTCTGGATCGTAATATTAAAGAAATGTCATGGCAGACTTGTAGTAATCTTTTTATGAGCATTTGATGGTTGATTTGAAGACATTTCAAACCTTTAGTAGATTAAAGACACATTTATTAAGGTACTCATGTTTAGTGACTTGTCCATTTGCTAAGTGCATACTTGATTGTTATTTCCAAGTTATCAAAATTATACCAAGATTTGTCAATATTATGGCAAGAATTGCAGGAGCATCTTGAGTGGTGAAGGTTTCCCTTTTCAAAAAGAAGCAAACGGAAAAGATTCTTCTCATGCAAGAACTAATGAGAAGCAGGAAAGGGAGGTTGATAACAAAACATTCAGATGAAATGGAGCATGAAAGGAAGAACATAACAACTTTGGAACCACTCTCAAATTTATCCAGTGACATTACAAAGAATATTGATTTCCATAATATAAATTTTGATGATTTTACTAATGTTCTCTTAGATGAAAGCCTTGGTGACTTCAAATCAGTGATTGGTGATGGACTCTTTGATGATTTGGACCCTAAGTCACAAGATTTGCTGAATTTCATCCATGAAGTTCAAATTTCAGCAAATTTTACCCTTTCTGAAATTCATCCAAATTTTATGATATTTAATATTATATTGTTATTTATAATAAGATTATTTTATTTTAAAATAATATTAAGCTATTTAGTTTAATTATTTAGCAATGTTAAACTATTTTGACAATTTTGTGGATATATTACTTATATTTAAAAATTGATAAATATATATAAGTTCAAGTTAATGCCAATTTTTTTTTTGAATTTTTATCCTTGCCGAATTTCATCCAAATTTTATGATTGACGAACTCGAATTTGAATTCAAACCTTGTGACTTAGTTTGGACCCACAGTGTACTACTGAAAGTGATAATGGAGAGACATGGTGCTTTGGGACAATCTTGGAGTCATTGATGACATGTATGAAAGTTCTGATTTTAGTATTTATCATAGCTGCAGTCTTTCTTTGCATGACCACGATTGGGAGAATCAATTTGTGGTGGTTGTTGATAACCCATTGTTTGAGATGGGTGATGATGTGACATATGACAATTGAGTTTTTGTGTTGGATGATGGAACTATTTCTTGTAGTATTGTACTTTCTGAAAATAGCAAGGTATGGGATGCAGGAGAAGATTTAGAACCTGAGTTGGAGTATGGTTTTCAACCTGCTAATGATCTGAGATAGCTTTATGAGGTGATTGGTCAATGGTTACCCTCCTATTGGAACACCAGATATGAGATATGCAAATGAGGAGCCATATGAAGATTGCATTATGAGTGATATGACAATAGGAGAGATCATAATTCCTTTCTAATAAGGAATTGATAGGTAAATTGGGTATTCAATTTTATGATTTCAGTTAAAGAGTGATTCTTTGTTGGCACTTGCTTTGACTTGCATCATTCTTGTATGGAGTTTTGTCTCGAGCTGTGGAGTGGGCTAAAGAAGTGGGACTTTTTGTAAATTATTTGAGTTGATGAATTGTAATTAATGCCCTTCAATTGTAATTGGTAATTTATTTCCTTAATGGGTTGAATCGATTCATGAAGACTTCTACATTTCAGAAGTTGAAATTCCAAACAATGTTAGTGAGCTTGCTGGAATCTCCATAATAACTGTAGGAAAGGAGATTTGAAGCTTGTTACTTGTGTAACTCTGGAGGAAGGACCTAAACATGACATCCACAATCCATCCTTTGGATTGAGTGATATTTTATCTCATGCTAATCTTTCTTTGGGTTGGTTTGAAGGCAACAATTGTTCTTTGCACCTTAGTTATTGATTCTTTCATGGGTGTGTACCAAAAAGGGTAGAAATTTCCTTGATGTGCATCATGTCATGGATGGCACCTGTAATTGTGATGTGTATCTTTCTAGTTAAGCTAGAGATCATTCTTGGTTGGGTATTCTTGCATAGGATCCTTGAAAAGGATTGATGGAGCTCATTGGAAAAGGTAAATATGAGTTTTGGAGGTCTGAGGATGAAAATTTCAGAATTAGTAGTGCTGCTCTTTTTCTCACCAGCCATCTTGTGATTCCAATCACTCATCTACAAATAGATTGGAGCGATGAATGAGTAGCTAATCGTGGGTGTGTTTCTTGTGAAAGAATGGTTCGGATTTTCTGTCTTGAGTTAGCTGATTGGTTTCTGGCCAATTACTTTACAATATGGTTTACTCTCATTCAGGAGAGTTGGCATATTATTCTTTGTCAAAGAAGTAAACATTTTCTGTTGGAGATTGCCTGGAAATGTTTCCAGCCGCTTGTGAGCTGATTTGGTACAGCAAAATGCTTATCATGTGTCCTTATTGTTGGGAAATTTGTTGAGCACTGAAATCAGATTAGTATCACTGGCTTTGGTTTTGAACAATAGTGCTTTTTGTTTACTTAAAACTTTCCAAAATCAGATAGCTCATCTTATCAAGGATTGCATTATAAACTTTGGTAGTTTACTCTTGGTGATCGATTGTGTGCATGCAATGAAAGCCATTGCAAGAATGTTTAGTGTTCCCATTTTTTGGTGATTCCAACATTCTTGAGAGCTCCAACTTTTCTTGGAGAGTGCTACTCTTCAAAATGAAGTCTAGTTTATGGTGTTATGTTTAGGGGATCAAGATAAGTTCATTGATGCTTTTCAAGGCCAACTATATCATTCTAGGTGCATTGCAAATCTCTTGGAGGAATACTCTTTTCAAAAAGTATCAATTTTTAATATTTATTGGTTGGACCTCAAGTGTATTTCAGAGTATTGTAATGTTCAAGATCTCCGCACACTAGTTCGACACCAAAGTGTTAGACCAGTCAAAGTGCAACTTTGATGCCGAACAAAGAGAATGTTGAGCTTCACTGTACGGTGTAAGGTTATCTGAGTAGATCGTACGCTAGGCAAGGTGGAAGTTGGCCGTACGGTGGAGGTAGATGGGGGGTTGTTGCACGCTGTACGATGGGCAATGACGTAAGGAATAATGAGGCCGTACGATGAATGTGATTCGAAGGTCGTATAGTGGGAAAGGATGTCATATGGTGTAGAATAAAAGTCGTATGGTAGACAAATAGATCGTACAATGAGGGAGGACTTGGGCCATACGGTGGGTGACGTGCTTTGACTTGGGTGCGTATGATTGAGTGTAGTGTGCAAGTCGTACGGTAGACGAAGCCGTACAAACAGTACGCAAATATTGCCAAAGTTAGATTTTAGTGCAAACACAAAGAATTGTTGCCAAGGATTGAATTGCCCAAACACAAAGAGAGATAATCAATTTAGACACAATTATTCCTACAATTTGCAAATATGATGGTGCTCCAATTTTCTCGATCTAAGCAAAGTATTACAAAGACAAAATATGGTGAGGGTTGAATCCCATCGAAATTGGAAAAGCCAAGTAGGGAAGATCTTCCACTTCTGAAATGGTGAACAATGTAGAATTCCGATAGGAATTACTGTAATGTCCCCTTTCTAGCATTCATAGCATGATGTTGTCGTTAGCCTATTTCCCCACAGTCCCGTAGGCTAACTAGGACATTAAAGGGGCTTAGAGGCCATTTGGCCTAGACAGTTTTAGTTGCAGGTCTTTCTGAGGGGTTCTGGGGCAACTTTGGGCATACTTACTATTTATAGTAAGTAATCTTGGACATGGCCGGACATTCAGTCACAGTGGTATGTCGATGGTAATTTTTTAAAATCGACAAGAAAACTTATTTATCATTGATAAGATTTGTTATACATTGATAAAGCCATTTTATAAAGTTAAATTTAAATATTTAACTTTATTAATGCATAGACTATAGTTTGTGGGAAATATTTAAATTAAAAGAGTTCCCTTTATTTTTATAGCACATTGGAGACATAAGGTACATAAAGGGAGTTATGTTTTATCCCACATTGAGAAAACGAAGGATTGAGCTCTTGTGAGAACACTATAAAAGAAATGGAAGAACCTTTTTTTGTATGCTTGGATGAAGATTAATGTTATGTTGCTGGATATCTGATTATCGGGCTTGGAGGATGGAATCCCTCTTTGCTAGCATTCTCTTCGCTGTTGGAAGACACAGTCAGGAGGATCAAGGGTGTTTTCACTTCAGGAAACACACTGGGTTTCATTTGGGGCGTTCGCATAAAGAAATTTACAAGGGTTGGAGATGCAGATCTGAAGTTAGTTATTGCTATAGTGCCGCATGAACAGTATTTTGCTACAGTCGGCATGAACAGTATTTTGCTACAGTACGGCGTGAACAGTGTTGGTATCAAGTTTACTTGTTTTTCCGGCTGATTAGAAGTTTGGAGGGCTGCCGACTACATCTGCAAAATACTACAGCAACTAATTCCAGGTTTTTTCTGTCAAATTTTGATACTTTGCATAATAATTGTTGAATACAAGTCTGAATAGTTGTTGCAGCCTTTAAGGCAGCTGTAAGTGCACATCTACATTTAAAAATCACCCTTTATCAGCAGATTGAAAGAGTTTCTAGATTTTTCATATACGGTTGAATGTGTGCCAAGTGTTTGTGAAAATGTTATGATGTGTATTATGCATTTTAATGTCACTTCATAGTTGTTCGTAAATCTACTCATTGGAAAGCAATTTATTGAGGAAATCAGCTTTATGAGTTTGCATACAAAGTGTTTGACAATATTCCTTAAGTTAAATTTCTACAAGTCAAAGTTCAAATCAGGGGAGGATATTACATTACAGTACAAAGAAAATAATCCAAATCACATACCAACTACTACCTACATACTATGCTTAAATACCCTTCGGAGGAACTCCCGAGGGTTTACAAAGACAGTCGACGACAACACCTACGGAAACAAGTAAAATAAAAATGGGTCCGAGATATACTAAATCAATTGGCCCATAAACTATGCTTTGTTTATTTATTTATTTTATGATGGAAACATTACAAGTATATTGTCACACTCAAAATTCAGCTTTAAACTATTCCTGTATTTTCTACAATTTTGGGTGGAGGTCAAAAGGTGAATTAAAAGGCTTGTATAAATGATTTATAAGGATGAGTATTTGGTGGCTAAAGTGCCAAAAAAGTAAATAAGAAATTAAAGCCATTTTAATGGGTCAGAAAGGATTATCATTTTAAAAGTTAATTTTAAAATTGAAATTTCCAAAAAATTATAGAAAAATGTTGGAGAGACTCATTTGATTCATTCTAAGTATCTTATATATAATTGAAACCCGAGTTGTGGAGTAGATTTCTATTAAGGGTGGTTTTATGTTGGGAATGGTGAGGGGATACAAAGGTCCTTCTCAAAACGCATGACACAGTAGGGGAATGTCCCTACTCAAAGAAGCGTTGTAGCGGACCCTTCTATGGAACATGTACTCCTACGGGCAATGCAACCTATACAAATATCTCCAAACACAGTCACAACTTTTAATTGGTGAATACCTTTATAAATAGGTTTGTGTACAACACAAGAGGTTCACTATACCATTTAAGGGGTTAATTCAAACTTCTAAAGGCTTAAAATTTTATTCCTATTGTGTCTATGGCCTTCCAAAGGCCTTAAGACTAGTTGCAACGTATTCTAAGAAGTTTCCACTTTCTGTCATGTCACCTCTTTGGCATGGACCCATTCCTAATTTTTCTATTAGCTCATAGGGTCCCCTTTGAGCCAGTTAGCCTTGCAAGGGGGAGCTATTTTGGCATGCATACTTGTGCGCTACCCTTCTTAGTATAGACCTAAGCCAATTTCTGCATTTATGACACTCATTTGTGTTAACCAACTAGTTTAATTTGCATTGCTTGAACATCATACATATATTGGCATTGATAGAGCATAATCAACATCAATCAACTTGACTTTTACTTGTCTTTGAGATACCTTATTGGAATTCATTGGGAGATTGTAGTTTCAGAGGTGAGATATCCTCCTTCAATCTATTATCAATCCCAATTTGGTGGAGTGTCTTCAAGACCAAACTAGTTTGATAGATTTGCAATGTTTTTCTTTCACATCTTGATTTGGAGATACAACCGAGTCTTGCAATTTACCTTCGCATCTTGACATATTCATTATAGTATAAATGACAACAATTTGAGGTCTATGAAAATTCATATTTCTTTGGCGGCCCTGATGAATAACGATTGAAGGAGCGAAAACTACAATATTAGGATATTATAATAATCAAAGATCATGGCATTATTATGACATCCATATATCAGTCATAGCAACATCATTACTCTGTGTGTTCCAATGTAAATTATTGTTAGAAGAACAAGTTACAAGGTTATTTGAATGATATATGAATTATGAGTGCAATTGTTTGTCAGAATATAATTGAGATTTGTTGGTCTATCATTACACACTTTGTCTATTTTGTTTTGTTATATGTGCTTGGAACATTTCAGTGGCATTAGAGCCTTGACTTGACCAATCTACCAAGCTTAGTAAAATGAGAGAGAGAAGACAAGATTACATAGTTTATCAAAGGATAAGGCATCGTTCTTTGGACAATATGGGAGATGCAAATGCAAATATGATGGCTATCTTGGGAGAGTTGGCAAGAGGACAATGAAAGATTGATGAGAATCTCAATCACTTGGCAGAAGTAAGATCAAATGGAGTCAATGGAGAGAACAATGACCATGGTGAGAATCCAGTCAATGGGAGGATGTGTCATACTGCAAGGGGAGCAAGAACTTGCATATCAAAGATTGAAACATTCAGAGCTCACGACATCACATGATACTTGCATAAGAAGCAACAACATTCATATATCCTTGTGATATTAGAGATCGCTATATTTAGAATCTGCTACATAAAAAGCAAGCATTTTGACATTCATTATGGAGTTCATAAGTGTTAAAGTATGTAGCTTCGATTAGACAATATCTCTGATCACTGATATGAGATTATATACATATGTATATATATATATCAATATGATCTACATACTGATACACACACAAACACGCACACACACACACATAATCCAATTGAATAGTATTCTGTATATGATCACTGCATCTAAACCAATGTTCATATATATATTTTCAACTGAGATCATATCTTATTAATGATTGAGATATATTCTGATCCCTGTTTGTTTAGATCAATATCTATCTGCATAATTATCATTATCAGGTTGTGATTGAAACGACTTCATTATGGTCGTTGATATAAGTTTAGACTTTTGTTATGTCTAACTAAATATAGAACGGGTATGATAGTCAAACACCGAACAGGTGTGACAGTGAATGGTCATGGAGACATGCCCATTGGAGACAGGACCATTCACTGTCACATCCTTCCTTGATATATATACTCGATCTGCCCGATCTTGCTAGGCATTGAAATCAATTAATGCAAAGCATACCTGAAGTATCTCAAGCATCACAGTTTGAAGAATATCTCTATTATATTACTGTGGAATAAGCACATAGATTTTGAAGTAAATCAGATCCATCGCCATTGAAGTTTGAACCTGCAAATAAATCTGTCATCAGTCGATATTATACAAAATCCAAACTTATTCAGAAATCTGATATAAACTTAATATAAGTTTGCATGGTATCAGAGCCTTGTTAAGGAACGATCATATTAAGTTTGGGAATTCAGATTTATACCATGAATTACAGTCGCATATTATTCTTCTAAATTGTCAAACATGATAAGATTTGAAGACTGTCTTGCAAATGCTGACAACTTTGCATCTTGGAAACTTCAAATAACAATGTTGCTAAAAGAGAACAAGTTAGAATCTTTTGTGAGAGAAGAAAAGGAAGAACCAAAAGATGATCCAGAGAAAACTCAATGGATTGAGAATAATGAGAAAGCTATGAAATTATAGTGGATGCAGTTCGAGATCATATATTACCTATTGTAGCAAAGCATGAAACAGCATATCGCATGTTCAAAGCCCTTGAAAATGCATTTGTAGTTAATAATACTGGCAGAAAACTTGCCCTTAAGAGACAAATGAATCATATAAGCATGAATAAAGGAGAATTAGTAAATGCATTCTTCATGAGAATCACTGAATTAAGAGATCAATTGTCATCAGTAAGGAATTGACAATCAAGAGGAGGACTACTAAATTCATGGGAACCATTTGTACAAGGTATAAGTGTGAGATCTGAACTTCCAAAATTGGATTGATTAAGATCTTATTGTCTTCAAGAAGAGTCGAGACAAATGACTTAAGGAAAAAAAAAAGCCAATAGATGAAGACATTCATGTTCTTAATACCAACTCTCATAAGAAGGGTAAGAAGAAGAACCTTAAAAGGAAAAGGAATTTTCATGGAAAGGGATATTCAAAACAAAAGAAAGACCTGTCTAAAATTCAATGTTTCAGATGTGATCAATATGGGCATTATGCACTAGATTGCCTTGATCAATCAAAACTTCAAGCATCATTTGCTAAAACTGATAAGTCAAACGAAGATCGAGATCTTGAGAAGTATGCCTTCTACTCAACATTGTCTAGTCAAGTGTCAAACATATCTAACACTTGGATAATTGATAGTGGATCTTCAAGACACATCACACGATATCGAGATAACCTAGAAAGCATGCAAGCAGAAACAAATGAAGAAGTTACAATTGGGGATGATTTTGTACATTTCGTGGAAGGAATTGAAACTTGCACTATCCAACTAAAATCAGGACAATCTATTCAACTCTTTAGAGTATTATATGTACCAGGTATTAAAAGAGACCTTATATCTATATCATCCCTTGAAGATGATGCGTATAGAGTTACATTCATGGAAGGTAAAGTACTACCAAGGGAAAATAATTCAACTATAAAGAAGGCTCAAACTATAGGTGTGAGACAAGGACTATTATATGAACTTTGCACTAAATCAAACTAAGCTTGTTATTCATGAGACCTCAGACTCAAATGAAATCTGCCATCGAAGATTAGGCCATATCAACTTTTGTGCCTTAAACTCTATGGGAAGTTAGTAATTGGACTACCTAAATTAAGTCAATTTCATAATGAATCTTGTAAAGGTTGTGCCTTGGGGAAAAACACAAAAAATTCATTTCCTACTAGTTTGTGTAAAACTAAAGATGTGTTAGAAACTTAGAACTAATACACTTTGACTTGTCTGCACCCATGTTGACACCATCATTAGGAGGATTTTTGTACTATGTGATATTTGTTGATGACTTCTCAAGGAAAACATAGATATGTTTCCTTAAGTGCAAGGAATCTGAAGACATTCGTAGAAGTTTTAGAGAATTCAAAGCTATCACTGGGAAACTCCAGAGGAAAGAAAATCAAAATTTTAGAACAGATAATGGGAAAGAATACACTTCTGAATTTTTAAAAACAATATTATGTACAAATGCTAGAATTCAGAGGGAGTATACAGTTCCCTACAATCCTCAACAAAAATGGGGTTGCTGAAAGGAAAAATAAAACTATTGTAGAAGCTACTAGGGCTATGATATATGATCAAATTTTGAGCATGTCGTTTTGGGTTGAAGCGTCTAATACAACAGTCTATATTCCAAATAGATTTCCTCGCTCACATTTGGACAACAAAACCCTTGAAGAAGCCTTTTCTGGTGTAAATCCAGACATTAGTCATTTGAGGATATTTCGATGCCATGTTTATATCCATGTACCTAAGGAGAAAAGGGCAAAATTAGAACCTATTGGAAGGAAAGGAATCGTTATTGGTTATAGAAAATCTGCAAAGGGTTACAAAGTACATATACCTGGACAAAAACAAATAGAACTCAATAGAGATGTCATATTTGAAGAAGACATTGTTTTCGAAAGAGCAAAAGGTTCAAATGATAGAGATGTATGACATACCTAAAACCATAGAAGAGGTTCCTACTCCTGAGATTTAGAGGAAGTACCCTGAAGAGACTACAAATGAATATGAGACCCTTCTTGAGATTCAAGAAGAGAATCTTGACAATAATCCTAAGAGGCCACTTTGGGCAAGAAAGATCAAGAAAGATGATAGAGGAAGGGGATCAATTTGTAGCACCTAAAGGGACATTTAGAGAAATCAAAAGACCTCTCAAATTAACATATAATGCTTTAATGTGTGAGACTCCTAACTCTGAACCTTCTAATGTTCCTGAAGCTATCAAGCATAAAGTTTGGAAAGATGCTATGACAGAAGAATATTAATCAATACTAAAGAATGATTTTTGGGATATAGTTCCTAAACCTAAAGGGAAATTTGTTGTTTCATCCAAATGTTTATTCAAAGTTAAGCATGCTGTAGGTGTCAGCATTGAAAAACATAAAACACAATTTGTAGCTAGAGGATTCTCCCAAGAGGAAGGAATAGATTATGAAGAAACTTTTGCACTAGTTGCTAGACATACCTTAGTTAGCGCAGTAATAGCCATGGTAGCTACCAAAGGTTGGAAAATCCATCAAATGAATGTAAAAACTGCCTTTCTAAATGGAACTATTGAGGAAAAAGTATATTTAGAGCAACCTGAAGGCTTTGTGATTCATGAAGGAGCTTCTCATGTTTGTAAATTGAAGAAAGCTCTATATGGACTCAAACAGGCTCCCTGTAATGTCCCCTACTTAATGTGACCATAAGGGTCAGTAGATTAGACTATGATAGGAGCTTCCGTAGGATAATCAAGTGATTAGGGAGCTCTTTTGTTAGTATTTTCAGGAGTTACTATTTTTAGTAAGTCAATGGGAGTCAAGTGATATGGAAATTTTCATTGTTCGGCTTGGTGGATTTGGTTGAGCTCTTTCCGACGAGCTATCATACATGGTATTATGAGTTCGACTCGTATATGATTTTAATGCCGAAGTTAATTTACTTAATTATAAAGTGATAATTAAATAAAAAACTTATCAAGTCACTTATTATAAAGTTGTTTTAAAAAAGATGTTTCCCATTTATCCCACATTGCTTATGTAAATGAAGTCGACTTCCTTGACGACTTTATATTCTCTTGGTTGGAATGAGTTGAGGCATGCTTGGATGATATTATTATTATGCTATTGGATTTATGGGAAATCTAATTGTTGGGCTTAGAGGACGAAATCCCTCTTTGCTAGCATTCTCTTTGTTGTTGAAAGACACAATCAGGAGGATTACCGGGCATTTTCTTTTAGGGGAACACAGTGGAATTTATTGTTGAGTTTGCACATAGTAGAAGAGAGCTCTAAAGTTCAAGTCAAAAGTTGCTACAGTCCCGTGAATAGTGATTTTGCTACAGTGCGCATGAATAGTGATTTTGCTATAGTACTTGTGAATAGTGATTTTTCTACAGTACGCATGAATAGTGTTTTGCTACAGTATGCATGAATAGTGTTTTTATTATGAGGTAATTGGTAAATACTTGCTTATTAATAATAGAGACCGAAAGGTCAATTTATACAAAAGAATGAGACGATGTTTCCTTAGGAAAGGATCGTAAAGAATAGAAACATTCTATTCCAGAGAAAGCAAAAAACGGAAGCAAACTAAAGCTAAAGATATTTACAAGATAACCATTAACTAATAATAGACGTCTTATCTATTATTGTAATACCCTCCCTTAATGGTTAATCTATCTAACACACCAAGCTGGCCTCTGAATTTGACAAACTTATCAGGACCAAGAGGCTTGGTGAGAATGTCTGCAGTCTGATCTGTGGTAGGAACATACTGTAGATCTATAGTCCCGTCTTCAACCAGCTGTCGTATGTAATGACAATGAACATCCACATGCTTGGTTTGGTCATGGAAGACTGGATTCCGTGCTAACTTGATAATGCCTTCATTATCAACAGAGTAGTCGATTTTTCTGATGAGGATCCTGCTGATCAAGCATCTCCTAGTACTACTGTTGGTCATTCTCCTCTCCGGTCTAAGTGGTGGGCTAAGACACTTGCTGATCTTCATGATGATGAGCTCATTGATGGGAGAACTGCTCGGAAAAAGAGCAAAACTACAAATTCTGTTAACTTTGCTCTTATGGCCAACATTCACAATGTGTTTGAACCTCAAACATATTCCGAGGCTAAAGGAATTCTAGAGTGGGAACAGGCCATGCAATCTGAACACCAGAGCCTGCTGAAGAACAACACTTGGGTCCTTTCTGAAGAATATTTGTCAGAGATGCCATGGCACGTTTTTCAATGAAAAATTGTGAAAATCTGTGAAGGCACGTTCTTCGAGGCAAAAATATGAAAGATCCAGAAGAATTAGAGAATGACCCAGAAGAGAGCTCGAAAAACCCAGAAGGAATCTGCTGCCGTTTTCTGGATCTGCTGGCTCGAAAATCAAGACACAAAAATCGAGGCACCCAGAAAAAACGGACAACAACCCAGTTGAGCTCTCGAAAAACCCACCAAGAATTTGCAAACATAATATTTTTCCGAACCCAAAAATTAGGGTTTTGAAAGAAAACGGCCCTAGCTGAAAAAAGCTTGAAAAAACTTCAGATTTCTTGATAAAAAATCATAGTAACACGGGGACGCATCCCCCCCCTTTTTGCCCGACGTCTCGGAGACTTCAACGCACCGGAGACTTGGGGACTCCGTCTCCCCGTCCCCAGTGGTGCCACTAGATTCCACCACCTCCACCGAGGATGGGGGACATCCTACTATTCACTATTTGCAAATTCAACTATTTATGTTTAATGTTCGATGTTCCAATTCAATGCAATGTTTCAAGTATTCACTCTTTTACATCTTTACATCCTATATTGCAATACATATTTTCATAACTAACATTTTTAAATACCATACGCATAGATATATACACCCCTCTTGTCCCCTACCGCCGTCCCCCCACCGTCCCCCCGCTGTCCCCAAATTAAGGCCCCTCTGTCCCCCCGTCCCGGAAACTTGTCCCCCCGTTTCGCCGTCCCCCCGTCCCCCAGGGTGGTGTAACTATGTAAAAAATGGTCGAATCTGCTTCCTAGAGCACGATGACAGACTGAGACGGCTACGAGCATGAAGATTTGATACAGAAACATGCAGATTTTCTCCCCAAAAACACGCAAGTTGAAGACGCGAAAATGGAGTGTAAAAAAAAAGTGCTATTTGCAGAGGATGTTAGGCAAAAGAAATCGCGATTTTCAGATACCAGCTGAGAATGGTACAAAAGGACCACGATTTTCATGCAATTTGTAGACCCAAGTTCAGAATTTCTCTAGACAGAAAAACCTAGGCGGGTTTTTGGAGAAAATAGCTGAAATAATTTTGGAAAAATTTAAACAAATAATTTCAAGAAGAAATTATAAATTTGAACAAAAAAATTTAAGCATTTGGCTCTGATACCATATTATGAGGTAATTGGTAAATATTTGCTTATTAATAACTGAGACCGAAAGGTCAATTTATACAAAAGAATGAGACGATGTTTCCTTAGGAAAGGATCGTAAAGAATAGAAGCATTCTATTCTAGAGAAAGCAAACTAAAGCTAAAGATATTTACAGGATAACCATTAACTAATAATAGACGTCTTATCTATTATTGTAATAGTTTTTGCTATAGTGTGATGAATAGTGCTGCTACAGTATGCGAACAACGTTGCATTGAGTTTCTTGTTCACTCTCGCTGATTAAAGGTTGGGGGGTTGTCATTTCATGAGCAGATCGTTGCGGCACCTACTTCCAGGTTCCTTTCATCACACTATTTATTTTAGGCATTGTAATTGTTAAATATTAGTTTGAATATTTGCTGCAGCCTATAAGGCAATTGTATGTAAACATTTCTATTGCAAAATCAATATTTTATCAGCAAATAAGGAGGTTCTAGACTTTGCATATTTATTGCTGTATGTTTGCTAAGTGTTTGTCAAAATGCCATGTTGAAAATAACACTCTAATTGATAACACTTAGTAATCTACAAGTCTCCTCAAAAAACAAAAAAGGGTGGTTATTACACTCCCTGAGCCTGGTATGAAAGGATTGACAAATATCTACGAAGTCTTGGATTCTCCAAGAATGATGCTGATCCAAATCTTTATTTTAAAGTAACTAATGGTGATATGTTGATTTTAATCCCTTATGTTGATGATCTTTTGATTACAGGAGAAGACCACCTCATTAATCAATGTAAGAAAGAACTAGCTTCTAAATTTGACATGAAGGACTTAGGGAATTCTTCATTACTTCGTTAGATTGGATTTCAGACAGAAGTCAGTGAACATCTTTCTAAATCAAGAGAAGTACACTACTGATATTCTGAAAACACAAACTAAAAGAAGCAACTGTCAAATCTAGAATAGTAGATCCTATTCTTTAAGATAGATAATTGGATCTTTGATGTACCTTGTGAATACTCAACCGAATTTCCGCTATGCCATGAATACATTGAGCTAGTTAATGTGTAAACCTTCAGAAGTACATATTGTTGTTGTAAAGCGTATATTGAGATACCTTCAAGGTACCATTAGGTATGGACTTAAATATGAGAATGCCAATTTGGAACTACATTGATATACAGATTTTGATTGGGTCGGAAGTGTGACAGACTGGAAAAGCACATCAGGATGTTTCAGTTTAGGATCAGCTATGATCTCATGGATTTGCAAGAAGCAATCTTCAGTTGCTCAGAGTTCAACAGAAGCATAATAGATTGCAGCCCCAATGGGAGAAAGAGAAGCATTATGACTTCAAAAATTGCTTGTGGGTCTATTTGGTGAGCCTCTGAAGCCTACCATCATTTACTGTGATAACCGAAGTTGCATCAAATTATCCGTGAATCTGGTATTTCATGATAGATCAAAACATATAGAGATCCCTTACCACTACGTAAGAGACTTTGTGGAAAGGAGAGCTATCTAGTTGGAGATATTAATACTAGTGATCAAACAACTGACATTCTCACCAAGCCTCTTCCAAAAGTGAAAAGTGATCACTTTAGAAAGAAACTTGGTATGGTTGAAATGTAAGCTTTTGAGATTAAGTCTCAAAATTGTATTAATGTTTATATAAAGATGTTTAAAGTGTAAACTCTTTTATCATATGTGTGATTCTATAATTTATGGGCCTATCCTATATACATTATTAAAAGGTGACGATCTTTTAATAATTAATTGCTGACTCTAACATTATAAGGTGACAACTTTACAATGATTAGATTACTATCATGACAAATATCATGCAACTTGATATTCATGGACAGGTCATGATAGTTAAAATGACATATTGATAGATATCATGAGACGTGATTTCTGTAGAAGATATTTATGTTTTCTTATCATGGTGGATATTATGAGACTTAATATCTATGGATATACCATGATCTCTTATGGTAGACATCATGAGACTTGATGTCAGTGCACATACCATAACTGAGAATAATATCATTGGACTTGATGTTCTCAAGCATTTCCTTTGATATCACAAGCTAAGTGCTATCATTTTTCGAATAAGGTGAACTTGTTGATATATGTGTGTGTGTGTGTGTGTGTGTACTTTGTCTTTCCTAGCTAAGAGGGAGTGTTAAAGCACGTAGCTTCGGTTAGACAATAACTATGATCGATGATATAAGATTATATACATATGTATATATATATACCAAAATGATCTACATATTGATATATATACACGCATATATATAATCCAATCGAATAGTATTTTGCATATGATCACTGCATCGAAACCGATGTTCATATATATATTTTCATCTGAGATCGTATCTTAGTAATGATCGAAATATATTTTGATCCCTATTTGTTTAGATCAATATCGATCGGCATAATTATCATTATTGGGCTGTGATTGAAATGACTTCATTATGGTCGTTGATATAAGTTTAGACTTTTGTTATGTCTAACTAAACATAGAGCGGGTATGATAATCAAACACCAAACAATTGTGATAGTAGGGTATGCCCAAAGGACCTACGTACTGTGTGTGGGTGCGTACAGTTAGGGTCCGCATGCTAGATACCATGTGGGTATGCACCGGGTGCATACTAGGCACACTGGGTGCACTATGGGTACATGTTAGTATACTTGGAGTACACTAGGGGCCCCTAGGGTGCACAGTGCAAGTACCTAGACGTTATTGGGGCATACTCACAGGATACTCGTAGGAGAGCCCAATAAAGTGAATAAAAACTTAATAAAAACAATTTTGTTTTGCCTTTTTTATGAAAACCCTAAATTGGTCCATACGAGGTCATTTCAACCTAAAACCTAATCATTTTGTTTTCTCTTTATGCTCAAATCTCTTTGTCTGCATTTTTGTGTTTTGAAGGGTAATGGGTTTTTCCCAAAGGGGATCAATTGTGGAGTGTTGGATAGCTTGCACAAAGGAGATTTAAGTGTCTAAGTTAAGCATTTGATGAATTTTTTTAAGTTTGTGCCGTTTTGTTTTCAAGTGTTTTTTCAATTTTTTTAGAAAATAAGATAGAAGTTTAACTCTTTGCTATAATGTTTTTTGATCCTTGTTTTGCACTTGTATGTTTGTGTTTTTATTATTATTTTTAATTGTGTAATTTCTCATCTCATCTTATCTTATAATAGAAAAAAAAACAGATTGCAAGAATAACTAGTTCAAGATCAGTGGATGTGGAAGGAAACTAAAGATTCTAAATTGATAAAGCATCCGTTTATGTAGACATACCAAAATAGTTTTACACAATACAATTTCACAAATATCTCCTATTCCTTGGAAGTTGTTCAATCATTTTGGTATGTCTACATAAACGAATGCTTTATCAATTTAGAATCTTTAGTTTCCTTCCACACCTGCTGATCTTGAATTATGTAGTGTCCCAAGCAGAAAAGGAATTCCAAGAGATAGAGAAAGGGAAAATGAAGAGTCACGGGTATTTGGTATTAAAGAACATGAGCTCATTTTCAGCATGCTTGGTTAATTCTTATTTTATGTTCAGCATGAAAAGTAAGTCATGCAGAAGAAAAAGAAAAGGTTCCTGTGCTGCGACCCTTGATGATCACGATTTTAAAAAAAGTTTCTGAAACAGGTTATGCAACACATAAGCATGACAAACAGAGTCCTTGTTGTGCTGGGAAAAATCTTCTGTCATGCAAGTAGACATAGGTCACATGAGTAGGGAATGGCACAAGAAACGCTTGTTAAGAGAAAACAGATGTGTGAGCCAAAAACCACAATCGTGTGGGCAAAACATCAGGTCGCGTGGCCACAAAAACCCAACTCAGGAACTTTGCCCGAGAAGAAACCTTCGATGCAACAGTCAAAAAGACCAAAGATAGGGGCACAATATGTAGGAGAAGAGTGGTGTATTTTATTTAGAAGAAAATTCCTCAGAGTTGCGTAATTTAGGGAAAAGCCTTGCCGCAATTTTCCACTATTCTGATACAGATCTGCAGAAAAAAACCGTGTGATTTTAACAGTGAAACAATCCCACAATATTCTAAAAAATATCGACAAAAATCTTTTGAAATTTTCTCACGAAATTTTCAGGAATAGATCACAAATTTTATTAGATAAAGAATCTGCCAAATAAATGCATGATTTTTGGTTTATAAAGACTGATAAATAAAGTTTTAGAAATTTCTACAAAATTTCTAGGTAAAAGACCACAATTTTTTGTTATAAAAAAAGCGCCAAAAATTTAACTATGCTCTAATACCATAAAATGATCAAGATAATTGATATACAACAAAAAAGAGGAATGCTCCATAAATAAGACATTACAAAAGATCTTTCCATATTGGAAATGATCAAGAACTAAAGACAGAATAGAAAGTTACTAAAACTAACTAAATGACTTAGATGACAAATATAAACTCAATTTAATATTTCTACTTTAATATGTGGAATTAAGAATTCAATGTCATGTTAATTAGTTTTAATGTGTATTCACAGCAACCAAAAAACAAAACATGGTCTAGCAGAATGCCAACTGTTTGACGAGAAACCCATGTGGAATGTATGAGCAGTACACTAATTCTATAGGGAAGTTATGATTTATAATTTTAGTTACAGTGGTTCAATGTGTATGTGTTTTAGAATATTTTGATAACTGTATGCAAAGTGTTTAATGGAATGCAAGCTAACCAGTGATGTTGCAAGTTTGGAACACATTTTCGCTGTAAGGGTTATTACTTATTACAGAATGTCTAAGCTTGACTCAGACCAAAATGGTTGATAATGCGAGCTTGTGATCGGTGGTAAAGCATCCAATGTTGCAATATGAAATGCATATATGCTAGAGGTTCCTATTATAGTTTGTGACATGTATCTGCATGAATATGAGCCCTATGGCTCATTTCAAGTAAAATGAATGGAATCAGATTTTTAGCAGCAGTCATTATTGATCCTATCTTATTCATTCTGGTTAGCTTTGGGGTTTTAATTGCACTGTGTGGTTGCATCTCAGTCTATAGTTACATTTGTTATTTGAATCAGTGTCTTTCAAAGACGTTAGTTTGTTGTTTTCAGTTATTTGCTTGCTAAAACAAACAAAATTCAAAACTTATTAAGACAGATCATTGAAATACTAGATGGGGAACATTACAATGAGCCAAAGATTGGATATTTCTATGGCAATAATTTGACTATCAAAAATTAATAATTTTTGCCTGATCCTTCATCTGGTTACTCACTGTACACTGGATTTTCATTTATTTTACCTAATCATTTCTTGAATTTCGTGACATAAAAATTTCTCATGTTTTGATGTTTTGAAATCCTTTTGTCCTTCATAAGATTTTCTCCTGAAATTATTGAGTATGTTTTATCAACCATTTAAAACCAGATTTATAAGTACACATCTACCACAGAAAATATCAGTTCAAAGAATGTTGGATTATCTAAAGTCATTTATAATTTCTTGAGCTAAATGATTCCATCTAACTATATAAGGTGAAATTATGAGATGACATTTAGTGTTTCTTCCTACTATCTATAATGTCCCTTTAGTGGTTGCTTGGATAACTCTGGTAATTGAGATGCTTGGAAATGCACCTAATAAAATGGTATTTTTCTTTATCCAGGTAGAATTATTATCTCGAGTGCATCATCCGAATTTGGTAAATATTATTGGATATTGTGAAGAGAACAATTCCAGGTTAGTAAGAGCTTCACAATTTGCATGCAGGATGTTGTTTCATTGTTTTACCAGTTTTTGATTTATATTTTTTGAAGTTGTTATTGTATAGCTTAGTCGGAAAATTCTAATAATATTGATGTAATATATATATTTATTATTATATTTTAAATATTATTATTGCACAATAAAATAAATGAGATATATGTATTTAATTGACTTTTATATATATATAAAATGAAACTTAAATTAAATAAATATCAAATGTGCATATAATAGTACAAATTGGAGATCAATCAAGTTATGCATTCGAATACATGGTTGACTGCTGACTAATCAATGGTTGGCGGATTGTTTAGTTTTTGTTTGCAATTATGCCTATTGTGTGTGACTCTTTGTCACATATTAATCTTTGTTTCTTGATAATTTGGGCATTGAACACATACAATTCCAACAGTCTTCAAGCTTCAAAGCCAAGGATTTTGGGTGCAGTCATCTTCTCTCCTAAACAAAGTAAATTTATTTGAGATTTATCACAGAGCATAAATCTGCATATAATGTAGGATTATTGTGGAAATAATCATGATCAAATATATAGGTAAATCTTAACAGAAGTTACTGCTAAATCTCTGACAGAAATCATGTTCATTACAAATTTACAGTGCAGACAATGAGTAAATTGATCTTTTGTGCATTGCAAGCTCGCAGAGGTCTTTAAATGCATTACAAGTATCATAATAATCATTTATGTTCTGATTAATAAAAGAAGGGATTTTGGAATGGCCCAAACCTTTGTACATAACTGAAGACAAGCAATAAGCATTATGGAATAAAAAGTGACAACTGAGAGAAACAACTAAAGCTCAGCAAAAGCCATTAAACCTTGACAAACAACCAACCCAGATTCAGGGTTGTTTAAAGCCAAATTACTCCAAAGATTTTGATTCATTGTGCATGAGTTAACCTACTCAATGCTTGACCGAGTTAGGCAATCAAAATTTATTTATTTATTTTTATTATCTTCTTTCTCAATACGTGACTGAGTCGGGCAATCAAAATTTAATTTTTTTAACTTTCAAAGCAACTTGACCAAAGTGACCATCAAACCTTTATAATGTTATCTGTACTTGCAACTTTGATGAGTTGATCACTTAACCACTCCTCAACCTTTAAGCTTGGACTCGACACTGCTACTATCAACACTCTAAGACTACCAGATGAAAGGAGGAGCTCCCTATTTGCAATGGGGTGATGGTGTGAAAAGGTCACAAGTACAATTATGGTGACAGATTATTATTGCTATTTTCTATTAATCTTCCCTATATAGCAGCTCAACAGAGATATTGCAGTTAAAAAATGAATGCTTCTATTAATTATTGCATCAATGCTTTTGCAGTAGAATCTGAATATGCACTTTGAGCTCCAATATTTGAAACATTACACGCTACCTGCGAATTTAAAGATTGAATGCATGTGTAGTGGACCAAATGGTATTAATATTCCTCAACAAACATTCCTTATTTTCTCCTGCCAACTGTCTATAATTCAATTTTTTCAGGGATTTTGTGACCAGGTATGATGTAGTTATAACATATATAAATCATGACAACCAATATATCATATATGTGAAGTTAAACAGATTGATCGTTCTTCAGTATTGTTAATTACAAACCAAGGAAACAGATCTGTCTCTGAACAAGTGAAAATAATCTTCCTTAAATTCCACAAGTCTCAAGATCCGAGGATGAACATATTTTTATACGTAGTTCCTTACATTAGATTTTAAAGACTTAGTTGTCTCTAGTGTGGTGATTTCAATTTATAGTGGGCATAGTCGACCAGAAAACACATTTAGTAGATGCTAAACAGTTTCTTGGCAGTCTATGGACAAACATGTGCAGTTACCATAACATTAAGTTTCTAGTGTTCTCCTCTTGTCAAGTGTTCTTAAGTTGACCTTACCAAAAGATTTGAAATATGTTTATGGTATTTTTTGTTACAGATCTAGGTCATTAAGCATGACTACTTGTCAATATTTTCCACTTAAGATGCAATACATCACCTTGACAATACATAAACTAGTGAACGTAATCTGCATAACTAATCTATCACTCTATTTGTTCATTCACCTTAAACTATTATATATTCTTATTCTAATTTAATTTGTAAATGCTACATATTTATGTCACTTGTGTATGTACCTGCTAGGTATATAACAAGTGGTATCAGAGATAACCAAGGTGTAATCTGTGGTAAGGTTGGTGTTGCCTTTTTCTTTGAGTTCCAGACCTCTGGTTTGGTCAAGTTTGAAGACTCTGACCGGGCAAAATTTCTCTAGCTTGTGGTCAATTTCTTGGTTTGCTACTAAATATCTTAGAAAACATGAAGAAAATAGTAGAAAACCATATGAATTCCACTAAAGTAAAAATATGTATCAAAATACCAAAGATTTATTCTAAATATGGTTTTAAGGTCCAAATTTTTTAATTCATTTGAGAGGCTAGAAACGTTTGGAAATCCAGAGTTCTAAGGAATTTAAAAATCTAGAATCTAGATCTAATCAAACAAACATATCCAGTCCAAAAAATATGGATCTGAGTGGATCTGATATCTACAATTCAAACTAATTGAAGCTTAAGAAAAAAAATAATAAACAAAATGCACCTTCTAAAATACATATTAAACAATGTACCAAAACATTTGGATTTTCAATCAATACATAAGGAAAGGCCAAGAACAAAACAGAGACAAAATTTGAGGGAGAATCATCTATTAATAAGGAGCTATTAAGTCAAGGGATGTGGACTTTATTAGGGAGACAACTCTTCTCAGCTAATATATTAGTTAGCTATATTACTTTGATAGTAAAATGGTAAAAGTAGAAATTGTAAAAAATTGAATTAGGTAATTAAAAATAATAAGAACTATTTTAAATAAGTATGATTTTTATATTGTTGAACATCAGTATTTTTATGAAGGATGAAGACATGGAAGCTTGGTGGTGAGTATTTAAACATAAAATTACTTTTTAATAAGACATTTTCCTATTTACAAGCTGTCTCAAGAGTAGTTTTAAAATCATCGCTAAATTTAAAGCTTAAATGTTGGAATGGAATATAGAAAATCAGAGTTTTGGTCAAAGAATGAAGAGTGTAAGCAGAAACTTTTACTATTAAGAGGTAAATTTTAAAGCACAAGTCAAGAATTCTTTGAAAATATGTCCAGAAAAGATTGAGATATTTTATGCCTGTGTAACCGTGCCAAAAATCTTCCTATGAGAGTTAGAAGAGTTTGAAGGAAGAGGAAAATATATTGTGACAGCTATTAAACAAACTTCCATTGCTGTGACAGATTTCAATGCAAATAATGCAATCAACCAAGTTAAGTATCAAACATTGTTTGAAAACCTGGTAACTTGTGAGACAAACTTGGCTGGAAAGTTTTTTAATGGAAAACTTGATGGCAGATTACAGGTGAATTTTTTGGTAAGTAATTTACTGCGAAATTTGTGCAGATTTTTTTCTCTTGGCAGAGTAAAAGGGCAGCAGGCAAAAAAATCATCTTTTCTTATTTTATTCATTTCCTTATTTGTGCAATTGCTCCTTTAACAACACTGCATAGAATTGTTGATGGTGGGTTGAGACTTAAAAGAGATAAAACTATGAAAAGTGGCATGCGCCATGAAGGTCCGTGTGGTGTCAAAAGGCCTTAATTTGGGTTGTAGTGGTGGAGCCTCCATTGACCACACCGTACATCAAGAGAAAGGATGCACTAGGGGCCTGGGGCACTGACCCTTAATCGTGCTAGGCTTGGTTTTCAGATCTCTACAAGGGATGCTGGTCCTTGACTCCAATAGGCATTTTTGTTAATGATAATTGTAGCTATGGTCAAATTCCTTCAGGCCAACATAAATAACATAAAGGTTGTGATAATGTAATTATTATATTGGCAGTATAATTATTGACATTAAAATAATTATATTTATTGTGATAATATAGTATATATTAATAATATAAATGATTAATATATAATTAATAATATGAGACATTTATTAAATTAATGGGGCCACATGTGGTGGAGTGGTGATCCTTGGTGAATGGGTGCCACCGGTGGGAAGTATAAATATTTCTCTCTTGGTAATTGAAATACATACACTATCATAGCAGAGAATATAATATGTTAGTCTGCAGTTCTTGGGGAGATGATAGCTGTTCATCTATGGTTGGGAGGGCAACTCCATTGCCCATGGTCAAATGAGCATAAAAAATAACAATGTGTCAGAGCAAGCCCTCCTCTCAAGCCTATGAGGTTTATATTTTGACCGTTTGCAATAATGAGAGGAAAGGTGATCGCTTGATTCTGCATACAGTTCCAATAGATATTGACTGTAATTTTTTCGTGTGACCAAAATGGCAAGATAGATTAATGAACTGCACCGTATGTCTGCAATAGTGTAGAAGAAGCAAAAAAGATAGCATACATGGTTTCAAACATGGATTTGTTAGTGGTGCTGCAAATAAAGTCAATGTTCTTAGTCTTTGCATACCATAAAACATACATTTACAGGTTGTAACAATGGAGAGAAATACTTTCCGGCTTGCCAATTTATATTCAAATTGATCTCATACTTTTACAAATGTTGTAATATATATGCAGCCAATAATGCATGAAGACTTCAATATTTTGAAGAGGACATAAGTAATTTTCATTGTGTACAGAATCCCATGAGCATTAAGAAGAGACCACGATAATAACAAGTGAAGTGTGACTTTTCTGTATACAGAGGATGATGGTCAAATAGAATTGGATTGCAATTAGCTGTATTGCGATGGAGATACTGCAGATGATGTGAAAAACCAGTGACAGTATTATATGAAGCAATGAAGTTGATAATTATTAATGATAGTTGCAGCTATATAGGATGCTAATCAATAGTTGACAAAAGTTGATGTAGCAGCTATATCAGATTTGGTATGGCATAAAGTTGTGCAGGTTCAAAATGAAATAATTATAGCAGTTTTCAAGTGAAGTGAAGAAAAGTGCATATCAGTTGCACTGGCAGATCTGGTTAACAATGTAGCTATATGTAGTGGCCATTATGTATTTTTTGGTATGAGATTTCGATATTGTAATGTGAATGGTTTGTAAGACCTACTACAGATGCTATGGAAGAGGTGATTTATGAAATGATCCAAGTTGCAAAAAAGGTCAAGCAGATTGATGATTTCATTATATGGTTGTTAGGTGGTCATAATGTAAGATGGTGAATGTGTCTTAGTTTGTGCTCGTTGGCTTCATAATGCAATAAGTTGAGGATTGGCATTGATAGCACTAGTTTGAAATTGTAGAGCTAACTTGCTGAATAAAAATGAGCTGCTCACAACAGTAGATAAAGTAATAGTTACAATGAAAGGTTGTGTAGTGTGTGGAGTATTATCATCTCAAGGCATCATGAGAGACTTAAATAATGTTGCTGAGTTCCATGTAAATTGTTTCACCTGCGAATGTAAAATGAAGATGGTATGGAGCTAGGTAGCGATGAAGCTCATCTGCGTTGCACATTTGTTGTGTTGAGCGATGTCTGTTGCGTTGTACTGAGTGATGTCTTCTTGAGCGAGCTTGTGTTGTAGGTGCCAATGTGGTGTGTGATTATAGAAGGAACCAAGAGAGGACGCTCAGTTCTGGACACAAAATTTGGTACACGATGGACTAGACCTTAGTCCAATACTTTGACTAAGAATCTGCAAGATGAATTGAATAAAGTGACATGGAATAAAATCAAGAAGGGAAGTCACAAACTATTAACAAAAATAACGGAGCAGGCTGATTCGTTCGTTTGGAGTCATTGGAAACAACTCTGACTTGATTGCATTCTTGAAGAAATGTATCTTCCATGATTGGGACCATGTGAGAAGGGTATGCTTCCATGTCAGAGGGAGAAGCTAGAGGATCTACTTCAATTGACATCCGAGGATCTTGGTCGTATTGGTTCCAAGGGAGTAGATCATGTCAAGATGGTTTCTAGTGATCAGGAAACTATAGCAGTTAGAGGACTATGATTCATGCGATGGAGTTCCATGTCTGTAGGTTGAAAGGCCCCTTTGCTAACACCTAAGTCGGGATATTCCTAAATAGATGGATACTTGGTGAGCGAGGGATTCACCAAGTGCAATGCAAACTTCAAACTTGTATTTCATGATAGGTCAAAGCATGTGGAGATCAAATATAACTATATTAGAGATATGGTGCAAAGGAATGCTATTTAGTTGAGGTATATTAGCACCGACAATCAGATGGCCAATATTCTCACCAAGCCCCTTGCCAAAGTGAAGTTTGTGCATTTTTTGAGACAAGCTAGGAATTGTGGAGAATAAAGTCCTTGCTGAGAGGGAGTCTTAGTGTCAATGATTCCTTGAGATGTACTATGGTGCATACTTTTCTAACTCTTTGAGTACTCCTCGAGTAATTCAATAGTGCATAGAAATTTAATTCTCATGTTTTAATAGACAAAAGAACCATGGATAAAAATGTCGATTAAGGTAAAGCACTAGTTAAAACCTATTTTTCACATGCTATTTTTTCTATAAAACCATGCATTTCCTCTTTCAAGATGTCAATTTTAATTTAATACATTTTCTTATTGAGTTTTACCAAATAAATATGTTTCTTTAAGAGATTTTTTTTTGAGTTCTTTCTAAGTTGCTAAGTTTTTGCCAAGTTTTCAGCTAGTTGAAAATTTTGGGCTTTCCAAGTACTCTCTGAGTCTAAGTTTGCAAACTATGCTATTGTGCATTCCTCTCTGTGAGAGAGAAGTTTGAGATGCAAGCCCTTGTCAATGCATTCTTCTCTATGAGAGAGAAGTTTGAGGTGCAAGCCTTGTTAATGGATTTGTCTCTATGAGAGAGAAGTTTGAGGTGCAGGCCCTTGTCAATGCATTCTTCTCTATTAGAGAGAAGTTTGAGTTGAAATCCCTTGTTCCACCCTGAGGGAGTAGCCATGGTGGATCTACCTTTGTGTGTGGCCATGATGGATGTCACGTAAGAAACTATATGACTTAGCACATGTGTTTATTCACCCTTTGGGAGTAGCCTTGGTGAATGCCATGATGAGATGATGACATCACATTAAGTGATTTTGTGATGGGCACTTGTGCTCATTTTTATTTCCATACATGGGGGTAGCTATGATGGATCCACCCTGTAGGAATAGCTATGATGGATGTCATGTGAGAGACTCCATGACTTAGCACATGTTTATTCACCCTCTAGGAGTAGCCATAGTGAATGTCATGATGAATGATTATGTGATGAGCACTTGTGTTCATTTGCATTTCCTTTCATGGGAGTAGTGATGATGGATATCACTACATAACTCAGCTATCGAGAAGGATTCCTCCCTAGCTAAGCAAGAGTGTTAATGTTAAATGTAGTTATGGTTGGATTCCTTCAAGCTAACATAGATAACATAAAGATTGTGATAATACAATTATATTGATAATATAATTATTGTGATAAATTATATTATTGATAATATAATTATTATATTGATAAAATAATGATTTGTCAAATCAAATAAAGGGACGAAATTGAAGTAAGTTATAGAAAGGGTTTCAGATCAACCACCCTACTAATCAATGTCAAGGAGAAGGATGGATAGATGAATAAATGTTAGAGAATAATCCACACCTAATCCTGTCCCTATTGATAATAAAATAATTATATTTATTGTGATAATATAATTATATATTAATTATGTGATTAATATATAATTAATTATATGAGACATTTATTAAATTAATAGGGTCACATGTGAAGAGTAGCTACCCTTGGTGAAGGGGCACCGCTGATAGGTATAAAGGAAGATTAAGTCTTCCTCTCTTGGTAATTGTAATACATACAATACTATAGCATAGACAATAATAAGTTAGTTTGCAATGCTTGGGGGAGATGATGGTCATTTGTCTATGGTTAGGAGGGAAATGTCATTGCCCGTGGTTAAATGAGCATAAAAAATTAAGCAAAAATGAAGTATAAAATAAATTGGGAGAATGTTTTGTGTAGATGAGATCACTGATTTTGAGAGAAGCAATAGTTGTAGTGCCACAAGGAAAGCTAAAAGGTGAAGCATTAATATGGATTTTCTGGACGATTGTACTATGCTTCCTCCATAGGATTGATTACCCTTCACTTGAAGGGTTACCACACTTCCACTTGGAAGCTTTAGTTTGAGAGAAAATTAATAAATTAGTAAAATACCAATAAGGATTTTTAATTTATAGTCATGGCATTGTGATATGCACTAAATTCATAGTTACTGGGAGACAAAGATACTTGGAGAGTTCAGGTATTGGTGCCTATATTGGTATAGATAATTTTCAAAAATATGAGAGAGGTGTACTGGAAGGGTGCATTTTTTAATATAATTTAGTAGTTCCAAATAATATCATGAAATAGAACTTTGAAAACAAGAATAGTGGTAAAATTTAATTACAAAATGTCAAAAGCCATTCTGTTAAAGAATCAAAGAGTTCAAAGCTCACTACACATTTCACATTGAATTATCATCACTATTTCAAAATATTGATCTCTTGATACCATGTAATTGCCAAATGATATGATGTGCGTTTATGATAATTTTTCTATTGTTCTTCTAAGAATGAATATGGTTTGCACGGATGTCCCTATTGTTAGAAAGTAAAGTCCACCAAGATATTTGGTGGGGGGGGGGGGGGAGGACGGGAGGGGGAAGAATTAGTTATGCATTTAAAACAATTCTCAATATTTTTATTAATTCTAAAACATGTAAACAATAGATGCAACAATCATAGAAAGATAACCATGCACAACAACACTAGATATGTTAACTAGGGAAACTCTTGATTAGAGGGAAAACCCCGGTGGGAATGATGCCCACAAGATGATATACTAATATAAAAGTTACTTGTGAAAGGATACACCCTGTTAGAAGCCAATGAAATACAACCAGTACATATGAGTCCCTGTTAGGAGATTTTGAATCTTTGTCAAGAGATTCCAACTCTATTAGGAGTTGTGCCAACTTTGTTAGGAGTTGAAAGGAGGACAACTGAACCCACTATTCAAATAGCCTCAGACTATCTTCACTAAACAATCTTCTGGATATCATATCTAAGTTCTGAATTGACTAAACAACAAGTCCTTTGCCAATATTGTTCCTTTGAAGCTCACAATACATTCTCAACATCAATCTCTGCTCATAATTTGCATCCAGAAGCTCGCATAACACCATGATCTCATTGATTAGAAAACATCTGCACTGGATACTAATCCACAAGGAAACAAACTTTCCTTTATATCAAGTTAAAATAACTAGTATCGAGTCGGCCTTGAGGCTTCCCCAACTTACAATGAATAATATAGGACCACATAAAGATGTAACAATACACGTTACATTATAGTTAACACTTCCCATAATGATTTTATCAAGAGTCGGCTTCCTGGGAAACATACGCTAAACAATATTCACCAAACCTCATAGAATGAATATCTGATTTCGCCATCTTGAATATAGCATCTTGACATTGTCTTTGACCTTCCTTCAATTGCGCTAAACAGACTTCCATCTCTACTAAAAGATATAACCAATTTACTTGACCTACTTTCTAGAAATTCTTTCTGAAAGCTACCTCCAGAAAATAGTGCATGACTCTGACATATCTTCACATCTCTTTCCGTGTACATAACTGTAGCAATTGTATAGACCACTAAATATTTTCCCAAGCGTGTAGAACCCAATCCGTTGACTGTGTTGAACATTTCTTCCTCTGCAACTCTAGTAATCTTTATAGAACAATGTATATGTTGATATCATTGACAAACACAATCATGAATGCAACACATAAACATCTCGCCAACAATGCTAACATACTCTCCCATAGGAATGCCATCAACATGCATGCTAACACCTATAAGATATTTGAGGATGGAGATACTCAATGGCTTCCATTATTTCCAACGAATGATATTACGTAGTGATGCAGTACAAGGCCGGTATATCCCCAAAGGAGATGACCAAACCCCTAGTGAAAAGTCACACAACAAAAGTACAACAAGATACAATTGAAAATAACTTCCTTTATTAATAGAAGATCCAAATTACCTCAAATGAACATCAAATGTGTCAGGTTGTAAGGCCTTCCCGGTTGTGACCAATACAAAGAATCTATATTATAGATCAACTTGCTTCCTAACCTCTGCTATCACATCTCTACCAACACTGATAATGATGCTCCCTCAAGATACATCTTACATTACATTTATAGCCATCACGATACACAGGTCGGCTTTAAGATCACAATTCCCAAAATAGGAAATGTGTCAAGCTATAGGATTGACTCTCTAAAATTAAATGACTAAATACATAATACATCATAAGAACATCAATGGCCTTACATATAGGTCGTCACATGATCCAAGAGCCCACATGTAAAGCCACGAAACCACACAAGCAAAGATGAACATCACATAAGCAAAATGCTATGCATCATCTGAAGAGCCAATGAAGAATACACCACCCAAGAGTAATGAAACAGATCTCCAAGAATATAAAACATAAAGACATGCAACCTTAGGAGAATGATCCATGATAGGTCCTTAATAAGAAACCAAGTTTGAATAATCTAGAACGTGTGATCAAGTGATCGTCACCTCAAACACTCAGACAAAAAACAAAAAAACAAAAAACAAAGCAAATTGTTTTTGGATGATGCAAGACTGCCAACGACCCAAGAATGCTTCCGCATCAGCAAAGATCTTTTATTACCATCATGGTGACCTTTTTAAAAGAACAAGAGTTAGTAAATCATGACACTATAAGAAAA
The DNA here is from genome assembly GCA_028749045.1 of Cupressus sempervirens. Classification (NCBI taxonomy): domain Eukaryota; kingdom Viridiplantae; phylum Streptophyta; class Pinopsida; order Cupressales; family Cupressaceae; genus Cupressus; species Cupressus sempervirens. The sequence continues at coordinate 727,385,620 of CM053785.1, forward strand.
GTGAATAATTGTACATCATTGTTGAGTCTTTGTAGAAAGGCAATTGAGAAAATCAACGAGAAGACTATAGTGGCTTTCACTATCATTACTAACAAATAACTACTAATGAGTTTGCAAGGCTGATGATAGAGGATAGAAATTGAGATTTCGTTAACATATTATTCACTAAGGTTTCTGGAGGAGAGGTCAAGTTTTAAGCTACAAACTTTGGAGATGACATGACTCGATAGCTAGAAGAACCTTGTGTATTGGGGTGTTTCTAGGAACACCTTTGGTTTTTGAGACATGTCAGAATGGGTATGAAACACATCTCTTCTTAACTATTATAAAATTCATTTTTGCCCTATAAATAAGGAATAAATACCTATTAGTTCTCTAGTCATTTTTATTAATTTTAATTTTTTCTTTACAAATTGATGTGCTTTTAATGTTCAAAATTTTTTCTTAGGTTTTCCAAGTTCTTTGTCCAAGGGAAGTTTTAGGCCTGCTGAGGTTTTGTGGACTCTAGAGTTTTTTAACAGTGATTAAATGATCAGTTTTGCATCAAAGAACTTCCACCAATGAAGTTATTTAACATCAATAATCAATCAAATTTGTTAATTTGCCAAAGACTAAGAACATTGATCAATATCCAAAAAAATTATTGCTTGATTCTTATTGATACCCTTTCTATTGACAACGATTATTCCTCCAACCAAAAAACTATAAAGATTCTAATCATAATTTGCAAAATAATCAATGCACATAAAGATTAATCTTGGATGGATTGAAACTAATTATTATAAATATGCTGAAATGAAGATCAAATCGTTTCAATGACATTGAATGGTTCTAAACAATAAGAATCACTTCTAGACAATTAAGTCATTGGCCTCAATAGTCATTAGTCGATGGTCACTAGTCTAGATTTTGTCAAAATAATGTTTATTGAAGCATTCTCACAATGCTTTGAGGTCCAAGAATCTCGAACACAAGATGGCATGTTATATACCTAGTTAAGCATAATTAGTAATTGATACATGCTAGTGATGAGGTGACATATCACCTTGATGGGACACATCCTATCGAATATGCCACTAAGTCTGCACATAAAAAACAAATCAACCTATATATTTATTTTCTACCATTTTTATTATTATGTTCTTATTCTATATTCAATATGCATATATTACATAGTTATCATATATGTACCTGGTGGGTATGTGACATTATGTTATCCAAACAAGGATAAAATTAGTGATAGGTGGCATAATAGATTAAGGGTTTTCTAGAGGAACTATTTTGTGGGCACATTTTACAGTATGCTCCAAACGGCTCACTTTCAGGAAATATGAGTATTTTGTGGGCCCATTTTTTCATTGCAATGGATTTGTGCAAGACTTATTTAATTATAATTCAACACAAAGATTTCGTCATGCAATTGAACTTATTGGAAGGATGTATGAGCAACAAGCAAAAGAGCTCATTATCTGTTAAAACACTTAAAGATCATACTGTTGAAAAAAACAACTACATTTTTCGTTTATGATGTTGACTTACCATATGTTTCATGGATTACTGATGTGAAACAGGATGATCGTTTTGCAGTATGCTCCAAACAGCACACTTTCAGAAAATTTGCATGGTGTGTATTATGCTATTACTATTCCCATCTGGCTTTTTGAGTGTTAAGGTTCTGTTTCTTGTTTCAATGTTAAGAAATTCTCTTATGGTGATCATACATGTGAGGTACTTTATGCAGGTGGTGAACAACTTTCATGGAGGCAAAGAATGAGGATTGCACTCGGCACTGCATATGGGTTGTCCTACTTGCATTATTCATGTAATCCGCCTTTGTTCTTCCATGGAAAGTTCAGTTCATTGAATGTTCTCCTAACTGAAGACTACGCAGCAAAGGTGCATTTTGAAAAGTTTTTGTCACGAATTAGGCTTACCAGAATCAGCAGTTTTATATTGAATTCTTACCAGTTCTAACTTCAAACGTATTATTTTTCAGGTTCTGCTTGTAAGAATGAGTTTGTTTCTTTTTCTACATATCAATAATAAAATTAAGTCTTATTCATTTCTTTTTAAATAACAATGTGGTCTCCTGGACTGAATGGATGATCATGGAAATTACTAATCTCTCTATTTTCAATACCAGTTTGTCACCAGTCGATAATCATAAACCATAGTATGTTAACAATCTGTTACTTATCTAATCCATGATAATGTCATGTTTAGTGATTTAAGAATATTAGTCATACATCATATGTGCATGTGAGTCTTTAGTAATTGATTTACTCAACCATCTACCAAAAACAAGTTATGGAGAGAGGTTCCATGTTTGGACATTGTATGTCTGGACAACTGCTTCTGATGATAACAATGTTGCCCTACAATCTGGTGCCCTTCTGAGAGTGCTGAGTGTAGTGTTGTGCATATTACAACTCATACTGTTTGGATCCCTTCTTAAGGGAATGATATGTTCTTTTGAACCTTAATATTCTATCCGAATGAAAATTGGAAATTCATAACACAAATTTCGAGTCCAAAACTCTTGCCTAATAGAATTCTCAATGGAAGACTTTAGAAACTTTGGAACCCCTGTCTTTATCAGGACTGTTGTCTGCTAGTGACCAATATAGACCTTATGTGGTCTAACGGAATATATGAATCTTGTGGTCCTACCTAAACTCTGTCAAGAACTTGAATCGGTTACACTCAAAGTTGTGAACTGTACACTTTGTGATGTGACTGGATGTACTTCACTCGAAATCTGACTTGTCTGCCACACTTAACACAACCATGCATTGCCTTAAGGTGAAGGCAGGTTCATGTCATTAAACTTGTGCTTTTGATCTTTTGATTTCCTTTCATGCCTCTGCCAGACTCTGTCAAGTTGTCAGCAAGTTGTCCTTGAAGACTGAATCCTTATGATGTTTGACTGAAAATTGAAAAGGCATTAGACATATGCTTGCTAGCTATTTTTATATGCTGACCTGTTCTTCCACCCCCAATCCATAAACATAGTCGTTGTTTCTTCTTTAATGAGCTTGTGGTCATCATCTAACCATGCAAAATTTGTTAGTAGAACTAGAAACGACTATAAATAGAAAGGACTAACAGTGCAAAACTTTGAAACATGACTATTTGAATGAATGGAAATACAGGATTTTAACTTTGAAAATTTCCTGAGTATGAGACATAAAAACGAAGGCTTTGCAGTTTAATTCATGTAATCTCCATGTTTGATCAAAGAAGAAAAGAATAACGACCTTTAAATAACTAGATGTTTTTCCTTTCTTGGGTAAATTTTCACCATTTAGTTTTGTTCTAAATGAAAAATAAAATAAAGTAATGAGAGAATGTATAATTAAAAAAGTGGAAGAAAAGGTTGTATGTTAGCAGGCATTTTTTTTGTGTCCCTTTTGTGGGCCTGTGGTTGAGATCAAAATAATGGTTTGTTGCTATGTTTACTGGAGATGCTTCTTGGAGACCTAGGAGATACGTCTTGGAGATGGAGACATTTCTTGGGGACCGAAGATAACCCCAGAAACATTTGATGTATTGGGCTCTTTTGGCTGGCATCTCCTGCCAGAAAACTTATGGCAAAAGGCAGTAAAAGGAAAAAAGAAAAGGAAGTCAAACAAATAAAATAAGCCTGCAACAAAGCAAAGTCAAAGGGAAATAATGGAAGTATGCTGCAGGAAGACAATAATTCATGCAAAGATATACTATATGGTGATTGGATCTAGTGACTAAGTAGAATTAGGGACCTAAACAGTTGCATGACTGATTTCCTGTCACTCAAATGGTCTAAAGATAAATTCCTTTACTGTCTAGACAACAAAATTGAGTTTTCTCAACACCTATATTACCTTACTTTCACTGAATCATTTAGACTGGCTATGGTCCTGGCAGCATAAGCAATTTAATTTCATTTTTCATTCAACAAGTTAAACTTTATCACTGTTCTTGTTTTCAAAGTTCTGTTGTGATATTTTCTGGAAATTACTAAATTATATCAAAAAAACTGGTGTCCTCATCTCCTATTTGAAAATTAGCCTTACTGGTACGGGCAACAGTCTCCAACATCTTGAAGTACCCTGTCTCCTTAACCTTGTTTCTTATCAATCTATGAGAAAAACAATGAATTCAACAGGAGTCAAGCTCTCCCTAAAAAAGTGCAATTCATTTGAAACCATAAACAACAGATGTAACAGTTTCCTTGGTTGATAAACTAAACAGGAGGTACTAGAGCTATTAGTAGGAGCATTTCAAAATGTTTCAGTAGTGAAAATCAAATACAATTTTGAAAGTATGTTTCCTCACTAGTTAGAATTTATTAGCCATTGACAGTTTTGAAAATTATGTTTTTTCACTGGTTAGAATTTGTTAGCCATTAGTTTCTGTTGTTGACACTGGACAGAATTACTTGATAATGTAGATTACAGGTATAGAGAAGGTATCAGAAAAAGCATTGGAGCTAGATTTGAAATCAGATAAAGAGAGAGTAGTGCAACTACAGACACACACAGTGGAGAGTGGCAGAGCTGCTGATGTTTATGCATTTGGTGCACTTCTCCTGGAGCTTATTTCAGGCAGACAAGCTTCAAACCAGAGTATTTTGACGCTTACTGATTCGGTAATCACTTATATTGTATGATAGGTGTTTTACACCCAAGACATTTGTTTGTCTTTACATTCCATTGTATCCTGTTGATAAAAGTATTGCCTGCAGAAGTTCCTCTTAATGTCTCTTTCTGTATATTCAATCTGGTTCTCTTCATCATGCTAATCTTGGCACATGTTTCTTCTTGTTCATTCTAAAACTTATTCAAGATTTCTCATGTTGAGTTTCAGATCAACTTGTGTTTGTCTGCAGGCAAAAGAATATCTCCAATGTAATGATAAAATGGCAGACATTGCAGATCCTACTTTGAAGAATATCATTCAAAAGGAACTTAATGCTATATGTGAAATTGCTTGTCTATGTATTCTCCAAGAAGTCGAAACCAGGCCAAACATGGAAGCTGTCATTCTAATGCTTGTGGAAGCACTGAGTATTGGTTCTGAAACTGCTGCACCTATAACGAATATGATAACATTAAGAGGCCTTGTGGAAAACGTCTAGGGAAATGAAGGTTTTCATTTGGACCATGTGTGGATGACTATTACTGCAAAAATGATCTTGTAGCACACTCTTCCACTTTCAAATCTAAATGAAAAAATACTTCTTTCATGTAGAGTGGAAAAAATCTAGTGCAATCCAGGATATAAGAACTAAATTGTACTGCATCTGCAAACATGTTGAAATTATTAGCATTTTGAGAATTCAAAAGGCAATTTATATCATCTGAAGTCTCAGGCTTCAACTCAATTAATTCTGTGACCTGTTGGGGATGCCGAAGCTACCTCACTATCATAAGCAATTGCTTTGAGTATTGCATGCCAATTGTATATTTTTCATATTGTAAGGATGTTGAATCAAAAGAAGCCTAGCAACAAAAGCTCAAGTACTAGAATAATTTAAGAAAGGATTCTATCTTGATGACATCTCGCCCATGTGGTGGTTATATGAAGTGCTTGTAATATTTTTGTTATGTAATATGAACGGTAGCATCAAGCTACAAAGTTGAGAATCAGCCACTGCTCGGTACGATATTATAGAAATAGTGGATTTTATTGTTGATTTTTTTGTGTATATTTTATTAAAAATTCATTAGAGGAAGAATGAGTCTTCATATGCGTTGGTGCCCCTTCACCAAGTGAATAATCATATTATGGATATAATTATATAATATAATAATAATTATGTTATACTATAATATAATGATTATACACTATAATTATTAATATAATTATATGACCAATTAAATATAATATATATAATATAATTATTATCAATATAAATTATATTATCACAACTTTTATGTCATCTATGTTGGTCTTAAAAAAGTGACCATAGCTACAACTAGCTTATATATAATTATATATAATATTCCGAGAGTCCTCCTTCTATATGTACTTTAATTCAAATCCTATGGTTGTGTGAGTTAGGATTTGAATTAAAATAGGTGCCTTGAAAAGGATGACTCTCGGCATATTATATATATAAGTATATATAAGCTATTAGCAATCGCCGCACACCATGGAAGACATTTTTAAAGAAATTTGGATGGTTATGGTTAGGAGCAAGCAATGCAATATTTTAATTTTAAATTATCTTTACTTTGAAGAAATTTGGATAATATTTTTATTTAAAATCTTTATATATATATATATATATAAAGTTAGTATTGAATTATATATTTATTTTTAAATATAGTTATATTAGCTTATATATACTTATATATATATATATAAAATGCCGAGAGTCATCCTTCTCGAGGCACCTATTTTAATTTAAATCGTAATGGTTTTTTGGTGTTGGATACGATTTGAATTAAAATAAGTGCCTCGAGAAGGATGACTATTGGCATTATATATATATATATATATATATAAACAAATAAATCGATACTAATTTTATCAAAAATAAAAAATTAGAATATATATATATATAGGTATATGTATATATACATACACACACACACACACACACACACACACACACACACACACACACACATATATATATATATATATATATTCTAATTTTTTATTTTTGATAAAATTAGTATCGATTTATTTGTTTATATATATAAGAGTATATATAAGTATATATAAGTATATATATCTAAGTTTAACCCTAACCTAACTCTAACTCTATCTCTAACTTTAATTCTCCCCCTAACCCTAACCTTAACCCTTTATAATCCTAAATCTAATGCTAATTCTAACCCTAACCCTAATTGTAGCCCTAACCCTAAGCCTTACTATAACTCTAATCCTAACTCTAAATCTAACCCTAATTTAATCCCATATTCTAACTCTAACCCAGACTCTAACTCCAACTCTATCTCTAACCCTAACCCTACCCCTACCCCTAATTCTAACCCTAACTCTAACTCTAACCCTCACTAAAATTATAACTCTAACTCTAATTGTAACCCTAACACTAACTCTAACCCTAATCATACTCATAATCCTAATCCTAACACTATATATAATGCTAATACTAACCTTAACATTATATGTAACTCTAACTCTAATCCTAACCCTAATTCTAATCATAAACCCAGTCCTAACTCTAACCCTAACTCTAACTCTAAACCTAAATCTAACCCTAAATCTAACCCTAACTCCAGCCCTAACCCTAAATCTAACCCTAACCCCAACTCTATCTCCAACTTTAACTCTAACTTGATCCCTAACTCTAACTCTAATTCTAACCCTAACCCTAACCCTAACCCTAGCCTAAATTCTAGCCCCAATTATAACCCTAACACTAACACTAACACTAACACTAACACTAACACTAATTATAACCCTAACCCTAATGCTAACCCTAACTCTAACCATAACCCTTATGCTAACCATAATCCTAGCCCTAATTCTAACCCTACCTCTAACTCCAACTCTTGTTCTAATTCTAATTCTATCTCTAAATCTAGCCCAAATCCTACCTTTAAATCTAACCCTAACCCTAACCCTAACTTTATTTGTAACCCTAATTCTAGCCCTAACCCTAATTATTACCCTTACCCTAACTCTAGCTCTAACTCAATCTATAACCCTAATTATATTTGTAACCCTAATTCTAACTCTAACTCTAATTGTAACTCTAATTCTACCCCTAATCTTAACCCAAACCTATATAACCCTAACTCTAACCCTAATTCTAACACTAACCCTAATTCTAGCTCTAACCCTTACCTAATTCTAACCCTAACTATAACTATGTTCCTAACTCTAACCCTAACTATAACTCTAATTCTAATTCTTACCCTAACCCTAACTCTAACCCTAATTCTAACCCTAGCTCTAACTCTAATGCTAATTCTAATCCTAACCCTAATTCTTACCCTAAATCTAACTCTAACTCTAACTCTAACTCTAACCCTAACTCCAACTCTAACTTTATCCCTGATTCTAACCCTACCCCTAATTCTAACCCTAACTCTAACTTTGACTCTTTTTGTAACCCTAACCCCAATATTAACCCTCACCCTAACTTTGACTATAAACCTACCCCTAATCCTAACCCTAACACTATATATAACTCTAACTCTAACACTAACCCTAATTCTAATCCTAATCCTAGCCCTAACTCTTACCCTAACCCTAAATCTAATAAGGTAACTTTAACCCTAACCCTAATCTAACCCTGATCAAAATTTGATCTCTAACTTGAACTCTAACTCTAACTTGAACCCTAACTCTAACTCTAATTCTAACTCTAACTCTTATACTAACACTAACACTAACAGTACCTCTAATTTTAACTCTTACTCTAATTGTAACCCTAACCCTAATGCTAATCCTAACCATAACCCTAACACTAACCCTAACCCTAACCCTAATGCTAACCCTAACCATAACCCTAACACTAACCATAACCCTAACTCTAACACTAATTCTAATCCTAACCTTAATTCTAACCCTAAATATAACCCTAACTCTAACTCTAATTCCAACCCTTATTCTAACTCTAATTCTAACTCTATCTCTAACCCTAACCCTAACTCTTATTCTAACCCTAACACTAACCCTAACTATATTTGTAACCCTAATTCTAATCCTCACCCTAATTCTTACCCTTACGCTAGCCCTAACTCTATCTCTAATCCTAACTATATTTCTAACCCTAATTCTAACCCTAACCCTAATCCCAACTCTAACTCTAATTTTAAACCTAACCCTAACCCTAACTCTCTTTGTGCCTACTGTCTAGATACACCTCATAATCTCTCTCTCTCTCTCTCTCTCTCTCTCTCTCTCTCTCTCTCTACATAAAGCATGCCTCTATAAGAAACATAATATGAGCTCCTTCTTGTCTACATATATGCTCTCTCTCTCTCTCTCTCTCTCTCTCTCTCTCTCTCTCTCTCTCTCTGTGTGGGTGTGTGTATATACATATTATCACTTATAAAAAGAAATTTTATTTCTAGATACTTGTACATATAGGGTTAGGCTAAGGTATATAATTTACTAAATGATTAGTACAATCATATATAGAGTAAGAGTTATAGTTAGGATCCAAGGTTTACAATTTCATTTATATGACACTTAGTGTTATGGTTAGGGTTAATAAGTGGTTAAATGTTACACTAAAATAAGGGACAAGGTTAAGGGAAGTATGAGATTTAGGTGTAGTGTTGGAGTATTTGGAGTACAACTATGGTCAAATTTGGGATATATGTTATACAAATGACTCAAATAGTGGAAAAATTAATTCATGAAAGGGAAGTTATAAGTCCCAACACAACAATTGAGATGATGTTAAAAGTGTGAAAGAATATATAAGTCAATTTGATGAAAATTATTTCTCCATGATGATCCCTAACTCTAACCCTAACCCCAACCCCAACTCTATCTCCAACTTTAACTCTAACTTGATCCCTAACTCTAACTCTAATTCTAACCCTAACCCTAACCCTAACCCTAGACTCAATTCTAGTCCCAATTATAACACTAACACTAACACTAACACTAACACTAAAACTTACACTAATTATAACCCTAACCCTAATGCTAACCCTAACTCTAACCATAACCCTTATGCTAACCATAATCCTAGCCCTAATTCTAACCCTACCTCTAACTCCAACTCTTGTTCTAATTCTAATTCTATCTCTAAATCTAGCTCAAATCCTACCTCTAAATCTAACCCTAACTTTATTTGTAACCCTAATTCTAGCCCTAACCCTAATTATTACCCTTACCCTAACTCTAGCTCTAACTCAATTTGTAACCCTAATTATATTTGTAACCCTAATTCTAATCCTAACCCTAATTCTAACTCTAACTCTAATTGTAACTCTAGTTCTACCCCTAATCTTAACCCGAACCTATATAACCCTAACTCTAACCCTAATTCTAACCCTAACCCCAATTCTAGCTCTAACCCTAACTATAACCCGAACACTAACCATAACCCTAACTCTAACACTAATTCTAATCCTAACCTTAATTCTAACCCTAAATATAACCCTAACTCTAACTCTAACTCTAACTCCAACCCTTATTCTAACTCTAATTCTAACTCTATCTCTAACCCTAACCCTAACTCTTATTCTAACCCTAACCCTAACCCTAACTATATTTGTAACCCTAATTCTAACCCTCGCCCTAATTCTTACCCTTACCCTAACCGTAACTCTATCTCTAATCTTAACTATATTTCTAACCCTAATTCTAACCCTAACCCTAATCCCAACTCTAATTCTAATTTTAAACCTAACCCTAACCCTAACTCTCTTTGTGCCTACTCTCTAGATAGACCTCATAATCTCTCTCTCTCTCTCTCTCTCTCTCTCTCTCTCTCTCTCTCTCTCTCTCTCTCTCCATAAAACATGCCTATATAAGAAACATAATATGAGCTCCTTCTTGTCTACATATATGATCTCTCTCTCTCTCTCTCTCTCTCTCTCTCTCTCTCTCTCTCTATGGGCGTGTGTATATACATATTATCACTTAAAAAAAAAAAAATTATTTCTAGATACTTATACATATAGGGTTAGGCTAAGGTATATAATTTACTAAATGATTAGTACAATCATATATAGAGTAAGAGTTATAGTTAAGATCCAAGGTTTACAATTTCATTTATATGACACTCAGTGTTATGGTTAGGGTTAATAAGTGGTTAAATGTTACGCTAAAATAAGGGACATGGTTAAGGGAAGTATGAGATTTAGGTGTAGTGTTGGAGTATTTGGAGTACAACTATGGTAAAATTTGGGATATATGTTATACAAATGACTCAAATAGTGGAAAAATTAATTCATGAAAGGGAAGTTATAAGTCCCAACAAAACAATTTAGATGATGTTAAAAGTGTGAAAGAATATATAAGAGTCAATTTTATGAAAATTATTTCTCCATGATGATGTGAGAACATTATATATTGTTGAATTTTTAATAATGCTAATGCAATTTTTATTGCAATAATTAAGAATTGTAATCAATAAATCTCCCTATCATTAAGGAATATATTTAGACTTATGATTTTCTTTCTTAATTAATATATTTAGTAGCCACATATATAATCTAATTAAATAATGACAATATAAACTAAATATATGATTCATTTATTTTAAATTAATCACTAACTTTAATAAAATACAAGTTTTATTGATAGGGTGACCTTCTTGTCCGCATCAACGATTAAATTTAATTATGAAACATTAAAAATATAAATATTTTGAAACATGCAAATATAAAACTATTATGAAACATACAAATCTAAACATGGAAACCAAAAGTATTTTGAAATATGCAAATCTAAAACTAATGTAAAATATGCAATTGTAAAACTAAATTGAAACATGCACATTAAAAATCTAAAAAAGAAATGTATTATCAAATATCTAAATCAAAAAGTTTTTGAATCCTAAATCTAAATCAAACATACAAGGCTAAACTATATGAAACTTTAATCTACTCCTGTTAAAAAACTCTAATTGCTCCAATAATCTCCATTTCTTCCTCCCTGCAAAAACACAAAATGAAAATGAAAATGAAATGAGGAGCATTTGTTTTATAATTTATGAGAGAACCCTCGTATCCCCTAATAGATGTCTTTTGACGTTCCATGAATTTGTTTCAAATTCCCCCACTCCTCACAAAAAATAAGCATGAATGTGCATGCAAAAATATATTTAACAAAAAGAAAATGTTTTATATTAAATTTTTTAATTAAGTTATTTCAGCCCTATTTTCTTGCGTTCTATTTTTTTGGCCTTATTTTTTCAGGTTCTATTATTTCGGCATCCATTTGGCTTAAATATTATTTTGGCTAGCTATTATTTTGAAATTTTTATTTTATTTTATAATTCAAAAATTTTAAAATATATATTAAATATATGATTTATCTACTTTAAATAAATCATTAACTTTAATAAACTATAAATTGTATTGATATGGTGGCATTCTCATCCAGATTAATGATAAAATCATGCTTTGAAACATGAAAATATAAATACTTAGAAACATGCAAATGTAAAACTATTGTGAAACATTCAAATCTAAAACATGCAAACCAAAACTATTTTGAAATATGAAAATCTAAAACTAATATGAAACATGCAAATATAAAAGTAATTTGAAACATGCACTTTTAAAATATTTAAATGAAAAGTAATATAAAATATATAAATCAAATAGATTTTGAATACAAATCTAAATCTAAATCAAACATGCAAGACTAAACTATTAAATGCATGCCTAAATAGTTATGAACAGAATTCTAAATCTAAATGAAATTAATTAAAATTGAAATCTAAATCAAAGTAGAATATTATAACTAATTTTGAATTTCAATTTACATCTACATCTAAATCTAAATGAAAATGTAAATAAAAAATAGAAATCTCACCTGCAAAAATGTTACTCCAAAACTTCAATCTGCTCCTATTCAAAAAATCCAATCTAATCCTCCAATAACCTCCACTTCTTCCTTCCTGCAAAAACATAAAATGAAAATGAAATGATGAGCCTTGGTTTTATAACTTTTGAGAGGCTCCTCATATCCCCCAACAGATTTCTCTTCACATTCCACGAATTTGTTTCGAATTCCCCCACTCCCCACAAAAAAAAAGTATGAATGTGCATGCAAAATTATATTTAACAAAAAGAAAATCATATTGAAATTATTTCGCCCCTATTTTTTTGGTCCCTACTTTTTCAGGCCCTACTATTTCGGGCCTATTATTTCGGCCTATTATTTTGGCCTCCATTTGGCTTCCTATTATTTCGGCCAGCTATTATTTCGTTTGTAACTCTCACCAAATCTTTTTTCCTTACACGAATTATTCCTTGAAATATTCTTTGTGCTGGAAATTGTTTCTCCCATTGTATATGCCTCTCAGCATAATAAATTTACTATAAATTTGTAGTTTTATAAAGATACATTAAATTTTTAGCTTATATATACTTATATATAAATTTACTATAAATTTATAAATTTATATATAAGTATGTATAAATATATATATGTGTGTGTGTGTGTGTGTGTGTGTGTGTGTGTGTGTGTGTGTGTGTGTGTGTGTGTGTGTATATATAATATTAAAATTATTATCATATCTTCTATATCTGCGGCGACTGCTACTAGCTTATATATACTTATATATATATATATATATATATATATATATATAAATGCCGAGAGTCATCCTTCTCAAGGCACCTATTTTAATTCAAATCGTATCCAATACAAAAAAACCATTACGATTTAAATTAAAATAGGTGCCTTGAGAAGGATGACTCTCGACATTATATATATATATATATATATAAGCTAAAAATTTAATGTAAATTTATAGTAAATTTATATATAAAGATACATACTTATATATAAATTTTTAGCTTATATATACTTATATATAAATTTACTATAAATTAAGTATATATAAATTTACTATAAATTTGTAGTTTTATAAAGATACATTAAATTTTTATGCCGAGAGGCATATACAATGGGAGAAACAATTCCCAGCACAAAGAATATTTCAAGGAATAATCCGTGTAAGGAAAAAAGATTTGGTGAGAGTTACAAACGAAATAATAACTGGCCGAAATAATAGGAAGCCAAATGGAGGCCGAAATAATAAGCCGAAATAATAGGCCGAAATAATAGGCCGAAATAATAGGCCCGAAATAGTAGGGCCCGAAAAAGTAGGGCCCGAAAAAATAGGGGCGAAATAATTTCAATATGATTTTTTTTTTTGTTAAATATAATTTTGCATGCACATTCATACTTATTTTTTGTGGGGAGTGGGAGAATTTGAAACAAATTCGTGGAATGTGAAGAGACGTCTGTTGGGGGATATGAGGAGCCTCTCAGAAGTTATAAAACCAAGGCTCGTCATTTCATTTTCATTTTATGTTTTTGCAGGAAGGAAGAAGTGGAGGTTATTGGAGGATTAGATTGAAGTTTTTGAATAGGAGCAGATTGAAGTTTTGGAGTAACATTTTTGCAGGTGAGATTTCTATTTTTTATTTACATTTTCATTATGTCGAGAGGCATATACAATGGGAGAAACAATTCCCAGCACAAAGAATATTCCAAAGAATAATTCGTGTAAGGAAAAAAGATTTGGTGAGAGTTACAAACGAAATAATAGTTGGCCAAAATAATAGGAAGCCAAATGGAGGCCGAAATAATAGGCCGAAATAATAGGCCCGAAATAGTAGGGCCCGAAATAGTAGGGCCCGAAAAAATAGGGGCGAAATAATTTCAATATGATTTTTTTTTTGTTAAATATAATTTTGCATGCACATTCATACTTATTTTGTGTGGGGAGTGGAGAAATTTGAAACAAATTCGTGGAATGTGAAGAGACGTCTGTTGGGGGATATGAGGAGCCTCTCAGAAGTTATAAAACCAAGGCTCATCATTTCATTTTCATTTTATGTTTTTGCAGGAAGGAAGAAGTGGAGGTTATTGGAGGATTAGATTGGAGTTTTTGAATAGGAGCAGATTGAAGTTTTGGAGTAACATTTTTGCAGGTGAGATTTCTATTTTTTATTTACATTTTCATTTAGATTTAGATGTAGATGTAAATTGAAATTCAAAATTAGTTATAATATTCTACTTTGATTTAGATTTCAATTTTAATTAATTTCATTTAGATTTAGAATTCTGTTCATAACTATTTAGGCTTGCATTTAATAGTTTAGTCTTGCATGTTTGATTTAGATTTAGATTTGTATTCAAAATCTATTTGATTTATATATTTTATATTACTTTTCATTTACATATTTTAAAAGTGCATGTTTCAAATTACTTTTATATTTGCATGTTTCATATTAGTTTTAGATTTTCATATTTCAAAATAGTTTTGGTTTGCATGTTTTAGATTTGAATGTTTCACAATAGTTTTACATTTGCATGTTTCTAAGTATTTATATTTTCATGTTTCAAAGCATGATTTTATCATTAATTTGGATGAGAATGCCACCGTATCAATACAATTTATAGTTTATTAAAGTTAATGATTTATTTAAAGTAGATAAATCATATATTTAATATATATTTTAACATTATTGAATTATAAAATAAAATAAAATTTTCAAAATAATAGCTAGCCAAAATAATATTTAAGCCAAATGGATGCCGAAATAATAGAACCTGAAAAAATAAGGCCAAAAAAATAGAACGCAAGAAAATAGGGCTGAAATAACTTAATTAAAATTTTTAATATAAAACTTTTTTTTTTTTGTTAAATATATTTTTGCATGCACATTCATGCTTATTTTTTGTGAGGAGTGGGGGAATTTGAAACAAATTCATGGAACGTCAAAAGACATCTATTGGGGGATATGAGGGTTCTCTCATAAATTATAAAACAAATGCTCCTCATTTCATTTTCATTTTGTGTTTTTGCAAGGAGGAAGAGATGGAGATTATTGGAGCAATTAGAGTTTTTTAACAAGAGTAGATTAAAGTTTCATATAGTTTAGCCTTGTATGTTTGATTTAGATTTAGGATTCAAAAACTTTTTGATTTAGATATTTGATAATACATTTCTTTTTTAGATTTTTAATGTGCATGTTTCAATTTAGTTTTACATTTGCATGTTTTACATTAGTTTTAGATTTGCATACTTCAAAATACTTTTGGTTTCCATGTTTAGATTTGTATGTTTCATAATAGTTTTATATTTGCATGTTTCAAAATATTTATATTTTTAATGTTTCATAATTAAATTTAATCGTTGATGTGGACAAGAAGGTCACCCTATCAGTAAAACTTGTATTTTATTAAAGTTAGTGATTAATTTAAAATAAACGAATCATATATTTAGTTTATATTGTCATTATTTAATTAGATTATATATGTGTCTACTAAATATATTAATTAAGAAAGAAAATCATAAGTCTAAATATATTCCTTAATGATAGGGAGATTTATTGATTACAATTCTTAATCATTGCAATAAAAATTGCATTAGCATTATTAAAAATTCAACAATATATAATGTTCTCACATCATCATGGAGAAATAATTTTCATAAAATTGACTCTTATATATTCTTTCACACTTTTAACATCATCTAAATTATTGTGTTGGGACTTATAACTTCCCTTTCATGAATTAATTTTTCCACTATTTGAGTCATTTGTATAACATATATCCCAAATTTTACCATAGTTGTACTCCAAATACTCCAACACTACACCTAAATCTCATACTTCCCTTAACCATGTCCCTTATTTTAGCGTAACATTTAACCACTTATTAACCCTAACCATAACATTGAGTGTCATATAAATGAAATTGTAAACCTTGGATCCTAACTATAACTCTTACTCTATAAATGATTGTACTAATCATTTAGTAAATTATGTACCTTAGTCTAACCCTATATGTATAAGTATCTAGAAATAATTTTCTTTTAAAAAGTGATAATATGTATATACACACACCCAGAGAGAGAGAGAGAGAGAGAGAGAGAGAGAGAGAGAGAGAGAGAACATATATGTAGACAAGAAGGAGCTCATATTATGTTTCTTATAGAGGCATGTTTTATGTAGAGAGAGAGAGAGAAAAAGAGATTATGAGGTCTATCTAAAGAGTAGGCACAAAGAGAGTTAGGGTTAGGGTTAGGTTTAAAATTAGAATTAGAGTTGGGATTAGGGTTAGGGTTAGAATTAGGGTTAGAAATATAGTTAGGATTAGAGATAAAGTTAGGGTTAGGGTAAGGGTAAGAATTAGGGCGAGGGTTGGAATTAGGGTTACAAATATAGTTAGGGTTAGGCTTAGAATAAGAGTTAGGGTTAGGGTTAGAGATAGAGTTAGAATTAGAGTTAGAATAAGGGTTGGAGTTAGAGTTAGAGTTAGAGTTAGGGTTATATTTAGGGTTAGAATTAAGGTTAGGATTAGAATTAGTGTTAGAGTTAGGGTTATGGTTAGTGTTATAGTTAGGGTTAGAGCTAGAATTGGGGTTAGGGTTAGAATTAGGGTTAGAGTTAGGGTTATATAGGTTCGGGTTAAGATTAGGGGTAGAATTAGAGTTACAATTAGAGTTAGAGTTAGAATTAGGGTTAGGGTTAGAATTAGGGTTACAAATATAATTAGGGTTACAGATAGAGTTAGAGCTAGAGTTAGGGTAAGGGTAATAATTAGGGTTAGGACTAGAATTAGGGTTACAAATAAAGTTAGGGTTAGGGTTAGGGTTAGATTAAGAGGTAGGATTTGAGCTAGATTTAGAGATAGAATTAGAATTAGAACAAGAGTTGGAGTTAGAGGTAGGGTTAGAATTAGGGCTAGGATTATGGTTAGCATAAGGGTTATGGTTAGAGTTAGGGTTAGCATTAGGGTTAGGGTTATAATTAGTGTAAGTTTTAGTGTTAGTGTTAGGGTTATAATTGGGACTAGAATTGAGTCTAGGGTTAGGGTTAGGGTTAGGGTTAGAATTAGAGTTAGAGTTAGGGATCAAGTTAGAGTTAAAGTTGGAGATAGAGTTGGGGTTGGGGTTAGGGTTAGAGTTAGGGATCATCATGGAGAAATAATTTTCATCAAATTGACTTATATATTCTTTCACACTTTTAACATCATCTCAATTTTTGTGTTGGGACTTATAACTTCCCTTTCATGAATTAATTTTTCCACTATTTGAGTCATTTGTTTAACATATATCCCAAATTTGACCATAGTTGTACTCCAAATACTCCAACACTACACCTAAATCTCATACTTCCCTTAACCCTGTCCCTTATTTTAGTGTAACATTTAACCACTTATTAACCCTAACCATAACACTAAGTGTCATATAAATGAAATTGTAAACCTTGGATCCTAACTATAACTCTTACTCTATATATGATTGTACTAATCATTTAGTAAATTATATACCTTAGCCTAACCCTATGTGTACAAGTATCTAGAAATAATATTTCTTTTTATAAGTGATAATATGTATATACACACACCCAAAGAGAGAGAGAGAGAGAGAGAGAGAGAGAGAGAGAGAGAGAGAGAGAGAGAGAGAGAGAGAGAGAGAGAGAGAGAGAGAGTGTATAATATGTATAAATTATATACCTTAGCCTAACCCTAACCCTAACCCTAACCCTAACCCTAACCCTTACTCTAACTCTAACTCCAACTCTATCTCTAACCCTAACCCTAAGCCTACCCCTAATTCTAACCCTAACTCTAAATCTAACTCTAACCCTCACTATAATTATAACTCTAACTCTAATTGTAACCCTAACACTAACCCCAACTCTAACACTAACTCTAACCCTAATCATACTCATAATCCTAATCCTAACACTATATATAATGCTAATACTAACCTTAACACTATATGTAACTGTAACTCTAATCCTAACCCTAATTCTAATCGTAAACCCAATCCTAATTCTAACCCTAACTCTAACTTTAAACCTAAATCTAACCCTAAATCTAACCCTAACTCCAGCCCTAACCCTAAATCTAACCCTAACCCCAACTCTATCTCCAACTTTAACTCTAACTTGATCCCTAACTCTAACTCTAATTCTAACCCTAACCCTAACCCTAACCTTAGCCTCAATTCTAGCCCCAATTATAACCCTAACACTAACACTAACACTAACACTAACACTAACACTAAAGATGCATTAAATTTTTAACTATAGTTGTATAATGTTACTATAAAATTATTCTTCAATATTTTATATTTTAATTCTATATATGGTGTTTAATTTGAATAACTTTAATTTGGTTTTATTTTAAAAATATTGTTACATAAAATGTCACAATCAAGAGTAGAGTTATGGTTAGGGTTAGCATTAAAATTACGGTTAACATCAGGGTTAGGGTTAGGGTTAGGGTGATAATTAGTGATAGAGTAGGTTAGGGTCAGGGTCAGGGTTAGGGTTAGAGTTGGGGCTAGAATTAGGGTTAGGGTTAAGGATAGAATTAGGGTTAGGGTTAAGGATAAATTTAAGGTTACAATTAGGACCATATGGTTAGAATTAGGGTTAGGGTTGTAATTAGAGTTGGAGTTAGGGTTAGAGTTAGAGTTAGAATTAGGGTAAGAGTTAGAGTTAGAATTAAAGTTAGCATTAGGTTAGAGTTAGAGTTAGGGTGAGAGTTAAGGTCAGAATTAGAGTTAGGGTTAGGATTAGAGTTAGAGTTAGGCTTAGGATTTGGGTTAGAGTTAGAGTTGTGGTTAGGGTTAGGGTCAGGGTTAGGGTTAGAGTTAAGTTTAGGATTAAGGTCATAATTAGGGTTAGAGTTAGGGTTTGAGTTGGAGTTAAAATTAGAATTAGAATTAGAGTTAGGGTTAGAATTAGAAATAGGGTTAGAGTTAGGGTTAGAGTTAGGGTTAGAATCAAGGTTAGGGTTATAGTTAGGTTAGCATTAGGGCTATAGTTAAAGTTTGGTTTATCATTAGGGTTAGGGTTACAATTAGAGTTAGAGTTAGACATAAAGTTATTGTTAGAGCCAGGGTTAGAATTAGGGTTAGGGTTAGTATTAGGGTCATAATTAGATATATAGTTAAGGTTTGAGTTAGAGTTAGAGCTAATGTTAGAGTTAGAGTTAGAGTTAGAGTTAAGGTTAGAATTAGAGTTAGGGTTAGGATAAGAATTATGGTTAGAGTTAGGGTTAGGGTTAGGGGTGGAATTATGGTGAGAGTTAGGGTAGGGTTACGATTAGAGTTAGAGTTAGGGTGAGTGTG
Source organism: Cupressus sempervirens (assembly GCA_028749045.1). Classification (NCBI taxonomy): domain Eukaryota; kingdom Viridiplantae; phylum Streptophyta; class Pinopsida; order Cupressales; family Cupressaceae; genus Cupressus; species Cupressus sempervirens. The sequence goes on from CM053785.1 coordinate 727,405,376, forward strand.
AGGGTTAGGGTTAGGGTTAGAGTTAGAGTTAGGTTTAGATTTAGATTTAGGGTTAGAATTAGCGTTAGGGTTAGGCTTAGAATTAGAGATAGAGTTAGAGTTAGAGTTTTTGATTAAGGAAAATAGGTTTTGAAGGGAGCCTGAAACACTTTGCAAATCATAAAATTTTCAATGAAACCCAAACCAAACAAAACTGCAATCCAAAGGTGAAATTGGTCACCCAAAAAGACACAGTGACCAACATGGCATCATAGAATACATAGTACTCATTAGCCACACAAATAAGTTTTGAACGGGCACCTAAAACCCCATGGCAAAAAAGAGGAATAGAAAATAAGTCCCTTACCATGTCAGACAACACTGAACAACAGGCAAAAGAGCCAGGAAAACCAAAGAAAGGGACAATCACAACTCAAGCTTTCCCTTTTAGTCCCAACTTTTGAGAACATAATGCCATATCAAATGAAGTGGAGGGCTTGACCTTTTTACCTTTTATTGTGGTCCATCCATCCTCCACCAAACCAACTGTCCTCTGCCATGTAAAGTCAGCAACATGATGACCATCCCCTAAAACCCCTGCAACCAGTGAATGAACCGTAGCAAAAGAAGGATCAACAACATCCAAAGATGGGGCAAAAATATCCAATGACGAAGCCGCAGGAGGGGCAACAATCGAATCGCCAGAGATAGAATCCAGAAGAGGGTGATCAAAAGAGGTCACCACCATAGGGATAGTCGTGCCATCAGAAACAACAGTCGAGTCTGCCACCAAAGTGTCTTGAGAAGAGTGACCATTCCCAATAGAGTAAGCTTTCTGAATTGTGTAGTGATCATTTGAAACCCCCTTCCACCAAGGAGACTTCTTTGGTCTAGATTTTTCAGAGGAGCAACAGGTAGCAAGGTGGCCGATCTTGTGGCATATCCTACATCAGAAGGGGATGCCCTCATATTCAAGAAGCTAAATCCAAGGGCCATGAGAATTCAACTAAATCATTTCAAGGAGTCCCTTGGAGACGTCGATCTCAACCAAGATACGAGCATACGCCATCCTAAACATGTTGGAAAAAGCATTATCTACCATCAAGAAGTCCCAGAGGGCATCCCCCACCACCTCCAAGATAGAATCCACCTAAAGGTGAAGGGGGAGATTTGACAACCTGACCCACATATGAATTTTATTAAAAGATTTCATCAACAGGTCAAACTCCTTATACCAAGGTTTAGCCATCAAGGGAAACTTCTCCCCTCATGAGAAACCATGACATAGGATGGCATTTCTATCTTCAATAGATTCAAATTCCACAATGAAGAAACCCCTTATCACAGGGTATATCTAAGTTGTACCTGAAATGAAGGGCTTCCAAACATAGGATATCCATGTGTGTAGCTCTGGCAGAGAGGGCCAGAAACCCTTAAAATAAAAGATAACAACATTGGAGGAGAGATCATCCTAAACAGAGACCTCATCAATGATATCAAGCTCTAAATCAATCATTATTGAGTTACTAAATGCAACTGGCATAGGATCTCAAAGCCTTGAACGTACAAGCTTCCCTCCAATGCCTACCTCATAAGCAATAACTCAGCGTAAGATATTGTGGTTCTGCCATTAGCACCATGAGGGAGAGAAGCCACTCCAACAAGAAACATCATAGAGAGGCCACCAACCAGCTGAAATCCAACTCCAGTGGATTAGTGAGGAAGGGTGGAATGAGCCCCTACTAAGGTAGAGCTACGGAAGTCAGAGTTAGGGACAGTCATGGGAGAAATCGATCCGGATCCAGTAGCAACACCAACCCTAGCCTATATAGCAAAGACTTTCACAGAGGGAGCCGAAGCAAGAGCAAGCCCAAATGAGGGCAAGGCTGTAGATGTGGAGGTGGGCATAGGCGACAAAATGGATGCGGGCAACATCTTCAAAAGTTAAGTTAGAGTTAGAGTTAGAGTTAGAGTTAGAGTTAGGTTGAGAATTAAGGTCAGGTTTAGGGATAGAGTTAGGTTTAGAATTAGTGTAAGGGTTACGATTAGAACTTGAATTAGAGTTAGGGTTCAAGTTCAAGTTAGAGTTAGAGTTAGAGTTAGATGTAGCATTAGGGTTAGGGTTAGGGGTAGAATTAGAGTTAGGGTTAAAGTTAGAGTTATGTTTAGAGTTAGAGTTAGGATTAGGGTTAGGGTTAGGGTTAGGATTAGTATTAGGGTTAGGGTTACAATTAGAGTTAGAGTTAGAGATAGAGTTAGGGTTAGGTTTAGGATTAGAATGAGAGTTAGGTTTGTGTTATTATTGTAGTTAAGGTTATTTTTGGGGTTACTACTCCTATTAGAGTTGACGTTAGTACTATTATTACAATTTAAGTTAGTGTTATGGTAAATGTTAGATTAATTTCTTATGTGGGTTAGTTCTATTAAAATGCTCATGGTTAGTGCTATTATGATACATATTATTATATTTTTTATAATGTACTCGCTCCCTCTCCCATCCCTTCCCAATCTCTCCAGAGATTACATTTAATCACTGCGCTCTCTCTCTCTCTCTAATCTTTCGATACACCCCCTAATCTCTCTCTCTCTCTCTCTCTCTCACACACACACACACACACACACACACACACACACACACACACACACATCTAAATATACCTCCTATTGTCTCTCTCTCTAAGTACACCCCCTAATATCTCTCTGTAAAGGGAACCCAAAAGAAGTTAACCTAAGGGCTAGTTTGGTAGCTGGAATTAGAATGGAATTGGCATTCAAAATTTTAAAAAAAATTTATCCATTGTTTGGGTCCGCACAATTAGAAATGGATTTGGGAAAAAGTGGAATCCAGTATCCCCATTTGACCCCCAAAACAAGGATTCCAAAGTCCTTCAAAATACTTGTTATTTGGAATTCCCATTTTAATTCCCATTTTTTGAAAATGAGGATTTCAACTAAAGTAAAATTTAATTGGGTTTGACTTCTGGATACCCATTTGGGGGCACTTTTTTTTGCACTAATTTTTGAAATTTAATTTTTTTAAATGGGGGGAAAATTTTTCGCTATTACTTGCTCATATATTTGCCATTGTTGAGTAATTTATCAAGCTTTTTCCACCTGATCCACGTCAGTGGTTACTGCAAAAAAGTTTGGTGAAATAACTTTTTCACATACATTGTTTCTCAATTAAATGAATTGTATGCAAGACAAAAACAATCTACTCTGTTGATTTTTTTCTGGCGTAAAAGTGTTTCTAGGTAAAATTTCGTAAAATTTTAATATAAACATTTAGACTTTGCACCTATGAGTTTGAATGTTGTGATGATCAAATTTTTTATTTGATCTCTGCAAATATATATTTTTTAATGGGATGTTTTTTACTCTTATTTCATCAATTCTTGTGATTCGGATTCATTCAATGAGACTTGAACAATATACATATTTCATATCAGTAATTATGTGAATTATAATCAATGGTATTTTTTTTATAGAGCAAGAGTCATAAAAGTTTTAGTCTCCATTAGTACAATCTCATCCTCATCCGTTATGATAATGTTTACTTTCAACATGACTTAATCTTTTTATACTTGTTAAAAATGTTTGGACTTCAACAAACCAAATAAGTATTGATTTTTTTGCATGATGATAATACTACAGCTAGATGATAATATTTTGCATGTTATTTTGGCTAGTATTCCATTTCCACAATGTGCAACCAAACGAAGGAAATCTGTATTCTCACAATGAATTCTTGGTCAACCAAACAATCCCAAATTGGATTCCCTAATCATAATATGGATTCCAAGTTCCAGAACCCCAAAGCCAGCATTATGAATGCCAATGCTTAATTTATATTCGAGCAACCAAATGGGCCCTAAAGCTTTACGAAGTTTAACAAACATTTTTTTTAAAAGTTAAAGATACAACAATAGTTATAGAATAGTGGAAGCAATTAACATACACTCATACGTCAACAACACATAAATAGGTTACAACTCTTAAGGGTCCCATGATGATGAATCACATCAAATCCAATATATAATAAATCCACAACAAATAATAATGTACAAGTATGAATCCATTTAAATAATATATAGTCATCTTGAATGTTACTTGGCAATAATCATAATGCACTATCATCCGATGTACAGGTCACAAGGTATGAAGGGCTGAAATAATATACAACATAAAAATAGATTACAACATCTCATAAGATTCACAAAATAAAATAAAATACAAAAGGTATAACCATCCATCATAGTACACAAGAATAGAATGAAAGGATTACAGAATAGGGAACTCTAGCCATGACATCGAACTATTGGATCTCAATGGTTCAAGAAAAAGCACTACTACCTGACCTCATGGTAACCCAAAAAGGTCCACTCCCACCACACTAAGGAGATAGTCTCAAGTCCCAAACAAGATAACAAATGCAAAGTCAAATCCAACATCTAAGTCAAGGAAAACCGAAAAGAATCTAACTCAAAGGTAACAAGACACAAAAGACATCTAAACCCAAAGGCAACAATGACACGTAGGGAATCTATTATGCATGTGGGCAAGTGTCATCGCACGAGCCAACTCTAAGGTTAACCGGCTAGTCTTTTAATCCTATGACCCCCTAGTGACTCTATGTATCACTAGTATCTTTTTGTACTGACAAGGCATACTAACGAGTCACCTCTAAGGTTACCTGGCTAGTCTTTTAATCCTCTGGCCCCATAGTGACTTTCTGTGGTACCCATATCTTATTAATTCATTTTAAACCCATTTAATGAAATGTTATCACTTATTGAAATAACCTACAATGGGTTCCCATCAGCCTGTTTAGGGCCTCAACCTCCATTGCAAGCCACTTCCCAACATGACATACATATAACCTACCCTAAGCTTAGTAAAGAAAAAAGATCTCAAAAGACCACATACTATACATCAGTTCTTAAACAAGCAACTGACAAGCATTGAAATATCACTAATCAAAATCACACATTCCACCACTACAATCATCCTAATAGGACTGATCGAAAATTAAGTACACATAAACGAATCCACGTCATAACATGACATTACCAAGAACAAATCATACAAACACCTCAATCCTATACAAGCAACTAAAAAGCAATCCAAATACAACTGATCGAAGACTCAAAAGTTATATTAGATAGGTCACACCATTCACCTCAATTTCACACAAGAATATTGGAAAGCAATGACAATCAACAGATCAAAACACCTCATAGAGCATACAAGACACATTACCATGGTTGAGTATAAAAGACCGTGATCAAAGCATAACTCCCGAGCCTCTAGTAAACCCAACAATAAAATCACACGTCATAAAAAAAAAGCACATACAAAAGTAACTTTCACAAAATATTAGGTTTAGAAAACACAACGGTTTAATTTTCATTAAAGGTTTTCAAGTTTTCATTTTTCATTTTTTCAAATATTACAGTTCATAATGTTTGCGATCTCAAACAGGGTGTCAGTTTCTTCTCTAGTTACCAGATTTACAAAGATTTTCGAGTTCACTAGAATTCTAGATGATTCAACAAGTCATATAAAGTTGTTTGAATATAGTTTCATAGTTCAATTCGTTACCAAACAAACACAAGATTCGATTTTCACAACTAGAGTTTCAATTTTCATTACCAAAGTATCAACACTATTAAGGTTCTCAAATTATCGAAAGATGTAATCAATTTCCTGTAATAGTAAAAAAATCATTTTCTTATAAAATCGAATCATTAAGCAAAATCGAAGTTTACCAATCTCCTCATATCACAATTCAAAGTATGTTGAAAAATACATTTTAATAACAAATTAATTAAAAACTTTAATTAAATATTATTAAACTTAAACAAAAAATCATTAAATTGTTAACGATTATAATTACCTATTAATAACTTATTTTAAATTATTAATAAAATAACTACTAATTTGTTAATAAAATAATAATTGACATTAATAATAATATAAAAAATAAATTATATTAATTAAATTAATTAACAACAAATATAATAAAACATTTATTAATTATTTAAAATTTAATAATTTTAAATATATTAAAAACTATAAAAATATTTATTAATTTAAAGTTTTTAACAAATAAAATATTTAAAAATAAAATTAAAAAACTTACATTTATTAAAAGGCTCATCAACCTTGCGGCAGTGCTACCGCAATAGGCTACTGCCATAGCAACAGTATCTATTGTGCAACAATAGTATCGTCGTCGACAACAAAAGAAGCTAGGGGGAAAGAAGGGGGATGGAGGGTTTGTGGCCCGGCCCACCCCAAACATATTTAAATTATATATTTGTTTTAAAATAATTTGTTTATATAAAATAAAATAGTAAAACCATATGTAATTATATATATGTATGATAAATTTTCTAATAGGACTTTGGTAGAGAAATTCAAACCAACCAATCAAATTCTAAATTGCACATTTTTAATATATTTAATAATATAGCTACATAGTAATTATAAATTACTATGTAATTATATTATTTTACACACACACACACATGCACACATGCACACACACATATATTTGATAAATTTTCCAATAGGATTTTGGTAGAGAAATCTAAACCAACTAGTCAAATTCTAAAAAAACAAAGTTTGTTTTCTTTTCAAGACCCAAATTTCAATTTTTACCAATTAGATTGCAAATTTATAACATCTACCAAACAAGGGTTTACAATTCTTCCATTTAATTGCAGATGCTTTTGAGCATGAAGAGCGATAAAACATAAACAATGGTTTTCTAATTTCCAATTTGTATAGAGATGCTTCATAAGAACAATGAACAACCAAATCCACACACATGGTTTTCAATCATCAAATTGCTTATAGAAGTTTCTGAAAATGAAGAATAATAAATATGTAAATAAGGGTTCCAACTTAGAAGAATTCTAAAAACAAAAATACCATAGACATGGAGAAGACAAGAATTTGAAGGACGAAAATCCACTGTAAAATTAAACCACAAGATCCTACCTAGATCTTATGCTAACATGCAAACACACAAACGCATGAAGCAAACGTGAAAACCCTTTCCCTTTGAAAAACTTCCTGCTATGAAAATCGCTTCTCAAAAACCCAGTTATTGAAAAATGAACTCCTGATCTCTGATAAAGAGCTCTCCCCTAAATTTGGGGCTCTGATTTTGCAATCATCAGAGGGAACTCGTTGATCAATTTCTTTTAATTATCTTATTATATTTTACATTTTTATGCACACTTTTAGCAATTTAAAATATCTTTATTAAATTACTTTTCTTTCTCCCTTTAATAAATTTTTGAAGCATTTTTAATAATATATTCATTACTTTAATTAATAACATTATTTAGAGTTTATTATTAAAATAAAACTCCTAAATAATTATCATTAAATTAAATAAATATAACTATGCCACAAGTAGAACCATAACTTTATCTTTAAATTTCATTCTTGTATTTAATTAATTCATGAGACATTTTTAATAATATATTTATTAACTTAATGAATACCATTATTTAGAGTTTATTATTAAAATAAAACTCCTAAATAATTATCATTAAATTAAATAAATATAAATACGTCAAAAATAGAACTTTAATATAATCTTTTATTTAATTTATTTCTCAACTAATTAAATATAATTAAATATAGATTTTTCTTTATAAAATTTTCATTAAATTATCTTTTAATTCAATTTGATTATAATTGAAAATCATCACACACCCATAAAATTGAATACATCAACTTAATTGAAGACAAAGAACATAATGAAACTCCAGGGTCAAAATCACAATTCATGTCACTTGACAAATTCGGACGGGTAAACTAACTTAGATACTTGTCCTATTTCTAGCACAATTAGCTTAGGTTAGGATTTAGACTCAAGAATTATCTCCCCACTTGTACCATTAAGATCCTGCGATAGGGTATGCTCATCCTAGCAATTCAAGGAAGTCGATACTCGGTACCTGCAATCTGCATAAAATTCATGCATGTACAAACACATATTCTAAACTAAACAAAAAATGGTGAGAAGTGGTATATCATGTAGATTTTGACTAGCAGGTGACTATGACTCCCTTCCTCAACCACATCATAAATGTCATACATTAAAAAATGTACACATACACCATACACATGCAAGTATGGGGTAACTAACCATAGAAACTGCATATAATAAATCTATCTATCTAACCATCATGAGATAATTGAAATCACTAATTGAACATACCTATATAATCAAACAATCATAAACACATTAAATGACTGGTAACTCATCACATATAACCAAATGAGTATAAAACAACATCTAATCAAATTTGGTAACCAAGTACCACTAATCATAAAACTGAATTAGAAAACTGACCTAAAAGAATTTGACAATACAATATAAAAGTCAACTAATGGTAGGCATTACACTCTTTGTAGTCTCTAGATAATCCTCCTAATCCTTCTCTCTCTAATATCTAGATACACCCCCTTATCTCTCTCTCTCTCTCTCTCCTTGCTCTTTATATACAACCCCCTAATCTCTCTCTCCCTCCCTGCTCTCTCTCTCTCTCTCTCTCTCACACACACACACACACACACACACACACACACACACACACACACACACACACACACACACACACCTTGCTCTCTAGATACAACCACTAATCTCTATCTCTCTATCTCTAGATACACCATCATATGCCTATCTTTACCCTTATCTCTAATATATCTCTCTCTACTAAAAATATATCTGTATACATAAAAAAATATGAGCCCCCTCTTGTCTCGAGATATGCCCCCTACTCTATCTATCTATTTATATGTATATGTTTATGTTTATGTACACACACACGTACACATATTCCCCCTATAAAAAACATAATATTATTTCTATTTAGTAGTAGATATAGGGTTAAGTTTAGGTATGCAATTTACTAAATGCTTAGTATAGTCACATATAGAGTCAGGATCCAAGGTTTACAATTTTATTTATATGAAACTTAATGTTATGGTTAGAGTCAGTATGAGATTTAGGTATAGTGTTGGAGTACTTGGAGTAGAACTATGGTCGAAATTGGGCTAAAAATGACTCAACTATGTGGATTTTTTTTAATTGTATCTTGTTCATGAAAGGGGAATTATAAGTCCCAGAACAACTATTTAGATGATGTAAAAAGTGTGAAAAAATAGATAAGAATCAATTTTATGGAAAATATTTCTCCATGATGATGTGAGAACATTATATATTGTTGAATTTTTAATAATTCTAATGCAAGTTTTATTGCAATGATTAAGAATTGTAAATATGCCTATCATGAAGCACATCTATGTAGACTTATGATTTTCTTTCTTAATTAACACATTTAGTAGCCATATCCTATTAGAAATAGATAATACTGAGAGCGGGGTGAATCAGTATTTTCAATCTTTTTGCCCATAATTGAATTTTATTAATTACTTTTCCACATGCATAAGAGAGAGAACCAATAGTACTAAACAAAATAAACAACCATACAAGAAGAGAACTCATAACACCATAATTTGTTAACTAGGGAAACCCTGGCCAAGGAAAAACCTCGGTGGGGATGAAACCCACAAGATGATTCACTATATAAAGAATCCGGTTAAGGATATTGACCTTGTTAGGAGTCTATGAAGAATGTATAGTGTCTCGAGTCCCTGTTCCTAGGCCTTGTTAGAAGCCTCAACCCTGTTAGGAGTTGGTAGAACATATACAAATATGTGCAAGAAGAGCCCATTGCCCTAACATGGAACTGTACAAATAAGTTCTTCAAGAGAATATATATACATACAAAATTGGATCACTTGATGTACTTTGCCAATCTTTTGAATGTCAGTAACTGCGCATAACTTGATTACTTGCTATACTTCGTAATTCTTCTGATTGTTAGTTCTTTATACAAAGAGTAACTGCGCATATATCAAATTGCATCATATCTCGCATCATATATCATTACTTTGCATGACATTCATTCATATTATACACTAACTTTGCAAATGAAGTTCTTTACTTATACCAAACATATTGGTAAATTCTTCCTTAGTCAGCTCACATATCATTCTTAGAGTCGGCTCATCAAGAATTAATAATTAAAATAATTATTCAAGTCGTTTAACACATTCTGCTGACATGCTCTGTTCTGCACTTTATCATCATTGCATCACTATTTCTTTCATAACTTGAACTCGGTTGATCGTACGGACATGTGCACTAGTATGCATCATCAATATGATGTCATGCATCTCTGGTTAACTACATAAGAGAATATTCTAAGGGAATATTCCACTATCATCAAATCTTGTCATGCTATTGTAACACTGTCTAATACTTAGACAATTTTTCTTCACGAATAATCATAACTAATCTGTAAAACAAATATGTTGCCATAAATGACAACCATATAACTTCTCTTATTTGATTGATTGGTCATATTGCCAACATATCCATTGAAGACATCTTTTATAAAAATAAATTTATTTTTTCTTGTTCTCTTCTTCATGAAAGTTACATAGAACAATGGGGAAACACAATTCTCAATACAAGTAATTAGAAGAAGTAAAAGTCTAAAACTGGAGACAAGAATGAACTATATATATAACATTTATCTGTAATGGTGTAAATAAATGTCACATTCTTCAATGATTAGGATTTTATTGTGACCTTTATTTGAACAATGATTGTGAAAGACTTCTTTTGTCATTAAGGCAAACCCATCCACTTTTGTAGATCTGTGTCACACATAAATTTTCTGTATCTTTCATCTGCATTATTTCCATTTCCTCAACACAGTCAATTGGCAATACTGCGTTCTCCACAACTTTAATTATAGTTGCATGCAACTCTTTAATTATTTATAGGCATTGTGTCAATCTCAGTATCAAAGAAATCATTTGAGGCCACTGAAGTAGTTAGGCTAGTATCAATATGTTTGATTCTTTGTTCAAGGCATCCATAACTCAAATATTAACTCGCAAACTTATAAAAAAACATCAACATATAGAAATAGTCAGAATAAAAAATATTAGAAATTAACATAATTTCTTTCAAATGAATAATGTTCAAAATAAGAAAAAAACAAAATCAAATCTACTTTGAATGAAACATTTAGATTGTAATGTTTGAAATATGGTGGCATTGCTTTCCACTTTTTAAACATTACAAACATTATATATATATATATGTGTGTGTGTGTGTGTGTGTGTGTGTGTGTGTGTGTGTGTGTGTAAAATGAAAATACTAAAATAAAACATAGATGTAATCTAATTAAATAATGACAACATATAAACTAAATATACGATTTGTCCATCTTATATAAATTATTAACTTTAATAAAATACAAATTTCATTGATATGGGACATTGCCATCCACATTAATGATAAAATTTAAGTATGAAACATGAAAATATAATTTTTTTGAAACATGTAAAATGTAATAATGCTATGAAATATAAAAATCTAATATATGCAAACCAAAACCATTTTGAAATATGCAAATCTAAAACTATATTATGAAACATACAAATCTAAAACTAATTTGAAACATGTACATTAAAAATAAGCAAATGAAAAGTATTATCAAATATATAAATCAAATAGATTTTGAATGCAATTATAAATATAAATAAAAAATGCAAGGTCAAATTATTACATGCAAATCTAAACAATTTTGAATGCATTTCTACATCTAAATGAAATTGATTCAAGTTGAAATCTAATCAAAGTAGAATATTATCACTAATTTTGACACTAAATCTACATTTAAATCTAAATACATAACTAAATCTAAATCTAAATGCAAAACTAAATAAAAAATAAAAAATTAAAAGTAGAAATCTCACTTGCAAAAAAATTACTCCAAAACTTGAATCAACTTCTCTTCAAAAACTTAAATCTACTCAAATAATCTCCATTTCTTCCTCCCTCCAAAAACACAAAAATGAAAATGAAATGAGAAGACTTTTTTATAACTTGTGAGGGGCTCCTCATATCCCCTAATAGACATCTCTTCACATTCTACGAATTTGCTTCAAATTTCACCACTCTCCACAAAAAATAAGCATGAAGGTGTGTCCAAAAATATTTTTTTTTTAAAATATTTCGTATTAAAATTTTTAATGAAATTATTTCAGCCATATTTTTTGCATACTATTTTTTTGGCCCTATATTTTCCAATCCCATTTTTTGCTCCTATTTTTTCAGGTCCTATTTTTTTGAGCTTAATATTCCAGCCTCCATTTGGCTTCCTATTATTTCAACCATCCATTATTTTGGGATTGCTTTATTATTTTATTATTAAATAATTTTATATTTAATTTTAAATTGTGTAACTCCCTTTTTTTTTTATTGACAAGGAATCTATTTTAAATTGATTTCTAAATATAAATTTCATTTGTAACTCCTATCAAATTTATTTTCTATTTCTATTTGTTAATAATTATGATTTCCAAATTACATTACATGTTTTAATTTGGCTTTTAATATTTATGTGAATGCCAAATGAAATTTTCTATTTTAAATTAATTTTTAAAAATAAATTCTATTTTTAACTCCCATCAAATTTGTTTTCTATTTAAATTTGTTAATAATAATGATTGCCAAATTACATTACATATTTTTAATTGGTTTTTAACATTTTTGAGAATGAGAAATGACATTTGCTATTTTAATTTGATTTTTAAAAGTGAATTTCATTTATAACTCTCATCAAATCTTTTTTCCTTACATGGATGATTCCTTGAAATATTCTCATGTTGGGAATTGTTGCTCCCATTGTATATGCCTCTCGGCATAATAACATTAACACTTTGTCTTAGCTAGGGAGGAATCTTTCTTGATAACTTCTAGTTCCTTCTCTTGATTCTATCTTTAGCACTCCCTTTTAAGTAGGGAGGAATTCATTTTTGGTTGTCACAATGAATACATCCATATTTGAAGAAGGTATTGCTCTATGTATTATCAACCAATATGACATAAATATCACTTTACGTGATATCCACCATTATGATATTTACTATTATGGCTATCCATAAAAATCATTTTATGTGATATCCAACATTATGGTTTAATGTTTGAGGAGGTTCTTGCTCCTTCTCCTGCCCTAGTACTGGAAGTTCCTCCCGGTCCTGTTGGGTGCCAGGACCCTTTTCCTGGCCCTGGCCCTGTCCTTTCTGCAGGGGGCCAATTGGCTATGGGCTCTTCTAGGATGAATGTTGGTGTTTCGGATCCCCCTGGGCTTCATTGTTTGGTTTGATCTGGGGATTGGATTGTTGAGGCAACTAAGGTGGAGGATGGTTGGACTGCGGTTAAAAAAAAGAACACTAGATCATCTGCTCCTCCTTTAGATATGAACCTTAGATCGTGCAAGGGTGGCTCGAAATCAAAGGGCAAATCGTGATATATCTGGATTTGCCCCCTTGCTGGATTGTTTCTTTTGGTTGGTGATAGGATTTTTGTCACCTTGGTTACCCTATGTTTCGAGGGGTGACCAATTCTGCTTTTGTTTGTTGTATCTTTGTTTCTAAGTTTATTGAATATCTTTAGTCTTGTACAGGATTTCAGGCACCCTTCAAAATCTATTTATCTAATCAAAAACATTATGGTTTAAATAGAAATATCACTTCACATGATATTCACCATTGTGCCTATCCTACCTCAAGTTATCCACCATTATGGATTTTAGATATCTCCACATGTGATTTCCACCATTATGGTTTATCTGTGGATGCCATCTCATGTGGTATCCACCAATATGGCTATCCATAAACATTACTTCATGAGATAGCAACCATCATTGTGATATTGTCACTTCACAAAGATGGTAAAATGCACAAGTGTTTTCTCATGTGAGATCATCACCTCACAAAGATATTTACCACACAAGTATAAGAAAATCACCATAGACTCTTTCATGTGGTGTAGTCATGACGTTACATACATAAAATTTGCCATGAACCATATGAGAGGGTGGATCCACTATAGCCACCTTGAGAGGGTGGAACAAGAGTTTTCACCTCTAACTTCTCCCTTGCAAAGGAGAATGCATTAACAAGGGATCACACCTCAAACTTATTCCTCACAGAGAAAAACACTCATTAACAAGGGATTGCACTTTGAACTTCTCCCTTGTAGAGAACTCATTAAACAGATCTTCATAATGATGTGGCTTTCTTTGAAATATATATCAACTATTTGACCACCTCATCCAAGGTTGATTATGATAAAATGTCATACTCCCTTCGAATTTGATATCTACCTTCTAACCTCCTCATGCAAGGTTGCCTTTGATGATTGGCATACTTCCTCTAAATTTGATATCAGCCTTACAACCTCCTCGTCTAACAAGTATCCATCTATCCAGAAATATCATGGCCTAGATGTTTGCATAAAGCCTTTCTGGCCAACATACATGGAGCTTTATCCCCATGAGTCATAGTCCTTTGATTGCTATAGTTTCCAATCAGTAGACAACCCATCTTGCATGGCCTACTCCCTCTCATTGAAAAAGCCTTCTTGTCTTGACTTTTCTTTGTAATCCTTGATGCTAGTTATAATATACTTAAACATCTACCATTAAATAACGACTAGTTTTCAAGAAAAAAAATCAAGATTTAAATTAAGAACAAGAAAATTCTACGACATATTTAAAAAAATATAATCTATGCATTTCAAAAGAACAATTTACTTTACAACTAAGAACAGAAGAAAACAATGTATACATTTTTAAAAAATTACTAAAGGGAAATGTTGTACAAGACAAATAAGGACGAGTCTTACTAGAACTTGGAGTTGCAGAATGATTTTGAAGACTTGGTTGAAGACACCATGCAAGGAAAAAATATCAATGGGGCGTTTATCCACCCAACCATGGATCGTAGCTTGATCACCCTTGCCCGCTTCATTCTTGAAGTGAACCCAGCCTTCCACAAGGGATGGTGAATGGTGGTGCCAAATATCTGGGATCAAGTGTAAGAAGACCTACAATTAGTCGGTTGTACCCTATCTAGCTGTCTGCAAACTTAGTATGACTCTTGACTACAATTGTATCCTGTGATCTTAATCTGACTGTCATCTAATTTGTGCACCTTGGCCAAGGATTTGATTAAATTAGAGCCAACATCTCACCCTTCCCACTTGAATCTCAGTTTTGTTATTCTTTCCTCTAGTTATGTTCGTGAAGTAAGTCCACACTAAACCTTCTAAATTTTCCTTGTTTCAGTTTCTCATCCAGTTTTGGTTAAAATCTGTCTAGCTTGGTCTCGTGTCTAACACTAATGACTATAGATATAATATTATAAATTATCAATTCCTGCTGATTGAGTGGTTCTCACTGTTTCTATTTTTAAATTTTTATTAAACAGAATTATGAGACATTCCATCCTCTACCTAGATTGTTCAATCAAGGTTGCTCCTTATGCACGTATACTAAACAGCTTCGTGTATTCCTACATATTCAAGCAATATTTCTTGTATTTCCTACAACGGGGACTCTCTTCCAGTGTTGTGCTATACTTATGTATGAATAATATAAAACAATTGAATAACAGACCGGATGTAAGATGTTATCTTATTTTTTTCTTTTTTGTTTACCAAATTTTTGTTAAAAAATATAGAAAAGGATAACATTGATTTCTTTGGTTTCACAGACCTTAACCGAAATCAGAAAGCGAGTTTTGCTCAAGTTAAGTTCCACATTTATGTATCATTACAACATTCCTAACCTTTATTAGGATCTGAGGATAAAGATTTATGAAACACTTGTAAAGGATTAATGATAACTTGCCTATCTTTTATATTTAGCTCTTGTCAGGTTTGTCTTCTTATTAACACCATGTACTGCAAAAATGTAGATAGATTCCAAGTACTGAATCAGAATTTTTCCAGGTTAAAAGAAAGCTACTGGTTTCCTATCTCTTTTAGTTCTGGAATACCAAATTGCTTTTTCGGACAAATTTTTTCTAAAAAAGGTTTCCTTTTAAAACTAGGTAACTCCTATCTACGAATATACTCATTTAGTTTTATCTCCCTGGCTACAACATATATTAGTTCATGAGAAATCTAGAACTTTCTCTCACCGAGCCGGTATGCACACAACAGAGATTATCAAGTATTATCTAAATTTCTCTTTTTGATTAACATCAGCTAGATCTCAACTCAGTCCTCTCTTCTTCTTATTGGAGTCCATAAAGAGGCAATACATACTATCCTAAGACTAACACTCTATTTGAAATAAGGATTAAATTGTGATATTGCTATCAGGATTTAACTGTGTAGTTTTTTAGTCAAACTCATTGACCCATGTTTCATGAGTTGTTATTCACACAAATCCATCTCTCCTGAGAATAAATGGAAAGCACTCATTGGATCTAGGTGATGTTCATAAAGGTGAAGCACTGGGACTTCTTGAGACCCATCCTAGTACTAATCCTTGAGTAGGAGTGGTACTAGGATGGGTGACCTCCCAAGAAGTCTCGGGGCTTCACCTTGTGAGCATCACCTAGATCCTATGAGTGCTAAGTGTTCCATTTATTCTCATGAGGGATGGATTTTTGTGAATCACTACTCGTGAAAGGAAACCCACAATATTTTATAGTTGATACCAAAAGGAAACCCTAAGTAAATTAACAAATGCCCTCCCAAGCTGTGAGAAAACTCAAGGAGGCTGCCATACAATAACTAAAAAACTCTTCTTTTCTTTCTCCCATGCAAGGAAATGATCTCTATTCTTTTTTCAACTATGAATTTTCTACTCTTCCGCTGATCTCCTCTAACAAGAGCACATGCAAAGGTTTCCATGTCATTGGATGCTAAGAGATTGTCCTTCTAATCCGACACTCTCCATTGTGATCTTTCAACTATATTCCATTCCTCTTCTTGCCCATGCAAATTTCACTACCCATCCAAATCAATTACAATCTTTTGATCAATGAAATGGCTTCCTTGTCAAAAATGAAGGATTTCAAAAACACGCTAGAGATTAGGAGATATTCTATGTTGAAATGGAGTTAAATTATACATGTTTTTATTCATCGCCCTTAAACATCACACACTAACGAAGAAATTAAGCTTGGAAAAATAAGTCAACTTTGACTATTTAACACTTTTCGCCTAGGAATCAAGCCTTAGTTTGTGATGTTTAAGCCATCTGGTTTTAATAATAATGCCAAGAATTGATAATTAATAAATTATATTATAATGTAGTTTTTAAAAAAATTATTTAATTGCTTTCCCATGTGAATAAGACTTAATAGATAAAGTTGAAATGGAGGGATATAAATTATCTATAAAGATATATAATATTAATAATTATTCCTCAATCATCAAGGTCGAGAAGGGTAGAGAACGAACAAAAGGATTGATAAACAAATTTTAAGTTTACTTAGTATAAGGAAGATAGTAATAATTGATCCTAAAACTTAATGCCCTTAGAGACAATAATTATCGATCCTAAAACCTAATGCTCTTAGCCACCAAAGTTGCACTAACTTTATTATGTCAGATCTTACCAACCCTTGAATTTGTCTTTAGACACAGCCATTCAAAATCCCCCTTTCTTGGTGATACCTTCTCCCTTCCATAATGGCTAGGATACTCTTGCGTCCAATTCCAAAACAAGTAGTTAAACCAATCATAATTTTAGAAATCATTATTAACTTTGGTCTTACATCAATATTTACTTCTACTCAATAAGGACTATTTCCAACATTAATTAGATCATTTAGATCATATATTTCACAATTCATAAGCAATAAATAATTTACTCTCTTAACATTCATATAATAAAATCACTATTTTTATCCAAAACCATTTAGGGCACAAAATAAAGCCATTGTTTGCAATTAAATTACTCTCTAGGACACAATTTGAAAAAATGCCAGTTTAATTACTAAACCACTTAGGGCATAAAACCATTGTTTAAGCATAAGTAAAACCACTTGGGGCACATTTACAAGACAACTATTAAATGAAAGAGATGACCATTAGGGAAAAAATAATATGTGAAGAGATATAGTAGTTCAAAAAGGGGCGTGACACTAGCATCGCCTATATAGAGGCTTCAAGAATATTCCTTATACATCATGCTTCTTTTCTTGCAAAATCCATCACTGGGGACCAAGTAAAAGAACAAGGAAAACAACTCTTACAGTACATACATGATTACAGATAAGAGACTGACTGCCAAAAGCAAATAAAAGTAATACTCAATAAATAATAAAAGCTACATATCTCATTATTTAGGAGAAAATGTTTGTCAATATCCTTCCTGATGCAAGTTAATCCAATGAAGGTGTTGCCACCTAGTTATGAAAGACCCTAACGATGTTATAAACCTTCATCAAACTAGTTTTCACAAACATCATTTTGGTAGTGGGCCAACATCTATTGCGAGGTTTGTGATATATCTTAGTCACCTCCTATGCATTCTATAAGTCTAGTGGTTGTATCAAACAATGACAGGTTAATCTTTTAGTGCAATGACAACCCTAGCTTCTAACAAGTGGTATCAGAGCTTGGTCACAAGTTTGAATCCATATAAGCTTAGACAACTAGTGTTAGGAGGGGGATTTTTGGTAGTGGAACAACATCCCTTGTGAGTTTACAACATGGCTTAACTGCCTCTTTTGGATTCTATAAGTCTAGTGGTTGTATTGGGCATTGACATGTCAATTTTTTGGTGCATCGAAAACCCTAGCTTCTAACACATCCTCCACCACATATGAGTGTTAATGTATCTTAAGGAAAGAAAAAAAACTAGTTGATCCCTTAATCATTATCATGACAAATTAAGATAGGTCTGCAAACCTTTAAGACATCCTCCATCACATATGAGTATTGATGTCTTAAGGCAATAAAAAAAACTAGTCGAACCTTAGATCCTTCCCATGACAACTTAAGGCAGATCATCAAACCTTTACAAATTGATTGAAATATTAAATGTCATTCATAAGTAACCCTAAATCCAATAATCCATGCATAGATCCAAATTAGTGAATTTTAATAGATCACCAAACCAAATATGACACAACCCATGCTCAGTCCAATGCAAATGGTGGCTAGTAAAAATAATGTAGCAACCAGTAATATAAAAAAAAACATAGCATGACCATGCAATTACATTATACCTTGCACTTAGCAAACTATTTGTGGCCCAGAATATCTCCCCATCATGGTAGTGAAAAATTCATTCACCAAATGATGGTCATGTCAAACTAAGGACTCAATGCCAAGGAAATGGAAGTCACACCTAGTTTAGAACAGATCACGCGAAGTACTTAACTCTTTAAACCACATAGATAAGACAAACATTGTGTTAGAAATAAGTAATGTTGGGGGAGGTGGGGGAGGGTTTGAGGGGGGTGGGGGGTAATTGCTGTTAATCAATGTTCCACAAACACTTGCCCAACTATGGATATCATTAACAATCTTTAAATTTTCATAGATGATCAAACTGAAAAATATATAGAAACATAACATAATAAAAATCATAACACCATTATTTGTAACTAGGGCAACCCTAGCCAAGGGAAAACTTTTCTGGGTATGGTACCCACAAAATGATCCACTAATGAAAAGTATCTTGTGAAAGATATTAAGAAGCTATTAGGAGTCTATTACATATGTACAGTTTATATTGCCTTGTTAAAGCCTCAACCCTATTAGGATTTGTGATTACAATACAAAGTGCAAGATGAACCCACTTCCCAAACATGCATATACAACTATACTTAACTATCTATAGAGATAGATACAAAAACTTTTTGATTGCTACTGATATCTTCAACATCTAATCAGTCCTTGTGGTTTCTATTTACAAAACAATCATACAACTGTTATGTTTTTCTATGTGCATCAAATTCACATCTATATCAATCATACAAAGTGCACAAATAAACATTATATAATTATAATACAATGTCACACTTCACTAAACAAAAGGATAAGTCCTTTATACCAAAATCTTTAATCCAGTCAGCCTTGTGCTACCTTGTACATTATCAAATCTTTAAATTAGGTTATTCCACTTGTGGTTTAACATCTAGGATGTTGTCCCAACCTTGTTAAGTAATTATTTTGCAAGAAAACATAATTCCTTAACCAAAATACCAATACTCTGATGTTTACCATGTTTCATCATGTCAAATTTATCTCTAGTAAACTACCCATAACTTATCCAAAACATTTCTTTCCATGAGCTTACACATGTGTACTATGGTGTATATACTTCCATCCTCTAAGCTCACATAACTTCATGTGCTTCCAGTGAATCTCACTGAACAAAATAAGTTGCTTGTAGTCTGCATTCTTTCTTTATACTTAGTCAATTTTCTAAGTATAATTCCATCAAAAATAAGCATAACTTATGCCCTATCAAAATGAATGATATGTTTCCATTAATAACAACCCTATCAACTTCCCTTAGCCAAATTGTGAATAGACAACCCCTTTGACATTGATGGAAACATGTGGAAAATTTGGCTAAGTATGACATATCTTCAAAATTACAAAAACTCATGGCCTTGTGAAAACATACGAAATTGTGGATCATTCAAATTTATACCATCATTATTATTTATGTGCTTCCCCTTATATTATATACTCTATCTAGCTTATGTCTCCCTCTTACAAAATGTATATGTAATGTATGCTTACAATTTTGTTTTTACCCATCACTCGCCCTTTGACATCAATAACAATGGTGACTCAAAAATTATGTGCATGCCAAAATTTTGGTGCCTTCTTCTTCTACTTCAATGTTGAGTGTGTGTCAAGAGTGTGATGTTGTCAGAAAAAATTGTCTTCAATTGTTTAAATTCTTCATTCCATGAAGTTTTAACTACTTCAACAATACTAATAACTCCACACAATCCATAGGCTGCCAATTAAGTTGCATCAAGGTTAGTATAATAAAACTTCTCGTAAGATGATTTTTCTTCCAAAAGTGTGTCCAAATGGATTTTTTATAAAATCCATCTTTGGTGTCAAATTATCTATAAGTAGATTGAATCTTTTCAGTACTATTCCCTTATCATGTTCCAACATTCTAAGTTCATCATTTACTTTGCTGACCTTTTGATTTGGCTCAATGAATTTCATGTCATTATTCTTCAAATTGTAAGACCCCTCCTCATATGTACTTATTTAAATATGATTTTTCTCCATTAAATCCTTTATAGGAGATTTGAATGAATAAATAAGCATGACAAGGCAATGGTACGAAGAAATGTTGTTGTTCTTGCTAGAAGACATGTAGAGGACATCAAGATAAACTACAACTATCTCACATATAATTATTATGATGTTGAATATGAATTAAAATTTTATGGTTTAGGTATCCTAATAGAAATTAAGATCATTTGATACATTCATGTTTTAATACTCTGCGATTCGAGACTTACTACATTATCACGACTGTTTAAACATTAATTTGCACTAATGATGATACAAGGTGTTTCACCATATGATGACAATGTTAATTATGGTACCTTCATGATTAGGTTATATGCATTAAAATAATTTAGTATACCTTATTGATGATGTTATGATGTTTGGGTATACGTATGCATTACGATGAGTATTTCAGTATTTTTTAACTGATGAATATGTTGTGATAATTCAATTATGAGATTAGTGATGATCAAATATGTGTGAAAAATGAGAAAAAGGTTATTTAAATGAAAGTTTAATATTTTGATCAATGTGATTATGAAAATTTGGTTTAAATATATGAATGTGATGTTATCAAACTACTGATATTTGAATTGAGTGTGCAGGGTAATTAACCATGAAATTTATTGGAGAATTAGTAATTGATTCTATGTGCAAACTGTAAGACTAAGGTTAAATCCAATAAAGTGATTTGAACCTCATTGTCACATTTCTTATTTGTATCATAATCTAAATGTGTGTGTATCAATCTGTAGATTGTGACATGTCAAATGTTATGTAAAAGTAAATCTTATGGTGTCACTTGACACTCATTATATGCATACGTGTATCGACATGTCAAATTAGAGTTAGCAGACTAACCCATTAATTGGATATTGGTTAGTTAGTAACCTATATTAATTACCCTAATTAAGGCTTAGTGGAAAGGTTACATTCTAGGGTTTTAAAAGATCAAATATTTCAAGCCAATTATATAGGTCCTCAAATAATCCTAGAGTCCAAATTTAATGTGATCCAATTGCCCAAGGGGTATGTGTATGGGTTGGGAACCTTTTCCACCCTTCTAGAACTTCCTAATAGCATTTATGACCCTTAAAATATCCCAATTTTCACTTTATGCAAAAATGGACCATCTCCATGAGTCAAGTTTACACTTCTCCTAAAAGGTTGTCTTGATGGTAGGAACAAGAGGAATACCATAGAAGACTTAAGTCAAGCATGGAGTTACTGCCATTTAGGGTGGGTGAGTTTAGAAGCCTATTTATTGGCTTTTTTGAGAGTTGAAGGTTGTTCACCCATTCTCTACATTTGGAGAAAGTCAAGCTTGGAATTGAAGAGGAAGAAGGATTTAGTGCATCTCAAAACTCCATTTCCATAACCTTTTTGAAGGTAGGATTCTTCAAGGTCATGTTCTTCAAGCATTGTTCATTACTTGCTTATGTAAATCTCTTGCATGTGTTTATTTCATGTTTGTTTTATAACATGTGAGGGATGGGTATTTGAGGGTTTTCTATTTTCCTCCTTTCATGTTTTTCCTTTAGGTTTTGTTTGGAAATATGTGAAGGGTGTGGTGACATTACTCACCCTTGGATAGGGAAGAAGTAACCATGTATGGGAGAATGGATTTAGTTGGATTCTATGTGAGTGCATAGTCTCTTCTCATGATGAGGAGAGGGAGAAAGTAAGGTGTTATGGGTCCTTGCTGTCAATACAAACTGATTGTGTTTTGGGAAATAAGGAGAGAAAGAATGGAAGTTAATTGTGATTTGTTAGCCTTGGAAGAGGCATATGATTTGTGTTCATGATTGACATCTCCTACATGGAAAAATCCACCTTCTTCCTTGTCTTGGTTAAATATGGAACCTGTTGTGCATACTTGGGATGGAATTGGTTTGTTGAGTGGCTCATTTTGATTATTTTGATTTGTCACTCGGTCTATTATCAGTTCTCCTAAGCTCAAGGTAGGGCCTCACATTGAGGCCTTCGTTGGGAGGTGAGCTCTCCATGGTTATGATCAATCTTATTTGTAGGTTTGTGGATCCTTGTTGGATAGCTTAGGAGTCCTTGAACCTCCTATTGGAGTTTTGTGAAGAAAAGAGTTCAAGATAGTTTTTGGATGAAAATTGTTGTTGGAGAGTCCTCCATTTCATATCCTTGTTTTTGTGTAATTATTGAGTGGAATGAGTATATTTCTATTCCATTTATAGATCTCATTACATTGTATGTATCATTAAGTTGGAATAAAAAGGTATTTTGTTGATATCATTGATTAAATTATCTTGTGTGGATCTCTCCCTTGTGTTGTAGTAGAAGTGAAGAAAAGGTTAAATGAGGTTATTATGGAAGTTAATGATATGGTATTGATGTTTAAAATTTCCATTCTATTGGAATCTATGGTGCATGAGATGAAAAAGTTCCAAATAAATTGGTAGTAAAGTAAGATCTATCAAGAGAAACAAAATTAATATTGAAATATAGTTTTCAACATAGTGGGGAATTTAGATTATGATGAAATGATACTAGTAAGGAGATCACACCACTAAGCCTTGTTAAAATAGTATTCTTTTCATGTCAATAATGTGCTTGATTTAGCTATCAAATTTAAAAGAATTCATAAATTGAAGAAATGGATATCATGTATGTGGAGTTACTTACTTATAGTCTTAACCATTAGATTAAATTGGATTCAGTAGACACATTAAAGAAGGTGTATGGTAATATCTAATAAGAAATTGCAATACTAAAATAGAATCCCACTAAATTGATATATAACATTGGTACTAAAAATAATATAAAGCAAGGAGTAAACAAGAATTGTGAAAATCCATACTTTTCTAGGAAAGCATATTAGTTCTCTAGAAAATGTATGAAAAACAATTAATTCATCCTCAAATTTTCCCTTGCAATAGAGAAAATTCTTCCTAAAGATTTCTATCTTGAAAATAAAAATGGTTATATAAAATAGATAGATAATAAAAGACCTTTTAAAAAAAATCATCACCACCATATAAACATTAGTATAAGAAAGGGCTAGTGGGATGTGTGGATGTGACCCACCTAAGAGGTGGGACCATGTAGTGCCTCTCGTGTTTGTAGTATTTACCTTGTTTATTTTGATTTGATGGATACTTGTACTCATGTTATTATTTTTGCATTTGAGATGATCCAAGGGTCAGATATTATACCTTGATTTCAGTATCATAGATGCTATACTACTATGCTATGTGATTGATCATTTTTACATGTTGATGCCATTTTGAGATGACAGTATGTTTTATGATGATATATGGTTATTTGGTATTTGGACATATTGTTGATTATGTTATATGTGATGAATTTAATGCTAGGGCTATTTACTTCTTTCTTGCTTCATTATGCTTTATGCAAATGTGAGTGATGTAAATGGATTATTTCAATATAATTGAATAAATGGTCAAATTAGGTGATTTAATGTATTTATCACTTCAGCTATTATATTATATGCAATTACACTTGATCATGTGTTTTAGTGTGCAAGATTTATATTCATGGCAATGGCATATGGAGTTAGTGATTTAGACATTCATATTTTACCAATGTTGTCCCTATATGGGTGATACATATTATTTAATTGTTAAATTAAAACTTTCGATGATTTGATTAATCCAAAATCATTTTAATTATGTAACTAGACCAATGAAAGTGTCTGTGCATTTAGTGGTTTGCATTGTCACGAAAGTTATTAGGGGAATTTTAGTGATTTTGGGTTTTCAGGCTTTAAATTTTATTGAATTTAATTTCTGGCAGCTTTGCAATAGATGAATTCCAATTACTTTGAATAGCCGATTTTCGTTTGGGCTAATTTGGGATTAGACTAATTCTACTGGTTATTTTCTCTATTTGATTATTCACTCAAAATGTGGATAAGTATTGAAAGAGGAAATTAATTCCTCACTTCTCACTTTTGGAAATTGAGAATTTAAGAGCTTTTTCCAAAATCCTCTTCTGGAGGATTACGTTTTTGTTTGTTGTGAGAGTTGTAGGCATGGGATCTTCATGAGGTTAGTCTTGTTGGATCTAGCTCATGGACACCTTGGTTTGCCATGATTTCTGATAGCTTTTATGTGTTAATTATTTTATTGTGTAGTTTCCTGTTTCTGCCCCTTTTTCTATTAGGTAGGGCTCTGACATTTTTGTGTTTCAGCTTTGTTTTAGGTTATGTTTTAGGTAGATGTTTGCTAGGAGGCTAAGAGCTAGTGTTCTCCTCTATTTTGTTTGTTGGTTTTGCCCGGCTGGCTGGGTATGAATATTTTTCAAGTTTTCAAGATGTGGGTTTGGGGTTTCACACTATTATGTTGGTCATTTGTGCATATGGTGTGCGAACCTTATTTTTATTGGATTTTCATGGCTTTTGTGCCCTAAGACCAAATAGATTTTATTTTCAAAGTTTTTCAATTTTGGAGTTTTTACATAGTTTTGTTTGCTACCCTATTTTCTCGAGTTTTCTTGGCATGTTGTTGGTCATGGACTTGGATTATCTGTAGGATGTCAGCTAGGCCATTGTTACACTTATGTTGCATTGTGATGCATGCCCATTCATCCTCCCTAGTCTATTTTTAGTTGAGTGTTTTATTTGCATTGTATTCTCATCTAGTCCTTGTGTTATGACCTTTGTGGTGGTGGTGTGCCACACACAAGAACATACATGTGCATTTCAAGTGACTTGTGAGGCCCGATCTTTTGTGGTACTTCCAAGATTTAAGATCATTTGGGTTTGGGTTGGGAATATGCATGCCTATGAGCACTCATCATTGGATGAGAATGAGTAGGGTAGGGTAGCATATGGAGTGGATTTCTATCTCATAGCCTAGTGATCATTGAGATCAGAGGGTTGGTAGAGGAATTGCACTTGAGTTTTGTTATTCTTGTACATTGCAATGTTTCTTATGTACTATGATGTTGCTTTTAGTATGTTTCTTTTACTACTACGTATTAGATGGTTAGATGTAGTTTCTTCTTGTAGTTATATTGTTCAAGTATGTATGCCTTGATTTTGGATTTGATATTTGTTGTTGTGGAGGTTCTGACTCATTTTTTTATTCAATAGTTTTTCTTTGGAGTGTTTCTTGCTTTTCTGGGTGACAAAGTGTTAGCATTGGGCGATACTTATAAAGTATCATATGCCCAAAGAAGAAGAATTGTGTGATATTAGAAAGTATCACACACACTTAGGAAAACTATTGCATGATACTTGAATTACATAGCCTTTGAGGAACCATCATATGATACTGGTAAAGTATCACATGACCTTTGGAGAAGTGTCACCGAGACCTTAAAAGTATTGCATGGCCTCTTGAGAAAGGTCATAAGATATTGGAAACTATCGCACAATGTTGCATGAAAGTGTCACCTAGGTCTTAGGAAATCCTGTTTGGGTGAATAGTGGGCACTTTTCAATTTGTCCAAAAGTTTTTAAGAGGTTTTTTGGTTACCCTCTATGGTGTCCTTGAATCCCTTGGTTTTGGATTTTGAATTTGAAATGTTTTGAATTTTAAATTGCTTACATTCTTCCGTGGATTGTCACTTTGGTTAGTAGTAGTGTTTGGAGATCCATTGGTGATTGGATGTTTGTTTGGTCTTCTATTGTGATCTTTATGATCCTCGTATGTTGATTGTCATGTGCATTCATACTTGTTTTTGAATTATTATTTTAATCTTGGCTTGTATTGAATCCTTGTTCCAAGGATCTCCAGGCAAAGCATTACATCTGGTATTAGAGCCCATGCTGTAACATTGGGATCTATGTGTTATGCTTCCACTATGTTATCATTTTCAGTGTGTGTATTGTTATCTTATGTTTGATATTGTGATATCTTGTTGGTTCATGATTTTGACTCTTATGGTTGTGATGTATACTTCTGACGCTTATCCTTTGATCCCTTAGTGATGCCTCTTGCATGTAGAC
Source organism: Cupressus sempervirens (assembly GCA_028749045.1). Taxonomy (NCBI): domain Eukaryota; kingdom Viridiplantae; phylum Streptophyta; class Pinopsida; order Cupressales; family Cupressaceae; genus Cupressus; species Cupressus sempervirens. Next base: position 727,432,486 of record CM053785.1, read on the forward strand.
CTAGTAGTTAGAGTGGTAATCAACAAAATAGCTATGAAGAAGAACACCAGGAAGAGGAATGTTAGGATGGTGAGGGAGAATAAGGTAATAATGACTAGAATGGCATTGGGATATTGATGCCAGTGCTATAGGATATTCTTTCCCAGTTGGGCCCTTGTGTGTAGGGATGCTAACAAGATCAGGATTGGGAAGAGGGATCTCATCATGGAGATTCCCACATGTTAGATCATAGGGAAGAGGAAGAGCATGACCACAAGTGAGAACATTCTCATACACCACCTAGTGGTAGAGGGCATCGATGGGGAGGTTATGGTTAGAATGATGATGACTTCACTTAGGTGGAGATGATGTAAGCATTTTAAAGGTCCAAACTACCACTATTTGATGGTCATGGGACAAGGCTCAAGGCTAAGACCTAGTTACTAGACATGAGGCGTTGCTTCTTATTATTACCTTATGAAAGAAATGTGAAGTCTTGTTGTGTGATTATACAGTTGAGGGACCATGCATCTATTTGGTGGGATATGGAGAGTGAGAAGTTCTATATTTATGTGGCAGAGCTCACTTTGGAAATCTTTGAAGAGAGGTTTAGTGATAAATTCCTATCTCCATAGTACCGTGAGGCTTGTACTGACAAGTTCCATGAGCTTAAGCAAGGGAATATGATAGTGGATTAGTATGAGAAATAGTTTCTTAGGTTGAGGTAGTACTCGAGCCATCATCATGATGAGGCACTCCTCACTCAACATTTCGTTAGAGGCCTTAGGGACTCTATCATTGGAGATGTTCATATTCACCAACCTAGGATGCTTGCACTTGCCATAAAGAAGGCAAGAATTCTTGAGAGAAATGTGACTAGAGGGTTCAGCAGTAAATCAGGTTCTCTAAACCAAAGTGCACAGAACTCAAGGAAAGATGCTTAATTTACTCAGTACTTAGAGAAGGGCTAGGGCCAGTCATAAACCTCTCAGGGTGGTTATCACTATGAATTAAGAAGGGTTTTTGGAACAAGGGTGGATAGTCTTTAGGTACCTCTAGAAAGAAGGGAGAGGACCAAAGTCATGGGTAGAAATCCTAGCAAGATTGCCCTCCTTAGAGTAGTCAACAGAACTCTAGCAAGGGTAATGCACCATACTCTAATGCTACTCATTGTGGTTGTGGAAATGTTTGTAACTATCTAAGAAATTGCTATTCTTGTGGCCAGCCTAACCATGAAGCCTTCAAATGTCCTATTAAACCATCTACAGGATCTAGTAGAGCTATAGCTAGATCAGAGCCTATTATGGGATATTGGTGAAGGAGTCATCAAGTCTTTGCAACAGTTGATAACCATCAAGTTGAGTATCAAGGTACGGTAGTTGAGGCTATAGGTATATTACAAGATATTTCATCTTTAGTGTTATTTGACTCTAGTGCTTTAGATTCTTTTATTTCACCATCTCTTATTCAATAATGTGGGCTAGCAAGAGCACATTAGGTCAATAGGTGGTAGATTGAGTTGGTCACGTGTTCCAAAGTGGTTGTAGACTCCTTGGTCAGTGGTTCTAGTTTGAATTTGGATACCTTCATCACCACAATGGATCTTCATATCTTACCTCTAGGATCATAGAACATTGTGTTGGGCATGGATTGGTTAGCCGCCCATCAGGAGAATATAGATTGCCATTGTAAGTTAGTATAATGTGATGATGACACAAGTGGGTAGGTGGAACTGTTAGGAGTCCAAAGACCAGTTTCACTTCGGATGATCTTAGCTAATCAACTAAAGTAGAGTGTGCAGAAGGGATGTCAATTGTTCATTGTTTTTGCTAGTGATCTAGAGGAATCCGAGAGTCGTATAATGATGCTTGATTATCACCCACTCCTTTGTGAGTATGCTGATGTGTTTCCTTATGAGATACCCAGTATGCCAATGTAGAGTGACATTAATTTTTAGATTGATTTGGTACTAGGAGCAGAGCTAATTTCACAAGCTCTATACCACATGACTACTTAGGAGCTAAGTGAACTTTGATTGTAGTTGGAGGAATTTTTGGCCAAGGGCCCTATTCATCCTAGTGTATCCTTGTGGGGTGCACCAGTCATCTTTTTGAAAAAGAAAGATGGTTCATTGCATTTATGCATTGACTACTGGTAGTTGAATAAGGTAGTAGTGAAGAACCAGTATTCTTTGCAGATGATAGATGACTTGTTTGATCAAATAAAGGGAGCACAAGTGTTCTCAAAGAATGATCTTAAGTCGAGATACCATCAACTTCATATCCAAGAGGGTGACATTCATCGAACAACTTTTCGTACATGGTATGGACATTATGAGTTCATGGTTGTACCCTTTGGGTTAACCAATGTGCCACCAATATTTATGAGTTTGATAAATGGAGTATTTTGTACATACCTTGATTTTTGTGTCATTGTATTCTTGGATGACATATTGATCTATTTGAAGACTATTGAGGAACATGAGGTCCATTTACACTAGGTATTGTAGTGCTTGAGAGATCATCAGTTGTATGTTAACTTGGGTAAGTGTGGATTCTTCCAGTCAGAGGTAAAGTATTTGGGGCATATCATCACTAGTGATGGTATTACAATAGATCTGGAGAAAATTTGAGCTATCATGGATTGTTTGGTACTGATTAATGTATTAGAAGTTTGTATTTTCATGGGATTGGCAGGTTACTACCGTCGCTTCATGAAGGATTTCTCATGAGTAGCTCATCCCATCACTTCTCTTTAGCAGAAAGGGAAGAAGTATGTTTGGTCAGATTAGTGTGAGGTTGCTTTTAATGCTCTTAAGGAGTTTTTGACCAGTGCACCAGTCCTTCTAGTGCCTAATCCTCTAGGTGATTTCATGTTTTGCACAAATTCTTTGTTGGAAGGTGTGGGTGAGGTGTTGATGCAAGATGGTCAAGTGATTGCATATGAGTCTAGAAAACTCAAGGACCATGAGCTTAACTACCCCACTCATGATTTGGAACTTGCACCTATGGTGCATGCTCTTATTCATTGGAGGCATTTCCTTTTGGGACACAGGTTTGAGTTGCATAGCAATCATAGGAGCTTGCAATATATCTTTACTCAGCCAAACTTGAATGCACGACATCTTCGCTGGATGGAGTTCTTGTGTGAATATGACTTTAGTGTTCACTACATTAAAAGGAAGATAATTTCATCGTGGATTCCTTGAGTAAGAGGTGACATGAGATATCAGTGTTGTCATTGGGAGTGGATTTATGAGGCCATATCTTGGAAGCTTTTCCTAGTGACACTTGGTATTAGGAGCTGATGGCAGAGATCGAGTCTAGACATATCCTAGAGGGGATGTTCTCAAGCTATTTTCTTAAGTCTGATGGACTACTACGACACTTGGGGCATATCTATATACCAGTGTTTGGTAATCTTCATACCTTGGTTTTGTTAGAAGCACATCATGCACCATATTTCGCAAATCCTAGTGTCAAGAAGATGCATGCTGATCTTAAACAATTGTACTTTTGGGTAGGGATGAGGCATGTTTTTACTGATTTTGTTGCTTGATCTCTTGAGTGTTAGAGAATGAAGGCAGAGCATCAGCATCTAGCAAGTCTCTTGTAGCTGCATACCATTCTAGAGTGGAACTGAGATATGATATCTATTGATTTCATCACAGGGTTTCCTATGTCATCATGATGACATGATTCTATCATGGTGATAGTGGACAAGTTGTCCAAGGTAGCACATTTTTCACCCATACGGACACCCTACACAACTTCTTCTATAGCGCATGTTTTCTTGGAGGATATTGTGTGCTTTTATGGGATTCCTCATAGGATCATTTCAGATAGAGATCCATTTTTTACTTCAGCATCATGGACATCTCTCCAACATGTTTTGGGTCTACAACTCAATTTTAGTTTGCCTTATCACCCAGAGTTCGATGTTTAAATAGAGAGAGTTAACTAGATTCTGGAGGATATGCTTTGCATGTATGTGATGGACAAGCAGGTGAAGTGGGAGGATTATTTATACCTTGTTGAGTTTTCCTACAACAACGAGTATCATAGTTCTCTTGGCATGTCACCTTTGTAGGCCATGTCATACCCCTTTAAGTTGGGATCATTTAGAGGACTGAGTACTTCTAGGTCTAGATATGCTTCAATATATGGAGCAATAGGTTATTCATATTAGAGAGAATTTGTTTACTACACAGGATAGGCAGAAGAAGTATGCATATGCCCATAGGTTGGATCGTCACTTTTCCATTGGTGATAGGGTGTTTTTGAGAGTGCGTTCAAGGAAGAGCCCCATCCGTTATGGGAAAGGCTCTAATTTGGTGCCACATTTTGTTAGACTATTTGAGATCCTCAAGAGGATTGGTCCTATTGCTTATCAACTAGCATTGCCACCTACCCTATCACACATCCATGAGGAGCTAAGTGAAAGCTAAAAGGAGATGACAAGAGATGATTGAGATAAGAAGTGAGATAAGATGATCATAATTGACTGACACATCCACAAAAGATAAAGAAGAATCTCTCAATACTCAAAATGAAAAGCTAAGCTAGCATGAAGCCTAAAATGAAAGCTACTATGCAAATGTGCAATTGCAAGGGTTGTATAAGTAGGTCCTAGTTTTTATCATAAAGCCTTAATAGGAACATTGGAAGATCATATAATCATCACTAGTATAACTATGAGGATATGAATACATGATCTACATTGGATAGGTATGTGGGAATCCAACCTATGCATCAAAGACATAAAGGTCAAGATGATGGTACAGTCAGGTTGCCTACGTTTAGTATAGAAATATTATGCTAACATCAAGACACAAAATATCAAGATTACCATAAGCACACACTTGTGAAAGTTAGATAATGATGATACATAGAAGATCCTAAGTGTCAAGTGGGACAAGCAAGATGCAAAAGAGACCTCAGATTAACAAGCTATATCCACAAGATGAAAGAAAAGAAAACATGTCCCATGCCCCCAGTACTCTAGTCCATAACATCCTCAGTAGACTATTAGGGATGTATCACTTAGTGAATAAATCATCATAGACAACATACAAAGAAAGTAAGTCAAGAAGTCCTAGCCAGTTTTCAGTTTAAGTGTGTGTGTGAAAGCCACATTACTATCTCCTTAGGAATCAAGTCTTCTAATGAGAAATATTGCAACATCCTAGACTATAGCCAAAGCATCATATAAGTGTTGAGAAACACTCAATGTCAAAAGGCAAAAGTGCTGAAAAATATTATTTGAGAGTTGCCAAAGAAACCTTAATGCAAAAAGAGACCCATGTTAAGCTTAGATAGTTTGTAACCCCTAGATGTAGATAAGAGTTAGTTCCAATCTAGGAAAGGAAAAATGACTTAAGATTGATGGGTTATGAGCACAAAAAGAGATGCTAATAGCCATAGGTGCAACGGCCTCAAGTAGCACATGTTCTTAGGTTTTCACCACTTGGCAGGATTTTTTTAAAAAAATTTAAGGACTTTTCATGATTATATTTTTTTGAGATACTTGATTTTTTTGGTGATACATCAAAGTGCCTAATGCTAAGTTATCACTAAGATGGTCACTTTTTCAGGACATTTTCTTCTTTTAGGATTTTTTCAGCATCAAATATGATTTTTTTGGTTTTTTTCCAGGATCATAAGATATGTGTAAGTGTTGAGTAACAAGAGCACTAAGCATAGAACTTTTTCAAAGGAAGGATGTTGATGGGATTGGGCATTTGTTCTCTTGTAGGTGTAGAAAGCTTATAAGCACCTGAGCCAAAAGAAATAGTGATTATGTAGTGACCCAACCAATTAGGCTCAAAATTGCCCTTATGTTGTCTATTTTGTTGATTCTTCATATTTTCTCTAAGGACAAGATCATCCACTTGTAATTCTCTAGGATGAAATTTCTTATTTTAGCTAGTAGACATTCATTTCTGATAAGCTCTCCTATGATCAAAAGTAGCTTTACAACATTCATCTAGGATTTCAAGGTCTTGCATCCACATAGCTCTATAGTATTAATCATTTATTATCCCTTCCAAGGAAACTTACAAGGAAGGAATCTCAACTTTAAGTGGTAAAATAACCTTAGAACCGTAAACTAGAGGAAAAGGTGTATTCCCAATAGGTGTATGCATGCTAGTCCTATAAGCTCATAGTGTAGGATTGATCCAAAGATGCCATTCTCTCCTAGATTTGTGCACAGTTCTATGCAAAATTTTCAAAAAATTTTTTTTGAAGCCTCAGCTTGATCATTCCCTTGAGGGTAGTAGATAAAGGACCAATGTTGCTTAATTTTGAACTTCTTCCAAAGATTTCTATGGTCATTTTTTAAATGTCCTCCATCATCAGTGACTATAGAGGAGGGAATGCGATAGAGAAAAATAATGTGGTTTAATATAAAGAGAGAAACATGTTTCCCCATAGCAGTCAAAAGTGGAACAACTTCAACCTATTTAGTGAAGTATTATGTAGCAATGATTATAAACTTGTGTCCACTTGAAGATCTAGGATATATTTTTCCAATTCATATCCAAGAGCATGAATCAAATAACCATGTAGCTCACAATTTTTTTAGAACTTAGGATAACACACAACATCTACTTTCATAGTAGGCCAATCGTAACCAACCCTAAACAATTTTTGAGCAAGTGCAATGCCATTAGAGTGAGACCTATAAATGCCATTGTGGACTTCAGATAATGCCCATTCAGACTCATCCATCTCTAACCACCTAAGGAGTGTTCCAACTAGACCCTACCTATACGAGTCACTAGAGATGAGGGTATAATGGGAGGCATTGCGAATGAGTTGGCATTTTTAATTGCAAGTTAGGTTGTTGGGAATAATTTTTTCATAAGGGCAGGAATAAATGGTAGCATAGCAAGAAGAGTCATGACCAAAAATAGTACAAATGACTTGATTATCAGGGGAATAATAGGTGGGGTAATGTAGCTCCTCCACTAGGAATTTAAATCGAGATTTGTGTTCTTGCAACTATAAGTTGGATGCCAAGGTATCCATAGAATTTGCAACATTATTTCCAGCCCTAGGGTTTTTTTGAAAAGTGACAAAGGTGAAGAAATTCCTTAGAGAATCTATAAACTTCTTATATGGAATCAACTTTTCATCCCTTGTTTGATACTCATTATTGATTTAGTTTATGACAAGTTAGGAGTCTCAAAAATATGTAGCTCGGTAATTCTCCATTTAATAGCTAGTTTGATACCATTTAGGAGAGCCTCATATTCTGCTATAATATTTTTGCAAGGGAACAAGATCTTGTAGAAATTAGGATTTGTATAGCCATGAGGTATAATGAAAAAAATACTAGCGCTATCACCATTTTGAGTATGTGATCCATCAAAGAACATTTTCCAAGCTCTTTATGTGATATAAATAATGGATGAATTCGAGAATTCTATCTACATAGGAGCACTATCTTGAAGTAGAAAATTAGCAAGCTGGTCTATGATAGCTTGTCCTTTAATGGCTTTATGTTTGACATAATAAATGTCAAATTCAAAGAGAATCATCATCCATTTATAAATTCTACCCGTAAGTGCAACTTTACTTAGGAGATACTTAAGTGGATCAATTTTGGCAACCAAATGTGTAGTATGAGATATCATTTAGTGCCACAACTTTTGGGATGTAAATACTATGGAAAGACAAGCTTTCTTAATGTTATTGTAATTTATCTCATAAGTAACTAAGGTTTTGTTGATGTAATATATAGCTTGCCCCTTTCCATTCTCATCATGGTATCCTAGTAATTCCCCTAGGGAAGCATTTGTAGCTAAGATGTATAAATTTAGAGGCTTCCCTAGGATAGGTGGCATAGAAATTGGAGGTTTGGCCAAATATTCCTTAATTTGATTGGGACTCTTCTTACTCTTCATTCCACACACATGTAGAGCCCTTGTGAATATTTGTATTGAATGGTTGTGATCTATTAGCTAGATGAGAAATAAAGCTCCTTATAGATTGCATACATCATTGGAGACTTCTTAATTGACTTATGTTTCTAGAAGGTGGCATTTCCATGATAGGTTGTACTTTCTTAGGATCAACTTCAATTCCCTTAGCGGATATGATGTAGCCTAGAATTTTTCTAGAGGTGACACTGAAAGAACATTTGTTAGGATTGAGCCTAAGCTAAAATTGTTCCATACGGTCTAATATCAAACTCCTATCATCCAAATGAGTATTTCTTTGTTTAGACTTAGATAAGGTGTCATCTACATGATCCTCCATGTTTTTATGCATCATATTATGGAAAATGGTTGGCATGGCTCTTTTATAGGTAGGACCATCATTCTTAAGCCCAAATAGCATGACATTGCAGCAAAAGGTAACTCATACAGAAGTGAAAACAATCTTTTCTTGATCTTTGAGAGCTATTTTTATTTGTTTATATCCCAAGAGTCCATCCATCAAGGAATATATTTCATAACATGCAGTCAAGCCCACTATCATATCAATGTTTGGGAGTGGAAAATCATCCTTAGGGAAATCTTTATTTATATCTTGAGAATTAGTACAAACTTAAATGGACTTTTCATGCTTTGAAATAGGTACAATGTTGGATATACATTTAGCATAATCTATAGCTCTTATAAATTTGGCACTTAGGAGCTTCTCTAATTCAACTTTCACCAGTAGGGAAACATGTAGGTGCATTTTCCTTAATTTTTTCTTAACAGGCTTGACACTAGGAGCTATAGAAAGTTGATGCATAATCAAATTAATGTTCAGATCAGGCATGTCTTCATATGTCCAAGCGAAGCTGATTTTCTTTTCACATAAAAAATGAGTGAACTATTATTTTTCTTTAGCCAAAAATAATTGATCTTGATGTATAATATTTGGAGACTCCTACGTGCCAAGGTTGACAAGCTATGTAGGTTCAATCAATACTGATGACCTATCTTAAAAAAAGCTAGGCAGACTACCAAATACTTCAACCTTGGGAACCTCAAAGAGGTTTTCACCCTTAGATACATCTTTATTTTTACCTTTTTCTAGGCTTTGACACCACCACAAAGTGGTTTTATCCATTAGAGTTCCTTTTTTCATTTTCATTTTTAACTTGTGACTAAGATACTTGATATCTAACTCACTCATGTTGACAAATGGCTCGTTGGTGAAAGAGACTACAGGATCAATAACATTTAGATAACAAGAAATCTCGTAGTCATTTTGAATAGATGGTAGTTCAGGTCATTGATTTTGCATAGACCAATCTATGAGATTGGGGTGCATGAGGGATAGAAAGTGGAAGGTTCTAGGTTATTGATATGAAAGGAATCATCTCTAGTGACAAGAGAGTTAGGACCCATAGGGAAATATTTAAAGCCACCCAAATCAAGATAAGACCTAGGAGAATTAGTGTGGTCCACTAAACTAAGTTGAGAGTTCAACTCATCAAAATCTATGAAAAACTTGTCAACTACATCAGTTTGATTAGTATAGGTATGTAAAACATCTATTCCAACTTCATGAGATGTGACAGAAAGAGAATCCCATTCATATTCATTTGAGTCAGAACTTTGATTATGAGCTATAAGGTGAGCAATATTTCCTCTAATCCATTCTCTATTAGGATCCTCTATGTTAGATTCATCAAACTCAAGTTGTCTAAAAGTGGAAGCCTTAGTAGTTAGGTTGCTTGTATTCTCCCCAAAGGATGGAGGTAGAAGGTATGAAATCTTCTTCTAGAATAATATTAGCTATAGGTTAAATCACATTTTTTGAATTACTATTTTGTAGGGTTTCTTCATCATAAATAGGAAGACTTTCATCAACACCATAGCCCAAGCCAGTTGCGTATCTACTTCTACATTCATTGGTATGACTCATGGGTTCAAAAAGAGCATGTTTATTATCATTCAAAGGTCCATGTCTTTCCCATACCTCTTAGGAGAAATGGGTGTAGTAAAAGTAGCCTTATCAACTAGGTCTTCCTCTCTATATATACATTCCCTAAAGACTTGATCTTTGTTCTCATCTTCTAATGGGATTGAGGATTGGACAAATGTGCAATAAATGGTCATAAATGAGAATGAAGGTTTCATGCATTTAGATAGTTTTCCATAAGAGCATGGAGAAATTGGTAATGTAGAAAGAATCTAAGGTGTACTCTCCCATGCCAATTCTCATCATTTTTAACTTTTTCTCATAGTCATCGAGTGAGGATATATCTTTATTAGAATATTTATTATTTTGTACTAGAGACTTATTGTAGTGAGCATGTTTATTGATATAGAATTATCTCTGGGAATCAAAACTTCAGTACCATTAAGGGAGAACTTAATTCATTAATGAAAATTTGGTGGAATAGCTTGCATATCATGTATCCATGATCTTCCTAGAAAAATGTTCTATGTGAATAAGATGTCAAGAACTTGGAATACCACATATTTTTCCATAGAACCAACCTGAATAAGTAGCACAATGAGACCATTGGAGGAGAATTCAACTTCATCATAAGCTTTTATAGTGATCTTTCATTTAGGGTAATTAGAAAATTCATAGAGGTCCAATTGTTGAACAACATTAAAAGAAACAATATTTAACCCTACACAATTGTCTGTCAACACTCGTCTGCCAATAGATTTGAACTTCAATGTGCAATGCAAGGTTATGGGGGTGACTAAGTGCTTTTTCATCTTCTTCCAAAAAAATAAGGTAATGTAGAGTAAAAATGTGATCAACCATAGCTTAGAAATTATCCACATCAATATCAGTAGGGACACTAACTGCATGTAAAACTTTCTCTAGGATCTCCTTGTCTAAACACTAGTACATTTCCCCTTGTTCTTCTACCAAAATTTTTGACCAAAGGCCATATTGCCCTATGATTTCATCTTTTTTTGTTTTTATCCTCATGTTGGTCAAAATTTTGACTAGATTAGGGGTTTATGCTCGAGTTGGTCAAAAAATTTTCCAACTCAAGTTCATAACCAAAAAAGAAAAAAGGTTATCTTAGTTCATGATCGATAAAGCTTTGGTTGTGATATGCTATGTTTCCTTCCCTCCATTGATAGCCTACCCTTTTTTTAGATAAGGCCTAACTTATGAAGAATCAGTTGGTGTGTTCCTTTACTTCTCATGTGTCTTCTTGTCTTTAAAAATACAATAATATGGAGCAGAACACAAAATGCAGATTTAAAAGTGCTCATCATCCACCATTGTTTACCTAAAACCTCAAAGCTATCAAAATGTAGATATTAAAGATGAAAAATTTCATATTCATTCCCTTCTCAAGGGAAAGGTTAATGGTATGTACAACAAAAAAGGTTTGGATTTGCATAAAGGGGTGAGACAAAACCCTAATTTGTAGTGTGAAATATGTTATTTAAGATCAAAATTCCCTCATATGGTGGTTATTTAGTGCTAGCTCTTTTCTTTTATTGATTAAACAGGTAATTTTGATGGCTTTCTTCTACAATCAGCTAGACATGATTTTTCTTGCTATTGTACATTTAGTAGATATCCATTAAGGGTCAAGTATCAAGCATGAAACTGTTCAAAATGATAGAGACAACCTTGCAATCAAACACCACTCAAGCTATTATTGTCTTAAGATAGATTGTGAAAGAACTAAGTAGATGTGGGGGGCCTACCCGTTAATTCTTCTTTTCAAACCTCTATTTGCTTGATCTTGCTTAGTTTGAGAAATAAATCTATTATATCTATCGTCATCACTGTAAGGAACAAAAATGCATATAGTGACATCCTAAAATGTTTGTTTAGAACATCAAATCATTTTTTACTCATAAGAGTTGGCATCATTATTAAAGGCATGCAATGAATATGTCATATTCCTTAAAATGAAATTGATTAACCTACCCTTTAACTGTAAACTACCAAAAACTTAGCAGAAGTTTAGATCTTTCACCACAGAGCTAAGAAAGCAAAAATAATAGTTTATAATTAAAAAAATTCAAATAGACACCTCAAATATTAGAGATATACCAACCAGGCTAAGATCAACAACTTATTTTCTTTTTTATTCCAATGTCATGACCACATGTAACCTAAAATTATCCACGAATTCCCCACAAAGAGGCAAAAACATGGATTGTCAAACAAAAAATCTTATCATAAATAAGACTGCAAAAATGAGTTATACTAAATTTTAGAATTCATGATTCAATAATTTCCACCTTTTACATACAAGCCTTTGGCTTTTGGCTTGTCTTTTCATATCCCAAACTCAAGGATCATAAAATAAGCCCTCATGTAGTGTGAGGTTATTAGAAGATCCACATTGTAGTAATGGTAGGTGTTTTTTGACCTCGCAAACTATGGGATTGATTAAGCTTGGCTTCCCTTAATCCTTTATGTTTAGAGTTTGACTTCACAATGATTTTAACTATTGTAATTTTAAAGATACCTTTTACATGTCAAAAGTCTCAAAAGCCTATTTCTTCACATTTCAGAACCCAAGAAGAGAGATGTTTAAATCCATTGATTGAAGTCCATATGTGGGATGAAAATACAAACTACAGAATACAAATTTAATGTTGTATCATCTTTCTAACTTCTAATTTCAAAATTTGAAAATATTCATAAGTTAAAAAGGAAATTTAGATTTCAAAACAATATTCCATGCATTAGTCAAATGCCTTTTGTGGCTTGCATTTGCTATTGTCTTATAAAATCAAGAACACTATCCAGTGTAATAATCTAGAAATATGAAATAAAAGTTATATCTTACCAAGAAATTTTTTGAGTCAATGTAAGAATATTTAGTCAACTTTATCAACTCCAAATTAATTTTTCATTGGCTACTAGGAGAATCACTCAAGTCATTCCTCAACATGAGCATGGTTATTGTGCACTTTGTTGGTGTTTTATTTTGATGTTAACAGTACTAAAACTACTAGGCGACAAAAGGCTTAGTACCTAGATATCAGTACATACACAACCTAAAGAATAGCCAATTCTCATTATCACTTGCATATGCAAAGTATTAGGACCCAACTTCAATAAAACCTTAGACGGTTTTCTACTCTTTTGGCTCTGTAAAACCAGGGCGGGTGCACCTGGGGATGGTTCAAAGATGGAATAATTGTATGAGAATTATCCTTAGTTTCATTTTGATTCTCATCTCTAAATCCTTAAACATATAAGTAAATAACTGATAAACACATCCCTTGAACAGATATGGCCAAGAAATCTTCTATAGCTCTGCAGATGTTTCCAACAACAATGGCTAAATGAAGCTAAAACAATCTAGGCAGGCAAGTGCTGGCCAACTTTGAAAATCTTACAGGAAAGATAAATGAAAATTGATTTTATGATGTATTTTGAAAAAGCTAGTTATAATATACTTCTCTTTTGGCTGAAATACTCTCGATCAGTGCCTAATCCATTGGGAATTCAGAGTCAAGTAAATTCTTAGATCTAATTTGTTGCCTTGCAACGAATTTTCATCAGCAATTCTTACCAGAATTTATCATTCAAGAATCCTTATTAACACTCAAGCAACCTCATCACATTTATCAAAGCCTTTACTTAATTCATTGAATTAACAGCAATAACAAATGGATGTACAGTCTTACTAAATTGCAATCAATTGCATAAGCTTTTACTCACACAACATCAAGGTAACTCAGTATTAAAAAGGAGACAAAATTCAGAGAAGAACAGATATGGGGACAGTTCATAACTTGTATTCATTTCCTTTGAAAATGATATATCCTTTATAAAAAACCCAGAAAAACCTTCAGAGAAGAAGCACAGTCCTTTTTACATTCATCCATCTCTCAGAGATTTTGACAGAAAAAGCATACTATAAATTTCTTTCCAAAAATGTTTGGACCAAAAAGGAACTAAGCACAACACTTAGTGAAAACCAAATTCGGACCACTCTTTAGCCTTGGGATCTCACTTAAATAATGTGAGATGCAACAAGCTTCAAGCTACAGTAGGTGACAGGTGTCCTTCTTTTGAAAAACAAAAAACAAGAATAACATAAAGGTTGATTACAACAACATTTCTTGGCGGGTCCCTTTCTGTTATGCTTCTTGGTTGTTATGGTCTGTTCTCGCAATCATTCCTCATCTTCAGAGTACATATCCATAAGGTCTGCAAGTGATGTATCATCTTCTGTTGCATGCAAAATCACTTTAACCTGGGGATTTTCTATGTCATCATTGCTGACTACAAGAGTAACTATTACTCTTACATCTTCATCGTCATCTTCTCCTGACATCTGTTCACTAAACTGATCTTTCCATCTGTTGAAAGTATCATCATCTGGCCAATCAAAACTTAGGGTTTCTCTTTGTATCTTTATTAAAGAATTGGCATTATCTTCTAATTCATCGAATTCTTTTCTTATATCAGCATAATACAATTGTATCTTTACCAGCTCTTCATTTGTCTTCGCCCAAAACCAACAACCAGTCTCACTGATGATGTTTGTTATTCTGTTATCAAATAATTCATCCATTTCCTTTTTCCATTTGTCCTTTTCTTTTACTGTATCAACAGTTTCTAAGGCACAAGGGAATAGGGTGAATTTTTTAGCAAGATATCTTGAAAAACAGAGTGTCAATTTCCTCTGTAAAGAATCTCTTTTATTTTCAAAGTTATCTAATTGATTTAATAAATCAAAAATTCTTTCAACCTGATGGTAAGGCATTTGAACTGCAGAGATACAAACAATCGTGACATCATTATTCCTCTGTCTCCACTTCTGTGCAAGGGAGTCTAGTCCATTCTTTCCTTTATTTAACTCATCTATGAGGGTTACAATCCTGGTCAGCTGGTCATAAAAATCTGACCATTGTATTTTATCCCTCAAGTATGTCACACCCTGCTTCTATTTTTCTTCCTGCTGATTTCTAAATTCTATCTGCCACTCATGTAATTTGGTTTTTTCTGCTTCAAATTCCTCTGCAGTATAGAATTGGGGTCTTTCAGGGGTGTCAGGTATCTCAATAATAGGGGTTAATCCCACAGATGACTGTGGGGGATATGCAATTCTCAATGTACTGGATTCTCCCACTTTTCTCTTTCCAAGTACCTTTTCCAGTTGAGATATCCTGTTTTCTAACTCAATTCTCCTCTTCACCTCTTGATTATAGGCTTCCACCACTACTTCATATTTATTATGCATATCCATCATTTCCCTCTCTTCTCTTTCCGCAGTAGCCAGGGAAAATTTAGAATAATCCACATTCATGTGGGCTGCCTGTACATTTGAAGTGTCAGCAACTCTTCTTACAATGATACTCCCTGTCAATCCTGAGTCATCAGGCTGTGATGAAGTAACTCTGGATCCTCTTCTCAGGGACCACATAACAAGGGCAGCTTGATCATTTCTGAATGTTGTACCCAAGAATTCCTCTTTATTCGAATCCTGGAGTCCTAAATTATTTGAAACAGAATTAAAAACTAATGCGTCAGCAATGTCCCAATTGGGCAATAATAAAACATTAGCATTTTTTACCATCTGTCTTCCCTCATCAGGGGTTATATTTTGGAACTCTTGAACCATTTGTTCCTTTATTGTATTTTGAATGGAGGTCTCATCCATTTCTGGATGTTCTGTTCTCATATTATTGCACCTTTGCTCAAAAATGTGCATGTTTACTCTCCACGCAAACTGATGGAAAGCTCTAGATCTTACAAAATTGTTATCAGACAAAAAATGCTGACTGGCTTGTTCCAAAACAGGGTCCAATTCCCTTCCTCTGAAATCTGCTGTAGTTAATTCAAAACTTGGTACAGGGGTTTCCTGAGGGTTGCCTTCATCAATCTCTGCTTGTGTAACAAAAATTTCTCCTTGTGACCCCATTTGTTCAAATTGCTCACTGGTGAGTTGTTCTTCCTCCACTCTCATTGGGGTTTGAGAAGGTGAGCCACTTTCATCAGGGGATTCTTCCTCCCTTATTATTCTTCTTCTTTTGGGGGAAGGTTCAGGGGGTCTTTCTTCTAGGACATTGCTGGAAGATCCAACAATCTGTTTTTATTTATGCACAACGGGCACCTGCTGTCGGACAATAGTATATCCTGTTTTCTTCCGTACCACCAGTGGACCTACTCCAATATTGGGAGTGAAACCCAATTTTCTCATAATTTCTCTGGCTTTATCTGGAAAAGAATTAATAAAATGTTGTTTCTTCTCATTCATTACCTCCATTATCTCAGAGAAATTACTCATGAGCTTATGTACTTTATCTGCATTGTTTGCAGCATTACTAAGAGGACTGAAATTTTTATCAAAACAATTAATGAATTCCAAAACTTTTGAATAGACTCTCCATTTTTCTTTCTTTATTTCTTGCTCATGGAGAGAATATTCATTTCTTATTACATCTTCTGGAAAATAGAATTCATGCTGAACTGGACGCAGCTTGATTCTCAATCTAAGGGCAGAGTTAAAGAAACCTTCTGTATCACAAAAACGAGAGTGAGACACTGCCATTTTGTATTGATCCAAAAATTTATGGAGAAAGGCCCACCCTTCTTTAGTTATCACAAATTGGTGGGCTATAGTACAAGTAGGAAAAATTGATCCTGTCCCCCTTTTGTGCAAAAAGGCCTCCTCCACTCCTCCTAACTGCCACAAAAAATCAGCTATCCCTACCTTCAAGGGTACCTGATAGGGTAACACATGGGGTGTTCCTTTGAAACCATAGACCCTGATGATCGTTGAGACTGAATATGGGATAATATCTCCCCAATTATGTGAAACCTTTAGATTGTGGGTTTTGTCCATAGGCCTGATAAGGTGCATTAATGCCTTAGGGATTCTGGGATTATCACTCAATAAGAGGCACCTTAGTTTGGAGGCAAAGTGCCTATCAAATCTGACGAAGCTAGCATTTTCTGCTTCCCAGGTCATGTCTGCACTCCATAATTGGACTGGTAGTGCTTCCCCTTCTTGTTCTCTATTTAAAACCATTTCTTTACCAAAATAAGTGGCCCCTTTAAAAAGAAACATATGCATCAGTAAGGAATACTGACCCCAAACCTTTTCCACCTTGCCCTGTGCAATCCCCACCAATCCATGATGGATCTCATTTGCCAAGTAAGATGCAAAATCAAAAATTATTTCCACACCAAAAGAAGAGATTTGGGTGATCATATACATGAAGCTCACCGGAATAAAATCTTCTTCGCCCTCTCCGAAGACTTTGCACAGGGTTCTATATATCTCGACTGCCCTGGCATTAAAACATGATTTCTTGAAGGGCTCTTTAGAACATGATGTTATGGTTGGAAGGCCTCCAATTCGGCCTATGTGGGCTTTCAGTGCACCCTGTCTAACTACATCCCTCTTGGATATATATTCCTTTTCTAAATCTGTCAGATTAATGGGCACATGATACATGGTGAGGGGTCCCAGACTGAATACCTTCCTAATCTCCTCGGGACTGATGGTAACTAAAGCCTCACCATCTATTCTCCTCACTACCTTAGTGGCTTGGTCATAGTTTTTTGCTATGGCTTCAAGCAGGTCAAAATCCATGAACACGCTGGGAACAACAAGCTTCCCAAAATCAAAATTCCAAATGTTGGCATGAGGGGCATATAACTTTCTCTCTGCAAACCATTTCTTGAATAGACTCAAACCAGTCTGAGCAGTTTGAGCATCCCGGACCCAATTACCCTTATCATACAATCCATCAGCTACCCTAAGCCTAGGATTGAGTGAGGTCAACCTTTTAACTTGCACCGTTTCTACAGTGGACTCAGGAAGTAACTCAAGCAAATCATCATGCACATTTCTATCCAGGTAGTTTACTGCCCTTGTAAATCCCTTCTTAGGAGGCATCTTGAGCTATCCTCTTTAAAACTTAAAAGCTCACAAAGATGATGGCAGTTTTACTTACTTGAATTCTGTCTCAATTTTCCTTTGAATTCCTGCAAAATTTCAGCGAACAGATAACTTGACAATTTCTTATCAACCTTGGCACGCTTTTCTTTCAGTAATAGCTTCTGCACAGGAATGGCTTCAAATCTTTTCTCGCGTGAAATGAAACTGATGCAATCTCTCTGTTTTTTCTCACGGACGAAGCTTTCTTGTCTAATTAATACAGAGAGTGGCACTACATTTTTAATTTAAAACTGCGCCGTTGATCTTCAAAGATCCTACGATCATGCGGTACAAAGAGAACAACTAGGAGTTACACTTGCCATGTCAGTCATATTACCCAATGAGAGCTTGCCATGTACATAATTCTTTCTTTTGATGGCGCTTACCTTTAAACCCACTGACGACGGAGAACACGTGTCAGCATGTCGCTACTTCGTTATGCATAAAGAACAAGCACCTTTCCATAACGAGGCGGCGACAACCGTTGATCGGATCAAGAAATGATCGAAAGATACGCTACAGGGCTTCTTAAGAAAGAAGGCGGTGGGCCCATCTCGCTATTTCGCTATAATTATCTTCCTTGCTACTCTTCATAACGAGATAGCGAGCTCCGTTGATTCACTTCAAACTGACGTTCCAGATTTCTTGTACATTTAGTCAGGTAGGCATTAATGAGAATCGGATCTCTGCATAGCTAGCACATGTCAAATTTTATCAGTCACCTGTCATTACACGTCATCATAGATCTTGCCGATCTTTTACCACTTTACGGGGCCTCGCTAACTCGCTAACGGTGAAGAACTTCAATTTTCCGATAGCGAGGTAGCGAGCTTCGGCACTTTAAAGGATTCCGTGCCGAAAAAAGCAAGGGGGTACCCGGTAATTACTTCTGTTTAATTAAAACTGATTCTGACAACAGTATTTACGACAGGTCATGCCACCTGGTGTAATTATGACACAAGCAAGATGCAATGTCATCATTTTAAGATTTTCACGTGGCCTCGCTACTTCGCTAACGGTGAAGTGCCTGAATTTTCCGATAGCGAGGTGGCGGTACTTCCGAAAAAATATCAACATTCCGGCTCTGATGTCAGATATTCTAGTGGGTCCTTTTCCCCCTTTTTACGGTGAATTGCTAAGTGTACCTGCACAATAAAGCAATTAAATAGCAAATCTTCGATCGCCGCACGTTCACTTCATGGTCCCACCGCTTAAAAAATTCGACACTCGCTATCTTGCTATACTTAATGAGCATGCAACTTTCAATAGCGAGATAACGCCAGCGGTAGATCTAATCAGATCTGACGGTTGGGACAAACAGTAAGAAAGGTAACCCGGGAGAGAGGAAAAGGAATACGGAAGCATATTCGCTTCTTTTGAATTTTGAAAATTTTCGCGCCCGACCTTTTATAAATAGAGATGAATGTAAGGCTTACAAGGCGAATACTTCTCACAGATGGTTTATCCAAAACCTTATACTTCATTTAGACATAGATCACCTGACCTTTCTATGGTTTAACTGAAAAATTTTTACTGCAAAAAAAGTCAGACCAACAGTGGCTCTGTCTGGGGATGATAGACTACTTGAGTCTATGCAAGGATTCAGAATCTATGGGAGAGCAGACCACACATCCAGGAAATGACAACTTCTTCAGAGAGCACTGAGCAACACACAAAAACAAAAACTCAGACTGTACAAGGATTTACAGAAAACAGGACGCTGGGAAAACCTAAAACTAATGTTCATGGAAGAAACTAAGTATTTTTTCAAGAAAAATACCTCTTCAAGAACTGTCCATGAACTGGAAATTCAAGAATATTATCAAATACATCTTTGATTATGTAGGAATGTTCACCCCAAGTATTCTCAATGAGATATGGGCCTAACCAAATGGGGTCAAATTTGCCATGTTTTCCTTTATCTTCAATTCTGGCGTTCCACATTAAGACTAGGTCTCCATTTTCAAATTTCTTGTTTACAGTTCTTTTATCATAGAGTGTTTTGACTTGTAACTGCAATTTTTGATTTCTCAGAGATGCTTCTCTTCTGGCTTCGGTCAATCCTACCAGTTCATTCATTCTTTCTTTCATTTCATCAGTAGTATCTTCATCATATGACTGGATGTAATTGTATAATCCCATCAAATTGTTCTGGGGCATTCTAGCTTGAATTCCATACACTAAATCAAATGGAGCCACCCCAATTGCCTTCTTTACAGTTACTCTGTCGGCCCATATTGCCAACTGTAACTTGGAATCCCATGCCCTTTTATTATCGTCCAAGGTTCTCTTAATGATTTTCAACAGGCTTTTATTTGTGGACTCAGCTTGTCCATTCCCTTGTGGATGATATGGGGCAGACGTTGTTCTTGTCATTCCATATTTATCACAAAAATTTATGAATTCCTCAGACCTAAAACACATAGCATTATCTGTGACAATTTTCTGTGGACATCCAAATCTGGAAATGATATTATTCAATAAGAAATTATTTACTACTTTACTCGTTGCATTTCTGGTAGGGATAGCCTCTACCCATTTTGTAAAGTAGTCAGTAGCAACTAGAATCCAGGAATAGCCAGTACTAGACTTGGGAAAAATTTCTCCTATGAAGTCCAGACCCCATTGTTGAAAATGTGCTTTAGTTTCAACTGGCTTCAGTGGAGTACTTCCTGAGAATTTCAGCTTCCCAGCAAATCTTTGACAAGGATCACATTTTTTAACCATAGCTTGAGCATCTTTGAACAGAGTGGGCCACCAGAAACTAGTTCTCATTATCTTATGCACAGTAGTTTTGGCCATGTAATGTCCTCCACATACTCCAGCATGCATTTCTTTCAAAATCTCTTTTGCCCTTTCTCTGTCAACACATTTCAACAGAACTCCTTCAAAGTTTCTCCACCATAAGTTATTTTGAACAATTGCATACCTGATGGCTTGCAATTTAATATTTCTTTTTTCATTATCAGGCAGATGGGGAGGAACTTTCATGTGTTGCAAATAATGTATAACATTAATGTACCAGTCACACTGGTCCATGTCGCATAAATCAGTTCTGAAATCATCATTTACTAGGTTTATCTGATTAGCTTCCAGGTTAGTTTCAGCCATAAGTTTGGCCAAACCTTGACCTCTGACTAACTTAGTTATCTGCATATCGATGTTGAATTCTTGGATTCTATTGATCCATCTGCATCTCCTTCCTAACACTTCCTGCTGAGAGAAAATATCTTTAACTGCAGCACTAGGTACAAAGGCAATAATAGTTGCACCTATCAAATAACTTCTGAATGCTTTTACAGCCTTTACCAAAGCATATGCTTGTTTTTCATTTATTTCGTGCTGCAGGGATTTGCTAAAAAAGGCAATAGGCTGTTCATACCCTTCTTGGTTTTTCTGTAATAAAACTGCAGCCACAGTATGGAATGATGCAAATGAAAAGATATGCATGGGTTTTGTATAATCTGGGGTCCTCAACACTGGAGAATTTTTTATCGCAGTCTTTATATCCTGAAATGCCTGTGAAGGTTCACCATTCCAATCTATAACAGCTCCTTTCTTGAGCATTTTTGAAATGGGTCTACTGATTTCAGCGAAATTTGTAACAAACCTCCTCAGAAAATTAACCTGGCCAAAAAAGGACTGTATACCTTTCACGTTTTTAGGTTTAGGGACCTTATCAATAGCCATTACCCTTTCTGGGTCTATTTTTACCCCATCCTTGGACACTATGTGTCCTAATAACTTTCCTTCTGTGACCCCAAACGAGCATTTCTTTGGGTTTAGGGATACCCCATATTCCAGGGCTTTTATAAAAATTTTGTTCAAGTGTTTGCAGTGATCTTCAGCCTTATTAGAATACGCTGTAAGATCATCCTGGTACACAACCATAAATTTGTCAATATATTCATGAAATGCTACATCCATGGCTCTTTGGAAAGTAGCTCCTGCATTAATCAAGCCAAAAGGCATCCTCACATACACATATGTTCCCCAAGGGGTTGTGAAGGCTGTTTTGAACTGTTCACTTTCTTTTACCAGAACTTGATTATATCCAGAAAAGCCATCCATCATTGACATTAATTCAGAGCCGGTCACTTGTTGCAACATGGCTTCCATATTAGGTAAGCCATAATTATCTTTTAGAGATGCAATGTTTAGATTTCTAAAATCCACACAAAGCCTAATATCTCCATTCTTTTTTCTTACAGGAACAAGGTTTGAAACCCAAGTGGAATGCCTAATTGGTTTGATTATTCCACCATCTCTCAGTTTTGTCAGTTCTTCCTGCATTTTTGGGGCAAGGGTGGGATTGATTGGCCTCTGCTTTTGCCTAAAGGGTTTTACATTTTCTTTCAAGGGTATGACATGCTGGAAAAGGTCCTCCCTATAAGCTTTAAGGTCATCATATGACCAAGCAAAAACATGCCTGTACTTTCTAAGTAGGTCAATCAATGCTTTTCTGATTTGAACTGGCAGATCTTGGCCGATGTAAACCTTTTTAGGGATTTCATTCGTTCCCAAATTCACTTCTTCTAGCTCTTGCGGTTTGGGGTCCTTTATTTCCGATCTCACTCTGTCTTGGTTATCAAAAATGTTCTCCAAGACTACCAACCCCTTAGGCATCTTATTTGTTTTTAATTGCATGATTTCTTGACCAAAAATGGTTTCCTTCCCATTTATGGTTTCAATCAGTCCATTGCAGTCCATCTCCTGCCCATGGTATCTGTCTTCATTTAGCAAAAAATTTGTGATATCTTTGTCATCTTCAAACACCTGCCAATTGTCAATGTTGTCAGGTATAGAAGGTCTGTTTTGAATCTCAATCTGGGAGATTCTTGCAAATGATATTTCTTTTGGTTTGATAGCTACATTGGCCAGAAGATCAGCCATTTTATTTTGGGTTCTATCTCTCCATGAGATCCCAAATGCATCAAAGAATTCTATTTGATCCCAGACCTCGTTTCTATATTGTTTTAATCTCCTATTTTTTGAGGAGTATGTTCCTTTAATCTGAGAGATGATCAATTCAGAATCCCCTATGACATACAATTTCTTAATTTTGTGATGTGTGGCCACTTTGAGACCTAGCAACAATGCTTCATATTCAGCAATGTTATTTGTGCAAGCAAACTTCAAGGTGAATGAATACCTGAAGGTGTTATTTTCAGGGGATACAAAGACTACACCTGCCCCTGCACCTTCTTTAGAACTAGCCCCATCAAAGAACATTGTCCACAGTTTTGGTGAATTCATGCAACATTCAACCTCATTTTCAATGATATCAGGTAAGTTTTCCACTTCCTGAATAATCAATTCAGCCCTAAAAGCATTGATCCTCGTGTCTAGGAAACAGGTGGTATCTTTGTCAATGTCTTCACCTAAGATGTGGTTAACCCTTGGTTCCCTATTTACCCTGACAGCTTTGTCTCCTATATGGAAAGTGGCATAAGTAAGGTCACACTGTAGGCTTCCCCCCATGGCGGCACTCCATTTTCTGGAAAGTAGCATCCCGTAATGTGGGGGTATATCCACTACAAGGACAGACATGGTTAATTCCACCTCAGGAAATGCAGCCAGTTTAAATGGTAAGGCATTTATAGTACCTATTACTGGAACCTCTCTAGCATCCATCCCTCGGCATCTACCTTGCTTAGTATCCACCTTCAATCCTAGGGCTTCCATTACTTTAAAAGGCATTATAGTGTTGGAAGCTCCAGAATCTATCATACAATTTTTCAAGGTTTTCCCTTTTATGATTAAACTAAGGAAAAAAGGATCAATATCTTGTATGAACGCAACTGATGAATCATCTAAGAACATCTGAGGAATCTGGGATATAATACCATTATCCTCTATTATTAATGGGGTCTGTTGGGCTACAACTTGATTATCAATACTATTGTTGTTTGCTATTCCACCCAACCATGACAAAGCCTTATTTTTATGCTCTTCAATTCTAAAGAGCTCAGACAAGGGTACTTTCACAGTAATTTGAGATAACATGGCAATCATATCAATAGGTTCAACTACAGTAGGTTTTACAATAGTACCTGGGATCGGAGTCTTTTGAGTAGTGGGCACCACTTTTAGCTTGACAACATCCGGTTTTGATTTCTCTGGTTGCACTACAGTTTTTGTTGCTTCAACTTTCTGAAATTGAACCTTCTTTTTTGGTTCCCATTTCTGACCCTTGTTCTCCTTGATCTTAGACACATCTATACTGACTTTCTTGTGTTGATCATCTGTCTTATGAGTGGTGTCTTTGATGAACATACTAGATGGCCTTCCTGCCTCATTACTTATTGCTCTATTTCTCAAATTGTAATTACTGTGGATTTGTGAAATCATTTCGGCTGTAATTCTATCAATTTCCTCCTTGGAGGGGATTCTTAGGTTTGTGAAACCTACTTCAGAAAATGTATTGCATACCTTATCTGTATCATTCTTTTCATCATCTGCAAATATTTGCTGATGATGTAACTGGTAAGCAATTCTCTGGCTGGTAACATCATTCTCAGGTTCTTCTGAATCAGAATCTATCAAATCATCAGATGTGTTCGCCATATTGCAACTTATATCATCATGGTTCTTTTCTTCTATTTCTTCTTCTGCTTGCACTCCTTGAGCTTGGGCGAATGATTCGGCAACAGTATAATAGTCAGCAGAATGAGGTGATTGGCATATAATGCACCAAGGTACATCATCATTCATATTTATAGTGTTCCTTTGCAGGGGGTCTGGGGTACCCTTATCCTTCATATTTTGGATCTGGTTAGGAACTGGTTTACCATCTTTCCATTGGGTGGTGTAAGGGTAATTCTGCATCCTAGGCTGTCTATTGAAATTGTTGTTATTCACAGGGGCTCTCTCAGTAACATTTGTCTTATTGAAATTAGTGGGATTCATTTTCTTAAGCATTTCTAAAACATGGCCCATAGTAGGTTCTTCAGGCCTTTTTCCCATGGATTTTTTGTCACCTTCCCTTTTATTATTATTCTTAGGGTTGAAAAGCTTAGGATCATCCCTTCTCCCTAATTTGCCAGAGGCCTTTCTATTATTTTCTATATTCACTGCAACTCTATAGGCATCTCTCAGAGTTTTAGGATCCTTATCTCTCAGTTGGTAGGCCATCTTGCTATCAAAGGCATTGAAGTAGGTTGTAAGACAGACGTCTTCATTTAACCGCATAAATTGAAATAGTTTGTACATTCCTTTCTGAAATCTCACATTGAAATCAAATGTGGATTCATTTGGATTCTTCTTGATATTGTTGAACTCATTCAACATGAATCCTGCATTGGTATTGTCCCCATATTGTTCCTTGAACAATTTCTCCAAATCGCTCCATGAAGTAATACTATCATCAGGCAACCTCCTGAACCAATCCCTTGCATCCTCTGTGAGTGAATGCACAAATAATTTCATCACCATGTCCTCATGTTCAACTTCATAATCATTGAGCATGTCAATGAAAATTCTCAAATGTTCTTCACCAGTGACAGCATTATTTCCAGAAAACTTCACCACTTTATCCCTTAAATCAAAAGATATGGGATGGGGGGCACCAGGAATACCGGCAAATGATATTTGTCTATATTTTTTGAGGTATATAGGTTTCTTCTGGAAACCGAGAGCATTAGAGGTACTAGCTGCATTAGCTTGAGTTAGGAGAGCAGCTTGGGATAGCTGTGGTGGGACAAACGGGACTTGAGTGCCAATATTGGAAGATGAGGTAGGAGCAGGTTGGGGTGCTTTCTGAGTCGGGATTATGGGAACATTAACTGGTGCAGGATTTGTAGGTGGGATAGACAAACTAGGCCATGAATTTAATGCAGAATTAGACTTTATGAATTGGATTTTCCTTCTGGTCTCTGCGGCCTGAGCTTCATTTTCAACCTTCTCAAGTTCTTTTGCAAGGTCTTCCTTCTCCTTTCGAGCCTTCTCTAGTTCTAGGTCTAATTTTGATACAGAGGGTTGTATAGATTTGCTCGGTATAGCTTGAGGCTCATTTATTTGGATTCCTACAGCCTTGCCTTTTCCTTTATCTGGAACTGTTCCAGTGGGCTCTATTGGATTAACTTGAATGGGTTTATAAGCTTGAACTTGAGCAATAATTGGTTCTTGTCTTTGATTTAGGAGTTTTTCCTGTTGTTGAACTTTAGCTCTTAGATTATCAATATTTCCAAAGACGTCCTGATGGAGAGTGGGGATATTCTCTTCTAGTTTTTTATTTTGCTCTTTCAAAGCAGCCATCCTTCTTAGCAGAGTATCTCTTTCTATTATTGCATCCAAAGTGGCTCGCTCCCTTTCTTTTTCAAGACGGATGCGCTTAGCTTCTTCCTCAGCAATCCATTTCTTCAAAAATCCTATTTCAGATTGCACTTCTTTAGAATCAGCAGAGGTTGCCTCGAAATCAGCAGGATCATCTAGATCTATAAGGTTCGGTTCCATATATGGGGCTACTCTGGGATTAAAAAGGTTATCAGATGAACTCCTGAATTCTAGCCTACAATTTATATCTGCTACAGGCCCTGGTCTGGGTGAAGCAATTCCCATAGTAGATACATCTTTATCTTGAAAAACTCTCTGATCTGGTAATGGGGTACTGAAAATACCTCCTAAAAGTCTTGTATTTTCTGATTCAGAACTAAGCGAAGATGATTCTCTTGCTATTATCGGTTGATAATGGGAATTTACAGAGGCATTACCTCTAGGCTTCCAAGTAGGATTTGGATCTATTCTTTTCTTATTTTGGTTCTTCCTACCACCTTGGGGTAAATCAGTATACATTGATACATCAGGATTGGCTCTCATGTAAGCCCTTGTGTTTTTTCTCTTGTCAGCCATATTTTTCTTTTGTTACAATAAGCACTAGCTTCAAAACCTTGACTGAGTCGCCACCCTTTTTCGAGAAAATACAATAACACTCGTTACTGACAGAAAGAAAACAATACACGAGCGGGAACAAAAATACGGCACAAAGAGATCAATCACTGATGTTGTAAGACTGCAACTCTTGCTTGTTAGATAAGACACTCGGATAAGCTGGATGTGTCAGTGTGTAGCAATGGTACTTGGGTTTATATCTTCATATTTTCTCAAGTTTTGACACTATGAATTTCCCCAGCAGAGTCGCCATTTTGTTGGTGTTTTATTTTGATGTTAACAGTACTAAAACTACTAGGCGACAAAAGGCTTAGTACCTAGATATCAGTACATACACAACCTAAAGAATAGCCAATTCTCATTATCACTTGCATATGCAAAGTATTAGGACCCAACTTCAATAAAACCTTAGACGGTTTTCTACTCTTTTGGCTCTGTAAAACCAGGGCGGGTGCACCCAGGGATGGTTCAAAGATGGAATAATTGTATGAGAATTATCCTTAGTTTCATTTTGATTCTCATCTCTAAATCCTTAAACATATAAGTAAATAACTGATAAACATATCCCTTGAACAGATATGGCCAAGAAATCTTCTATAGCTCTGCAGATGTTTCCAACAACAATGGCTAAATGAAGCTAAAACAATCTAGGCAGGCAAGTGCTGGCCAACTTTGAAAATCTTACAGGAAAGATAAATGAAAATTGATTTTATGATGTATTTTGAAAAAGCTAGTTATAATATACTTCTCTTTTGGCTGAAATACTCTCGATCAGTGCCTAATCCATTGGAAATTCAGAGTCAAGTAAATTCTTAGATCTAATTTGTTGCCTTGCAACGAATTTTCATCAGCAATTCTTACCAGAATTTATCATTCAAGAATCCTTATTAACACTCAAGCAACCTCATCACATTTATCAAAGCCTTTACTTAATTCATTGAATTAACAGCAATAACAAATGGATGTACAGTCTTACTAAATTGCAATCAATTGCATAAGCTTTTACTCACACAACATCAAGGTAACTCAGTATTAAAAAGGAGACAAAATTCAGAGAAGAACAGATATGGGGACAGTTCATAACTTGTATTCATTTCCTTTGAAAATGATATATCCTTTACAAAAAACCCAGAAAAACCTTCAGAGAAGAAGCACAGTCCTTTTTACATTCATCCATCTCTCAGAGATTTTGACAGAAAAAGCATACTATAAATTTCTTTCCAAAAATGTTTGGACCAAAAAGGAACTAAGCACAACACTTAGTGAAAACCAAATTCGGACCACTCTTTAGCCTTGGGATCTCACTTAAATAATGTGAGATGCAACAAGCTTCAGGCTACAGTAGGTGACAGGTGTCCTTCTTTTGAAAAACAAAAAACAAGAATAACATAAAGGTTGATTACAACAGCATTTCTTGGCGGGTCCCTTTCTGTTATGCTTCTTGGTTGTTATGGTCTGTTCTCGCAATCATTCCTCATCTTCAGAGTACATATCCATAAGGTCTGCAAGTGATGTATCATCTTCTGTTGCATGCAAAATCACTTTAACCTGGGGATTTTCTATGTCATCATTGCTGACTACAAGAGTAACTATTACTCTTACATCTTCATCGTCATCTTCTCCTGACATCTGTTCACTAAACTGATCTTTCCATCTGTTGAAAGTATCATCATCTGGCCAATCAAAACTTAGGGTTTCTCTTTGTATCTTTATTAAAGAATTGGCATTATCTTCTAATTCATCGAATTCTTTTCTTATATCAGCATAATACAATTGTATCTTTACCAGCTCTTCATTTGTCTTCGCCCAAAACCAACAGCCAGTCTCACTGATGATGTTTGTTATTCTGTTATCAAATAATTCATCCATTTCCTTTTTCCATTTGTCCTTTTCTTTTACTGTATCAACAGTTTCTAAGGCACAAGGGAATAGGGTGAATTTTTTAGCAAGATATCTTGAAAAACAGAGTGTCAATTTCCTCTGTAAAGAATCTCTTTTATTTTCAAAGTTATCTAATTGATTTAATAAATCAAAAATTCTTTCAACCTGATGGTAAGGCATTTGAACTGCAGAGATACAAACAATTGTGACATCATTATTCCTCTGTCTCCACTTCTGTGCAAGGGAGTCTAGTCCATTCTTTCCTTTATTTAACTCATCTATGAGGGTTACAATCCTGGTCAGCTGGTCATAAAAATCTGACCATTGTATTTTATCCCTCAAGTATGTCACACCCTGCTTCCATTTTTCTTCCTGCTGATTTCTAAATTCTATCTGCCACTCATGTAATTTGGTTTTTTCTGCTTCAAATTCCTCTGCAGTATAGAATTGGGGTCTTTCAGGGGTGTCAGGTATCTCAATAATAGGGGTTAATCCCACAGATGACTGTGGGGGATATGCAATTCTCAATGTACTGGATTCTCCCACTTTTCTCTTTCCAAGTACCTTTTCCAGTTGAGATATCCTGTTTTCTAACTCAATTCTCCTCTTCACCTCTTGATTATAGGCTTCCACCACTACTTCATATTTATTATGCATATCCATCATTTCCCTCTCTTCTCTTTCCGCAGTAGCCAGGGCAAATTTAGAATAATCCACATTCATGTGGGCTGCCTGTACATTTGAAGTGTCAGCAACTCTTCTTACAATGATACTCCCTGTCAATCCTGAGTCATCAGGCTGTGATGAAGTAACTCTGGATCCTCTTCTCAGGGACCACATAACAAGGGCAGCTTGATCATTGCTGAATGCTGTACCCAAGAATTCCTCTTTATTCGAATCCTGGAGTCCTAAATTATTTGAAACAGAATTAAAAACTAATGCGTCAGCAATGTCCCAATTGGGCAATAATAAAACATTAGCATTTTTTACCATCTGTCTTCCCTCATCAGGGGTTATATTTTGGAACTCTTGAACCATTTGTTCCTTTATTGTATTTTGAATGGAGGTCTCATCCATTTCTGGATGTTCTGTTCTCATATTATTGCACCTTTGCTCAAAAATGTGCATGTTTACTCTCCACGCAAACTGATGGAAAGCTCTAGATCTTACAAAATTGTTATCAGACAAAAAATGCTGACTGGCTTGTTCCAAAACAGGGTCCAATTCCCTTCCTCTGAAATCTGCTGTAGTTAATTCAAAACTTGGTACAGGGGTTTCCTGAGGGTTGCCTTCATCAATCTCTGCTTGTGTAACAAAAATTTCTCCTTGTGACCCCATTTGTTCAAATTGCTCACTGGTGAGTTGTTCTTCCTCCACTCTCATTGGGATTTGAGAAGGTGAGCCACTTTCATCAGGGGATTCTTCCTCCCTTATTATTCTTCTTCTTTTGGGGGAAGGTTCGGGGGGTCTTTCTTCTAGGACAGTGCTGGAAGATCCAACAATCTATTTTTCTTTATGCACAACGGGCACCTGCTGTCGGACAATAGTATATCCTATTTTCTTCCGTACCACCAGTGGACCTACTCCAATATTGGGAGTGAAACCCAATTTTCTCATAATTTCTCTGGCTTTATCTGGAAAAGAATTAATAAAATGCTGTTTCTTCTCATTCATTACCTCCATTATCTCAGAGAAATTACTCATGAGCTTATGTACTTTATCTGCATTGTTTGCAGCATTACTAAGAGGACTGAAATTTTTATCAAAACAATTAATGAATTCCAAAACTTTTGAATAGACTCTCCATTTTTCTTTCTTTATTTCTTGCTCATGGAGAGAATATTCATTTCTTATTACATCTTCTGGAAAATAGAATTCATGCTGAACTGGACGCAGCTTGATTCTCAATCTAAGGGCAGAGTTAAAGAAACCTTCTGTATCACAAAAATGAGAGTGAGACACTGCCATTTTGTATTGATCCAAAAATTTATGGAGAAAGGCCCACCCTTCTTTAGTTATCACAAATTGGTGGGCTATAGTACAAGTTGGAAAAATTGATCCTGTCCCCCTTTTGTGCAAAAAGGCCTCCTCCACTCCTCCTAACTGCCACAAAAATTCAGCTATCCCTACCTTCAAGGGTACCTGATAGGGTAACACATGGGGTGTTCCTTTGAAACCATAGACCCTGATGACCGTTGAGACTGAATATGGGATAATATCTCCCCAATTATGTGAAACCTTTAGATTGTGGGTTTTGTCCATAGGCCTAATAAGGTGCATTAATGCCTTAGGGATTCTGGGATTATCACTCAATAAGAGGCACCTTAGTTTGGAGGCAAAGTGCCTATCAAATCTAACGAAGCTAGCATTTTCTGCTTCCCAGGTCATGTCTGCACTCCATAATTGGACTGGTAGTGCTTCCCCTTCTTGTTCTCTATTTAAAACCATTTCTTTACCAAAATAAGTGGCCCCTTTAAAAAGAAACATATGCATCAGTAAGGAATACTGACCCCAAACCTTTTCCACCTTGCCCTATGCAATCCCCACCAATCCATGATGGATCTCATTTGCCAAGTAAGATGCAAAATCAAAAATTATTTCCACACCAAAAGAAGAGATTTGGGTGATCATATACATGAAGCTCACTGGAATAAAATCTTCTTCGCCCTCTCCGAAGACTTTGCACAGGGTTCTATATATCTCGACTGCCCTGGCATTAAAACATGATTTCTTGAAGGGCTCTTTAGAACATGATGTTATGGTTGGAAGGCCTCCAATTCGGCCTATGTGGGCTTTCAGTGCACCCTGTCTAACTACATCCCTCTTGGATATATATTCCTTTTCTAAATCTGTCAGATTAATGGGCACATGATACATGGTGAGGGGTCCCAGACTGAATACCTTCCTAATCTCCTCGGGACTGATGGTAACTAAAGCCTCACCATCTATTCTCCTCACTACCTTAGTGGCTTGGTCATAGTTTTTTGCTATGGCTTCAAGCAGGTCAAAATCCATGAACACGCTGGGAACAACAAGCTTCCCAAGATCAAAATTCCAAATGTTGGCATGAGGGGCATATAACTTTCTCTCTGCAAACCATTTCTTGAATAGACTCAAACCAGTCTGAGCAGTTTGAGCATCCCGGACCCAATTACCCTTATCATACAATCCATCAGCTACCCTAAGCCTAGGATTGAGTGAGGTCAACCTTTTAACTTGCACCGTTTCTACAGTGGACTCAGGAAGTAACTCAAGCAAATCATCATGCACATTTCTATCCAGGTAGTTTACTGCCCTTGTAAATCCCTTCTTAGGAGGCATCTTGAGCTATCCTCTTTAAAACTTAAAAGCTCACAAAGATGATGGCAGTTTTACTTACTTGAATTCTGTCTCAATTTTCCTTTGAATTCCTGCAAAATTTCAGCGAACAGATAACTTGACAATTTCTTATCAACCTTGGCACGCTTTTCTTTCAGTAATAGCTTCTGCACAGGAATGGCTTCAAATCTTTTCTCGCGTGAAATGAAACTGATGCAATCTCTCTGTTTTTTCTCACGGACGAAGCTTTCTTGTCTAATTAATACAGAGAGTGGCACTACATTTTTAATTTAAAACTGCGCCGTTGATCTTCAAAGATCCTACGATCATGCGGTACAAAGAGAACAACTAGGAGTTACACTTGCCATGTCAGTCATATTACCCAATGAGAGCTTGCCATGCACATAATTCTTTCTTTTGATGGCGCTTACCTTTAAACCCACTGACGACGGAGAACACGTGTCAGCATGTCGCTACTTCGTTATGCATAAAGAACAAGCACCTTTCCATAACGAGGCGGCGACAACCATTGATCGGATCAAGAAATGATCGAAAGATACGCTACAGGGCTTCTTAAGAAAGAAGGCGGTGGGCCCATCTCGCTATGTCGCTATAATTATCTTCCTTGCTACTCTTCATAACGAGATAGCGAGCTCCGTTGATTCACTTCAAACTGACGTTCCAGATTTCTTGTACATTTAGTCAGGTAGGCATTAATGAGAATTGGATCTCTGCATAGCTAGCACATGTCAAATTTTATCAGTCACCTGTCATTACACGTCATCATAGATCTTGCCAATCTTTTACCACTTTACGGGGCCTCGCTAACTCGCTAACGATGAAGAACCTCAATTTTCCGATAGCGAGGTAGCGAGCTTCGGCACTTTAAAGGATTCCGTGCTGGAAAAAGCAAGGGGGTACCCGGTAATTACTTCTGTTTAATTAAAACTGATTCTGACAACAGTATTTACGACAGGTCATGCCACCTGGTGTAATTATGACACAAGCAAGATGCAATGTCATCATTTTAAGATTTTCACGTGGCCTCGCTACCTCGCTAATGGTGAAGTGCCTGAATTTTCCGATAGCGAGGTGGCGGTACTTCCGAAAAAATATCAACATTTCGGCTCTGATGTCAGATATTCTAGTGGGTCTTTTTCCCCCTTTTTACGGCAAATTGCTAAGTGTACCTGCACAATAAAGCAATTAAATAGCAAATCTTCGATCGCCGCACGTTCACTTCATGGTCCCACCACTTAAAAAACTCGAAACTCGCTATCTCGCTATACTTAATGAGCATGCAAATTTCAATAGCGAGATAACGCCAGTGGTAGATCTAATCAGATCTGACGGTTGGGACAAACAGTAAGAAAGGTAACCCGGGAGAGAGGAAAAGGAATACGGAAGCATATTCGCTTCTTTTGAATTTTGAAAATTTTCGCGCCCGACCTTTTATAAATAGAGATGAATGTAAGGCTTACAAGGCGAATATTTCTCACAGATGGTTTATCCAAAACCTTATACTTCATTTAGACATAGATCACCTGACCTTTCTATGGTTTAACTGAAAAATTTTTACTGCAGAAAAAGTCAGACCAACACACTTCTATGGCCTAGAAAGCCTAAAATAGAAATAAACACTTAAGTGTGTCTATAATGAGAGCCATCGCCATCATAAAACCAAGATAGACACCTCTGAGGTGCTTGGTAGGAAAACTTGAGGATTGTGCATTGCTTGTGTAAAATGTTCTGTAAAGATGATGTAAAATTATTTCAAATGTGAATGCTCTCAATAGTTAAATGAGTGCTAAAAATGGTTCCAAGTTCTCAACTCTTGTAATATTTGTACTTACTCCTACACATATCTCAAAGTCATGAAAACTTGTTAGCCTTGCATGATTTATTATTTAGCATATGCTATTTGTATTTCTCCATAATCTCCTACCCTAGAATCCAACAAAATAAAAAGATGAGGTGATGTTACAGTTGTTGATGATATAGTTGTAGGAGATATTTCTCTCCATATTCAAATTAAATAAATGACTATTAAAGCCATCTCTGTATTGTGTCACTACTTCAAAGTTGTTGAAGTTGAAGCAACACAATCATCGTAGTAGGTATTCTTATTGTCATCTTTTCTTGTATCATTTCAATAGTAGGAATCACAAAAAGATGTGGAGGAATTCATGTAAGATGTGTTAGTTCAATATGTCATTTTACTTTGTAACAATTTCTTTTATCCTTGCAACCAATCTGAAGAGTCCAACCCTTCATAACCAAGTAAAACTCTTGTGTAAAAGGGCATATCACATTCCATTTGTTCTATTTGATATCATGTGTTGGGTGATTATATTGTAGAAGTATATTTTATTGTTTGCAGATACATTTTAGAGGAGTGCTTATTGTTTTTTTCAATTTGATATAATTTTAGGCAAAAGTTGGACAGTTTTCGTAGGGTATTTTCTATGTCTTCGTCTTCATTATTCTTGTTTTTCTATTTGTCTTAAATTCTGTTATAAAATCAATAGTGGTAAAATAAAAAAATCACATAATTGATTAGATCTCCTTTTATTTTATTATTCTTGAGTTAAATTTGGAATTGTTTCTCTATTTAAGGTGATGTTCTTCTCTGTCACAACATAAAATAAGGACAATTATTGTGAAGAAATTTAATCCTCGCCAAAGATTTCATTAGGGGTTGATTTTTTTCTCTTATAAGGATTCAATGTTCATCACTATAATCATCCAATCCAATCCCATTCAATACATAATCAGATACTTGGTTGCATCAAATCAATTTTCAAAGTTGAACACACATTATTTGCTTCTTGCCTCTCTTCATATGATGAGCATTTTTGTTGCATGCTATTTCTAGGAACTATGGGCTTCAACAATCAATGCCAATATGATATCAAAGCACCAACGTCATTTGTTGATAGAGATTTGTATTTGAGGGTAAAAAATGGTGCATCATGGAGAAAAAAAGACATCATCATTGCCTCTAGAAACCCAAAAGGCCTAAAATCATGATATTGTTTTCAAGTGAAGTGTGCATGCGTACATGATGTAGCCCAAAACTATCCTGAGTATCATCTATTGGTTTAACCTAAAAATACATAAATATGAAATATCAATTTCAAATATAATACAATGTATATAAGATATGTTCTTGGTATATCTTAGTGTTACATATAATTTATTCAACCTACTTGTAGAAGCACATACATTTTAAGTGATAAATATCTTACTTTTCTTCTTCTGTCAAGTGAAGTGCCTATGTGGGCATGTTCTACCCTCAAACTATCTTGAGTATCATTGACTGACTTAACCTAAAAATCCAAGTAAATATGAAATATTAATTCTAATTAAATATATTGCATTGGATCAAAACCAAATATTATCAATGATAAATATCACACCATTTCACTATTTTCAATTGAAGTGCATGTGTGTGCTTGCTCTACTTTTGAGCTAGCAATATCACCCACTAACTCAACCTAAAAAATTCATGTAAAAAAAAAAATTTGGTTTTATTTATGTAGAAACTATCAAAGCACTATAAGAGTTTGTTTTGAATTTTACAGTATAAATTTAGCTTAAAAATTACATACTTGTGTCATTATAATTGGACATCGAGTACCATCCTCTGCCTCTATCATGATGTCTTGCATTATCTCATATAAAGTTACCGTATTGTTCAATAGCTCTATCATTGATGATGTGTGCAATGGAACATGAAGGTGTGATTACATTGGTCCTAATGAAAGCATCTACTCTGCAACATCCATACCCCTTGCAATCTTCTTAAGTGAACAATGTGCCTATGAACTTGTAATGGTTAAATCCAATTTTTTGTTTAAATTTGAAATTAGATTTAGGTTACTTCATGTTGGGCGTTCATTTTGCACGAGGTCAACGGTAGGAATCCATAGTGTAATTCCTCTCTTGAAAAGCAAATCTTTTTAAGGATCCACTCCAAGGTTCAGTGTTTGTCTTGCGACGTACCAAAATCTGCTCAGTAGAAGATAAATGTGAATGTTCACGAGGAGGCCTTTGCTGGTTCCAAAAACTCTTTTACCTTGGAATCAAGTAAAATCTATTTGTTGTCTCAAAATATCACACCAAAAGAAAAATATTTTTTGTATTTTCTGTTTTTCAATGAATGCAACTCTAACAATGCAACTACTATGAGGTCCTATTCTAACAGGGGGGTTAGCAAAGCAAATAAGAAAATTGAAAGAAAATAACATGAAATCAAATAACTTGAAATTGAAATTCCTAAATGGACATAAGCTATAGAACACAACACGCTGCGAGTTAAACCTTCGAAGAAATCGGTAGGAAACCAATGAAAACAGGAGCAACGCTTCCTAGAATCCACTGATGCAATCGTCGGTGAGAATATTTAACAAATCGAATGATGTTTCACTCTTCATCAAATCACAAGGCCATGAAAAGTGTGCTCATGCGAGACAAAAAGCTATGTAGACACAATCGGGTGATTTCTTCTCAAGCTCATTACGTCAACGAAATTCATATATCTGTAGCAAACACCAGAACTAAAAGATCGCACAACTAGAAACAATGCAATAAACCTTTGGCTCAATCAAAATATTATGAATAAAATCTACAAAACAATGACACATTCAGGCAAGAATAACTACACTCCAAATGCGAGCACCAAAAGCATAATTTTATTGCATAATAACGGCAGCCCTTTTTACATTTTACAATGGGGTATTTATAAGAAATCATCTCCTCAATTTTTGTTGAGAGTGAGAGATATCTTAATGCAATAAAATGCTTTTAAAACATTTAAAAAACTAAATATATACAAACTGACAATCTAACTAGT
This sequence comes from Cupressus sempervirens, assembly GCA_028749045.1. Taxonomy (NCBI): domain Eukaryota; kingdom Viridiplantae; phylum Streptophyta; class Pinopsida; order Cupressales; family Cupressaceae; genus Cupressus; species Cupressus sempervirens. Next base: position 727,469,255 of record CM053785.1, read on the forward strand.
GCTTAGAGGGACTCCATCCATATTTTATTCATTAATTGGATGCATGAGTACTTTACATGTCAAAAAAAATGAAAGCATGAGAGAGAAAGTAGGAGGAAGCCATCAATCAAATAGAAGTGCATGAAGACACCAAAAATAGAAGCTGGCCCTTCACTTGTTGTGTGTCAGAGTTAACTTTCCATCAAAATGCATTTTCGATGCACAAAAAGTGATATTTTTGGAACTAGCAGTCAACTGTCGGCGCACCTCTGAATTGCAGAGCTGCAAACTTGTGAAGCTATGGAGTTGCATACCTGCAGAGCTACGAACCTGTGGACCTGCGGAGCTCAATTCGCCAAAAAATCAAAGTTCTCAATTTTGAAAATGAATTTTGGGTTTTGCTCAAATGAGTTTTTAGATCACTTTTTGTATACGCTCCATGCCCCTTTTTGATGATTTACACCCTCTTTATAGCCAATTACTTCAATAAACTTGCACTCCCTCTACTTCTTCAATCGAAAATCTCAAGGCACTTGCATTGAATCTTGTCCCCAATAGCTGCATAAGATGAGGAACTTGATTTTCTTTATGTGTCCAACCTCTGTATTTTTAAGCTTTGTCTTCTCTCCACATTTTTGGAGGTCTTTTGCTCAAAATTTCAAGTTGAAACCTTCATTGGTCCCTAAAATTGGGCAATCGAAGGCTCATTGTTTTAGGGATTTGAAATTAGATCTTCAGTTTTTCTTTCCAGTGGTGTAAGCGGTTCTAAATTTTGAGGCCCGAGTCAAAAGTTATGACCTCGACAAGTTGAGGATGCCACTTTTACCTTCAAAAGAAGCAAACATTAGTCTATAGAGTTAACAATGCATAGCAAAGACACACTAGTTACTCAAACAAAACTGGAGATGAATCCTGAAATCTGGCTAAGTCTGGATTTCTGAAGCCCTAAAATTTGGCTAAGTCTGGATTCCTGAAGCCCTGAAATTTGGCTAAGTCTGGATTTCTGAAGCCCTGAAATTTTCTAAAATCTTTAACTTATCTCCGAGAGGTCTGAAACCTATCTCAAAAGATTCGTCACATATATTAAAATATAAGTCAACTTATACTTAAATGATATATTTAAAACCCCTTTTATGGCTGTTCGGACAAAACTGAAGGTGAAAAAATAGCTTCACAAGCACACTAGGCCCTTGGGAGCGCAGCGGTACGAACCCGTGGCAAAGCGCGTGGGCACGAGTGCAGATGCGTGTGGCGTTCGGCGCTGGCGCAAGCGCAACATGGGTGACGCTCGGCGCTCGAGTGCGCAACATGCACGACACTCAGTGCTCAGGTGTGTGGCACTTGATGCTCGGGCATGTGGCGCTCGACACAAGCGCGAGCGCTCGGTGTGCACAGTGCTCGGTGCGAGCGCGGGCACGCGGGGTGCACAGCGCTCGGTGCGAGCACAGGTGCGCAGCGCGAGTGTCGTGGGCATGGTGCACGGTGCGAGCGTGCAGGCACATGACATGTGGTGTCACAACCGTGTGTAGCGCTCTTTTTTTTTTTTTTAATTCCAACTTTTTTTTTTTTTGGTGATTTTTAGACTCAACTTTCAAACAAAAATTCTTCTCCTGACTCAAATTGTGAGTTCGGGAGTCAAAAAAACAAGGGGTCCCCATTCCTAGTGAGGAATGGGGCATGTGTTGTGGACACCACAACACTTCATTCTTTAGAATTATTTTAATAGATCAATTGAGGAGTAATATTTATAATTCGTTAATGACTATATAGATATGGATTTTCTTATGTGCACATTTTTCCATTAGATTTATAGAAACAAAATTATCATAATATATTAAACCATTATAATAGTTATAATTTATTTACTTGAGGACCCATTATATCTCCATGATCTGAAAGTGGTGGAAAAATTTCAAATGCCTTTACTAAATGTTTTACTTCCCCTCGCCACACATTGGAATGTTATCTAGAGTTTTCTCTTGTAGGGGCCTTCAAAGGGCTGTAGAAACCCCTTTCCAAGGAGATGACAATAAAGGTGCACTGCTATATTCCTCAGCAGCCTCTGCCCAGAAGTCCTAATTTTCTCATCATTCCCATTTGAGTCCATCTGAGGAGATTATAACATAATTTCATTTCTGGTTAAGATTTCCATTTTTGGGGTCTGAAATCCCAATTATATTAGGAGTCCTAATGGACAATCTATTTTCCTCTCCATCCAACATCCCAAGAGTAGATAATGTATCATTGGAAAATATATCATTCTTACACAATTTAGAAAATTTTGAACAAATAATATTCTCATTCATGGAGCTAATTTTAAGCTCAACGCTCTCATCTTTCTAACTATTCCCACACATTTTAGAGAAACCATCTTTGTTATATTCAATAAATGATTTTTCTGAATGGTTACCATAATAATCTTTGCTATCTTTATAATGAAAGGAAGAGACACATATGAAAACATTATTATTCTAAATGGTTATCATAATAATCATGCAATGATTATCATAATAATTGGTCATTGACTCATTACCATACTAATCATGACATAATGTGTAGCTATGCTATGTAAAGATAATCACAAAATATGGTGAGTGTGATTATGATGCACTACTAATATGATGTGATATGATCATATAAAAGGCTGATGCTAAGTATTGATGTGGTGGCATGACTATATGACAGAGAATTTTATTGGTTGAATGATGAATACAATTAAGTCATTTTGGATGCATGCATGTATGATATCATTATACTATTTTTGTATGTCAAGGTATGACAATGATGATTATGGTGCATATGTATATGGCAAGATGTTGATGGTATGATATATCATGGATGGATGTATGCAGGTTGATGGCTTTTGCATATGTAGCTAGATTACTAAATGAAATTCATATTATGATGGTGATTAAAAGATTATGGTTACTAGAATGGATCATCAAGCCATCAAACTATCATATAGCCAATGATTATGGTGGGATTTACAAGTGATCATTTATGGTCACTTATAAATAGAATCATAGTCATGTTGCCTACATGATGATGGATATAATGTTGATTAGTAAGCCCCATCAATCACCACATATTTATTAATTTGTTATAAAAATGAAGATTATGTACAAGAGACAAGTTGTATCTACTTGTCAAACTAATTTTAGGATGTTGGGATATCATAGTTTACTACAAGTTGTTGAATGCACAAACCGAATAAGGTGACATGTGAAATTTGTGAATGTGCATAATAGACTTCTTGTGAATACACTCATTGATAAGACTAGCCTAATCTATGTAAATTTCCCTTTTCCTATTGTTCTCATGGTGTAAAACATCCATGGCTTGAATATTCTATTGCCTTCACTTGTCTCTTTTTTAAGAAGAGTAATCATTATAGTGAGTTATTGTTGGAATTATTCCTTCAAGGAACCTTCAAGATTTGATTCTTTCTCTCTTTTAGTCCCTTATTATTATTGTTTTACTTTGCCTTAATATTAAGTGGATACCCTAGCATATTGGTCCCTTGCAAGGGGGAAACTCTTGAATTAGCATATTAATTGTTTTCATATTAAAACAACTGTGATTCAACATTCTACAAAACCGTGACAATGGCTTGGTGGAGTTGCACATATGGTGGAAGACTACTATACATTCTTGGAGTGGAAAGGAACCTTGAGAAGAGTAGAGCAATGAAGAAATGGAGTTATAGGGCAGTTACATTATTCAATAATGAAATCCTCATTATGACATGGGTTTGGGAATTCTGCCATTTACCCAATGATTGGAAGCTTGAAAGTCATAAATTTGATAGGCTTTGATAAGGTAATGTGTATGGAAGTGTATTTGTTATTGTTATTTGGAGAGTAGGTGATTTTGAGTGAATAGATGTGTTTTTTAGGCTTATTCGTTTAGACTCGAGCCTATAGATTATAAATCTTATTGAATAGTAGGAATCCATAATTTTGGAATTATGTCAATATTAGTAAGAGGAATATCAATATTCTTTTAGTTTGAGAGATTTTTTAAATAATTTGAGTTCTTAACTTACATTCCAAGGTAGGCTATAAGGTAGAGTCTCATAGTGTGAGTTTGTATTAGTGTTTTGAAACCCACCAAGGTGTTTAAAACCTTGTGAATGTGTGAAAGAACTTTATTGGCAATGAGTTAATTGTTGAGGAAGTATAGGGATAGGTGTTGATAAAGATCTTGAAGGGTGTAAGGTGGTGGAGATGTTAGGTATTGGGAGAGCTAGTTGTTTAGGTATTGTGAAGGGTTATGTAGAGACATTTGGAATAGGTCAAAGTGGCACAAGGAATAGGCCAATCATCGAGTCTCTAACGTTGGAGAATCCTAAGGGAGAGCATATGATATCCTTGGTAGGCTTGGAAGAAGCTTATTAATTGGAATTAGTAAGTAGTGAAACATTGGAATTAGTAACATGGTCAGGAAGCCTTCAATAATCACTCACGTGATTGACAATATGACTGATAATCTAAGACCAACTTGTGTTGAAGCAACTAACATGGAAAATGTTGTCCTTGATGGTATTGAGTTCATGGTGATCCTAACTCTTTTTATACATGTGGTAATGGAGTATAGTCTGGTTATTGAGATTAAATGTTAAATTGAGAGCTTGGATTAATATCAAAAACTTACTAGCTTGCTATTTGGACAACAAGTTCTGTATATTTTCATAATAGAGTGATATAGTGATTGTATGATCTCATTTCATGGAGAAAGAGAAGATTGGTAAAGTTTTTGTGTTGTTGTGGTTATCCTATCATAAATCTACCTCATAAACTTGTTTCCCCATATCATAATGGTCATGAATCAACAAGTTGTTGCTGCATGCAATAATAGTGAATCAACAATTAGAAAATAAATAAAAAACTGTGATAGAAGTTGTTGTGTGGTCTACATGTATGTTGTAATATTTTTTTTCACTCATAGGATGTTGAGAAACATTTGTAAAGAGTAGAGTAAATAGATTATGGGAGTTGGAAGGCCGGTTACAATGTTTAGCAATGAAAACCACACTATGTCAAGGGTTTGAGAGTTTGGATATCTCCTCCTCAACTAGGATTTCAAAAATCAACAGTTGGACAATTTTTGATAAGGTAGAACTATAAACAAGTTCTTTTTATTGTTATTAGAAAGTTGAGTGGGTTTATAGCTTGAGTAAGTGTGTTAGGCGTTATAGTATAAACTAGGGCCTTCGAGTTATATGCTTTAATGAGCAGGTTAGAACCTCAAATTTTGAAATTTGAGAAAATTCACTAATGAATATTTGATTCTACCTTTAGTATTGTTAGATTTTTAAAGAGTTTGAGTTCTTACCCTACATTCCAAGGTAGGCTACAAGGGAGAGTCTCATAGTGAGAGTTTTTATTGGTGTTTTGAAGCCCACCAAGGTGTCTAAAACCTTGTGAATGTGTGAAAGCACTTTATTGGCAATAAGTTAAGCAATGTGGGGTCAAAGTGAGTAAAAATGTGGAAAATGTCATGAAAGGGCATAAATGGAGTGTAATGAAGTTTTAAGATGTCATAATGTGATGTTGGACCTATTTAGGGTGTCTAGGAAGCATGACAAATCATAAAATGCAAAATATGCCCAAAAAAGTGTAAAATTGCCAAAAAGTTGTTGTCAACAATTTTTGTGCAAAAATGAAAAGTTTTAAGAAGATGGATAGTCATCCATCTTGGATGACCTCTTGCGAGGTGGGGGGTTGAAAGGTCTTGTTTTTGTATAAAAATATTGCATCCTCATGTAGAAGAGAGAGGATGTGGGAATGAAAGATGAAGAGCATGTGTATGGTTTTTGTATAATAAATCAATATTTTGGTAAAAATTTGCACATACATTAGCATTCGAATGTTGTCTTGACATCTTGTCTTTGGAATTTGTGGTTGTGTATATCTTGAAGCTCCCTTATATATGTTAATGAAGTTGAGTATCATTATTACTATTGCATGTTTACATAACTGCACAGATTATGAGAATAATTTGTTATATTCATGGTTTGGATAGTAATCCACATGCGTCCTCAAGTTCATTGATCATTGTATCTGCATATTGGCTTTGTATAAAAGTTGGTTGCGTGGCTTTTAGTCAATACAGACTCATATATTTTTCAATGAAGCATTCAACAGGGAACTCCAAACATATTTTCTTTTGTCAAATTTGGCACACTGGAAGGGCTTCACATGTGGGTAAGTGCTTTTACCATTAACAAACTAATACTTCTTACTTACTTGAGATATTTCCAATTCCATTTTAAAACAATTTCAATCTCTTCAACTAAATTTAATGAAGTTTTTTTTTTGAAGAATGACATCTAAAATTGGGGTAGGGCAAGGCAGCTTGTGCAAATTCTAGTGACATAGATTTGTTGCCTTAATAGTATGTGGATTACTAATAATTTTAGCTAGCGGAAATTTTTTTTACTCTTATCAAATTATTCTCAGGAGTGTCGAGAACTGTCAAGGTTGTATTTTATGACTTTAAGAAACAATGGAATTGCATTTATCATCAACATTTGAATAGCCTATAAATACAAGAATTTAATTTCTTGCATTTAGACAATTAGTAATAATTATCATGGATAGATGAATCGACATATTAATTGATGTCATATGAAAAAAATTGCGATTCATCATTCTGCAAAACTGTGACAATGGCTTGGTTGGAGTTGCACGTATGATGGAAGACTACTATACATTCTTGGAGTGCAGAGGAACCTTGAGAAGAGTAGACCAACAAAGAAATGGAGTTATAGGGCAGTTACGTTATTCAATAAGGAAATCCTCATTATGACATGATTTTGGGAATTCTACCATTTACCCAATGATTGGAAGCTTGAAAGTCAAAAATTTGTTCTCAATATCTCCGAGACCTTAATCACTAATCCAAGGATATAAATGCTTGAATATATTATTTGTAGGTACATACAAAAATCAAAGTGAAGGCATCTGTTATTGTAGTTTTCACATTATTAGAACGGATTGCAAGGTACCCATAATTTTCTACTTTTTGAATGATTGTTGTAAATGTTTCTCAAAAACTAGGCATAATTTCAATATTATATCTCCTTTTCTGTGTATATCCAACAAAATTTTAACTTTCGATATTTTTTTTAGGTTGATTGCAAAATACAAACCATACATGTGTATTTTGGTTTTTGTCATTCCACGACTTATTACTAATTTGCTAAGGTGGTCTTTCACTGGGGCATTTTAGGTTAGTTCACTAGTGCCTTAACTTTTATTGCTTGTAGATGTTTGTATCACTACAGTAGATAAAAATCAATGTTTGGTTTTACTGTCTTTGTCTTTGTGAGACTTCAAGAGGTACCAAGAGAGTACTTTATAATCTTAAAAGATTTCATAGATGTTTTAAACTTTTCGGACAGTTTCCCATATGCTAAAGTGTTTCTCTACATGGAAAATTCTTTGAATTTTTTTGTGGCATAGGGAAATGCACATCTAAGTGAGAAACAAGAAGAAAACACTTTTTTTATTTTTTAAAGACAATAGTATCAATTAATGTGAAAGGATGTAGGCTCCGCAAATATGACACACTGGACAAAAGAAGACTTAATGGGAAAATGTAAAGTTGTTTTTAGCACAACAAAATGTTAACATGCTAAGACAACATTGTGATATACTGTCCATTTATATCTGCTTCCTTAAATTAATTTTCTTCTAATAAATTCAAATGCATATTCACTATATACAGAGAAAATGGCAAGTTATACATCATCTAAAATTTTCCCTTCTTGCTTTGACTTGGATCCACTAAGAGTTCACTTGACCATTATTATTTCAATAGGGTTTAGACTATTATTCTTCATTGGTTGATCCATCACATCAAGTTGATTCCTATATGCATTTCATGCACACTATAGATGATCCCATCTCTTGTGAGCATCTTCTTTGGGTTGTCAGTTGTTCTACTATTTGAAGTTGAGATGGATCACTGTATTCTGTTTATGGAGAGGATTTGTCATCTTATTTCCTTCTACGATATTGACACAAAATAACATTTTAATATTTTATCTAATGTGTCCTAGACTTCTATGAGATTTATGGGAGGAATTATTTTGTTCAAACACTATGGCATGTCCCTTTTTAATTTCCATTGTTAACCCGTATTCAAAGGTTTCTGGTATGTTTTGTCCAAGAAGCCATCTCTTTCAGGTGATATTACATAGGACCTCTAGAACTACCTAACTGATTACTTCCTTCTTGAAGGTTGTAACTAATATTGAATTTTGAAGGCATTAAGCAGTGATGCAAGTATGGAGGTAAGAACTATGTTTTAACTTACTAACTCTACAACTAAGGCTTCTTCCAAGCCAATGAAGCATATCATATGCTATCCCTTTAGATTCTCCAAGGTTAGAGACTAGGTGAGGGCCTATTCCTTGTGCCACTCTCACCTATTCCAGTTGTCCCTACCTATACTTTTACAAAACCACACAACAACCTCTCACACCTCACCACACAACACCTCCATCACCCTAAACCTCCAGGATCTTTATCAACACCATATCTCTATAAATTTTGAAAAGAATTAACTCATCTCATACTAAAGGAAGATTGAGACATCTCTCACTGATATTGAAATGATTTCAAGACTATAGATTCCCACTATTCAATCACATAAATGATATGTATGCCCAAATCTAAACAAACAAGCCTATAATACATCTATTCACTCTAAAATCTCCTACTTTCCAAAGAAAAAATCCAATAAAATTCCATATAACATTACCTTGTCAAAGCCAATATTAACTTCTGACTTTCAGGCTTTCACTCATTAGTAAATGAGAGAATTCCAAACCTGTGTCATAATGAGGATTTCCTATTGCATATGAAAATTGTCTCTCTAATTCCCATATCTCATTGGTTCCATTCTTCAAAATGGTTCTACTGCACTCCAATACACTTCCAACATATGCACCACTCCAACCAAACCACAGCCACAATTTTATAGAAGGTTGCATCATAATTCTTTTACATACAACAACAGTTACTATGTTTATTAATGACATCTTCTAATACAAGGAGTAAATTTGGTGAGTCAATTTGATAAATTGGCAAATTAAACACACAAGGAAACTTTCAAATATTTCCCAATCCTCATACAAAGTGAAGGACTCTAGCTAACCCGAGAATGTAAGTAATTTGTTGTTCAAACCTTGACTGCAAAGAATTATATCTATAATTATTGATATTAGATTTTTTTTCTACCTTGATATCAATCCATGCCTTAATTACTATTCATAAAGAAGCTTAACAATCACCAAAACCATGAAATAGTAAGGAAGAATAGAAGGTTGTAACCAAATACCTGAGAATGCAGATTTTACTATCTAAGAAATGAATACAACAAAGTATTCTCATAACCTATGTTGCTATGAAAATATGAATCAATGATAAAGATTCTCACATCAATGTCATATGTAAGGGAACTTCAAAAATATGACAACCACAAATCCAAAGACAAGATGTGAAGGCAGCATTCAAGCATTAATATATATGCAGATTTTCCACCAAACAACAACACACTTTTATTATCAAAATCATACCATAATCTGCTTTTTCCTATTCCACATCTCTTCTCCACTATATCTCTCTATTATATTACATTGTTTTATATCCACAAACAAAACCTTTCATGTCCCTAAGAAGTTTGAACAAGATGAATTATAATTTGTCAATTTTTGCAAAGAGATTGTTGACAACATTTCTTGGTAACTATTAAAATTTTTCCACATTTTGCATTTTAATTTCTAATGTACTTTCCTAGGTACCCTAAATAGGTTCAACATCATATTATGACATCTTAACACTATAATATATTCCATTCATGTTGTAGCATAGCATTTCCCACTTTTGACGCACTTTGACCCATAATACTTAAAACAAAGAATCGGTCAATGTAATGTCCCTTGTATAACTCCTTAGAAATTGGACAAGATTCTTATAAATTAAATACAAATTCATCCTTCTATCTATAATTTATATGAGTCTTTTATTTTCCACAATGAATGTATTGAATATATAATCAAATATAGAAGCGTATATCAATTGATTTGATATGTTAGCAACTTGGAAGAAGTATGAATAAAATCACTGACATACCAATCTGTAGATATACTTGTCATTGACTCTTGATCCTTGTAGGTCAATGTTGATTTTTATAGAAATTTGATATAATCTTTATTATTTCTACTATTGATATTTAAGCTATTCTACTTATGAATGAAGACTAGTGGAACTTAGGAATGATAAAAAGTAAATTGCTATTCTGGTGATCAACTGATGTAATTTGTTGCAGTTATTGTTTTATAAAATATTATGACTCCAACTGAGATAATCTTTCCTTAATTGCTGACTATCAATATTTCTTTCTTAATTTTAGTTAGCTTCCTTCTTATTCACTAGAAGATATCTATTGAATCTCTTGTAATTTTTCTTGGTCTATAATTTTACTTATCTATATACTTCTATCTATGTTTCAACAAACTACTCTACATGCTATCTTTTTAGGTAAGCTCTTCTGATGGAAATAGAGAGGAGTAACTAAGAGGAGAGGGGTGAATTAGTTGCTCCAAAATAAATCCCAGATCCCTTAGACATCAATACAAATCAAAACTTAGTGAAAATAGAACTCTGTTGTAACTTGGCAAATACACATGTACTCGGTTTACATTAACAAATGTTGAAGCTTGGCAAACACTGAAATAAATTGCCAAAAGATTATCATAAAAAACTTAAAATATTATTTTTTTTGGATATTACTTTAACTTATTTGCAAACATATAAAGGAAATAACATGAACAAAATTGACACCAAGATTTTAATATGGAAACTTGATTTGGGGAAAACCACCAATTACAACTAGTTACTGATTTTCACTCTTCTGAAGTGAGCCCTGTTAGGATCCAACCCTATTAAAGGTTAAAAAACACACTATTAGGTGTGAGCCTATTAGAGGATTTAATCACCCTATTAGGAGTGGCCTTGTTAGAGGTCTTTAGACAATTCAATAGAAATGCCACCTTGTTAGAGGATTTACAAATAGTTGTTAAGCCAACTCCATTAAGAGATTTAGATCATTTCTACAATGGTTAGAGAGTAATAGTGAGATGACCTAAATTCTAATGCAATTGAATTGTTGATTATAGATCTCAATTTTGGCTTATATACTTGATCCTCCTTAATCAACTATATCGTTCATCTCAACAAGGATATTTTGCTTATCCTTTTGATTTGCTTCCTCTAAGCATAATCAAATCTTGAATTATCTACTCCTCATTCAATCCTCAACTTGAACTTATATTTATATCTTACACATTGTCAAGTCAGCTTGAATAGAACTTTAGAATAATTAATATTCATCTTCTTAGTCGGCTAGAACCAATAGACAATTCAATTAAACTCAATATGCCAAAACAAGAAAATCTTTCGTTAGCGGACCCTACTTGATAAATACTAACTCAAAGAAATTTTCCTATGTTAACCAAGTGAACTCAGTTAACACTGCATATTAACAAAGTTCCTTTGGTAACCGAGTGAGTTTAGTTAACGCTAGTTCCACCCAATATTTCCTTCATTAACTGAGTGATCTTGGTTGACACTCAACTTCTGTAAACTTTCCTTTATTGCCCGAGTGAGCTTGGTAGACACTGTCTTTTGAACTAGGTAAACTTTGGAATGCTCAGCAAACACAGGAAATTGTCTTCAATGCCTGAGTGAGCTCAACATACACTGACTAGAAATGATATGACATTTTGTGTAACATCAAAGACAATACACAATTAATCAATTATTTCCAACACTTTCTTCCCTCCTCCTCTCCACGTCAATTCTTATTCATATCTAACAATGTAAAAGAATATGACTTTTCAAAGTCAAGTAATACCTCTTCCTTTTCAAATGATGTTTATAATCGCACCCATTCCTTTTTAATTAATATTTAATTATCTACTCTTTTAAGTTACTTTAGATAATCATTGATGTTCATCGTAACTTTTTTCAAACTCTAATTCAAAGCTACTCCCGATGTCTTCCATTCTTGTGTGATATTTCTTACTTTCTTTTGTGACATGGAATATTATATTACTAGAGATGTAAGGAATAAACATTCCTTAATGCCTTCAAATAATTCTGCTATTTTTGATGATACTTTGGTGGTTCGCACTACGTTTGACATTTAGACTAGCTACGTCTTGACTAGTGATCATTAATTGATCTAAAATTTATGTGTTTATTTTTTGATCTGTATCTTACAAGTGTGTCATTAAACAAGACTCCACCATGGCTTCTGCTCACCTCATTGGTTGGGTGCTCAAACAAAAATCTTTATGTGATGTTTGTTCTTCAACCCATATACATATTAATTTCTGAAATATGTAAGCTTTTGCTTACATTTTATCTAACTTATCTTCTATACTTTTGTCCACCTTTAAATCAGTCTTGGAATCAAGTCTTAATGTGATTTTTAAGTCTTATAACATACTTTGAATGGAAAGGAGACATGGTTCTGAAAAATAGCTTCATTTTTTTTGAAATCGATTTTTGAATTTTCCCAATTGGCCCAAGTAATAAACGCCTTCCTATAAGCAACCATGTGATCTAGATTGTAATATGTCTCTCTAGATTCCATGATCAATTCCCATATGTTCATACAAAAAATCACTCTTCAGTTTTGTATCCCAAATTGAGAAGTTGGATTGATTCATTGATAAATCATTTGAGAAAGATCTTAGTTCCTCCACCACCAGTATGATCCCACCAGTGAAATGACTCAAAAACCAAGACATTAGCCCCCTTCCAATACATTACATTATTTTCTATAGAATCTACGTGAAGAATCATTTTCCCCTATGTATTGGTCTCCAACTCTACTAAAATGAAGCCCTAAAGAATTGAAGGATTGCGTTGTAATCCTACAAGAAAGCAAACAAGCACTAGCACTCAAATGTTTGAACAAATAGAATTGCCCTGCTAATCAAAGAGATTTTTCCAATGGGTAGAGGAAAGTTAAGGATGGGTAAAAATCAATGGCATTGCAAATTGGATACCATTACTGAGGGTGTGTGAAATTAGAATTCAATAATTCCCATCATCCATGTTAGAATAGATGTGATATTATATTGAATTGTCTAGATTTCAAAGCAAGGGTTGAGAATCCATTTGAGCATAATAATTTTTATGGATTTGGATTAAATGAAATGTTCTTGAAATCATATTTTCATAGTACATTTCTATTAATAATCTTATATATTGACAGTTTATAAGAGTCTTTATTTTTAGTTTTTACAAAAAATTGTGGGAGAAATTTCAATCATCTGACTTTTCTTTGAGCTCTATTATAGGCTAATAGTAGATCCCAAAGTGCCATAAAAAATGTTGATGATCAAAATCTCCAAACACAAGTATATACAAAAAGTAAAAAAAAATGCTAATACGTCTTATTAAAGATAGACCTTTGGATAAAATCAAATAATGTTTTGGATTGAAACCCACATTTGGAAGACTTGCTGAGGGATGATGGTACATTTTACACTTTTATGTAGGTGATTTTTATTTAAATGAAGATTCTAGGAATGTTTTTTATTCTAGAACTTATCTTTTACTTTCTTTCAAACAAAGATATAGTTCAATTTATCTAGAAACCAAAAGAATTTTTCTTAATTTATTTTATTGGAAGGAGATGGTGATTCACCAATATCTATATTGGAAGATGAGATGAAGATTTTTCCTTTTTTATTTTTTTTTTCTTATTTTAGAAGAATTGTCACATTTTCTGCATGGTATAAATGTGTTTTTGCAAGCTTAGGGTGCTTTGGTAAAATTTCAAGAGAGTTCCTCAATTTGATTTTGTTTGTCTTTAATTGTAGTTTGTTGTTTATTATCCTATGGTTGTATCTTGCTGTAAAGCTCAAAGATTTTTTCTTTTGATGTTTGAACTGAAATATTGATCAAGATTATTCTATCCTGATTGAAATATCATTTTACCCCTCTTAACAGGGAAAGTCTAGAAGTGATCTACATATTGATTTGGAGGACAATGAATCCCCATGTGATGGGGAAGTATTGTATGTTCTCTTTAGCCTATAGGCTGGAAAGATTACGCTTTTATACCACTGAAAGATCCCTTGCCAAATTCAGCCTCAAAATTAGAGACTCAAGGAACTTTGTTAAATACATTGCAAACAATCTTTGTACATGTTGTTTCAATGTTTCAGTCTATTAATGATTGCTTGAAATGATGTCAAATGTGTTTTAAATGCTCTCAAATTGTTACTAAGATGTCTATGTAAAGAACCATAATGCAGATGCAATTGTTTTTTACTTTTGAATGCATATCGATGATCTACACTATGTAAATATGCAGGTAGACATTAATATAGATAGTTGTCATGCAAACTAAATATGAGAGAGATAAATTTAGACATTTAAACTCCTGGTGACTACAATAATGTTAGAATGCAATAAAATTTCTTACACAGTGAAATGATGGGAAAAAGGTCAACTTTTGGTTTAGAATGATGTATCTAATGTAATTACCAAACTCCATAAATTACTATCAAAATGATCAACATTGAATTGAACCATTCCAAACATACAATAATTTATTCAATTATATCTATTAATATGTTGCAACTTCATTCAAATAGTCAAAGTATGAACTACTTGCTTCTTAAACTCTACGTCCTACTAGAAAGGCCTTCTAGCAGGTGATGGATTTGTATGGATGGGTATAAGCATTTAAGTCTTCCATATTCACCCAAAAATCAATCTTTCTACTAAAAATTTGAAGTAGATATACTCTACCAAATATCATGCAAGTATGTGTAGAACAAATACAAAATATATGAAAATAAAATAAACATATAACCATTGAAAACTAAATAAATCTTGCAATATTGTGAATTTGGCTTAATCATATGAAACTAGAATTGGCATAATAATTTCCCAAGTGAGAAAATCATTTTGTGTAAGATTATTGGATTGAAGATGATTCCAGAAAAAGTGAGATTTATCCTTGATATGGAGCCCCCTACAAATGTCATTGGATTTAACTCTTTCTTGGACACATTGGTTGCTTCTAGAAGTTCATTAAGAACCTTGCATAAAAATCCTATTAGTTGGATAAGTTGACTCGAAACGGCAAGCCATATGCATGGGAGATTGCAAAAGGAGAGGCCTTTGAGGAGCTCAAACAAGGCTAGCGTGTACACCCATTTTGGCATATCTAAATTGGGACAAGGATTTCTATATTAGAGGAATCCACATGAACATAGAAATCCTTATCCCAATTTAGATATGCCAAAATGGGCATACACACTATCCTTGTTTGAGCTCATTGAAGGCCTTTCCTTGTGCAATCTCCCATGTGTATGGCTTGCCCTTTTGAGTTAACTTATCCAACCAATAGGATTTTTATGAAAAGTTCTTAATGAACTTCTAGAAGTACCCAATGTGTCCAAGAAAGAGTTAAGTCAAGAGACATCTGTAGGGGGCTCCATATCAAGGACAAATCTCACTTTTTCTGGAATCATTTTCAATCCAATTTTCATTTTTTTTCAAAAACATCAGGTTGGTCAAAAATTTGACCAATGATGGTAGGACTTGGTTAAAATTTTGACCAAACTTGGTCAAATTTTCAACCAATTCATCAACAAGGAGGCCATCATGGGTTTGGCATCTTGGTCGATCAAGGATGACAATTGGTTGAATTTTCAACCAAACTTGGTTGAAATTTTAACCAAGTACTTTTAAAAAATATATATTATTATTATTTTTCATTTTTTTAATTATTATTATTATTATTATTTTCAAAATTTTAATGTGACATTTTCAACCAAACTTGGTCAAAATTTTGACGACAAAAATTGTGACGAAACTATTGGACAAAATTTTGACCAATATGAGTCAAAAACTTGACCAATTTTGGTCGTAAAATGAGTCAAAATTTACTAGTGAAAGGAGATAACTCTAACAAATTGAAAATAGATATCTGAGTGGGAATGCATTTCAATTGGTTCACAAGGTCATAAGTGGACCTAATAGTGGTAGAAGTTTTCTTAGGCGAGGAAGATCCCACTTGTTTAGCATTAGCTCTTTTGGGATTATTGGAAACCTTAAAAACAACTATGGACCTACCCCTAGTAACAAAATTTTGTCCTTCACAATAAGAGGAAGAGCAATCTATAACCCTAAGAGAAACCATAGGTCTATTGTCATCAAAGCATTGAAAAGAGCCAAGAGTTCTCAAGATCAGTGTAGGCCTATATGTTAGAATATATATTCCACCAATATAACTAAGAAGAGGCGTGAATAAATTATCCAACTATTATAACAATTATCAACCTTAATAAATCTTAACCATATGAGCAATATAATTAAAAACCACAACAAGATACTCATGCACAATAAGACTAGATATGTTAACTAGGGAAACCCTTGATCAAAGGGAAAATCCCAGCGGGGATGGTACCCACAGGATGATGTACTAATATAAATATTCCTTGTTAGAGGATGGACCATGTTAGGAGTCTATGAAAACATTCAAGATATATCAGTCCATGTTAGGAAACTTTGAATCCCTATTAGGAGTTGTAGAAGGCATATGGACCCATTGTCTGAACAACTTTAGGGGCAAGACCAATGAGCCCAGTATCCAAATGATCTATGTATTATTCCTTGTAGAATAATAGAATTGAACTATACTGCTCCTTCCTGTTTCTTTTTCCTATCAACCATACTTTTGCTTCTTCTAATCTCGATACCAGATCACAAAATTTGTGTCCAATAATCCCTTAGATCACTTACTTGCATTTACCAAATACTCTGCTCTTGTTCACACTTCCTTAAACACTTTGCATCTCACACACTTCTCAAACAAAGAAAACACTTTCCTTTATATTGAGTCCTTAAAACAATTCCTTGAGTCAACCTTGAGCTTTCCCAATTAATTATAATAGGACCTTAACAAGATAATTAATTATTTCACAATCACGATAGCACTATCGACTCATATTCTATACAAATATTCACACATGCGACTTCAGGACTTGCACACTTACATACGTCATTATCAAACTATCTTCTACCACTGCATAGCTTCATGTATCCTAATTATATCTATGTTAGAAGATATAATACAATCATTAGAAACTATTTCACATGTACTCTATTTCTACACTATTCTGTATAAATCACTTATAATTATCATATGTCTTCAACTTACATTATGCGAACTTAACCTCATCATTAGGAAAAAATATGGAACATGTCCTTAACTTCACATCACTTGATCCTCAAAACTCTGTATGTATGACCATGGTCTCTATCTGGTATTTGGCCAGTCTTACAAAATTACTACTATGTTGACATCAATGACAAACATAGTCATGAATGTAACATGTCAATGCTGCCACAAGCTCTCCAATGATTAAGATAATCCCCTAAAGGAATACCATCAGAATTCATGCTAATAATATCCCCCTTTTCCATTCATGGAAACATACATGAAAACATCTAGGTTCCAAGAATACCAAACTATACTATGTTCTTGTTGTTGCTCTCATCTTTCCAAATCCTCTAAATCAATCAAATTTGAGATCCTCTAGAACATTCCTATATTCTGAATCTTCTTAAGTATTGGCATCAGTTGTTCACAAACTAAACAACTCTTAGCTTCTCCCCCATACATCATAACTCATTATGTTGTATATCTCCCTCATAGAGATACAAATATTTCTAAATTTCCTTAATAAAGAATAAGGATGTTCTCATCTCTCCTCATTCAACTATCTCTCCCCTATTCACCTAGGGGATATTTTTCATGTACATATCTCTCCCATTAACATCAATGACAAAAGGCCTCATTATGTCAATTCTCTACTCCAAGTCTTTAACCAACTCAAGCGCCCAAAGACACTATTCAAGGCCAATTACCAATAGTCCTTAATGACTCTACTCATCATAAATACTCCCCCATTCAGGAAGCACCAACATTCAGTCTAGTCAAACAATAGTGCTTTGTACCACTGGACTGATGCAATCTCTACATCATCTACTCTAAAGTAGGTAGGGCATAACCCCCAGCATACCTCTCAAGTACTCATCTTTAGGTAATGGCTTTGTAAAGATATCTATAACCTAATATTTAGTAATAACATACTCCTATCGGATCTCTTTCTCTGCTATCTTCTCTCTCAAAAAGTGATACTTAATAGATATATGCTTAGTCTTAGAATGTAAGATAAGATTCTTAGACATAATTATTGTACTTGTGTTGTCACAATATATGATAACAAGTTCTAAAAATTCTATCTGAATATCATCATCTCTCTTTTTGAAGCGTTTGCTTCCAAACATTTTGAAATACTTTATAGAAGGTGAATGATGAAACCATAATTCATAAGGGGTCTTATTCATACCTTTTCTAATTTGTATTTATTCATGGTGTACACTATTGTATTGATTGCTTCTCTTTACAATGTCTTGGATGCATCATTCTCAAACATCATTGCTCTTACTACCTCTGATACTGGTATGTTTCTTCTTTCTGCAATCCCATTCTGCTTAGGGGTCTTGGGTGAAGATATTTGTCTCTTAATTCCATTCTCTTTACAAAACATGTTAAATTCTCTAGAGGTGAATTATCCTCCTCTATCTGATCTCAGACATTTTATCTTAACACCATATTCATTCTCAACTCTATTCTTAAATATCTTAAACTTCCCAAATGCTTTAGATTTATCTTTAAGAAATTCTACCCACATCATTCTAGTGAAATCATCAACAAAAAACATGAAACACCTTTCTCCATAAAGTCCTCTTGTCCTAGTAGGGTCACTCAAATATGTGTGAATAATCTCTAGCTTCCCTGTAGTAGTGAACTTCTTGTTGGGAAATGATACCTTCTTGTACTTAGCCATGAAACATTCTTCACATACAATATTAGTAGGCTTTATTATCTTAGGTAAATCTCTAACTATTAATGTGCTACTAACCTTCACAATATTATCAAATTTTATATGAAAAAACCTCATATTCCATAACCAACTATTATCCACTTTAGCAACCAAACATGTCATCTTAGAGGGATTCAACTAAAATATATTACCTCTAGATCTTGTACCTATTCCAATCAACTTACCATATATGTCTTTGATAATCTAGGTCTTTTCAATGAATTGCAACTGATAACCTTTATCCGCCAACTGTCCAACACTTAGTAAGTTGTGCTTTAATCCATCGATGAAGTAAACATCAATAGGGTTAGTATTTCCATCAAGATTAATAGATCTATCCCTGTTATGTGATAGACTGCATTGTTACCAACTCTAACAATACCTCTATTCTTGAATTTAACAAACTTGTTCATATCACCAATCATGTGATGCAAAAATCCACTATCTATTATCTAATTAGATTTCTTTTCAACTTGAGAAACTAGAGCTTTCTCCTCTCTAATTTATGTGTCAAGATCATCTTCATTGATGGCTACAATCCTAGCTCATCATAATCTTTAGTCTGAATTCTTTCATTAGATTCTTCATCTTCATTAGCATATAAACAATTTCTAGGTCTTCTAGGCTTAAAATTTCCCTTATAATTTTTCTCTCTTTTAGGATATTTAGATGCATGATGGTCGATTTCATTACAAGTCCAACATTTAAAGATGTTATTACCATATGGTTATCTTCTCAATAGGAGGGTTATACCTTCTGCAATCTTCCTATCTTGTTCTACTATTACTAACAAAATCTCCATGAGTGCTTGCACTTCTAGAAAAACATGGCCAAATACTTAAGGCACTAAAAACTATCTCCACCCTTTTATATTCTTCATATTGTCCTAAACCTACTTCTTCTACTTCCAATCTTCCAAGCAAGGTTTCCCTAGTGAACTCATCAATAGAGGGTATCAAAAGTTTAATCATATGTGCTACTTGCTTGAAAGGTGGTGTTAAAGTTTTCAAGATCTTCCACACAACCCCATCTTCTTCCTTGGTTCCACCATATGACTTGATTCTCACAACAATATTAGATATCCTACCAATATAGCTTCTTACAAATTCATCTTCCATCATTTTAGTTTCTTGAAATAAACATATCCAACTCTGTAATCTTATCCTTTTTGTATGTGTGTCACCTTCAAAAGTAGATTCTAAAGCTTTCCAAATTATATGAGATTTATCTAGTGACTTTACTTGACTGTATTCATTCTTAGCAAGATCTGATAGTAAGGCTTCTCCAGCTCTCATATTTCACATGAACATATCTCTTCCTGCTTCATTGTATTCTCCGAGCTTGTCTTCTTCCACATTCTTTTTGTTGTCTTTTATCCAGAGCCAATAACATGGACCCATACACAATAGAAAAAATTCATTTTCTCCTTCTAGCTATCATAGTTAACCCCATCAAACTTAGGACTATCCTTTCTAAAATAACTTGCCATTGATCTCCCAAAGTTGTTAAGATTTCTCTTCAAGGATATGAAACTTTGATACCAATTGTTAGAATATATAGTCCACAAATATAACTGAGAGGGAGGGGGGGTGAATTGGTTATCCAATTATTATCACAATTATCAACCTTAATAAATCTTAACCATATGAGTAATATAATCAAAAACCACAACAAGATACCCATGCATAATAACACCAGATAGTTAACTAGGGAAACCCTTAATCAAAGGGAAAACCCTAGTGAGGATGGTACCCACAAGATGATGTACTAATATAAGTATTCCTTTTTAGAGGATG
The DNA here is from genome assembly GCA_028749045.1 of Cupressus sempervirens. Lineage (NCBI taxonomy): Eukaryota > Viridiplantae > Streptophyta > Pinopsida > Cupressales > Cupressaceae > Cupressus > Cupressus sempervirens. Next base: position 727,490,024 of record CM053785.1, read on the forward strand.
AACCATGTTAGAAGTCTATGAAAACATTCAATACATATCAGTCCCTGTTAGGAAGCTTTGAATCCTTATTAGGAGGTTCCATGCCTACTAGGAGTTGTAGAAGGAAGATGGACCCACTATCCAAATAGCTTCAAGGGAAAGACCAATGAGCCCACTATCCAAATGATCTATGTATTATTCCTTGTAGAATAATAGAGTTGAATTGTACTACTCCTTCCTCTTTCTTTGTCATATAACTAGATTTTTGCTTCTTCTAATCTTGATACCAAATCACAAACTTTGCATCCAATAATCCCTTAGATCACTTACTCACATTTACCAAATACTCTGCTCTTGTTTTCACTTATACACTTCACATCTCGCACACTTCTCAAACAAGGAAACACTTTTCTTTATACTAAGTCCTTAAAAAAATTCTTTGAGTCATCCTTGAGGCTTTCCCAATTAATTATAATAGGACCTTAATAAGATAATTAATTATTTCACAATCTTGATAGAACTATTGGCTCATAGTCTATAAAACTCTTCACACGTGCAACTTCAGGACTTGCACACTTACAGATGTTATTATCAAACTATTTTCTACCATTGTATAATTTTGTGTATCATAATTATATCTCTATTATAAGATATAATACAATCATTAGAAATTGTTTCACAGGTACTCTGTTTCTGCACTACTCTCTATAAATCACTTATAATTGTCATATGTATTTGACTTATATTACACGAACTTAACCTCATCATCAGGATATAATGTGGAACATGTCCTTAACTTCACATCACCTAAGCATAAAAACTATGACATTACGACCATGAGATCTTTCTGTTATTTTTCTAATCTTTATAGAATAATAGTTATGTTGACATCAATGACAAACATAGTCATGAATGCAACATGTCAATACCGTGACATGCTCTCCAATTCTTAGGATAATCACCCAAAGGAATACCATCAGCATTCATGTAAACAATTTTTTCATCAATATCATAGTTATTCTCTTCATAAAATGTAGGCCCCATCATGTAAACACTTTCTTCATCAACAGGTTCAATTATGTGTATAACATTGCCAACATTTTTGCATGTATAGTTGATCTTTGTGTCATTATTTTTCTTAATTGCATTGGATGTCTCCCCTTGTTCATAATTTTGAATAGGTCATTTGAAATATTTGTGATCCAAGTTCATGACTAACCCATCTAGGCTAACCTTGTGTTCATCAATGAAATCTTGTATGTTGTCCCTAAGCTTAAGACAATTATCAGTATCATGATCCTTGTTCCTAAGGTAGTGGAAAAATTAATCATCCTCTACCATGAATGCTTAATGAAAAGATCATAGGGTCTTAGTTGTCTAGAAAAGTAATGATCTTGTTATCAAGAAAGGTCTTTATGATCACATCATATGAATCATCCAACAGAGTGAAATTATGCCTAGGCTTAGGGGGGTGAGTGAACTTAGGTTTATCATAAGATTGGGTTTTGTTTGAATCATTTGTTTTTGTAGCCTCTTATTGCTTGGTATCTAGGATAGCATTAGCTAAGTTGAAATTTCCTTAAGCTTAGGTGCATCAACAACCCCACCATTAAAAACACAGTGGATTTTATTCCAATTTTTACTTCTGTTCTTACCATTCCTATTTTCATTTTTATCTTTGTTTAAGATTTTATCAACCCTCTTAATGGAAACATCATCAATATGGTACACACTCTCAATCATGTCATTGAATATGAGGAATACTTGCTTTCTAAGATCATAATATAGCTTAGGTATGAGAATGCTAATGAAGATATCAATTTTCTAATTTTTGGGGATTTGTCAAGGATATCTAGAGTGTAATATTCTCCATCTTTGTAAATATGTGACAAAAGGTTTCCCTTGGTTTTTCTTGATATTGCACAAGTCTATCATAGTAATAGGGTGTTGTATATTAAATGAGTAGTGTTGAATTAATCATTTCACAAGCTCATCAACTTACTTAATAGGGGAGAGATCTTTGTGAACCACTCCATGGCTTGTCCATTCAAGCTTCTTAGAAAAAGCCTCATGAGGTAAGTGTCTTCATGCATAAAATCCATGCTAAGTGTATAAAATTGTTTAATATGACCATGTGGATCCCCATTGTCATCATATTTATCATTTTTAGGAATTTCCATATCCTTTGGAAAAGGCATCGTGTAAATACTTCTATCAAAAAGGAGTGTGCATATGGTTTCAATGAATTAAATATGAGGTTTTTTATTTTCCATTATCATGCATGAAACTTGGCTTTATAAGTCCTCAATTTTATTGTTCAAGATCATAGATTTTGTTGGTTCTCTCTTTTGAATCATTCTTTATATATCATAGTCACGGGGTAATTTCCATCATTTATAAGTCAAGTATTGAAAATATTGGTCCCCATCTTGTTCTAACGCCTCGGGTATGAGCCTTTCAAGATGGTCATCTTGTTGAAATATCATAAGGTCTTCACTAGTAATTTCATTATCTATCTCACTCCCATGTTGTGAAGGTGGCCCATGATGAGAGTACCTAGGTGGAGTTAAATACCCTTCTACATGTGATCTTGGGCTTCTTGGAGAGGTATTGTTTCCATTGTTACCAAAGTTAGCATAGGTTGCAAAATAATTTCTATAAGTGGCATAATCATTTTGATTCTCAAAAATTGTTGTGTGATGGCCTCTAAAATCATGAGCATTGTTAGTGTGAGCATTGTTTTCATCATAGATATGAGCAGTCATCCTAGAGGTTATGTGTCTTGCTTTTTCAATCCTCTCTTGTTTAACCTTGCTTGTTCACCTTGGTAGAATTTTTTTTCCTCTTTCAATTTCCTCTCTCCTATATGAAAATTTATATAAGTGGTAGTTTCTCTCTTCCAAATTCATGGTGAAAGACACATTGTTTTCAACTCTAGAAGTATCGAGTGTGGTATCAAAAGAACTACCAAAATGACTAAGTGGATCATACTAAGTGGTGGATTGGTCTTCCTCAACCTTATAAAAGATATGTTTACCATCAAACTATTTCTTACGTGGACACCTAGTAGGAGAAGGTAATTTCTCAAAGCTAAAAGAAGGATAGCTACCTTGACCAAATTGAAGCCTAGTTGTAACTAACATGTAATAGCTTAGCTTTTAGCCCAATAACTTAAAGCAAAGTGATTTGAGTTCAAACTTGGAAAGTCAAGATGTTCACTTGTCAAAAAGAAGGAGATAGCAAAGGTAATAGCTTGTCAAAATTGTCCAGATAGATTACGACACTAGTGACTCAAGTTGGGAGCTAGGAAAGAAGTCAAATAGAAAAATAAATTAGAATAAATGAAAATGACATGTGAGAAATCTCTCAAATCAAGTATGTATCCAAAGATTCAAGGTGATCCTTTTCACTCTAGAACACAACCAAACATACAGATTTAAGCCTAGGAATGCAATATTACCAAGTATGGACACCCCTAAGTCAGCTAAGGATGCAATAAAAGTAAATTCGAGCAAGTAGAAGGACCATGTGACAAAGTACATTAAGCAGTATGATAGAAGTTCAACAAGTTTTGTACAATATTTTGCAATAGGCTAGTAGGATAATATTTGTAAGGTAGTATGACATAGTTTGGTACAGTAGTACAGTAGTTTGTAAGTGAATGAGTTATAGTTTGTAGAATCCAAAAGTATTGTAAGATACTCCTTAGATGGGTAGTACGACAATTGTTCAGTAGAGACAATTTTTGTGACTTCACGCTTAAAAGACTCATATTTTAACTAAATTTCAAGCTCAATTTGGGAAATATAATGGTGACAACAGAGTGTGTTTAAGTTTTGAACAAAAAAGTAGCATTTTTGAAAGCAATTATGGCACAAACACATGTCTTCAAATAATTGGACAAAGGACAAAGAAAAATTGTCAATACAAACACTTGTAAAGTTTTAAAGCAAAAACCCTATGAAGAATATCGTCATGTTTATGTTCAATTGATTTTCATGGGTCAAGCACATTCAAAAACATGCCAAGCAATATCTACCTAAAGGATGAGGTTCATTACTCAATACCTTGGCCCACAACTTGATGCCCCCTCACCTCACTCAAAGTGGTCACCCACAATATGTATTGGCTTTGTCATGGAAGTGCTATTAACACACCCAAAGGGACACATATGGTAAGTCAAATCTTGGAGTGATCCGGGTAGTCCACTAGGATTGATCCTAAGGTGTCTAGTAAGGGTTTTTTTTGCAACACCCCCTTGTTCACAATGCAAGACTTAATAACAGACCTCGTGGCCACAAGGGTACCTTAAGAATACCCACCTAGCAATTTCCTCATGGTCATAGTCCCACAAGTAATCTCATTAAGTGAAGTCAAGTGTTATGCCTCCCAAGGATTTTTCCTTTGTCAAGAGGTTTGTGATTATAGTGGGTCGTATTAGCCTAGTTTTTCTTATTCCCACATCAGGTTGGTCCTATTAATATCTTTTCATCAATAGAAAACCCTTTAAAGGTAAAAATATCAGTAAGAGATTAACAAAATGGATCTACATCAAGGAGGTCAAGAGTTATGATCTAGTGAAGGGGTGAAAAGCATACTTTTCTACTCCCCAATGCTTCCCCAAAACACACCAAGAAGATTAATTAAAACTACTAAAGAGTGGAGTATACCACCCAATTTCTTGATTCAATGAAGGGTCATGATTTTTGATTCACCTAAAAGGTGAAGAGCATACTCACCTACCAATAATGAACCCTTACATATGGGTTTTATGTGCCTAAGAAAATAAACAACTAGTAATTATTGCACATGAAAAATGAAATAGAAGACACAAAAATATTTTTCTTGTTTTTTTGCTTCGAAAGCCCTGCAATAAGGTTATTAGACCTTTTTGATTTAGCAATTTCTTTAGCAAGAAATTAGCCCCTACAAAATAAACAAGGATTAGGGCATCAAATGGTTAGTCAAATCTGAATAATACCAAACAAAACCACTATTAGGAGTTGTTATTAAATCAGAAAACCAAAATGTAAAAGCTTGTACATGAAAAATAAAAACTAGAAGCCAAAATGAGAAAATGAAATAGACTAGACAATAGTTTTGACTACAATATTATTGTATGATACTTCTCAATATCTATAGGTGATACTTATGTTTGATTTGATACTTTATATCAAACAATATGAGACTTCACAAAACTATCATGTGATAGATTACAATGTTTTGATATGATACTAAAACTATCACTGTATCATACGATCACTGACAAAGTATCATATGATCTCTAAAAAGGTAGCATACGATCACTAACAAAGTATCGTACAATATTTCTATCTGCAAAAAAAAACCCAAACCTACAAGTGGAAAATGTGATAAAAATGCAAGAAATAGAGCTAGAGAAGGTTTTCTAGCCCCACAATGGGCACAAAAAATGTATGTCAAAAATGTGGGCACACTTCTATAAACCCTTATTCTCAAGAATACCCATGATGAAGGGTATCTCAAGAGGTGTCTTATAGATTCCTATCTATAACATGCAAGAGCTATAAAATGGTGGCTCTCAAATTATCCTAGCTTATGCAAACCCTTGCAAGTTGCACATTAGAATGGAAGATTTAAAGACAAAATCAAGGATGCTAGTATCCAAGAATGAAAGATAAATTCAATGCAATGCAAGCTAAACTAAAATGATATGCAAGATACAAGCTATCAAGAACGAAAAGTTAAAAAGCTTCCTATTTAGACTATGTGATCTAAACTAAAGCATAAAGAAAACTAAGCTAAGAATTCCATGAGCCTACTATGAGAATGCAAGTGCAAGAATGTTCTACGCCCTTCAAAGCTCCAAAATCACCTAGAAAATTGACAAAATAATGTTAGTACAAAAGCATAACATGAGAGAATGATGAGAGAGCCTTCTTTTAAAGATAAATGGATAGTTGAGATTAAGAGGGAAGAGAGGTCTAATCAAGGGTGGAGAATGCATCTTGATTGATCAATGTGCACAAGAATCTCACCTAAGAAAGATCAATAGTGATGCTTAAAAGGGAAAAGATGTGTGGAGAAGAATAATGATTCCACCCATCTTGGAAAGTGTGCACCTCATGTGAGACAAAAGATATTTTCTTTTATTTTCACAATAGGAATAATGTTTTTCATGTGCACACTTAGGATAAGTGGGATTTTGGGGATTTATTTAATTAAAAGGGAGAAAGTTTTTTAATTAAATAAAAGCCTTAGGATAAGGTGGTCAAACCATAGTTATAATCAGATAAATAACAAAGTGATGATTTGATCAAAGATGAGCAATGGATAAATTAAGAAACAATGTTAGAAAGGGGGCTCATGGTCTAGATGACCATTTTTTAGTGATTACAATAGTTTTCCTTCACATGAGATTTTGCATGTATAAACAAAATTATAGAATATGAGGCTCTATTGCTCAGTTTGAACCTAGCATTGAAACATGGGATAAAATGATTTCATGTGGTGGATAACTTTGAGCTAGTTGTATCACATATGAGATCTTCTCATGCATCCAAAAACAATAGGCTAAAATAGTATAGCAATGTTGTTTGGGATCTAATTGAATGTTTGATGTGTTCAGATTCACATGAATGCATAGAAGCAATAGCAAGATGGAAGACTTGCTAGTGAATGTGACTATTAATACCAATGATATAAAATTCACTAGAATATCCAAAGTTGAAGTACATGTTATGACTTATGTGCTTGATAATATTAAAAATTAGTAGGTTTATGAAGATGATTTGGATATTTTTATTATTTTTTAATGTGAGGACAAATATCATGGTAAATAATTAGATTGTATTACCTTAGTTAAGAGTAGTGATGGAAAATAAATTATTTTTGGGAGAATTGGACTGTAGTGCCTTATATAGAGCAATGATGGAAAAGACACTGATTTTTTTGGAATGAAATAATTAAATTGAAGACAAAAAACATCCCAAAAGAATTGGTGGTATTAGAGAGTATTTTTGATAACCAAGATGGAGTCAAGCCCAAATCAAAGGAAAAAGATCCTAATGAGTTGGAAGAGGTGAATCTAGGTACAAATGAGGCTCTTAAAAAGGTATACATTGGCAAGAAGATCCAACCCAATGTAAGGAAGGCCTTAATTGACCTATTAAGAAAATACAAAAATGTTTTTTCCTGGTCTTATGATGACTTGAAAGCTTATAGAGAAGATTTATTCCACAATGTGATTCCTTTGAAGGAAAATTCTAATCCTTTCAAGAATAACAAGAGACCTACAAACCCAACACTTGCACCCAAGATGTAGGAGGAATTGGAAAAGCTTAGGGATGTTGGTATTATCAAGTTCATTAGATATTTTTCTTGGGTATCTAACTTGGTCCTTGTCAAAAAGAAAAATGGTGATATAAGACCCTATGTTGACTTTAGAAATTTGAATATTTCTTCACTAAAGGATAAATATGGATTGCCAAACATGGATGCTATATTGCAAGGAGTGAGTGGCTCTAAAATGAGGTATATGATGTCAAAGAGTCTGAACAATATAAACTAAATTTACTACACCACTAGGAGCTTATGTTTATGTTTGGATTCCTTTTGGCCTCACAAATTCATGGGCCACTTTTGAAAAAGACATAATTTTTTTTTGGTAGAATTCATTGATATTTTACTTGTGGTATATCAAGCTGATCTGACAACATATTTGAAGAAGGAAGAAAATCATTGTTTACATCTTAAAAAGATATTTGCAAAGGTATTAGAATATTGTGTGTCACTTAACCTAAGGAAATGTTCTTTTGGTGTGAAAGAAGGAAAATTTCTAAGGCACCTCGTATCCAAGGAAGGTATCAATATTGATATTAAAAGAGTTGATGCCATAGAGAAGATTCTAAGACTTAAGAATGTAAAGGGAATTTAGTCATTTTTTTGGACAAACCAACTTTCTTAGAAGATTTGTTACAAACTTTGTAGAAATTAGCAGACCTATTTCCAAAATGCTAAAGAAAGAGGCTCAAGTGAAGTGGGATGGAGAACCTTCTATTACTTTTCATAAGATCAAGTAGGCAATCAAGGATGCCCCAGTACTTAAGGCACTGAATTATGAAAATCCTATGCATATTTTTTTATTTGAGTCCTTTCATACTTTTTTTGTAGTGTTATTACAAAATAACTTAGAAGCAACCCATTAAATTTTGTAGAAAATCCCTACAAGTTGTTGAGCTTAAGTATGAAATCAATGAGAAATGGGCATATGCACTGGTAAAGATTGTTAAATCTTTTAGATGTTATTAGTGGGAGAACTCATTGTTGTGTATGTACCTATTGAAGCTATAAAAGACATGTTCACTCAATAGGAGGTTTCAGGAAGAATTTGCAGTTGGATCAATAGGGTCTAGGAATTCAACATTGACATCCAAATCACCAAGTTGGTTAGATTCCAAGGGATTTCTATGTTAATAACTCGGGAAAACTTATATGTAAATCAGATAAATCAAGTTGAAGATGAGCAAAGTTCTTAATTGTGTGACATGGATGATTGCAACTGGTATGATGATAGTATTTACTACCTAAATAAAATTAAATGCCTCCTGAATAGAGTTATAGTGAGAAGAGAACCTTGAAGTTACATGCCATCATGTATATCATTATAACATAGAATTTGTGGTGGAAGACTACTGATGGCATACTATTAAAATGTGTAAATAATGAATAAGCAATTAAGATGTTGGATGAAATACATAGTGGGGTGTGTGGTAGGCACTACATGGACAAAACTATTGCTCATGAAGTGATTAGAACTCATTTTTTGTGGCCCACACTATTCAAGGATGTACATAAAGTAGTAGAAAATATGATGCTTGTCAAAGGTTTTTTGGTAAACTCAATTTTTTAATAAATCTACCATTGAATCCTATATAGATACAAGCACGTTTCTAGTAGTGGGGCATTAATTTTATTGGTAAGATCTCAAACAAGTCAAGTGGTGGTAACTCATGGATATTGGTGGCAATTGATTACTTTACCAAGTGGGTTGAGGCTATCCCAACTAGGAGATCTATAAGAAAAGTGATAATGGATTTCATTTTGAATGACATTATTATTAGATTTGGATGTCCAAAGAGAATTATCACTGATAATTCCATATGTTTTAGATCTAAGGAATACTTGGGTTATTTGATAGATATGGTATAAGTATATCCACTTCATCCCCTTACCATCCCCAAGGAAATGGGCAAGTAGAATCCACCAAAAAGAACATGTTGAAGATTATTAAAAGAATTGTAACTACCAAAAAAAAAACATGGGATGCTAAGTTAACTTTGGCAGTATAGGGTGACTATGAAGAAAGTAGTTGGATGTGCACCATTTGACCTAGTTTATGGAATCCAAGCTAGACTACCCCAAAATAATCTAATTGGTATGTGTAATATTTTTAACTCTATGATGAATATGTAACTGATAAAATGAAAAGTAGAGTGGAAGACATATTTGAGTTACATGAAACAAGAAGAGAGTCTACTACAAAAAATGCCAAGTTACAACTGCAAATAAATAATTTTAATGATAAGGGAACTACATAGAGAAGGTTTGAGATTGATGACATAGTTCTCTTATAGAATGACAAATTGGAAGATAAAGGAACCCATGGAAAGTTTGATCCACTATGGTTGAGCCCCTACCCAATTCATAAAAAATAGGGGAAATTTTATCATCTTATCATAGAGCTATCTGGTGACATACAAGAACTACAAAATCATGGATAGTCCTTAAAAAAGCACTTCTAATAAAGGCACTTTCTCTTTTCCACAAATGATAGTTTAGATTTTACATTGTTATATATAGTGTGGTTTTCTTTTTCTTTTGTCCTCTGGTTTTTATTTTGTTTAAGTGCTCTCTCTATTGTCATGTTGTTGGTATGTTTTTCCCAAAAAAAATTTGGTTATTGCATAAATGTGAGTTGTTTATCATCCCCACACAAAGCCACTGATGGTCATGAAATAAATTGAACCTTAAATTTTTTAAATCTTGTGAAAATCTCTTTATTATCCCATAAGTCTAGGGTTTTCAAACATGTTAAGAGATTCAAATATGTGCCTAAGTCCTTACACACTCATGAAAGCCTTAACTTTTATTTTTTAATCTTACTTTTTATACCACTTAAGTTATGGGTTTAAGTCTCATTGATTAGGGCCCTTTATGTTTCCTAATAGTTATGACTTCAGTTGTTCAATCCTCACAGTCAGATTTTATTTTTCCTAAAGTGCCTAAGTCCTAAGTTATCTACATGATATTCCTCATTCTTTCATAAGTGTATGTGGATCCAGCCTTATGCATATACACATCACATTTTTTTTATTTCATTATGGTTTAAGAGATGTCAACAATATTTCAAAAAATCATGAAATGTCACCATTTGGCACATGGTTAGGCCTATTGCCTTTGATTTTCATTTAAAGATTTGAAGATTTCAATGGCTATCATGTTTTTGCTTAAAAGTTGCTTGATGCATATATCTGCTGAAATCACAGGATTCATCCACATGTCCCAAGCTTACAAGATAGATCAACTAGGCTAGGTTTTTCTTTTTCTCATCCAGTTGGTTCATGGGTCTAAAATAATTCATTTGATGTTAACAGGTGGAATTATCAATGGTGTTGGATCATTTTATCAGTGGGGTTGACTTATAAATGAGTTAATGGTTGCACGATCTTATTTCTATCATTTTTTTTCTTTCTAAAAGATAAATATTATGAAAACACAAGATTCCTCCATGTGGATCTAGGCTCCACTATATGATGGTCAGCGAGACATGTTGCTAAAGAGGTTTCCTAATCATTCATTCTACCATGAAGTGCTTATTTGGAATTTCATCAGAGGGATGAGCTACTAAAGGTACATATTTTTGTACATGTTAATTTTGATGTAGATCTTTTAATCTAACTAAAAAGGTACTCAATTGATGACCATAGCATATGATAAACTAAAGGAAATATTTAAACATTCAAAGATATCAGATTTCCACAATCCATTAAATTTGTTCGCAATTGCTTCTGGATTAGATTGTATTGAAATTTGTTTGTTTACATTCTCTCTTATTTTTTTCTTTTATTTATTTACTTCTATTTTTAATGGTTTTCAGGGTGTCCTCCCTTGGTTTGTGCGCTCTCTCTCTCTCTCTCTCTCTCTCTCTCTCTCTCTCTCTCTCTCTCTCTCTCTCTCTCTCTCTCTCTCTCTCTCTCTCTCTCTAGTCCCCTATATCTTTGGATTCAGCCCCAATCTGTAGCTCACTTTATTTTTTGCAGCTCTTGCGCTCTCATCTTAATGATGAATCATGTAGTGTGATTTGAAACGTTGATGGTAAAAATTTCAACACAATCTAATCCAGAAGAAATTACTAACTATTTAACCATTGTTATGTTTTCACTTGCAAAGTTTCTCAATGGACAAAGATAGAAAAACACACAAGATTATGCCATGTGGATTTTTTTTCCCTTTAAGTTTTGAAATTTCAAACTAGTTACATGTAGCGTATTTGGAAATATTCTCATTTTTCATTGGGTAAAGGTGGTGGTCCCAACTATTCAAGTGGATGTTTGACAATAGTTAAGTCAATTTTAAGTTGCATATGATGAGGTAGATGAAGATTAATTCTAGAAGTTTAAAGTTGAATAAAAGTGTGCAAAAAAGAATATTTCATTAAATGTATGAATTAACTTTGCACACTTCATGGTTTATTAATTTTTTTTCTATGGAGCTTTAAGGCATATTTTCAATGTTTTAATTTATCAATTGCATTCTTTCAACTTCATAAAGGTCAACAAATTTTAGAGTAGAGATTTTTCATGGAATTGAGGAGTTTCATAGAGAAAAGAAAGTTTTGTTCCCTTGTTAGAAGAATTTCCTAATCTAGGGATTTTATTTTTGTAAGTTTTCTTGTTGAATTCAGTAAGTTTTGAGCCCTAGTTTTGTTTTCCCCTGTGACAAGAAACCCTACTATTGTTAAAACTATAAAATTGTCATCATGCCTCCAAAAATCTATTCTAGTAAACTCAATTATAATTAAGGGCACCTTTTTGACAATTTCCTTGATCAATTTTCAAGATCCTCAATGAAAAAATTGACTCTAGAGGAATGGAAGGAATTAGGAACAAAGATGTGCACTTGTTTGAATGATTAATATAGTTGGGTTAGGGATTCCTTCATGCCAACCCCAAGGTTATAAGTTTGTAGATAGTGGTATGGACAATCAAATTTGGTAAATTGGTGATAGATTAGGGAATTAGTTTTTCAACTCATGTATTTAGTGTTCAATTAAGGCCATGTTGACCAAGTTCATGTTTTAAGCTATGTGGGTCAAAGAGAGTCAAAATATGGAAATGCCATGTAAGGCAATGGATAGAGTGCTAAAAAGGTAATAATAAGATTTTGGATCTATTTAGGGTGCCTAGAAAGCATGTGAAAGCATAAAATGCAAATATGTGAAAAAAATGTAAAATTGTCAAAAAGTTGTTGTCAGCAATTTTTTGCAAAAAATACAAGTTTTGGAAGGTTAATAGTCATCTGTATTGGATGACCTCTTAGAGGAGGTGAAAGGTCATGTTTTTGTATAAAAATATTTAATCTCATGTGGAGAGATAGGAAGGACACGTAGTGAAGAAAGATGAAGAGCATGTGTGTGATTTTGTATAATAATTCTGTATTTTGTAAAGCCTTGTTGGTATACTAGTTTTGACTATAATTATAATACTTTCTTCCTTGTTCCTTGGAGGTGATGGTCCTTCAACTTCTAAAATATATGGACATAAGGTATAGTAGAGTTATTGATGTTTAATTCTATCTTGAATCATTGGGTGATTGGCAAAACTTACTACTCGTTGTTTATACAGTAAATCCTGCATATTTCTAGAGCAAGATGACTTAGTGATTGAATGTTCTCATTTAATGGATTAAGGGAATATTGTTAAAGGTTTTCTATTTTTGGGATTATACTCTCACAATTCTACCTCATAAACATGTTCCCCCATATCAGCATGGTCGTGAATCAACATGTTATCTATTGTTGTAAGCAAGTAAATACAAAGAATCAGTAATTAGAAAATGTGACAGAGGGTTAGTTAGGGTTGGATATATGTTTGAAGGTTTATTAATATATTCATATTCTTGGGATGCTGAGGAACCTTTTGGAAGAGTATTAAAAATGAAGTGTTGGAGTTTGAAGGCCAGTTACAATATCTAGCAATGAAACCCTCATTATATCAAGGGTTTGAAGGTTTGGGTATCTCCTCAAGGACTAGGAGCCAAAAGTCAGAAGTTGGAGAGATATTGCTAAGGTAATGGTGAATTAAAGTTCATATTTGAGATTTTTGGTGAATTATAGCTTTAGTATGTGTTTTAGACCTACTAGCCTAGATTAGGGCCTACAAGTTGATTGCCCTAATTATCAAATGAAACCTTAAGATTTTTGAATCTAATATAATTTAGTAAAGGGTGTTTGAATCTACCTTTATTTTTGGTAGATATCAGAAAGAGTTTGAATTTTTACCTAAATCCCAAGGTAGGGCTACAAGGAAGATCCCTCATTAGGCTAGTTTGTGAGAATTAGTGTTTTAAGCCCACTAAGGTATGTAGAATCTATTGAATGGTTGAAGTCACTTTATTTCAATGAGTTAAGTCTTTTGGAAGTAGTTTGGGGTATGGTGTTGTGAAAGATCCTAGAGGGTGTAAGGGAGTGGATGTGTTGAGTGTTGTATGTTGTGTGTTGTGTGTTGTGTGTTGTGTGTTGTGTGTTGTGTGTTGTGTGTTGTGTGTTGTGTGTTGTGTGTTGTGTGTTGTGTGTTGTGTGTTGTGTGTTGTGTGTTGTGTGTTGTGTGTTGTGTGTTGTGTGTTGTGTGTTGTGTGTTGTGTGTTGTGTGTTGTGTGTTGTGTGTTGTGTGTTGTGTGTTGTGTGTTGTGTGTTGTGAGAGGTATTTGGTTGAGTTTGTGAAGGTTTAAGTGGAGATCTTTGGAATAGGTGAGTGTGGCATAAAGAATTGGCCAACCACCTAATCTCTAGCCTTGGAAGAGTCTTAAGGAGCTGAAATAAATTTATTTGGAGGCTTGGAAGAAGCCTAGTTATTGAGTTTTGTAATAAGAACAAGTAGAACACCTCCTACTTGCATCATAAACCCACTCTGGAATGCATGGCAATATGATTTGGGTAAAGTGGCAGTTCCCACTATGTTCTTTAGATGTCAATTTATTACTCATGATAGATAATAAGTATGACCCAATTGCCAACAAGGTCAGAGACCTAGAAGGGGAGTTTATGGTGAAGATTATTGCAGATGAAATAAGGAAAGTCTTTAGTCTCCATGAAGCCCTTTCAACCACAAATGACATCAATTTTTTTAGAAATTGACAAGTCTTATCATAATACATTCATGGAAGTTTTGAGAAAGGTTATAAACACATTTTCAAGAACTATGAATGGTATAAGGATCACTATAGAAGTCTTAGGAAGGGATGTTGGTGAAGTTAATAATTTTGAAAAGTCAAGCTTCCTTGATGTATGGATATGGTCATGATTTTGGATGTGTGCTCAAATTTATATTTGATGCTTCAACACTGGAGGATCATGGATGGATGCATGGAAATCTGAATATTGCCAAATAGTGCTTTGAAAGTAATTAACTCTCAAAATAGTATAATAATTCTTCTCAAAAGGTGGATTATTTATGAGGGGAAAGGGTTCAATTTATAGGCAATTGGGTGAGGAGGAGATAAGAATTCCTGATGGATAGTTAACTAAGTGAGGTGTGAGATATGCTTCATTTGACTAAGTTATATGAAGGAGATAGATTTTTGTGTTTAGAGGTGGATGAGGGAGATGTGGCATGAGAGTGAATTTGAGCTAGAGTCAGGAAGAATAAATTGTGCCTTAATTTAATGAAGTTATCTAGAGATTCATTTTAGACATGGAAGAGGAGGTGATGTGTTTCAGTTATGGTGGGTGAGGTGGCATAGTTGATTGGATGATCTGGGAGGTAGCTGTGTTTGATAGAAAAAAAGGTTGGTGGGTGAGCTTAATTAAATAAATGAATTATATAATTAAAGGGGGAATTATTGGTGCATGTAATTTAATTAGATAAATAAATTATTTAATTAATAGAGGAATTATTTGTGCATGAGATTTAACTAAATAAATGAATTACTTAATTAAAAGAGAAAGTCTTGATGCATGAGATTTAATTAAAAGAGGAATTATTGGTGCATGAGATTTAATTAAATAAATGAATTATTTAATTAAAAGAGAAATTATTGGTGTATGAGATGAATTTGTGTAATTGTTGGTTTAAAGGATAAGTTTGTGGGTGGAGAGATTTAATTAATTTAATTAGTTAATTAGAGATGGGTTTTGGAGATTAAATTAAATGGGTTTTACATTTATTTTATTTAATAGAGGAAGGGAGATTTTATTAATAAATTAGACTATTGATTGTCTATTAATTTATTAATTGGGCTATAATTTATTTATTTATTTAATTAGGGGATAACACTAAAATAATTTAATATTCAATATTTAATTAAAATATACTTTAGAAGGTGGCTAAATTTGAATACAAATTATGTGATTAGATTTAGGTGTCTACATTTTCCCCCTCTTTGATATAGTGTTGGTACAACATCATTTCAAAGATATTTTTAAAATAATAGGCAACACGAAGAAGTCTTTTAATGCTATAGTCTTGATAAAAGTGTATATTGTACTATTATGTCCCCTTGAGAAGGCAAGAGGGTGAGAAAATAAGACTAGATGACATCTCGAAAAGTAAAATAATTGGGGTGAGATGGAGGACACACAAAGGATAAAAGAGGTTTAAAAGTGGCTCATACTCTCATTATGGGAGTACAAGACAAGGGGAGATCAGTTGTACAATTTAGACAAATTTGTGATATAAGATGGAGGACATGAGGGATAAATGGGGGATTTAGGACACACAAAGGATAAAAGAGGTTTAAAAGTGACTCATACTTTCATTGCGGGAGTACGAGACAAGGGGAGATCAATTGTACAATTTAAACAAATTTGTGAGATAGGACGGAGGACATGAGGGATAAATGGGGAATTTTTATTTTTTAAATTGAACCCTTAGGATGTAGTGGATGAATGAGTGGGATTTTGGAAACTTTGTAGAACTTTTCTAGGATTTTTTGATAGGTTTCAAGATAGTATAAGGATGTAGGATAGATGTTGATAGGATGATTTTGATAAGGATAAACAACAATGACCATTTTTTGTTATTTCCTTGTTGTGAAATGGGGAGAAATGGAATCCATTTGAAGCTTTCAGCATGTGATTCTCCATGAAGAGAACCACCATGAAGTTGACCACTTATTTTAATATAGAAACATCAAGGACTTGAAGGTTACCGAGATCATCGAGGCCTTGCCAATGTCATTACATAGGACTAACTCAAAACAAATACACAAGGATTGCCCCAGCATCGCACATGAATTCCAGTGGGAAGAAGAGTGGAAATGATACTAGTTAACCCATAAGAAGATGATATTTCCCAAGAGCACCATGTAACCATAAATGATCATATGTTTGGATATGCAAGGGTTATATCAAACTGACCCATAGGTAGAAAGGAAAAAATGAAAGACGGATCAAGACCTTGCTCATTGATTGGCTCATTCATAGCACACCATGATATGAAATGATTGTGGTGACCTTGAGGATGGGATAACTGAATTTCTCCAAAAATATAATCAAGAACAAAAATTGAAATCCAACATTGAAAGAAATATTATATCGACAAAAAATAACTATGTGATAAAGAGATCGGTAGGACTCGATACTAAAGGACCCAAGTCTGATGAGAGGAAAGATGTATCCTACAAGGACTTATTGGTAGTTTTTGGTAGTGGGATAGCATCCCTCACAAGATTTTTAATGTGGCTTAACCACCTCTTGTGGATCTATAACACTATTAGTTGTATCATGCATTGACAGGTCGATCTTTTGGTGCAATGACAAGCCTATCATTTCTAACAATTGGTATTAGAGCTTGGTCATAGGTTTGAATCTCATAGACCATAATGAGTGATGCTAGGAGGGGGATTTTCAATATTGGGCCAGCTTCCCTTGTAGGATTCATGGCATCACTTAACCACCTCTTGTGAATTTATAAGACTATTGGTTGTATCAAGCATTGACAGGTTGATCTTTTGGTGCAACGATAACCCTATCCTTTCTAATAGTAGCACCTAGCACCTAGACTCAAAAGTAACCAAAAAATATATGGACAACACTTTAGTGATAGAGGATTGTGCATAAGGACTTTCTAAAGCATATAGTAGTGAGAACTAAAGGACCTGATCTGACATTAATTGACATGAGACTAGACTATGTATAATGGGACCAATGAAAGACTAATCAAGAGTGTGCACTATGATTGCATCATTTGTAGCACACCATGATATGAATGATTGTGGTGACCTTGAGGAAGGGATAATGAAATTTCTTGGAAAAGATAATAAAGAACCAAAATTGAAATCCAACATCGAAAGAAAGAGTAAATTGACAAAAAATAATTGTGTGCAAGAGAGATCAGTAGGACTTGATATTGACGGAACCAAGTATGACGAGAAGAAAGATGTATCTTGCAAGGACTTATCGTAGCACCTAGTACCTAGATTCAATGGCACCTGGAAATTCTAAGGACAATACTTTAGTAATGAAGGATTTCTTATAAGGACTTTATGAAGTGTGGAGCAGTGAGAGCTAGAGGACTTGATCTAAGGTGAGATGACATGAGATTGGGCTATGTATGATGGGACTAACTAATGATAATGACTAAGGACTAACAATTGATGAGTTGATGACTAGTGACTAATATGGTGAATAGTGTGTATAATTAAACTGATTGAGATATTTACAAGGATTACATTGTATAGGAGGTATTTACAAAGGTGGAAGGTTGAATGGGATGGATTGTTGGTGGTGCAAAGAAATGCATGATGGTGTCTCAGTCAAGTAAAAAATCTAAGATAGACTAATGGTGGATAGGGTGATGTAGATAATGGGAATTATATACCTCACAAGATAAGGATTGGGAAGGATGAACCCTAATAATGATGATTGGATTTTGATCAAGGCTTTCAACAAGACTAGAAACAAGGCTAAGGGTGTGACTAGATGGGTTTATTGATGCACAAATTTAGATAGCTAGATGAGAATAATGTGATGGGGCATGTGATGATTTATTTCTAGGAGCTTTAGGATATGAATGGATGGCATTGGGTTACATGGGGATAGCATAGAGCTAGATAAAAATGACAAGGGATACGTTAGTGATGGAAATATAGAGGAGATATTGGGAGGCATAAGGATGGAGGAAAAAGGTATGGTGAATAGGAAGACTTTTATATAGAAATGTGGGAAGATAGGGATTTAAAGATGAAGATGGAAATGGAACAAGAACAGGGAGATGGAATGTGGGAAGATAGGGATTAGAAGATGAAGATGGAAATGGAACAACAATAGAGAGATGGAAGGATGGGTAGGATAGGGTCTCCAAGGAATACAATACCCCCTATTATAATATGTCATGCATGAGGAGGACTTAAGAGGGGTATGATAAGATGGAAAATAGGGCAATAAAAATATTAGGGAGGTAGATAGAGGATGACTAAGATGGGTGGATGGAGCTAAAGGAAAGGAGGAGGATGGATTATATAGAAGGAAGAATGGGTGGATAAAGGATAGGTGGATAGACATTGAGATGGGAGAATGAGTGTCCAAAGGTGACCAAAGTCATGTACATATGGTGGTGGCCTTTTTTTTTTTTTTTTATCAAGATCTAGAGGATGGAGGAGGTGAAATCAATAAGATGTGGTGGGTATGGTAGGAAGATGGGATGTGTATGGTGGGTAGAAGAACTTGGCCCCAGGTGTGCATAGTATTTGGATGGAAGGACTATTCGTGATGCTTGTTTTCCAAGTTTTCATCATGGTACTTATCCAAAGGTACTTGTTTGTCAAGTTTTCACCATTGGATGATTTTTTTTAACCTTACTCATAGATTTTGGTAGGATGGGTGGATAAGAAAACATGAAAAATATTGGATTAAATGAGTGGAATTGTGGGTGGCAGTTGGTAGATAATGGATCAACAGATGTAAGACGTGTGGATAAATGGATGAGGGAATTGGAAAGATCATCATTTTCACACACCTTGAAGGGTAGTGAATTACTTAAAAATAAGATGTTGAATAGGATTAAGGAGAAAATGGAGTAGGAGGAATATAAGGACCAAAAGTAAAGGTGTAAGATGGAGGATTGGCAATGTGGGATAAGAAGCATAAGAACTAAGAATGAATTGGGGGGATAGAGGATGTGTATATGGAGATTTAGATAATTTATGAATGGATGAGGATTTTTGAGTAGAATGAATGGATGCCAATTAAGATTTTTCTTTAAGATGCATTTCTTTTTATGAGTATCTTGGGTATCCACATGATTTTTGACTTTTCATTTTGGGCCTTTGTGGCCTTTTAAATTTTTCTTTCTTTTGGAATAGATTTTTATCTTCTTGAAAATTTATTTTAGATAGGACATGTTGATACTTGGATTTTTGTAGTTTTTTTTATTTATGTACTTTTAATTTTTGCATCAAATTTTCTTCCATTAGCCATGGTATGGGAATGAGAGCATGGAGAATATGGAGAGAGTATGGATATAATGATAGAGGTGGAAGGTTGGAAGGAATTCAAGGATGAGTGCCTTTAATGATCTAGCTTATGGATTTGAGGGATGGGGACATGGATTAGAATATAGGATATGGATGCATGTAATTTCCGAAAATGGATTGAAGGAATGAAGGATAAGGACCTAAAATATATAGAAGCAAAGAAGGAGTAGGACCCAAAATAGATGGAGGAGATAAAGTATTTGGATTAGGTATATAAGGACCCAATATGGATGGAAAGGGTGAAGGATTTAGATATGGGATACAGTGACCCAAAATGGAGGGATGGAAAGAAGTAACAGGATAAGGACCCAAAATGGATGTGGAATAAGATGGATGGGAACTTTTGGGTAAATATGGAAGGACTTGGGACCGTGAAGGGATAGAAGGGATATCAAAATATAGAGATAAACTTTTATTTCTTTTTTTCAATATGATGTTCATTATTTGGAACATAATATGTGAGTCTATTGGTAGGTGGAGGAGTTTTGGGTATGGTAGTTTTTTATTCTTCTATATATGTATTACCATGGATTACAAGAGATGTAGGATCATGAAGCAGGGGGGATAATGCTTGATTATATTTATTTGAGTGGTTGGATGGAAATGGATCTTGACTTGGAGGGATGAATGAAATAATTAGATGTTGAAGTGGAGTGGTAGATGAAAGGGTAGGATCTTCATATGGAGGAGATGGTGACTTCTCTTTAGATTGAGTGGATGGTAAAAATGGATCATGTATGGGAATAAGTGGGATGGGAGGATCTTGAGATGGAGTAGGTAGAATGGTAGGATTGATATTTATGCCAATGGATATTTCAACATGCTTTTGAACAGGATCTTGATAGAGTCACTTGGGAGTGGATGGTGTGATAGGATATGTATGAGTGAACTCTTCAGATGGGGTTAATGGGAGGATGGGAGTTCCTTCAATGGGGATGGGTAGATGGAAGATGTACTTATGAGGTTAATTAGATGTGGCTTGGATAATTTTAGGAGGAGGAGATGTGGATAGGAATTGGAGGGATTCAATTTATGGGAGGGTTTCAATGATGGTAGGAGATGGAAGGGGATTTATAATTAGGGTGGATGAAAGAGGGATGATGGTTTGGGAAGATGGAAGAGGAATTATGGACGTGGGAGATGGAAAGGATTTATCACTATCTTCATATATGGGATTATATGACATGACTCATCAAACTTAGGAGATGAAATCTCAATTATATTCCTTTTAGCATTCCTTGGAGACTTGGGTGTTAGATTTTGAGGTGGAGGATTGGCAGAAGTAGATGGTGAAAAGATATATAAGGGTGGGGTGGAATTTGGTAGGCTTGGCTGAATGAGTGGAGGTTTAGAAATGGATGTATGAGATAATATGGATAGATAGTTCACATAAGGGGTTGCCTCCATTTTTGGTTGTTGTGGTGGTGGAAATATTTGGCTACCTCCATAAGGAGGCATTGCTAGGTAGTTGGTGATGGGTAGTGAAATTTCTAGTGGAGGAGGTGTGATAGATTGGGGTATGGAATATGAAGTGGGTTTAGGGGTGTAGGTTGTTTTTTGAAGGGGGTTTGCAATGACATAGGATGGACTACAATATGGTATACTAATATGAGGTGGAGGACTTATGAAGGATAGAGTGAATGGAATTGGATTGGAAAGAGTAGGTGAGTTAGGTTGATGCATTGCATAACTAGGATTGAATTGAGGATTTGGAAAATGGGTTGGAGGATATGAAGGTGGTGGATTTGGACTAGGCATGTAGCTAGTAGGATTTATATTAAAAAGTGGAGATTGAGATATGACTGTGGAGGAAGATGAAGACATGAATGATGTATGCAGGGGATACACAAGTGTGATATAGGAAGGAGGTACAAATGAATGCAAAAATGGACTTGCCTTGTCAAAAGTACGATAAGGAGTATTGGTGGGTATGCATGGAGGCATAATGGGATAATTTGGAGGAATGTTTTGTATTTGGAGCATGTGTGGAATAGAATTTCTTAGGCTTTCAAAATATGAATCTTAGTCAACAAGAATTTCATCATCATTGGAATAGGATGGAGTGGGATCTGGGATAGTGTTGGATGCTAGCATTCTCCCAAAGTCAAAACTATTAATATCTTCTCTTTGAAAATTTTCCTTGATGGTATCATTATGCTTTGTAATGATGACACTAATAAATATTTTATTCTTGGGGATACCCATAAATGAATCTATGGAAAAATTCATATGTTGGGAAGTCACAATTTTTTGGTGTTGGGTTCCAAGTCTTGAGATTTTGTGTTCTGTATGTTTTTTCTTCTTAGGGTTGAGACATATGCTAGTTCTTGTGCAAAGAGGATATTGAGAAATTTTCTTTTTCTTCCTTTTACTGAGACATGTGGTTTGTGGCATGAAATGACCCTATGACCTAGATGTGGGATGAAAAGATAATGTGATAGTGGATGCAAGCTAGGGGACAGAGTCTACAATCCTTCTAAAATGTGTGTATTTCCTAAGGAGCTAAAGGTAGTGGCAATGCTCAAAGATATTTTGATGGTGAAGGATTATTCTAAGACATGATGTCTATGAGACTGTGAGGATTATCTTGGTATCAAATATGGGTATAATGTGTGTTTTGGTTTCACAATGCACACCCCATTTCTCATATAAATGAGACCCCCTAGTGAATTTTTCTTTTGAGGCTCCTAGTCTAGAGCTTAGAACATTTTGGGAATCTACCCTAGGTTTGGGTCAACCCTATTCTCTGATTGAGAAGAGTCAAAAAATCAGAGAGGATCAAAAAATCATGTTTTGGGCCCTATTGTGCTTAAAGTGCATACTAGCACACTTGCACACATGTGCATGTGTGCTTGTGTGCATTACACCCCACTCTAGGGATGCATATATGTGCACTTACACATGTGTGCATCCTTAGAGGGTGTGTACCTTTGTAGGTGTGCACTAGGCACCCAAGGCCTATATAAGGACACCGACACCTCCAATCTCTTCACTTGCTCTTGCCCACTCCACAACACTGCACCTTCACATCCCAGTCCTCTGCACTCTTCTGCCTCTACTCCCTCTTGCACAACAAAGCAAAAACAAGTTCAGCACTTCATTATGTGCACACATGCACACCTCTACCAACCAAAAGGGAAAACCTAATAAAAATATAAAAAGAACTCTCAATGCCTAAAGAAGGCGTGCACATGCACACCTCCATACAAGTAAAAGACATAAAAAGGCTCTTAAGGTAACTTTATTAGGTTTTCATGTGTGCACTTCTATGCCCATAAGAAGAAGCCAAAAACTAACTTAGACTTTCCCCACCCCTCAATTAGTACTATGCATTGTGCATGTGCACGTGCACAGGTGCATAATTGTGCAATTAGCCCGTTCTTGGTCTAATTCAGTGCACCAACACCCTTGTAAGGGTGCACTAGGTGCATTGAAATGCATAACAGAGCATTTTGAGGGAGGGGAACTACTCTTTAAGTGTTTTGAATGGTTTTAACCTATTTGGGAATTAGTCTAGGGCTTTTTTAGGCCAAGTTTTCACCTTTGGACTAATGTTTTTCTCTCTTGTACAAATAAAATGGAATCCTCATCCTCTTCAATGGTAGAGAAAATAGCATCAAAACCAATTGCATTTAAATATCAAGGAGCCACTAAGAAGTCATGATTCTAGGATGGGCACTCAGATATCCGAGACACCAAACTAGGACACATAGACTAGAATACCTTCCTTGCCATATGCAACAAACCAAGGAAAGATCGGCAAAGGTATATGCACTCATCCGATCAAGACTTATCAATGTAACATCTCACCCGACATCAGTTCAATCCCTATAACTAATAATGACCCTTATAGAGCACAATGTAACCAAAGAGAAGGTCATAAAGAGTGTCACAGGAGAGATAGACATGAACCTCTGACCCTAGAACATAGAAAATTTATTTCAACTCCCAAAGGTGGATCAATACTTATGAATCGTGTATGACAGATCATCGAGATGGTACAGGGAGAACAAGAAAGAGGAAAAGGAAATAGTTCAATCCTCTTTCCTGATTGATAGGACACCTATGGGTTGTAGAGTGGGAAAAGTTTATATGACAAGGGGATGCATGAAGGATGATATTTGATATGAGATTTTCCTACTGAGCAGAGTCATGGATCTCCAAATAGGAGATCACCTTCAAACTTGGATGGTTCATTTCATTGAAACAATCAAAATGGAAAAGATGCCAATTGATTGGGCTACCATCCTAAGTAACAACCTGGATGAGCAACTAGTTGTTATCAAAGTTGACCCTTTTTCCTAAATGACATCATACATGGTGTACTTAGTAGTAGCAAGAACCACAGATTACCTAGGCCTTTATAGAAAGAGAAGCATGCAGGATGCAAAGGCTTGGCCCTATGTGGTATACCCACAATTGGTAAAGAAGAATCTCCCACTATAGAGTATGGAATACAAAGTGGTGAATGAAGGGTTTATTTTTGCAATCATTGGGTTCATTAAAAGGGATTGTGCAAAGAGGATGCCAATAGAGGCAATAGTCAAAATCATAGAGATCAATTTCTATACATTCAATTCAAGACCTTCACATATCTTTGGGTATCTGGTACTCTTTTGTGCCCAAAGAAGCTCCCAAGATACCCATCAAATAGGCTAATATTCTTGGAGATAGCCTACCAACTCACTTCTACATATGATAGAGTGAGAATACAACATAAGAAGACATGGGTCTAGCCCATCATAATTGGTGCCTTTGAGGTGAAGCACAAGCAATACATTGCCACTTTCGACTCTGAATAGGATCAATATCCCTTGGAAGAATACAACTCCCCTCATCCTTTCTTCAAAAACATTGGAATGGTTTAGCATCTAGCAGGGAAACAATTTGTACATCTTGATATCTTAGAAGATCATTGGATGAATGTAATAGATGACTATGATGTTTGTATAAGGGATTGTTTTAGGATGAGTCTATACCTAGTGGAAATAGTGCTAAAGATGAAGATTCCTTTGAAGGTCATAGAAAAGGATGCTAGAGAAGTCATGGATCCTTTTCATAATAGAGAGGAATGAGAATGATGATATAAATCTTTGGGCCAGACATGTGGTAGAATTAACAAAGGAATAGATTAAGAAGCCATTTAGAATGGATCTAGTTCCTTAGGCCATACCCCTAAAAGCCACAGTTAGGCTGGTTAAAGTCAAAGGTGTTAAGGTTACCATGCCAACCTACCCTACTCAATCCCTAGTAAGGCTAGAAATGGTTCATCAACATGAGTGGGAGGTTGAGTACTTTCAAGCTGATAGAGGCACAAAAAGGAAGAGAGCACCTCCCAGGGAAAAGAAATAAGCAGCTCAAGCTCAAGCACATCCACATCAAGAACAACTTGAACAATCACATGATGAGTCTCAAGCACAAGATCCTTTCAAGTAGGTACAACCAAAATAACTAGAGAAGGAACAAGTAGAGGAGTAGAGGGCTCCACCAGTAACAATTGTAGAGGAAGAAGCCTCCCCCTCAACTCAAAAGGAAGAAAGAATTGAAATAACTATGGTGGGAACACAAAGGAGGATACTAAAGAAGAAAAGTATTATGTCCCAATGGGTTCCTCAGACCATCCTAGAAGCTAAGGATGAAGAAGAAGGGGAAAAAATAGAATTTGTCCCCTTAAGCAAAAGGACCTACTTGGCTAAAGCCATAGAGGAAGGGAGGAGAAGAAGCTCCACAAAAACACCTCCATCTACTCTAAGAAAGCCTATCCAAGTGTCAACTTGAGAAGATGAATATCAAAAGTGGATAGCAAAGATGGAAAGTCAAGGAACTGATATCTTTGAGATCTCTAACTTTGAATTAATGCCAATGAGTACTGAGATAGTAGGTGAGAAGATTAGAGACACTCCCACTAATGAACCCTTAGGAGAGGATTGGAATTAATTTCCTCCTCTACCTCAAGGACCTTTGGAAATTCCACCACCACCATCACAAGATATGGTCATTCTAGACAAAGGGTTGGTAACTCCACTTCCTCTAAACACTCAAGAAGAAGTAGAAGAACAAAAAATTGAGGAAGGGGAGTTCTAATAGCTTCATGTGGATGAAGTATCTGAGGAGGGATAGATACTAGAAGAAATTCAACAAGCTCCTCAAGATACAAAGTCTTTATCCTTAACACAAAAGAGTCTAGATACTCCTATTAAAGATCTTTGACATGAGAAGACTCCAGAGAAAAGTGATAAGGGTAAGGAGCCTACTATAGAACCAACCTCTTTAGCCAAGTACATGTCACCCATGGGAACTCCACTAGCATGGCTTAAGAGGGAGGTTATATTTCATCAGAAAAGGTAGTTGGACCTGACAGTAGAGGAAGGAATGAAGGAACTTATTAAAGTAGTGAAGAGGCCCGAGCCACCTAAGGGTGATGCAAGAACATTGGCCTTCATAATGAACAACCAAGATCAGGACCTACTTGCACATATTTCCATTCCTCCTCCTCACGCCAACATGGAAGAACTAACTCTAAAATATTATCAAGAAGGTCATGTTGGGAAGACCCGCGATGGACACAGCTAAAGTGATGATCACCATAGGCATAAAAGAGGTTTTTAGGCACATAAATTGGGATGAATTAGAGCTAATAGTGCCACAAGAGAAGAATGAGCTACTGAGAGGCTACTTGAATGAAATAGTGGGCCCCATTTACCTAGAGAATCAAAAGATCACTCTTGCAACGACACTAGGAAGAAAAGAAAAAGGAACACAGTTGGATCCATTTTTAGAAGTAGATCAACAATGCCACTAGGATGATGATACCAAAGAAAAGATGTGATAAAGGATGTGGATCAAGATGTAATTGGGCAAGGAATCTAGATGTGCTTCTAAGGGATGAATTAACTAACAATGTTGAAAAGGATATGATATATGATGGATCCAAAAAGGACTCTAGGGTAAACAAAGTGCCAAGTGTGTGAGGAAGAAGCTAGACCTAATCATAATATTCATAAGTAGTGATCTTGATAAGGGTGTAATTTACTCTAGGGTGGGCTCTTTGTCTATTGATCTTGCACTCCCACTCTACTTGTAATGTTCTTTTAATGCCCTCTCTTTCAATTCAATTTAATCATGAAATTATTAGATTGGGTGCTACTTTTATCTGTTCAGCTTCTATTTCTTTGCATACTTAAGATGGCTCCAAAGCTTAACCTTTTTGAACTTGGGTTTGGACCATTTTAACATAAAGAATCAAATTTTTAGATTTTTTTGGTATAAAAACTTTCAGATCGGGTGGTGATTGAGGTAAGTATACCATATTTGGTTGTATAATTGATTTCTCTAGAAAAAATCCTAGGGTTATTTCAAATGGACTAGCTAACAACCTTTTGGTACTTAATGATAAAGATCTTAGTAATAGAGTGCAGGATGTGAGATGAGGCTAAATGGAATCATGATGGTTGATGGATGAATGGTCAATAAGCCTATGGTTTACTCCTTTCCTAGGGATTAAATTGTTGACTTTGTTATCCCACTCAGTTTGTAACGTTATTTTGGCTCCTTCTTTCTCAATTTGTAGTTCCTTTTCAAGTTCAGGATTAGAGGGTGCTAGTTTTTAGAGTGTTGAATCGCATTCTCTATATGCTAAGGATGGTTTAAGCTTAGTCTTTTTAAACTTGGGCCTTGGTTGGTCGGACATGAGGATTTGAATTCTCTGTGTACATATAAATAATTACAATAATAAATAAGACAAGTAATCTTTCAAATAGATAAAGAAATAATACAATTTTATAATTTCAACCAAAACAATCCTAGGGTTGTTGCAAATGAACTTGTTAATATCTTGTTAGTACCCAAAGATAAATTTATTGACAATAAATAAGATATGCAAAAAAATAGTCTCTCAAAGGATATAGAAACTTTGAGAGAGACAACTATGTAGTCTTTTCTGGAAAAGGATTTGTGGAAAATAGAACTGAGAATTGTGTATGTTCAACAAATATTTTCACAAGCTTGAATCACAATGCAAGAACTTAAGAAACACATTATTCCTAGGGTTAATTTGGATTTTTAGAATATGGCTAAAAAGGTAGCTACTAAGTTGGTTCATAATTAGATTGATGCAGAAGCATCTTCAATTTTCTTGGTGACTAGTTTGGAGTTCATGAGAAGAGGCTCGCTAGTTACATTGGAGGGTGCTTGGAATGGTACTCAGTTGAGGAAGGATTGGTGCTCAGCATGGTCTTTGGAGCTTGGCATTGTCTGGAAGCTTGGTATGGTCTATGGGACTCTGCATGGTCTTTGGAGCTTAGCATGGTCTATGGAGCTCAGCATGGTCTTTGGATCTCGGCATGGTCTTTGGTTGCTCGGCATGGTATTTGGTTGCTCGGCATGGTCTGGGAATTTGGTGTCTATTTTAGGCTATATAACTAATTTTTCACAATGAGTTAGAGGATGAAAATTTCAATGATTGAAGAGGGCCTAGATTTCTACTTATAGTACAAAGCACGAGTTCTAATTCATCCAAAGCTAGGAGATATCACAATTTTGGCCAACGAGTTCTAATTTGTGTTCTAGGCCAACATGTGGCTTAGATTGGTATAAGTAGGGATTGTGGGAAAGTCTTTAGTGATTATTCATCCATCGTGGAGAAGTGAAGGAGCTTGAAGAGAAAATTTGGAGAAGAGCTAGTAGTTGCAGCTTGGAAAACAAGGGGATTTCTTGGTGGACTTGCAAGCACAAGTTCAGCTCTTCCTTGGAGGTTTCTACTAGAGTGTGGATCTAGAATAGCTAGGGTTTGGATTGGATCTCAAGGGATCTTAAAAAACTATTATTTTCTTTGTATTTGGTCATAACTGGGAAGGCCTTACAACCTGACACATTACATGTAATCAATTATATTTTATGAATATATAATTGTAATTTGGTACCAGATCTTGTGTTATTGCTTCTTGTTGTTGTGTTTTCACTGTGTGGTTTTATAGTTGGGAGCTAGGACATCTCCTTTGGGGATTCTCCTACCTTGCACTACATTAGGTGGTCATTGCGTCAGGTGGTATTAGAGCAAAGGTTGTTGTTGAGTGTGTAGATAGATCACCAAAGCTGAGGTAGTTTGCACTAGGACTTGGGTTGGAGATGTTGATCTAAGTAGATCTTGAACTATTGGTGTATTATTCTTTCTGGAGTCTTAGATCTCTTGGTTACGTGGTGGCAGATCATGGTTCTGGCTTGCAATTGTAGAGGGCTTACAGATGGATCTATGGATGCAAATATGGAAGACTAATCTTGTTGAGGCATGATTATAGAGAGTTTTTAGATTGCAAATCCATGGTCCTGGACTGGTGATTTGGTACCTAATTTTTCATGCAAGGTGGCAAGTTGTGATCTGACTTGCAAACAATTCAAGGTTGTCACAAGGAGCATGGGAAGGATTTTTTGTAGAGGGTTTACAAAGATCTTGGGAGATGGCTCTGAGATGATTGTGAATCTCTATGATGTGGTGGAGAGGAGGTTTTTTGAGATGTCAGCTCAATTTGAAGCTAGCTTGGCTAATCGAACTAAGAAAGTGGTTGCTCAATTTGAAGCTAGCTTGACTGACCGAGTAAAGGATGGGATGAGGAAGGAATTCTGTAGCTATTTGTGGAGTTGGAGTCTACTTATTTAGAAGAGAGTTGTTTGTTCGGTTAAGAGACTTTTTCATGAGAGAAGATGGCATAACAAGGTCGAGGTGGAAGAGGTTGGTTTTGTTGATTAGATTGTGGAGTTTGATACATAACTTGTAGAGAAACTAGAGGTTGTTTCTGAGGATATTCTTAACCTTGCTAATGTTGGTATGGAGATTGGTTTTCATGATTAGTTGGTTGAGTCTAACATGCAAATTGCAGAGTACTTGGTCGTGGATGATCTGGTTGATGTTGGTGATGATTTGTGTGTTGTAGAGCATCTTGTTGTGAGAAATGAGATTGCTAGTGTTGGGAGTTTGGCATGCATTGATGGAGATCTACATGTTGCTTCTATGTTTTTTGTTGCTGATGTAGATTCAGTAGTTGCTGATGTGGATGAGGGTCTGTTGTTGAAGCATTATGTTCAATTTGTTCCTGGGAGTGAGCATGCTAATTGGATGGTTGAGATTCTGGTGTTTGATAGCATAATACAGATGTGGATGATGTGCAAATTGGTTTTCTTGTCCCTATTGGAGTGGAAGCCTTTGGTGAAGATGAAGTTGGTTGTTGATCTTTCTTTGGGAATCAAAGTGTGGGACACACTTTTCTATTTACCTGGGGAGTCTGATGTAGGAGCATCTTGGGTTTTCTTGGTGACTACTTTGGAGTTCATGAGAAGAGGCTTAGTAGTTACTTTGGAGGGTGTTAGACTGGTACTTAGTCGAGGAAGGATTGGTGCTCAGTATGCTCTGGGAGCTTGGCATGGTCTTTGGAGCTCAGCATGCACTGGGAGCTCAGTATGGTCTTTGGAGCTCAGCATGGTCTAGGAGCTTGTCATTGTCTATGGCACTCAGCATGGTCTTTGGAGCTTAGCATGGTCTGGGAGCTTGGCATGGTCTATGGGACTCAACATGGTCTTTAGAGCTTGGCATGGTCTTTGGAGCTTGGCATGGTCTTTGGAGCTTGGCATGGCCTTATAGCTTGGCATGGTCTTTGGTTGCTTGGCATGGTCTTTGGTTGCTCGGCATGGTTTGCGAATTTGGTGTCTATTTTAGGATGTATAACTAATTTTCCACAATGAGTTAGAGGATAAAAATTTTAGAGATTGAAGAGGACCTAGATTTCTACCTATGGTTTGAAGCACGAGTTTTAATTCATCTAGAGCTTGGAGATATCATGATTTTACTCAGATATTGATTTTGGGCATTTAATTGTTGTTGTTGGCCGACTTGTGGCATTCAATTTATGTATTTGTATTTAATTTGTGTTCTGGGCCAAGTTATGGCTTAGATTGGTAGAAGCAGGGGTTGTGGGGAAGTCTTTAGTGATTATTCATCCATCATGGAGAAGTGGAGGAGCTTGAAGAGAAAATTTGGAGAAGAGCTAGTAGTTGCGGCTTGGAAAACAAGGGGATCACTTGGTGCGCTTGCGAGCACAAGTTGAGATCTTCCTTGGAGGTTTCTACTAGAGTGTGGATCTGGACTAGCTAGGGTTTGGATTGGATCTTGAGGGATCTTGTAGAACTATTACTTTCTTTTTATTTGGCCGTAATCAGGAAGGCCTTACAGCTCGGCACATTGCATGTAATCAGTTATATTTTATGAATATATAATTGTAATTTGGTACCAGATCTTGTGTTATTGCTTCTTGTTGTTGTGTTTCTGCTATGTGGTTTTATATCTAGGGGCTAGGACATCTCCTTTGGGGATTCTCCTACCTTGCACTATGTCAGGTGGTCACTGCATCATAGATCCATGGAGTCCTCCCAATTGGTTGTTACATGTGTGACCTACTTAAGAGTCTATTTTAACCATGTTGAAATTGTAGGAAAGTTTTCCTACCTCAGGTTATCATCAAAACTACATCACACAAACTTGCACGGATATAAAGAATTTTTTTTTTCAGTTTCTTGTATCTATACTAATTAAAGAATTTACTGATGTGAGGTTGTTTCTCGATGGAGTGATGCTTCCCAATGGGAAGTCCTCTCTAGAAGTGTTCCTAGGATTGTTGTGGATGATCAAGCTAACAACCTTTCAGTACACACGTTACTTAATTTACTGGATTCTAAAATTAAAGAAATCAAATGAGCCCACAAAATTGTTGTAGTGGAAATAGTCCTAGAAATACACCCAAAAAAATATTCTTTCCAAATTGAAGATTTTAAGTTGGATATCTATTATAGAAGACACACTTGATTAAGATGTAATATTCATTTTTCCAACTTAAAAATGTGCATGTTCAACTTAGTAAATTGATCATCAACTTAAGAAATCATTCGAAGGGGTCAACTTAATAAATTAAATCATGAAAGTTGGAAAGAGAAGGGAATAAGAGCATGTTAACCTTAGTCATTCTCAAATTGTGCATTCATTTTAAAGCCCAATTTGAAGGGTACAATTTGCAATGTTCTTTGAAACTTTATGCATTCAAGATTGTGTGACTTTATTTAAGACCCAAATTAAAGTGTGTAATTTGCAATTTTCTTTGTAACTTTATGCATTCAAGATTGTGTGACTTCATTTTAGACCCAAATCAAAAAATTTGTTTGGTAAATTCTCTTTATCATCCAAGATTGTGTGTATGTGAAAGCATGCATTGTTCTTTTTAGTGCCCAGAATGAAATGTGAGTTAAATTTTAAAATTTTAAAATTTAACTCCTGAAGCTTTGTTTAGATCTAATTTTTTATTGCATCCTCCTAACAAAGCTTAGATCTAAACAAAGCTTCATGAGTTAAATTTTAAAATTTTAAAATTTAACTCCTTAAGCTTTGTTTAGATCTAATTTTTTATTGCATCCTCCCAACAACATCTCCAACCTACAAAAAAAAATCATTAGACAATGCCTTTATTCTCTCCCAAAAGAATCTCTTTATGAAAATCATGGAAAAAATAAAATTGCAAAATATTGATCCAACAAATATTTTTTTTTTATTGTACATTTCCAACATCAACATCAACTTGTAAATAAAAAAATCATTAGCCAATTCTTTAATTTTCTCCCAAAATAATTGTTTTATGAATAATTATGAAAAATTTATAAATTGATAGAAATTGATCTTTAAACTCTAATTTTTTTATTGTAGGTTTCTGACATCAATATCAACCTACAAAACAAAATTCATCATCTAATTATTTTATTTTCTCCCAAAATAGTTTTTTTTTATGAAAATTCATGCAAAAAATATAAAATATCGTAAATCACTCAAAAAAATGATTTTTTTACTATAGGCTGTGGACATCAACTTACCTACAAAAAAAATTTCATTATCTAATTCTTTTATTTGCTCACAAAATAATTTTTTGAATGATACTCATGAATAAATATAAATTATTGCAAATTCATCCAAACCTTGTGAATTTATACTATAGGTTATAGACATAAACAAAAACTTATCAAAAAAAATTCATCATCCAATTCTTTTATTTGCTCACAAAATAATTATTTTATGAAAAATTACGAAAAAATAATAAATCATCAAAAAAAAAATCCAAAAATTCTATTTTTTTTGTTGTAGGCTGCAGATATCAACAACAACCTACAAAAAAAAAATTCATCTAATTCATTTATTTACTCCCAAAATAATTTGTTTATGAAGAATCATGAAAAACATATAAATTGCTGAAAATTGATCTAGAAAATCTAATTTTTTTATCATAGGCTCCTAATATCAAGCTTGACCTATGAGACCCAAGAAACTATACAAGGGAACTACAAAAACAAAAACAATGCTAGATAATCCATTAGTCTTTTAACAAAGAAAATGAATCTTGCATAGCGAAATGACCCATTTGCGGGGTCTCACTAGGCATGCCAAAATGTATGTGACAAAATTAGTGTGCTAAGAATAAAAAGAATAAACTAAGCATTCACTAACTAATAAAAAATAAAATAAATAGATTGACCTAAAAAAAACCAAATAATAGAACATGCAAACCCTGTATCTCTGTAGCTTCCTTGATGTGTGAATATGGTCATGATTATGGATGCATGCTCAATTGTATGCTTGATGCTTCAAAAATGGAAGATCATGGATGGATGCATGGAAATATAAGTATTGCTACATAGCATTTTGAAAGTAATTAACTCTCAATTGTTGGTCTCAGATTGGTTTTGACAAGTGAGTGTCCACAGACTTTAGTCATTTACTTAGTGCATGTTGAATAAGTAGTACATGTCGAGCACAACATGTATAAAATGGAGCATGCCAAGTCCACAGTGAGTGCTAAGGCACTCATGTGTTGAGTCACTCAAGTGCCAAGCAAACAATGTATGTTGAGTGATTCAGGAGCTGAGCAAATAGTGGATGCTGAGTGATACAGATGTTGAGCTAGAGTATAAAGGACAGTATATGTTGAGCATCAGATGTAGAGTAAGACAGTTTTTTCATAGTTGTTTGTAATGGCACAAACAACTATGTAAACCATTTTTGAGTCAATTTAAGGACTAAATTATGATATTTGAAGAGAAGGATGAATCTTAATTTGAAATCCCAATGTATTGCATGTAGCCAATTCAAAAAAGGGAAGGTTCAAGAAGAAAAATGGATGAATCACAATTGTTGATTCATACCTAACCCTAAGTCACCAAAGTCTTCCTAAGGAGGACAAACCCTAAACTATCTATGTTGCAAAAAGAGATGTTTATATGTGCAAATAGAGCATTCATGGTGTCTAAGGAGTTATGAATAGAGACTAAATTGCGAAATCAATTAAAGTAGAATAGAGGAAAGGAATGAGATACAGTAGTGAGAGATCTGATTAGAAGGATCAATAATACATCCGTATAGAGGTGATCTGTCATTAGGCAATCAAGTGTTAACCGCATGATCATTTTTGAATCATTCTAGTAGGTGAATCAGATAAATCTCTTAACAGAGTAGTCCT
The DNA here is from genome assembly GCA_028749045.1 of Cupressus sempervirens. NCBI lineage: Eukaryota > Viridiplantae > Streptophyta > Pinopsida > Cupressales > Cupressaceae > Cupressus > Cupressus sempervirens. Next base: position 727,524,274 of record CM053785.1, read on the forward strand.
AGCACGCTGTACTAAAATCCTTTAACAGGGTACTTCCTTACTTGTGAGTTGAAGTCCTTTAACTAGGCACACTTCTAACAGGGTGTTGAAATCCTTTAACAAGGTAAGACCTAACAGTCTTCATAAGCCTTTAACAGGGAAAATATTTCATAGGGTAGATCATGTCTCATAATCAACCATTGTAACCTTCATTGGATACACTTTATTACTACAATACTGAAGATTTGTGGGTGTCATCCGCACCCCAATTTTACCTTCTCTTTGGAGGGTTTCTGGGTAATCATATATGGTGTCATGCATGTGTGAATGTTTACTTGCTCTAATATTTTAGATGCACATGTTTTACATGATATTTCAGTTTAGTTGGTGAATTTATGAGATGGATGTGTGGTGAATTTTTTAAGGGACAAAGTTTAAACTACTAATTCACCACCCCCCCCCCCTTAGAAGTTTACTTTTCCTATTGTAAATTCCAAAAATTGGTATCAGAGCCTTGTTCTGAAAAGGAGAAGCTTTGCATCTCTAAAGAAAGATTTTGAAAATGGAAGTCTACAAGTTGGGAAAGATCATTGAAAATCAGGGAATTGAAATACAACTCATTCTACATCAACTAGATGAAGTAAGAGAAGAACTAAAGAAATCTTTTTAGAGAAGGAAGGAAATTTCTATTAAGGAGAATGACAGAAAATATAGAGAGATAGATACTACTAAGCTATTTGCTAATGGAGACTCCAATGAATTTGATGCAACAATTACATATCTAGTGGAAAAGAACAGAGCCCAAGATGAGGAAATCAGAAATCTCAAGTTAGAGCAATAATCACAAGCCACTCTAACTTAACAGAAAAAAAAATCTATGGAAGACAAAGCTATGATTAAATATTAGAAAAGAGTTTTGACAAACAGATTGGAAGAAAATTCATCAAAGCTAACTAAGATTTCCAACATGCAATTGGATACTCTTAGTCAAATGATGAATGCCAACTATGAACTGAATGTTAAGGACATTGAGATAACAATATTGAAATTGCTGAATGAACAATTGAAGAGCAACCTAAATAAGGAAAAAGAATTTGCTAAGAGTTTCAATAAGCCTAATGAAGCCATCAAATACTTTGAACAATTATTGAGATCTTCTAGATCCAATAATGACACATCTAGATTGGGATACACAACTACTGAAGAAGGAGAGTCATCCAAAAATGTTGAAGAAAGGAACAACAAAGGTAAGGACTCTAAACCTACTTTTCATAATTATGGTAAGAAAGGACATACTACTAATGTGTGTAGTAGCAAGACTGTAAATTAGAATGTCAAGCATAAAAGCATGGTTCACTATCATAAGTGCAACAAACAAGGACATCAAGTACATGAATACAGAACCAAGATCATGCATGCACAAAATTTCAAAGGATATTGTTACAAATTATCAAAAGTATGGACATAGAGCTTTTGAGTGCAAATCCAAACCCATGTGGTCATCAAATAGGCAAACAAAGGTAAGGAACAATGGCAACTTTTATAACTGGGATTACATTACAAGGTATAGCTATCATTATTGTCAACAATATGATCATGTTCCTGAGAATTGTATTAGGATGCACTTCAGAGGTGACTACAAAGGGTGGTTGATTCAACCCACATGTTTTAGCTATTTGAAGATTGGTCATATCCGTCACTACTATCCAACAAGGTCAAAAGCACCAAATTGTGAATTTGATAAAGGAAAAGGCAAGGTAGATGTTGAAAATGTTAGAGATGAGACGAACAAGACATGAAAGAAAAGGGATGGTTGCAACACATCAAATGGAGAAGAGATCACTTCACCAATGGGTCAAGTGATCACACCTCATCAAACTAAGAAATTAACAGGTATGTGGGACTGATATTCAAAATTTATATCATACATCAGTTCCAAAAGGACTTAATACTGAAAAGACTATATAAGCATGAATAAAGATGCAAAATCTTATTTGGAATCCAAGAAAATATCTAAGTTTTTTATGTTACTATCGAGCATGGAATGTTTCCTATGACTACCAAGTGGAATGCTAGAAGATGTCGAGCTGATAGACTAGCTAGTTGATGTTGAGCTCTCAATGGTTGCCAAATAAATAGAATGGTAATGGATGTTGAGTAAGCTTGAAATTAGTTTATTCTAAGCTTACAGCTATGTAAGTACTCAACATTTATTTTAGGGTTTCAAAGGGTATTTGATTGATTTTTGACTCATTTTCATCATTTTGAATTGAGAAAGAGAAAGGAGAGCTAAAGGTCATCAGAAAACTCATCCAATGTAGTTGCAAAAGATTTTAGTAGCGATTTTACATCATTTCATCAAATCTTACAAGGTATTTATCAAGTGTTGAGTTACACTATTTATATTTTCATAAAACCTAGTTTCACAAAATGGTGTCAAGTTCAAAGAATGTAGAGGGAAAGGAAATTTTGAATGTTCAATTAGTTAGTAATGAGGTCAAACAACCAATATTCAAAGCCATACTAGACATCGCTTACAAACAAGATCCCTCCAGTGCATTATCCATGATACCACCAAAAAATTTAATGGTGCAAGATGTTAGGAAGTGCTATAACTATAAAATTGGAAGTATTGGTGATATGGAAATTAGGAAAGCATATGACAAAATTTGTGAGAATGGTTTGCCAAGAGAAGTCTACAAAATTGTAGAAAAGAAAGGGCTAACACGAGCCCTAGATTTCCCAAATGTATTCAAAATAGAATGGAGTAGGTTAGTACTGAGCAAAAATCATGACAACTCACTTTGGTTAGATAATGACACTATCAAGATAGCCAAAAGAATAATTCATAGGGTTACAAGGTATCCAACCCTAGATCAACCTAAGACCCTAAGAAGTGACACAAAATAAATTATTGAGAAAAATACTAGAGTTGTATGGAACAAGAGAGGAATGGCTATTGATACCAATACAGATCCCTTGATAGAGTTTGAAGTAAGGGTTATTTCACATAAATTTTATCAATCCAAAAAATTGAATAGTGTATATGCATTGTAGTAGATGTTAGATAAAAAATTGTTAAGAAAGATCATACATATGATCTAGCAGAGCTACAACTACAGCAATTGGCTAAAAACCTAGGAGCAATAAGGAAGTCAAAGAGTGCACAATGCAAGTTTGGTTCTATTTTGATATGTATTTTCTTTTATGTAAAAAACATGTTTCCTACATTTGGGATAATTACATGGAAAACCAATAGGTGAGTGGTAGAACAAATTGGTAAATTCATTGAACAATTGGGAGAGAACTTTGAATCAGTTATGACTAGCTATTTTGAGGATTTCAAGCAATCAATGAAAAAGAGATTGAGAATTTTAGTGTCACTAGTAGAAAAGCATTAAGGTGGTGTATGTTTTCTAGTGGGTGTTGACTATACATTTGTCCGAGAAGCAATACCAATAGTGAGATGGCTAAGGCCACTTGGATATGAGATCAATGTAGATGAGACCTCTGTAGCTATAACATCTTTACTAACAGAAAAATTTGACAAAAAATGAAAAAGCATTTGGAAACTATGAAATGGCCAAATCCAGAATCACCATGGAATTGAAAACTATGTTAGTTATCAAGAAGAAAGAGAAGTTGGTGAAGAAGCTAAAAGCTAAAGTTGGTGAAGGTGATGAGCAGGAAGAGGAAGAAGAAGAAGAGGATAAAGAGGAAGAAGACACCCAAGCACAAGAACCACTATTACTTACTCAAGGAATGGGAGAAGACCAACTAGAGGAGGAGACTGAAGGTGTCGAGGGAGAAGAAGTTGAGAAAGCACCTACCCCCACAAGCCAAAAGAAAAGAAAGGCTAAGGCCCAACCTATGATAAAAGAAAAGAAGGTAGCTAAGCCGAGTCAGCCCAAATCTTTTGCACCTACTACAATGGCTAGTGCATGTGCTACTGCACAAAAGGCAAAAGAAAAGACAAAACCAGCATAGCAGGGAGGTGAAGTGTAGAAAAGACCAAGAAGGAAGTACATTACACAAGTAGAATCTAATGAGGAGAAAATAGAATCAGATGAAATTATCCAATCAAAGTGGTAAGTCACAATCCTCTATCAAACTTAGAAAATCTATGTGAAAATATTAAGAATAGTGCAGATTTATCAAGATTTTCTCATGTTGATTTTGATAATCTTGGAAAAGTTGAGAAAAATAAAGTACAAGAAGCTATATATGCCATGATGGAAAATATCAAGAAAGCCCCATTAGAAATTACCAACTTAGTTCCAAAGAGCTTATATGAGAGAGTTGAGTAGAAATGGCACTATTGCTTAAACTTGGAGAGACAAATAAGAGAGACTCCACTTGCACAAGTGATGTCTGAACTCAGCAAGGCATAGATTGCTAAAGCCATGAAGAAAAATTTAGTTAGGTTTGTACCTAAATATAGAGCCTTTAGCATTCTGCAAAATAATATTGAAGATGTAGTTAAGAAGTCCACATAGATGTGGAAGGTAACTTATGGACTTGCTACAGTGAAGAAAGGTGAACAAGAGCCTATAGAGGTAAAGGATGATGAAGAAAATGATGGTAATGAAGATACTATTGAAGGTGTAACAAAAATGAAAGAAGATGACAAGGAAATAGCTGAGGTAGAGCAGAAAGAGGAATAGAGTGTATAGGATACACAATTGCCTAATGTCAACCCCCAACGTGAAACAAGTGTAGTTACTGAAACAATTATAGTTAAGGATGTATCTGATGTCACAGCTTAGAACATCAATCCCCTTATAGAGGAAGATCTCAAGAAGATACTTGATCAATCCACATTATAGGCAAAACTATGTGATGATCCTATATTGGTGAGTGTGGATGAGATACATAAAATAGTGACTAAAATAATAAGGGAAGAGGTGAATACACAGGAACCATCTACTATTACCCCTCAAGTCACTAATGTAAAACCTTTAGATAAGGTACCTAAAGTTACATCTGAGAAGGTTGGTACAACTGCAAAGGACATAGTGGAAACTCAAGCCACTACAAAAACACAAAGTGAAACGGGTCAGATAGACTTATCTGTAGCCACAACACAAGTACAGGATGCATCACAAGACATCATAGAAGTCAAGGATAAGGCTAAAGAGATAGAATTGAAAACTAAGGTGAAGGAGAAAATTTTCATTCAAGCCCTAGTAACACTACCAAAATTTGGCACTCCTACTCACACTCTTCAGAAGCCAAGCACAGATGCAACACCATTGTAAATCTCAGTGCCAAGCCCAAGCTCATCAAAGGCTGAAGAAGTCATTTAATATGGAGATGTGAGCCTTGATGAAGAAATTATTTTACCAAAATATGATTATGATACAATCACAATTGAATAGATGGGCATACTGCAAGAAGCCCTAGCGAGAAAGAGAAGACAAAAACTACTCAGAAAAGGAGCACAGGTAGAAGCAAGCATTGCAAGACATCAAAGACATCTTTTTAAATGCATTTAGTCTACTGACTCCAGATGAAATTGAGCCACTCATTGAACAACTAACACATATAGTGGAGAAGGTTAGTGATGTCGACCTAGACACAAATGCTAAATTGTTAGAATAGTCAGAAAAGAAATTCCAAAGCAAAGTTAATGAAAAAATATCAGGTGATATAGCATTGACACATGTTGCATTGGCAACTAAAGTAGAAAGTGTGAAGAAGGTACTTGAGAACATTTAACATTTTCTCACTGTACACCAAATTGTGCAATCCTACACTCTTCACACAAGAGACTAGAAGTCATATCTTGAGTCTAGAAAGTCAAATTAGTGCATCAGGTGCAAAATTGCTTATGACACTAGCTAAACCCAGAGTCAATCAGTTGCACTATCAATAGAAGAAGTCAATATAAGGGCTAAACTAACTAGCATCCAATCAACATTGACACCACATATGGAGATCTTTCACAAGAAATTAGGCTATGCCAAAACTCTTATGAAGAAAGATCCAAATCTTTCAACATTGGATGACCTAGTTCACCTTGCTACCAAGCTAGCTATCCAAATCAAATCCTTGGATGTAGCATGTGAAAACTGGGATGCCACTCTCAAGACTATATTAGAAGTCCACAAATCCTTTTGGACAAACACATTATAAGTGTATAGACCATTTGACATAAGTGTCAAAAAGGGGGAGAAATAAACTGGGGAGATATATATAGATTTTGGATTGGAAGAAATATAAATTTTGAGAAAATAAAAGGTAGAGAGCAAAGGGGAAAATGAGAAATGGGGGCGAAATAAAAAGGGGAAGATACAAAACAAAGAGTAAAAGAAGGGACAGAGAAAAGATAGAATAAGTTAAGAGGGAGAAAATACAAACAACATGAAGTCAAAGAGCATCAATAGAGACACATTTACTCACCAAGAGTATAAAGTTTTGAATACAAAATAGACCTATCAACTCAAGGGAGTTATCAAATTTTGAGGTACAAGGTATTATAAAATTTTGGAATTTTGAAATTTTGAATATAAGCTGAACAAGAGATATGTTATGCTTGTAAGGATAAGGATATTAATACATGACAAAGTGTTTTTGAAATTCATTTCAAAGGGGGATAATGTTGGTCTCAAATTGGTTTTGACGAGTGTCCACACACTTTAGTCATTTACTTAGTGCATGTTGAATAAGTACTACATGCCAAGCAAAACATCTATAAAATGGAGCATGCCAAGTCCACGGTGAGTGTTGAGCCACTCATGTGCCAAGTCACTCAAGTGTCGAGTAGATAGTGTATGCCTAGTGATTTAGGAGCTGAGAAAATAGTGTATGCCGAGTGATACAAATGTCGAGCCAGAGTATAAAGAACAATATATGTCGAGCATCAGATGCCAAGTAAGACAATTTTGTCATAGTTGTTTGCAATGGCACAAACAACTATGTAAACCATTTTTAAGTCAACTTAATGATTGAATTATGATATTTGAAGATAAGGATGAATCTTAATTTGAAATCCCAATGCATTCCATGCAGCCAATTAGAAAAAGTTAAGGTTCAAGCGACAAAATGGATGAATCACAGCCATTGATTCATACCTGACCCTAAGTCACCAAAGTATTCTTGAGGACAAACCCTAAACTATCTATGTTGCGAAGAGAGAAGTTTGCATGTATAGATAGAGAATTTATGGTGGCTAAGGAGTTATGAATAGAGAATAAATTGTAGAATTAGTTAAAGGAGAATAGAGGAAAGGAAAAAGATATAGCAGCAAGAGATCTGATCAAAAGGATCAAGAATACATCCGTATAGAGGTGATTTTTCATCAAGCAATCAAGTACTAACTGTGTGATCATTGTTGAATCATTCTAGCATATGAATTAGTTAAATCTCTTAACAAAGTAGTCCTAGCAGGCTATACTAAAATCCTTTAATAGGGTACTTGCTTAATTGTGAGTTGAAGTCCTTAACTAGACACACTTCTAACAAGGTGTTGAAATCCTTTAACAGGGTAAGACCTAACAGTCTTTACAATCCTTTAACAGGGAAAATATTTCATATGGTAGATCATGTCTCGTGATCAAACATTGTAACCTTCATTGGATACACTTTATTACTACAATATTGAAGATTTGTGGGTGTCATCCCCACCCCAGTTTTACCTTCTCATTAGAGGGTTTTTGAGTAATCATATCTGGTGTCATGCATGTGTGAATGTTTATTTGTTTTCATATTTTAGATGTACATGTTTTACATGATATTTTAGTTTACTTGGTGAATATATGAGATGGATGTGTGGTGGATGTTTTAAAGAAGAAAGTTTAAACTACCGATTTACCCCCTACCCTTAGAAGTTTACTTTTCCTATTGTAGATTCTAACATCAAAATGGTATAATAATTCTACTCAAGATGTGGATGATTTGTGAGGAGCAAAGGGTTCAGTTTATATGTAATTGGATGAGGAGGAGATAAGAATTCTTTATGGCTAGTTAACTAAGTAAGGTGTGAGATAGGCTTCAGTTGACTAAGATAGGTGGAGGAGATGAAGTTATGTGCTTAGAGGTGGATGAGGGAGATGTGGCATGAGAGTGGACTTGGGCTTGAGTTAGGAAGAATAAATCATGCCTTAATTTATGCTAGTGATCTAGAGAGGGATTTTAGACACGGAAGAGGAAGTGATGTGTTTTAGTTAAGGTGGGTGAGGTTGGAAGAGGAGGTGATGTGTTTTAGTTAAGGTCAGTGAGGTGGCTTAGTTGACTGGATGATCTAGGAGGTGGATGGATTTGTTAGAAAAAAGGTTGGTGGGTGAGCTTAATTAAAGAGGGAATTATTAGTGCATGGAATTTAATCAGATAAATGAATTATTTAATCAAAAGTGGAATTATTAGTGCATGAGATTTAATAAATAAATGAATTATTTAGGCAAGAGCCTACAACACAATGGTAAATTGTGAGCCTCTTAATTGGGAGGTCTTGGGTTCAAATCTACTCGAGATTAACTAATAATTGAAATAATTAATCAAAACAAATAATAATAATCAACCTTGGCTTCGACCTCTTATCGATAAAAAGTTAAATTAAATTAAATTAAATGAATTATTTAATTAAAAAAAGAATTATTGGTGCATGAGATTTAATTTAATAAATGAATTATTTAATTAAAAGAGGAATTTTTTGTGCATGAGATTTAATTAAATAAATGAATTATTTAATTAAAAGAGGAATTTTTTGTGCATGAGATTTAATTAAATAAATGAATTATTTAATTAAAAGAGGAATTTTTTGTGCATGAGATTTAATTAAATAAATGAATTATTTAATTAAAAGAGGCATTTTTAGTGCATGAGTTGAGTTTGGATAATTGTTGGTTTGGAGATGAGTTTGTGGGTGGAGGAATTTAATTAATCAATTAGAGAGGGGTTTTTGAGATTAAATTAAATGGGTTTTGCATTTATTTAACTTAATAGAGGAAGGGGGATATTATTACTAAATCAAACTATTGGTTGTTTGTTAATTTATTAATTGGGCTATAATTAATCAATTAATTAATTAGGGTATAATGCTAAATTAATTTAATATTTAATAAAAATATGCTTTAGAATTTGATTATGAATTTATGTGATTAGATTTAGGTGTCTACAACAAGAAGAAGTGGTTTTTGTTTAGAGATACGATAACATATATAAAAAGATTCGACCAAAGATATGATCCACTTAAATCTATTAAGCCTATGGCTAAGAAGATGGATATAATATTTAATAACTTTGTGAAAATATATCTTGCTTTAAAAGATAAGCTTGGAAAATTCTAGGAATACCAAGGTTGTATTTTCTAAATCTTCAAAGGACCTTGATCTCCCTTAGCTTCTCAAGGTGAAATTGGGCATAAAAGACCAAGAGGTGATAATAGGCTTGAGGAGATTAGAGTCACTAAAATGAGAAGAGAGGGGAAGAGCTTATCATTTATGAGAGGAAGACCTCTAGGAAAAGGCCTTTGGCCATAGTATCATACATGAGATAGGAAGTAATTGATCCACCAAGAGGGGATCCTTATTCTCCATGTCCACCTCCCCCACTTGTTCCATCACCTACAATGGAACATCATAAGATGATTTGAAAGGAAAAGAGTGCCCAAAGGAGGTGGTTGTGATGCTTGTATATGAAAAAGAGGACCAAGATGATAAAGATGAGAATGAAATAGAGATGCATTTGGCTCCAAAACATGAAGATGGTGAGGAGGAGGAAGAGGAGGAATATGTGATAGTTATTCCTAATAATATGATGATGGAGGGAGTCCCTCATATTCCCATTGCCCAAGAATCAAATTTGACAACTCGAGAGATAAGAGGCATGTTGCCTAGAGATCTAAGACTGGAAGCATGTAGAGAATTTATAGATGATGATAGTTTTGTAAAATCTATCTCTTTTCAAAAAAAATTCTGGAAGAAACAAGCTCAAGGGTGTCAAATAAAAATTGAGGAACAAAAATCATAGAGGCCTAATGTTCAGGAAAATGAAATTGTAAAAGAAGTAAAAAATGAAATGATTGAAATATTTTAGGTTATCACTACTAAGCAAGGGAGAAGGTTGGTCCAAGATTCAAGAATTCCCATCTTACCAAACTTGGATCTAGTAGATGTTGTGGCTTTTGAATCGATAATGCAGAGTATGAAAAATCATCGCCCTGAGTCCAAACAAGTTGGTAAACCAATGAAAGGGATGTATTATAGAAAAGATTTTGATACTCTATACATTTGGTCTTTTCCCCCTTCCAGCATAGAAAAATAAATTGTTGACAAAGATATCGACATCAGAGGTAGTGTCATCTTGCAGAGAGTTGGAGATGTTGACATTGGTGAGGCTTCTAATGGAATGGTCCAATAGGATTTGTGTGTTCATGATACTATAGAGAAACATAAAGAGGATTATAATGACTCAAATTTAAGATATAGACATGTTTTACAATAATATGATAACAAGTCAAAACTTTGTGCAATTTAGAAAACACAGGTGCAGAGAATTGATCTATACTGGTGTAGCAAGTCTTAGACGATGGTAAAACAATTGAATCATTGAAAGAAAAAAAAAAAGAATTTGATTTGAAGAAGGAAGCAGAAAAGGGGAAAATAAAAATTTGAAATGAACAAAAGAGGCATTGTCCAATTAGTTTTATTTTATTTACATGAAAAAGTAAATTCTATATTTTTTTTCATACATGGGGGTTATTCTTTATTGCATCAGGCCATAGGCAATTTTGAAGAATATAAAGTAATTTTAAAACCTACTTCTAAGAGATAGATACAAATAATCAAAAAAATGAAAGATATTGAAATTGTTGCTAGGTTTGACAAAGAGAAGTCACCTAAAGTCATGCCCACTTCAAAGTTGGTAAGATCTTTGATTAACTTCATAGTGCTACCTAAGCATATTGAAGCGAAAATGATTGAACTACAAAATAATTTTGATGGGCTGAGAGAAAAAAATGTTTCCACCTATACTGGATGAAAATAAAAATGTAAATGAGTTTCAAAAGAGTTGAAGTAAGGCAATAGATAATATCTCTACAACCATCGATCACATATGCCAAATTTTTTATTTAGAAAATTTGGAAGTTTGTATGGGGAGGACCATTAGCTCATGGCTATAGTATGAAAGAAAGGGAGTTTACTCATGTATCGTTAAGTATAACCCTTATTGACAGTGTAGATTAGATCCTGATTAAAAATTGGCCAATATATGCAAAATATCAAGAGTGGTCTAAAATTACATTATTATTGATGAATCATCCTCTAAGGTTTCACTAGAGTGGGGAGCTTTGATCTTGAACTAACATGTGGTTACCTAAAGGGAAAAAAGAGTCATAGGTGCAAAGGTGTCAAGATCAACTTCTCAAGTGACTAACTACACACATGTTTATTGTTACCAATGGTTTTTTTATTCTTCAAATTGTTTGTCAACTTAATATATGACATGTGTCCTACTCCCAAGTCTGAATCTTTTTGTAATCCTTCTTTGTAAAAGGATTTCCAAGGTCTAAAACTTCATTTTATGAGCATATATCATATTTTGTTAGTCCATACTATATTTTTTGAGTATTGGAATATTTTTCTTGTACTAAAAAAGAAACACTTCAATAGAAAGTATATTCAGTCCTTCATAAAATTATGTTGTTATAGTCTAAGTTGTAGGTTTCGATGTGTCAATTTCAAAGAAATTAATGCAAGAATTCCACATTTGAGCATTATATTTTGAATTTGATCTCTTTTCTTGTATTTTATAGTTTTTCTAAGTATCTTGAACAAGTTTTCTTGATCTTAATTACAATCTTCTTTGGATTGCATGTCATATTAAATCTTTGATATTAAGTCAAGGAGTTAATTAAATACTTGGCTTAATTTGGCAAGATCACAGGGTGTAAAGGGAGATCATCTAAGTATAAGGTTTAATTTATTATCAAATATTTGTTTACAAGGTAGATGAACATATCACATATTCAGCACATGTAATTTGACTCTAATAGCTTAATCTAGATAAGGCACTGACCAATTGGTCAAAGTACAACAAGATTTTAATTTCTTATCATGGTTAAAATCATTAACAATCAAAATTGTTTTGCTTTATTATTGAAGAGCTAAATTGTAGACCATCACTTGGCTTAAGGGATAATATATAGTGTGTTTAGCTAATACATTCATGTTAGTTTTGCATGACCATAGAAGATTTAAAGGTTGTTCTCTTCTTTTTTGTGGTTGGTATTAGTGTGGCATTATGATATAAAGTTGTTGATCCTATTTTCACCCACCTAAATCTTGCATAATTCAAAAAGTAGGAGGTATTGTCATCTTGTTAGTTGGTTCTAATTTCCTATTAAATATGTTTACTATGGGAATTAGCTAAACCTTAGATAAATTTCCTCAATGTATTGGGTGGTTAAAAGTCTATCAAATTATATTATGTGTGCTTAGGGTTCTTAGGACCATCGAATGGGTCAAAAGGGGTAATAGGGTACCATGTTACGCCTTTTGAACTTTTTGATCACATTATGTGTGCTAAGGGGTCCTTAGACCCTTAATGACATAAATACTTATAGCCAATTGGTCAAAGTTATCATAGGATTTTGACCTATTTGAACCATTATATGTGTGCTAAGCGGTCCTTATACCCCTTAAGACACAAATAATGTGATTGAATGGGTCAAAAGGGCTCATAGGATACCTTATGAGCCCTTTTGACCCATTTAGTCCAATTATGTATGTTTTGGGGTCCTAGGACCCCTAACAACATAGATAATGTGATTAGAGGTTAGAATGGGTCAAAGGGGTCACAGAGTACACAAGGTACCCTCAAACCCATTGGATCACATCATTTATGTCATTAGGGGTCTAGAGACCCCTTAACACATACAATATGATTCAATAAGTCAAAAAGGGTTATAAAGTACCATATGACCCTGACCCATATGATCATATAATCTAAATGTTTGGGGTCCCAAGACCCCTAAGCACACATAATGTGATCAAATGAGTCAAAACAGACCATAGGGTATGCTAAAACTCCTTTTAACCCATTGAAGCACATTATCTATGTCATTAGAGGTCCTACAACCCCTAAGCACATATAATGTAATCCAATAGGTCAAATAGAGTCATAAGGCACCCTATGACCCATTTTGACCCATTGGTTCGCATTATCTATAAGTGTCATCTTATCCCACATTTTTTTGGCAATAGTATAGTTCTTGATATCATCAAACTTGGCATCATTAATTACAGAATAAATCTCAACCATCATGCTATGGTGATTTCTCTTCTCATTTATTTGCTCTACAGTCAAAGGACTAGCAAAGGTAGTGTATTCATATTCCTACCAATGTGTGACATTATCTCCAATTCCATATAGATGAAACTTCATTATGTCCTTCCATGATGAAAAATTCTCTATGTTTAGTCTTGGTACCTCTCTCTTATACATCTTTGATCTTTAGTTCAAGTTCCTTTAAACCTCTTCCTCCAAGCACTTGTGCTCTGATACCAATTGTTAGATACCTAGGAAGGGGGGAGGGGGTTGAATCGGTTATATTTAGTTATCCTACAATTAATTTTAACAACTTTTGTACCAAACAAGCTTCACAAATATCATCAGTAATCACTTGATGTATTCATTCATCTTACAATTAACACATTCAAAAAATTTGCTTCAAACCTATAATTCAATGTTCAATTATAACTTATTGACACTAAAAAAATTAGTTATTACTGATCATAAACTTAGTTGTTATCGAGTTGCAGTAAAATAAAAATAACTTGTAAAACAACTCGCAACATAAGAGCATTCACACAATTGACACCAAAAATTTTAGTGTTGAAAGCCTGTGAAGGAAAAAACACCTGGGACTAACAACCCAAATTTTTCACTATTCTTAAGTGAGCTTTGTTAGGAGCCAACCATGTTAAAGGTTACAAACACATTGTTAATGTAACCTAGTTAGAGGATTTAACTAAAATATTATCTAGACCTTAAAGCTCCTTAATCTTGTCTAAAGAGTGTATTGCTCTAAAGCACTTACAAACATCAATAATTGATGTTACCATATATGATTTCACATACTTGTTAGGTCCACTCAATCTACAATATTTCCTACTACAATTATTAGAAAGTAATAGTGTAAAAATGATCCATTTATGTATAACACTACCTTGCTTGTTTAGATCTCCTTTATGCTCTTTCTTCTTTCTTCTTTTTGATCTTCCACTCTAATCTCTTTACTCTATTCAATTGACTGGTTGATTCACTCCTTTCTTCCTTCAACTCTGCTCTGTTCTTCTAGCTCAACTATCTTCTTTTAGTTCCTTCAATAGTTTTCACAATTTCCACCTTAACAATCAAAACCAATAGCCAAAAACTGTCATGAACATCTCCTTAAATAGTCATCTCCATGCTTCCAAATTATTCCTTTTATCATTGCTTCATCACAATCATCGATCTCGGATTCAATGTACTTAACCACATAAAAAATAGAACTTCATGCAATCCTTATCTTTGTTTAATTTCTAACATCAAATCCTTATCAAATTTTCCTAGTCGTTGATCTTGCAACAAACTTTGACTCGCACCTTTGAACATCTCAACCATTCCATTTTCCATCAAAAGTTGGCCTTAGATTCTATTTCTTTCAACTTGTTCTTTCAACTGTCACTCGATGAAAATAAAATTTCACTTTTGTAATATAGTACTTGGTTAATACTATACTCTTTCATACAATATTGAATTTCCAACTTACTTTTTCAACTACTCGATAAACACTATAGTCACTCGACGAATATTGTCTTCCTTCTTTAACCTTATCACCTAGTTAAGCTTGCATAGCTTAATACATTACAATATTACATTATTTTAATACAATAAAACCAACATTATATTATCATTCTCCAACTCCTTCAAGTACCCATTGAATACCATACTTATCAACCCCAACTTCAACATACTTTCTTTAAATCATCTTCATTAATCAAATCAATATAACATTCTATTAACTTAGCATAATTTCTAGCCAACTAAGACTTTGACTTCAATGACAACATAACAATTTTTATGACTCTTTTACATACATTCATAACATTACCAATTACATTATCAGTTGGGGCTAACACATAAGTCATACTCACAATGCGTTCTTTCAAAAGGATCAAGTAGAAAACTAATGAAATTAGGAGTAGTGTGTCCTAAACTCCACTAATGCAATCATCAAAGGAACTAATGAAAATTAAATGATATTTCACAATTCATCGAATCTCACAACCATAGAAAGATGGTGCACACAAGAAAAATCACAATGCAAAAACTAGAAAATGATCATTTTTTCAATTTGTCACAACAAAGGAAGTATGCTACTAAATATGGAAAACACCAAATACTAAATAATTGAATGATCATTAAAATACTCCATTGTTATTCATGAACATAAAATTCATAAAGGAAACACACATTCTAGCATGAAACATTACACGCATAATGAGAGCA
The DNA here is from genome assembly GCA_028749045.1 of Cupressus sempervirens. Lineage (NCBI taxonomy): Eukaryota > Viridiplantae > Streptophyta > Pinopsida > Cupressales > Cupressaceae > Cupressus > Cupressus sempervirens. Next base: position 727,539,748 of record CM053785.1, read on the forward strand.
CCAATGGTATAGCTTTATTGCATCAAAATACCTACCTTGGAGACATATTACATCCTTGAATTTATAGGAAGCCCTCTCTTTCATGAAATTTTTGGAGCTAGGGATTTTTCTTTGCAAAATGTATGCTAAAAATACTAATTTTATGAAAACTATGCACAAACATACTCCTAACATGGTGTTAAGTAGACTTGCACTCATATTTTTATTTATTAAATGGTGTATGGGCGTTTACATGACTTAAAATAGTAAAGAGAAGTAGAAGATAAGAAGAGTGAAGACTTTATGGAGCTTCTAAAAATGAGAACTCATCCTTCTCAATGTGTTTCCATCAATTAACTATAGTCAAACTAAAAAATAAGGTTTCAGTGCATGAAAATACCCAAAAATTGAAACTGGCAGTTAACTATTGACACAATTGTGAGTAGTTAGAAATCGTCATACCTGCAGAGTTACAAAGTTGTGGGGTTGTGCACCTTTAGAGGTAAAATTTGTACCTTCACCAAAATATTTAAAATTGAAAGGTTGTGAACCTACACACCTTGGGGAATGGGGGACCTTGCACTTGTGCATCTTCAAGACTTTCAAAATTATGAAGTTACGAACCTAGAAAGTTGCATTCCTGAGCACCTTGGGGGATCACGTCCACACACCCAAGACTTCAAAATTGTAAACCTACACACTTATGCATCTGCAAAGTTGCACAACTATTCACCTTGGGAACTTTGGATGTGCGCATCTCCAAGACTTCAAAATTGTGAATTTGTGCACTTGTGCACCTTGGGGACCTTGACAAGGTTAGCTAAGAAAATTGCTCAAAAATCAAAGTTTCGAGATTTGAAAAAAGTTTCTAGGTTTTATTCAACGAGGGTCTAGGAGCACTCTTATGTATTTTTTTCTCATTTTTATGATGATTTAGGACCATTTGTAGACATGTGCACCTTGGGGACATGGAGGGGGCTTGCAAGATCCCCTAGTGAGCAAATTGACAAAAAAATGAAGTTCTCATATTTGAAAATAGTTTCTGGGTTTTGCTTAAATAGGGTCTTGGACCACTATAGTATATTTATTTTTTTATCTTTCTAATGATTTATGCCCTCCTTATAGTCCAACATTGACATGAACTTGAGGTCCTTATGCTTCTTCTATCTAAAGTCCTATGGTGTTTGTGTTGAATCTGCACATGAAATTCCATGGTAATCTACATGAAATAATAGATGTCAGTAAGCCATGTGTTTAGAAGGTGAAAAGACTCCTAATGACTCAAAAAGAAGGAAAAAAACCCTAAGACTCTAGACAAACTAGCAAAATGTGATATTGGTTTTTTTTCCACTTGCGCACCTATGCAGGGTGTGTAAGTGCACTTGGCAAACAAGATTGGAGGGGGACCTGCACATATTGCACACATGCAGATGTGTACAAGGTGCACAACATGCACATTGAGAAAGTGTGAGCCTTCGACTTGGTTGAAAGGGGGAATGTGCAGAGAATGTGCACTTGCGTACATGTGCATGTGTGCAAGGTGTGCACTTTGCTAGTGCTTCACCCAAAAAAACTTTTGGCCACTTGAACTAGATGATGTTGCCTTTTCTTGAAGAGAAGATTTCCATGACCTAAAAGAAAAAAGGGGGTCCAAATTTTCAAAGTCAAAAATGGGGTGTGTGTTGTGGAACTGTAATAGATCCCAACAAGGCTTTCAATGGGGGGCCTACTTGTATAATCAAGTAGGATTTTTCATTAATCCATGACATGTGATATTTAAGACTACAAAGAAGCTTCCATCTAAGGTTTGTGTATGGGTTTGTCTTCCCTGGTTCCCTCTCAAGTTTTGAGGCATGATATATTTCACTTTGTGGCCTTGCTTCTAGGTAAAAAAATTGGTCCATCAATGCACACAATGGTTAAGAAGGTAATCATGTATGCATGTCTTTGTATTAAAGTGGATTTAAATAGGCCTTTACTAGATTCTATGGATATTCACTTGGAAGCCTCATCCTGGGTACAACAAATAGACTATGAAACTCTTTCATTTCAGTGTTGGGTTTGTCACAAATATGGAGACTTGCAATAGATGTGTCCTAAGATGAATACTTATGCTTCCCCTGAGAAGTGAGCCACCCCACCCTAATCCAAAGTAGAATAAATGTAAGACTCGGGTGATGAAGGATTAGGATGGGTTTGTTTAGGTTAAGGCTTGAGGACATAAAATAATGTTAAAGGAAAGATAAGTGGATGAGATTTTTAATAGCTTTGAAGCTCTAAAAGAGCTAGACTAGTTTGATGATTCTTTGGTAGGGTTACCGACATGAAATGAAACCATGACTACATAACTCATGTAGGATAATACAAGGTTGTTCACCCATTATTTTCTTAGATAATATGGATAGATTCACAAATGGATACTGAAGCCATTTTAGGTTTACTGACTGATGCAAAATCACTAGAAAGGATTATGTCTAAGGAGGGCCCTAGTCTAGAGAACTCAATGGTTGGAATGGAAAGGGAACTTCAAGATGTAGGAAAAAATAAGATTTCATCTTTCACCTTGAGGGTTCATTAGAAAATTCTCAAAAAGGGGCTCTTGGTAGGCTTCCTAAGGTTGGGAGGAAGAAAGATCAAGAGAGAGTAAAAATGATGGGGAAGAACCTAGTTGATTTAGACATAGTCAAAACCAATGACTCACACTTCTCTCATCTCAAAAATGAATGTCCTCTCATGGAATGTAAGGGGGTTTAATATCATCTCTAGACAAAATATTATTCAAATTTTGATTAGAGCCCACTCTTTGGATGTCATGTTCATCTAGGAGACAAAAATGTTAGTGGATGGAATGATCCATCTGACCTCTAGGATTTGGGGTAGATCTTAGTGAGAATGTGTTGGGGCTCAAGATAGTGTTGGTGGTGTGGTATGTCTTTGAGACCCTAGAAAAATTAATGCTTAATGGTGGGTGTCAAGTGGCCATTCCATGTTGATGGTTGCTACAAGCTTGAAATATGGGAAAAACATACTCTTCTCTAATGTTTATGCCTCACTTGATCTCAAGGGAAAGGCCAATATTTGGCATCACATCAGGATGGTTAGGGCTATGGATCCCTATCTTCCCTAAGCCCTCAAGGGAAACTTCAATGTTATTGTGAGATTAAGTGAGAAGAAGGGATGTGTTATTGGTTGGAATCATCATCTCATTTCTTAAGGGAAAACATTGAAAATCTCAACTTGACAGACATCATACCCTCGAATGGTACTTTTACTTGGAATAATATAAGGTGGGTAAGGATGTCATCTTGGAAAGACTTGAAAGCTTCCTTGTGTCCTTTGGATGGGGGATAAATGGAACACTTATTCTAAGATTATCGGTTGGAGAGGATCAGTCCATTGGCCAATTATGCTTTCTACTTCTTCCTTCTAAGCTAAGAAGAATCCTTCCTTCAAATTTCAGCTTATGTGGCTTTGAGATCCCTCTCTCTAGAGGCACATGGTTGATTGGTGGCTATGGAATAAACTAACTTCAAGAACTACAATGTTCTCTTTTTCCAAGAATCTTAGATTTTTTAAATACAAGTTGAAGAAGTGGAATAAACATAGCTTTGGAAATTATTTCTATGCCAGGGTTGTTTCTCAAGATCACTTAGATGAGATTACACAAAGGATCAGGGATTAGGGTTTGATTGTAGAAAACTTTTAGTTGGAGGTTGATGCAGTCAAAGATCTAGAAGAATGAGAGTATTGTGAGGAAGTCTTTTGGAAACAAAAATCTCATGTGGAGTGGTTGCAGGGGACAAAAAGTTATTTCTTTCATAACTCTATCAAGGATAGAAGGAAAGGTAAATTTATCTCCTCTCTTAAGAACCTTGATCTATGTACTTTGTCTTCCTCCATCTCAATTCTAGAGGAGGCTCTTTTGTTTTATTCTAATCTTTTCAGGGAAGATAGTCCCATGGCTAGGGAGGAGGATAATTCAATCTTGGAATGTATCCCCTCATTGGTGTCTCGAGAGATGAATGTCTCTCTTATCAATCCTATTACTCTTGAGGAGTTGGAAAGGATTGTTTACTAGATGAAGAATGGGAAAGCTCCTAGCTTAGATGACTTTCCTATGGAATTCTATCAAGAGTTTTGGGATATTATTAAGCTTGATCTTCTAGAGGTTCTCCATGGGTCTCATAAAAATAAGCAAATGTTGAGACTTTTTTAATGCCACCCTCCTCACTCTTATCCCTATATGTGATGGAGTAGATTCTTTTAATCTCTTTAGACCAATAGTCTTATGTAATGTAGTTTATAGAATTATCACCAAGTTGACTACTGAGAGGCTTAAGCCTTGGCTCAAAGTTTTAATGTTGGATAAGCAAGGAGGCTTTGTAGTTGGTACATAAATATGAGGTATTAAGGCAAGTGTACAACAAAGGAAAATTCAAGGATGGAACTGGACTGAGAGTGTGCCACCTCACTCATACTTATAGTTTGTGGATGATTTTTCTTTGACGTGTTTAGCTACAGTGAGGGAGGCTAAAAAATTCATAAAGGTTCCAGAAATTTACATAGTAGCTTCTAGGAAGAGAGTTAATGAAAATAATCTCATACATTTTTCTTCAATAGGCCTAAGCCTATTTAGATCAGAATTGCTAGAATCATGCGCTTTTAGATTAGGGAGATGCCTTGCATTTATCTTGGTATATCCATTACTATTGGTTCAGTGCCTTCCATATTTTGGTAGGAGATATTGGACAAATTTCACAAATTGGTTTCCCATTAGACTCTTAAATGGTTATCCTCAGTGAAGAGAGTGACTCTTCTAAAGATGGTTATTCAAGCTCTCCCTATATACCAATGCTTTATGATGGGGGCCCTATCTAATTGTATTTTGGAATTTAATTTAGTGGCTAGACAATTCTTATTGGTGGGTAACTTATCCTCCAAGAAATAGAACTTGGTCAAGTGGGATTCTATTTGTAGATCCAAGTAGGAGTGAGGTCTTGGGCTCAAGAAGACCAACTTATGGGCTAGGTTTTGGCAGTTAAGTTGTATTGGAGATCGTGTTGCTATCAAGATCAAGATTGGGCTAGGATTATTACAATCAAATACTTCAAAGAATTTAAGAGTGGGGATGTCACTCATTATAATATTGAAGGAAAAGGGTCTAAGATTTAGAATACTCTCAAAAGAGGGACTCACTTGATCAAACATGGGCTATTTTGGATTTGTAGTAAAGGTTCAGAAGTCTTATTTTGGATAAATTCCTGAGATGGATTTCCACCCCTCCTTTTTGAGTTTCCTCATCTTCATCCCCTAAGTGGTATTTTTATTGATGTGGGATGGAACAAGGTGGAAGATTATAAACCTGCATGACAATGGGGACAAGTGGAAGTTTTAGCTCAGAAGGCCCAAATGAATGGCCTCCTGGTGGCTTTACAGACAAACATCAATAACTTGAGAGAATCCTTGCTAGTAGGGTATGCAACTCTTTGGGGGAAAGGGATGTGTTGGCTTGGGGCCCCAACCCAAAAGGTAAATTTTTTGTTGCTTGGGTATATCAAGAATTGATAAGGTGGTCCTATGGTGATGTAGAGGTTCCCTAGTGGAAACAAGTTTGAAATCAATTTTCCCAGCCCAAGTGTAATTTCTTCATGTGGCTGGTAGTTTAGAAAATATGTCTAACCTAGGATAACTTATGCAAGCATGGATTTAAGGGGCATTCTACGTGCCTTCTTTGTAGGGGTAGTAATTAAACCTCTACCCATATTTTCTTCTCTTACCCTTATTCATTAGAGATATGACATTGTTGGTGAGGTCTTTGGAATCGACCATGCTTCCATGTGGCTACTATGTTGGCATTCTAGGACTGACTGGGGTATCCCACCTCCCACGCTTCCTACATGACTTGGAATTGTGTGTCTCCTTCATTTTATGAAAATATGGCTAGAAAGGCATATGAGGATATTTTAGGGAAAGAACATGATGAGAAACCAATGATGGATGCAAATCATTGGTGGATTGCAACAAACCCTTTTAGCCAATTGCAATATCTCTAGTGGAGAAGAGCCAATAGGCTTACCTATCATTCATCATTTGGGTCTAGTGGGATGTCGGTCCCACTATATCTCTTCACAAGGGGTCTATCATGGGAGGAATAAGACTTCAAGGGATGGTTGGTGGATGGTCCAATTCTTATTTTATGCTTATAAAGGCCATTATTCTAATAATATTATGGAAGCCCTAGCTATTCTTCATACTCTAGAGAGATGTTGTGCTCTGGGTTGGAGGAGGGTTATCTATGAAGTTGACTTCGAGGTGGTTATTGATATGTTGAATAAAGTGGAGATAGAGGATTATAATTGGTGTTTGACTAGGGTAGTCAAGCAAATTAATAGGGTGAGACAAGTCTTTGAGTCTGTTGAGTTCCACCATATTCCTTAGGAATGGAAGGTTGTTGTCTGCTTGGCTAAGTGGGATTTTCACCACATAGCGTGTGTGATGTTAATTAAGGACTAGAGTCAATTATCTTGTGATCATTCTGAAGTGATGACAACCCTTGTGATGGAGGATACAAGGAATTATTAAAGAGGGTTAGGTGACTAGTGAGTTGTGGTCGGCCTTTGGCCAGATTTATTGTTCTCCTAGATTTTATATATCTTTTATTGTGATTTAATAAATTTTTAGTCTTCTATTTTTCAAAAAATAAAAAAGAGTAGTGCTAGCTGGGGGGTCATTCTGATCATCATTGCCTCATCCATAACTGGGGCCAGCAGGATGCCTGAGAATCGACCAACCATCATCTTCTTTTTCTTTTTCTTCCTTATCCTAGGGAGGCGAAATGGTCAAGGTCATGCAAGGAAATTCTTTAGAAGAAGTGGTAGGAGGCCACAAGGAATCAACAGGAGAAGACCAAACAAGAACAAGAGGAGGCATAACCAAAGTCTCAAATGAGTAGCTAGAGTTGCGATGCGACGAAGAAGCTGAGTGGTGATGCTTGACATATCATTGCCACCAAAGGAGTGATGAGGAGCTTGAGACTTCAAAGTCTAGGACCAACGAGTAGAGGAGTTGGGTTCACCACAACAACCATAAGGAAAAGTGTGGTCAATAAAAGTGGAGTCCAACAACACTCTAACAAACATACATGGGGCATTACACCATAATTTTTACTACTTATTAATATAAAAAGATCTATCCAATGTTCACAAAATAAATTATGATATTTAATGAAGCCACATAGCAATATTTAGCTAATAACCTATTTTTAGTTAGACTTCTAGAAAGAATTCATGATGTCTTTCTACTCCAAAACTATCATGAATGTTTTTAGACACAAAGGTTTACTAATTATGCAAACCTAAGTACTAATTTAATTTTTCGTTTAATATTGAACTAGACTAACATTGTTATTCATTATCACCAAAGATATTTAAACATTTAATTAATAAATTCATTCATACTTTTTAACCATTTTTTTCACTCACAACTTCCTATTTCATGAATAGACCTTTCATGTTTAATTAATAGGAAATGTTTATTCATCAAATTGTAAGTTGTAAGCTTTCCATTTGAAAGTCCCTTTTTACATTTGAATAAAACTATAAATATTAGTCAATTTAAAACATATTTACTGTCAGCTTGGTTATTTTACCCTTTCTTGGTGCAAGTGCTACTTATTAACAAGGGACACAAAACATGATGCATAGTTTTAATGGGGTAGAAAATTATTAAAATGAAAAATTAAGTAATTACCATATATATTCAATTTAATTAATACCTAAATATGTATCTAATAGTAAAAAAAAATTAGTATACTAAATTATGTAGTTCTCATATAGTATATTAATTCATGTTTCTAAATTTAGAATTAAGTTAGCAAAGATTGAATTTGTAATTAGTATAGTAGATTATAATTAATAATAATATATTAAATTATAATATTAATAATTAAGTACATTTTTAATTAATGTATGAAAGCCAATATCATTACATTCACATAGCAGTAAAATATTATAAATACATACCTCGTTATTTTGAATGAATGGGAATTTTTTAGCCGATACGCTTTATGGGAACTTTGTTCTTACAAATTGAATTTTTGATGGAAAAGTTGTCACTTGGCCGAAAAAGTTGTTAGTTTGGCTGAAAAATTGTAAATCCTTTCCGTTAATTATTTACCGACCTGTCTTTATCTCACTCCACTTCCAACTCTTGTTTTGATATTTATTAGTTGTTATCTCCACTTTTAACTATTTTTTTTCTTTTTCTATTTATTTAAAAAATATTTACTTCGATCTCCAATAATGTTGTGATCTCTATTTATTTAACTTTTTATTTTTTAAATTAATTTAGATTTTAGTTTTTAAAATATTTTAATTTATTTTATATATATATTAGTTTTCTTTAAATATTGTTTTTTAGTTTCTATAATTTATTTAGTCAATAGAATATTTGTTAGAGATGCTGCTATTTTTTCATATTACTTTTTTGTATTTCTCTTATTAATTTTTCATAATATATTTTTAAGGGGTTTTTATAAATGATTTTTTTTTCATATTTGATATATTAAATTTAAATAAATAATATTTATTAATCTATTTAAAAGATTTAGTAAATATTATGTTATTTAAATTGAAAATTATTAATAATCTAGTTTGTTGACATAAGATTATATTTTAAATCTTCACTTTTAACTATTGTTTTTCTTATCATATTTATTTAATAAATAATTACTTGTGATCTCCACATTAGCTCATGTTGTGATTTCTATTTATCTAACTTTTAATTTTAAAATTGAATTGAGTTTTAGTTTTTAAATTGTTTTAATTTATTTTTTATATCAATTTTTTTTGTTTAAATATTATTTTTTAGTTTCTATCATTTATTTAGTCAATAGAATATTTGTTAGAGATGTTATTTTGTCATATTATTTTTTTGTATTTCTCTTATTAATTTTTCATAATAGATTTTTTGATGGGGTTTTTTAAAATGTTTTTTTTCATTTCATGAATTGAATTTAAATAAATAATATTTATTAATATTTTAAAAAGATTTTTGTAAATATTATGTTATTTAAATTGAAAATTATTAACGATCTAATTTGTTCACATAAGATTATATTTTAAAAAATAATCTTATTATCGAGCACTTATTGACTTATCATTACAAGGAAAAAAGTGTACAACTGCTAGTTTATTTTTGTTTTATCATTCATGAAATGTAAGGACATCGTTCACTCAATTAAGCCACAATACTTGTGTTTAGTTAGTAAATGGGCACATGGAGGTTCAATACAATTTGTACATAGATGCGTAGTGGAGCATGTTCGACAAATTACAATTAGACAAATAAATTTATGAAAGCTAACAAGTGAACCAGATGTGTTTTTAAGCAACAAAAAATAGAATTCATGAGAGGTGAGGATTCATTGTTTCCTACCACATTCAATGGAAGGAATTTCAAGGATGCATTTGAAATACAAACTTCCACTAAGCAAATGTAGTTGGGCACAAGAACCATCTCAAATGTCTTCTAAGGCAAAGCTTGGATGTATATAGGGTGCTTTCTTATAAAAATGGGGCTTCCCAAACCCGCATTTTTGCGGTAGCAATCACTTCTTTACCTAACATCCCAGGTTCAATTCCGAAACCATTAATTACAAACTATCAACCTGTGAGATGAAAAGCATGCACTTGACTCTTGGCAATATGATATGTAAGTATTAAGTATAAGAGTCACACTCTTCAAGGGAGGTTGTGAGTAGAAAGTTGAATATGTAAAGACTTTCAAAATTTTGCGGAGAGATTGAGATTGGGTAAGTTTTATTCTTAATTTACAAAAATAGTATGCACATTTATAGTAGTTCTGCCAAAGCAACAACTTACAATTTATGTAGAAAAGACTTATCTGATGATTTGTGATAATCTAAGAGGGAAAATTTGAGTTGCATATAGAATCAATTGATACCATTACACATGTTGGTGGGGAAAGAGTTAGCAAGTTCATCCATACAGTCAATTTCTATTTGAAGAGGTAATTTAATTCATGCATAAAACAAAATAATCAACTCTATCTTTGTAAAGTTCTCTTCATGATTCAAATGAACTTCCACTAAAAAATAGAGATTTGTACGCCCCATAAAAAGATCTTCATCGGTCTAAAATCAATAAGGAGCACTGAAAAAATATTGCAATTTTTATAATTTTACTATACATACTATGTATGCAATTTTGCAATTGGTAATACTATACAGTTTATGGATTAGGGCAAAGAAATTAGTATCTTTCAAATAGAAAAATAACAAGGTGTAACATTTTATTTTTATTTTATGGGTGTAACAAAGCAAACCTTTGCATACTTCTCAAATAAGAACGGAAGATTGGATCCTCCATCTCTACCTTATTAGAAGACAGTTGAGGAAAACCCTCTTTCCTTCGTGTGAGAAACTCCTTGTGAATGATAGAAGATAAAAATTTCAACTTCAATTCTAAATATACATGAGCTTTGAGCATAATTGATGTGGGATACGCATTGTTAAACTTAAGGGGATTGGGTGTCCAATGTCCCTCAAAGCCAAAGCGTTCCTTGTGGCATCAGCCCTGAAACTATTTGTGATACAAAATGATCTAGCATGAGAATTAAATGCATAAGAGAAAAATGAAAAATGAAAGTGAATTGGAATAATAATTTTTCTTGAAATTTCAAAATACCGACCAAGGTGTGACCTGTTGGCAGAGTCACAATCATGCGATTAAATCAGTGTCTATCATAGATACTAGGTGATTTGTCTATAGATAAATTGTTTTTTGTTTGACTAAATGTTAGTGTGGTCTCTGTTGCATATGCCCCTAACCTCGCCTCTATAGGCATGGGTTTAAATTGGATATGTAGCCGAATTTTATCATTCCCAGTATGGATATGATCCCATGGGGCAAATTATTACAAACCCTTGAGCGCCTGTGAACACAATAACATAGGTAAAGGTAGGGAATATAGCAACTAGAAGGTTAGGTAGCTAATCTATCTTAGGCACTAGTGTCGATGGAAGCGTGCATCATAGTCACCAGCGACAGAAAAATCAGTAGCAAACTTGCTTCTACTTTGCCATGAAATGTCTTTTATTTCCTTCCCCTTTTACCTTTTATTTATTTAATCACAAGATCTTCTAGGCCTCTTCCACTCTTTTGTAAAGTTCTCAAAACATTATAAATTTTCTAACTACTTTGCCCACGACTCCACAAAATTATGAATTTATTTGTAATAAAAATAAATTTTCCCCTTACTATTTTTCCTCTTAGCCAATAGAACTACAAATAAATATAATTTCTAATGTTCTAAAAATAAACATAAATGTCTAAACATAGGATATATTTTTTATGTTAAAAAATCTTTGATCGTGATTGGTTGAATTAAATTACTTATTTGCATTGAACAAATGCATATATATCCTGCATGCAAATTATAATTTAAAGAAATCAAATGACCCTATAATGGAATGCACAAACAAATCAATAAAAAATAGCCCATATGATATACCCACCAGTGCGTAATAAGGGAAAAATTGATACAAAAAAAAAATTTAAAAAGAGTGATAGGCCCATGTATGATTTCAAATGAAATATATTTTGATTGCAAGATATAAGGAGAAACCATACTATATTTTAGAAGAAAAAGTTTAGAGAATTCAAGAATAAGACAAAAGACATTATACGTGCAAAAAGTTAAGGAAAGTTTAATAAAACAAGGACCCCCTTATTTGTGGGAAGTTAATAAAATAAGTTTTACATAATGAAAGGGACTTAAGAAAATATTTAAGAATATATTTTTGGAATAAGACCATAAAAGGTAAGAAAGGAATCATGTATGTATCTCATACTCTCATAACTAATTAACTTTTCTAGTTTTTACAATATAAACAAAATTAGTTATATAAATAATATTATAAAGGTAATTCCATGTCCTAATTATTATATGTGAGGTTTTAATTATCAACTATGTTAGTTAATATAAATATTAAAATTTATTTATTCAGACTTGATTAAGTCTAAGTGATATATATATATATATATACCAAAAAAATTATCTTCTTTTTTTGAGACCTAAGAAACTAAAATCTGTATTTAGTTTTACATTTATTGAGGACATGTTTTCAAAAACTTCTTGGTAATGGTTTCCAATTAGTGACAAATCTCAGTGGAAGTAGGTAGTGCATGACTATCCTATTCACTGTGGTCATAAATTTAGTGTGACTCATTATCCTGAATCAGAATTTATTGTGGTTTATATTTCCCTTTTGTCCAGCTTTTAGGTTTTGACAAAAAGGAATAATATGCAAGTCTTTCTCATTCAAATAAGTTATTAGTCAATTTAAGTTGTGTTGTATCTTTTATGGAAGATCTAATGCACTCCTTTAGTTGGATGATTATACTGTTTGGACAATTTTCTAATAAGCTAATCAACAAAGAAGGTATTTATGAGCTATATGTCCATGGGCTTTTATTGGCTTGCACTTAAATTGGATATTGACAAAATGTTGTAATGTTTGTCACCCATTTTTTGTAGTTTCAAGTCGTATTAAGATTAAGGGTTTCCTCGCTGACCTCTATAATCAACTGGACAGTTCAAATCTTACATCTCTAGACCCATGCACCTGGATCGTGATTACATGTTCATCGAATAATTCTGTCACAGCCTTGTTAGATTATGATCTCTTTAAGTTTGATAACTTTTTCAGTTCTTGCCTTGTTAGATTCTAATCTCTTTATGTTTGATATCTTTTTAAGTTCCTATTTCTTATTTTGTAGAGTTTATCGTTGCATTTGTATTTTTGTCACAAGGAAGCTCCTAATAAAGGTTTAGCAGGCATTTTATCCAAAGAAATTTGCAAAATCTATAAGTGAATCTTCCTTAAATAGATAATAAAAATTTCTTTTTTTTTTACCAACATTGATATGTGAATGTGGAAATAATATTTTCAATTGTAATTTGGTGGAAAATACAAAATAAATTTTAATTTTCAAATTTTATTAGTTCTCTAATGCTAATTTTTAATTTGACTAATCAATCTACCAATTAAACTATAGTAATAAATTATATTTGCACAAAGTCAGAATAGTAAATATTATTACATATTTTTAATTATTAAAAAATAAGATTTTTTGATTCGTTGGAATGAATTTTTTTCTATTTTGTTAAAAATTCTAGATTTTTTGATAAAATCAGTAAGGAGCACTGAAAATATATTGCAATTTTAATTATTTTGTTGTACATACTATGTATGCAATTTTGCAATTGGTAACATTATACAGTTTAGGGATTGGGGCTGAGAAATTAGTAGCTTTCAAATACAAAATTAACAAGGTGCAACATTTTATTTTTATTTTATGGGTGTAATAGAGCAAACCTTTGCATACCACTCAAATAAGAATGAAAGATTGGATCCTCCATCTCTACCTTATTAGAAGACAATTGAGGAACCCCTCTTTCCCTCGTGTGAGAAGCTCTCTATGAATGATAGAAGATAAAAATTTCAACTTCAATTCTATATATATATGAGCTTTGAAAACAATTGACGTGGGATAGGAATTCTCAAACTCGAGGGGATTGGGTGTCCAATGTCCCTCAAAGCCAAAACATTCCTTGTGGCACTAACCCTGAAATTATTTATGACACAAAATGATCCATCATGAGAATTAAATGCATAAGCGACAAATGAAAAATGAAAGTGAATTGGAATAATAATTTTTCTTGAAATTTTAAAATACCCACCAAGGTGTGACCTGTTGGTAGAGCCACAATCATGTGATTGACTCGGTGCCTATTATAGATGTCAGGTAATTTGTTTGTAGATAAATTGTTTGTTGTTTGACTCAATGTTAGTGTGCTCTCTATTGTGTATGCCCTTAACCTTGCATCTGTAGCCATGGGTTTAAATTGGATATCTAGCTAAATTTTATCATTCCCAGTATGGATCTGATCCCATGGGGAAATATATTACAAACATTCGAGTGCCTATGGACACAATAGCATGGGTAAAGGTAGAAAATATAGCAGCTACAAGGTTAGGTAGTTAATCTATATTAGGCACTAGTGTCTGTGGAAGCATGCATCACAATCACTAGTGACTAAAAAATCAGTAGCAAACTTGCTAGAATTGCTTCTACTTCTGCTTTGTCATGAAATGCCTTTTATTTCCTTCCCCTTTTAGCTTTTATTTCTTTAATCACAAGAAGCTTCTAGGCCTCTTCTACGCTCTTGGAAAGTTCTCAAGACATTATAAATTATCTAATTACTTTGCCCACGACTCCACAAAATTATGAATTTATTTGTAATAAAAATAAATTTTCCCCTTACTATTTTTCCTCTTAGCCAATAGAACTATAGATCAATAATTTTTTTAATGTTATAAAAATAAACATAAATGTGTAAACATAGATATATTTTTTTATGTCAAAAAATCTTTGATCATGATTGGTTGAATTAAATTACATATGTGCATTGAATGAATGCATAAGTATCCTGCCTACAAATTCTTATTTAAAAAAATTAGACATCCCTATTATGGAATGCACAAAAAAACCAATAAAAAATAGCCCATATGATATACCTACCAGTGGGTAATAAGGGAAAAATTGGTAAAAACAAATAAATTAAAAAGAGTGACAGACTCGTGTACAATATCAAATGAAATATATTTTGATTAAAAGATATAAAGAGAAACCATACTATATTTTAGGAGAAAAAGTTTAGAGAATTCAAGAATAAGACAAAAGACATTACACATGCAAAGAGTTAAGGAAAGTTTAATACAACAAGGACCCCCTTTTATGTGGGAAGCTAATAAAAAAAGTTTTAAATAATGAAAGGGACTTAAGAAAATATTCTTGGAATAAGACCATAAAAAGTAAGAAAGGAATCGGGTACATGTATTCTCAAACTCTCATAACTAATTAACTTTTCTAATGTTTACAATATAAACAAAAACTCTCATAACTAATTAACTTTTCTAATTTTTACAATATAAACAAAATTAATTAAGTAAATAATATTATAAAGTTAATTCCATGTGCTAATTATTATATGTGAGGTTTTAATTATCAACCATGTTAGTTAATATAAATAATGAAATTTATTTATTTAGACTTGACTAAGTGATACACACACACACACACACACACACACACACACACACACACACACACACACATAGAGAGAGACAGAGAGTTAGAGTTATCTACTTTTATTGAGACCTAAGAAGCTTGAAATCTGCATTTAGTTTTGCATTATTGATGGCATGTTTTCAAAAGCTTCTTGGTAATGGTTTTTGATTAGTGACAGATCTCTGTGGAAGTGGTTAGTGCATAACTATCCTATTCACTACGGTCATAAATTTAGTGTGACTCATTATCCTGAAATTAGAATTTATTGTGATTTATGTTTCCCTTTCGACCATTTTTTAGTTTTCTACAAAAGGGAATTATTTGCAAGTCTTTCTCGTTCAAATGAGTTATTAGTCGATTTTAGCTTCATTGTATCTTTTATGGATGGTCTAATGCACTCCATTAGTTGGATGATTGTATTAAAATGGTGTATGAGAACTTTGTTTGGACAATTGTCTAATAAGGGGATCAACAAAAAAGGGTATTTATGAGCTATATGTCCATGAGCTTTTGTTGGCTTGCACTTAATTTGGATATTGACCAAATGTTGTAATGTTTTCCGCCCATTTTTTGTAGTTTCAAGTCTTATTAAGATTAAGGGTTTGTTGGCTTACCCTTATAATCAATTGGACAATTGGGATCGAATATATGTAGACTCATGCACCTAGACCATGATTACATATGCACTAGATAATTCTATCACAACCTTGTTAGATTCTAGCCTCTTTAAGTTTCATATCTTTTTCAATTCCTACTTTTTTTATTTTGTAGAGTTTATCGTTGCATTTGTATTTTTGTCAAAGTGAAGCTCCTAATAAAATATTAGCAGACATTTTATCCAAAGAAATCAGATTGCTAGTCAATCTGCAAAATCTGTAAGTGAATCTTCCTTAAATAGATAATACAAATTTGTTTTCTTTTTACCAACATTAATATGCAAATGTGAAAATAATATTTTCAATTCTAATTTGGTGGAAAATACAAAATAAATTTTAATTTTCAACTTTTATTAGTTCTCTAATGCTAATTTTTAATTTGACTAGTCAATCTACCAATTAAACTATAGTAATAAATTATAGTGCACAAAGTTAGAATAGTAAATATTATTACATATTTTTAATTATTTAATTATTAGATTTTTTGATTCGTTGGAATAAAAAAAAAAAAATTTGTTTTGATAAAAATTCCATTTTTTTGATAAAATCCTTAAGGAGCACTAAAACCATATTGCAATTTTTTATTTTTTTTGTACATACTATGTACACAATTTTGCAATTGGTAACAATATACAATTTAGGGATTGGGGTTGAGAAATTAGTAGCTTTCAAATAGCAAAATAACAGGGTGCAATATTTTATTTTTATTTTATGGGTGTAACAGAGCAAACCTTTGCATACTTCTCAAATAAGAATGAAAGATTGGATCCTCCATCTCTGTCTTATTAGAAGACAATTGAGGAAACCCCTCTTTCCCTCATGTGAGAACCTCCCTATGAATGATATAAGACACAAATTTCAACTTCAATTCTAAATATATAAGAGCTTTGAGCATAATTGACATGGGATAGAAATTGTTAAACTCAAGGGGATTGGGTGTCCAATGTCCCTCAAAGCCAAGGCGTTCCTTGTGGCATCGACCCTGAAATTATTTGTGATGCAAAATGATCTAGCATGAGAATTAAATGCATAAGAGACACATGAAAAATAAAAGTGAATTGGAATAATAATTTTTCATGAAATTTCAAAATACCCACCAAGGTGTGACCTATTGGTAGAACCACAATCATGTGATTGAATCAATGTGTATTATAGATGTTAGGTAATTTGACTTTAGATAATTTGTTTGTTGTTTGACTAAATGTTAGTGTGCTTTCTGTTGTGTGTGCCCTTAACCTTGCCTCTGCAAGCATGGGTTTAAATTGGATATGTAGCCAAATTTTATCATTCCCAATGTGGATATGATCCCATGGGGCAAATTATTACAAACCCTCAAGCACCTATGGACACAACAGCATAGGTAAAGGTAGGAAATACAAAAGCTACAAGCTTAGGTAGTTAATCTATCTTAGGCACTAGTGTCATTGGAAGCATGCATCATAGTCACCAACAACAGAAATTAGTAGTAGACTTGCTTCTGCTTATACTTCTGGTTTTCCATGAAATGCCTCTTATTTCCTTCCCCTTTTACCTTTTATTTCTTTAATCACAAGAAGTTCCCAAGTCTCTTCTGCACTTTTGGAAAGTTCTCGAGACATTATAAATTATCTAACTACTTTGCCCACAACTCCACAAAATTATGAATTATTTGTAATAAAAGTAATTTTTCTCCTTACTATTTTTCCTCTTATCCAATAGAACTACAAATAAATATTTTTTTAATGTTATGAAAAATACACATAAATTTCTAAACATAGGATATATTTTTTATGTTAAAAAATCTTTGATCGTGATTGATTGAATTAAATTAGTTTTATGCATTGACCAAATGCATAAGTATCCTGCGTGCAAATTCTTATTTAAAGAAATCAGATGCCCCTGTTATGGAATGCACAAACAAACCAATCAAAAATAGCCCATATGATATACCCACCAGTAGGTAATAAGGGAAAAATTGGTAGAAACCAACAAATTAGAAAGAGTGATAGGCCCATGTATGATATCAAATGAAATATGTTTTGATTGCAAGATATAAGGAGAAACTGTACTATATTTTAGGAGAAAAAGTTTAGAGAATTCAAGAATACGACAAAAGACATTATGCGTGCAAAGAGTTAAGGAAAGTTTAATATAACAAAAAACCCCTTATATGTGTAAAGTTAATAAAATAAGTTTTAAATAATAAAAGAGACTTAAGAACATATTTAAGAAAATATTCTTGGAATAAGACCATAAAAGGTAAGAAAGGAATCAGGTATTTATTCTCATACTCTCATAACTAATTAACTTTTCTAGTGTTTACAATATAAAAAATAATAATTAAGTAAATAATATTATAAAGTTAATTCCATGTGCTAATTATTATATGTGAGGTTTTAATTATCAACCATGTTAGTTAATATAAATATTGAAATTTATTTATTTAGACCTAACTAAGTCTAAGTGATATATATATATATATATATATATAGACACACACACACCCCAAAGGAATTATCTGTCTTTATTGAGATCTAAGAAACTTGAAATTTGCATTAAGTTTTGCATTTTTCGACAACATGTTTTCAAAAACTTCATGGTAATGGTTTCCAATTAGTGACGAATCTACATGGAAGTAGGTAGTGCATGACTATCCTATTTACTATGGTCAAAAATTCAATGCGACTCATTATCCTGAATCATAATTTATTGTAATTTTTGTTTCCCTTTTGGCCATTTTTTAGATTTCTACAAAAAGGGTATAATCTACAAGTCTTTCTCATTCAAATAAGTTATTAGCCAATTTAAGCTTCATTGTATCTTTTATGGATGTCTAATGCACTCCTTTAGTTTGATGATTACACTATTACTGTGTATGAGAACTTCGTTTTGACAACTGTTTGATGAGGGGATCAACAAAGAAGGTATTTATGAGCTATATGTCCATGGGCTTTTGTTGGCTTATGCTTAATATGGATATTGACAAAATGTTGTAATGTTTGTCGCCCATTTTTTGTAGTTTTAGGTCAAGTTAAGATGAAGGGTTTGCTCGCTTACCCTTATAATCAACTAGACAATTGGGATCTGACATCTATTGACCCATTCACCTGGACCATGATGACATGTTCACTAGTTAATTCTATCACAACCTTGTTAGATTGTGATCTCTTTAAGTTTGGTATCTTTTTCAATTAAAGTGATCAAATTTCCACAATCCATTGTATTGTAGTAATATGTTTCTTGATTTGATGGTAAAAAAAAATTTCAGTTCCTGTTTTTTATTTTGTAGAGTTTATCATTGAATTTTTTGTTGAGAAGCTCCTAATAAAGGTTTAGCAGAAAATTTTATCCAAAGAAATTAGATTGCTAGTCAATCTACGAAATCTGTAAGTGAATCTTTCTTAATAAATAATAAAAATTTGCTTTCTTTTTACCAACATTGATATACAAATGTGAAAATAAAATTTTCAATTCTAATTTGGTGGAAAATACAAAATAAATTTTAATTTTCAACTTTTATTAGTTCTCTAATGCTATTTTTTAATTTGACTAATCAATCTACCAATAAACTATAGTAAGAAATTACATTGCACAAAGTTAGAATAGTAAATATTATTACATATTTTTAATTATTTAAAAATAAGATTTTTTGATTCATTGGAATTAAAAATAAATAAATTTTGTTTTGATAACAATGATAACTTTAAGAAACCCCTTCCAAAAAAAAAAGCCTAAAATGTTGGCAAATCCAACATTTTGTGGGTAAGAAAATTTTAATGTGGAGGGTGATTTTTTTGTTCCATATAAGGAAATAAAATATTATATGTTGGCAATTTTTTTCTTGCCCTAGCAAAAATCATTTTAAATGTAGTGAATTAATGTTTTTTCCTGCTGACATATAAATAAATGATGGCTATTTTTTCCCTTGCCAAAAATGAATTAATAATGTCAGAGGCGAATTACTTGTTTTGTACAAAAATGAATAATAATGGTCTTGGCTAATCTTTTAGTGGTAAACTAAAAAATTGTTTAATCTGAAAGTGAATTTGCACGTGTATTGGCTAGTGACTCTACTAACTATTGAGTAGTCACTTCAAGTTTCAACTTGTGTATTGTCTTAGGTCTATTATTAATAATGTTGTAACATCATTACATCAATGTCACTATTACCAAGTTGGCTACCATCACTTTCATATTGTTAATAGTAAATACAATAGTTTTATTGATCGTTGATTAATTAGCGATCAACGACATAAGATGCATTTCGGGGCCACTTGCTTGAAAAGACCTAGAGTCGCATGAACTTCTCCATAATGGAGACACATGGAAAGTTTTGCACAGTAATCTTTGACTAGAATTTACTCAATGTCAAACACTTTTGACTTTTTGACATTAATGCCAGTACATTTTGACATGTCACACACTTCGTTTCGCACACTTAAAAATTAATAGAAATATGAAAAAATAATATATGAAAGATCGTGAACACCAAAGAATTTATTGCAACTACCATTAAATATCTTCTTCAATTCCTCTTTCATTATTATTTCTCAAAATCTTCAATCCAAATTGGTTTGCAGAGTTTTTTGAATCTTAGTCATGGATACACTAATTTGCCTGAACTGCACTACAATGGCTCTGCAAAAGCCCTTTTTGGGTAGGATTCCTAACAATGTCCTTACTATGATTTGCAAGCTAGATGCCTAAATTCCTTTTATCCACCATGCTATATTCATAGTCCTCGACCATGAGTTCTTAAGAAATGATAAGAGGTATCGTGTCTCCACAGATATTACCTCCTACTTCCTCATGTCTCTTCTCAACCTTGGAGGCAGTCAAATAGACATTCTAATGCTTCTATGTGATGTTTTTAAGGAAACATTTTTGGAAGATGATGTCAAAATTCTTGTATTTGCCAAGTAGGTACCAGGGCCGAGCATTGGCATCCCTTTTGTAGACATAGCAAACAAGTGTTGGGAGCAAGGCATAGGGTGCATTATACAGAAGCAACCTTTCCTACTCAACATGAATGAACGACAATCAACTCGCCATCAGAAGCCGGCACAACTTGGAAGGGATTTTCTATAGAAGCGGTTGTTGTTGGATAATGTTAGCAAGACCAACTTCACATGGCTAGACCAGTGTAGGGACATCGTCTTCTCCAATAGATTCCTTGTGGAGGGACTTGAAGACCTTTTTGATTGAAGGCTTCAAGCCCTCGGCCCCTTAGTTGGTTGATGCTTCTAGCCTCCCTGTTCCTTGGTTCCCTATTCCTTATTTCTTGAATCCTTAGTCCTGTTTCCTTAACTGTTGTGGCGTCACCCTAGGACAAAAAAATGTTTTTTCTTTGGATTGGCCCTTGCCCTTTAATGTAAATTGTGAAATAGTGAAACCAAGCTGATTTAATCAGCTATTTTGAATATCTATGCTTTGTACATTCTAAAATATTATCAATGAAAATAATAGTTTTTGTCTTCTCAAATCATTACTCAAACTTTCTGTTAGTCTATGACTTTGTTTAAAATAATTAACTATTAATAGTTATAAAGTTAGAACTCAGAAACCAAAAAAAGGGTTTCAACAATCCCTTTATGGTTTCATATAATATATTTGATTAACGATTTATTGTAAAAAATTATTCAATTGAAAATAATCCAATTAAAAGTTTTGTAATTTCTAAAACTATTTTTCTTGAATATGATCGGTTAAAACAAATGGAGTGATAAGAGTGGATTGCAAGGAAAACAAAAGATTATAACCTGAAAAAAGTTAAATAAAATTTTGATAATTTATGTGTCAATCTTTTATTTCATACCTATCTTGTCACCTAACTTTTTATTATGATGAAATATTTTAAATGATGAAGAATAGTTTATAAACAATTATCACAATTTTCAATATATGTTAATAATTTATAGATAATTAAACTATATTACATTTTAATTTTGAAACTAAATAATAAATATGAATAAAAATATAGAATTTGTAATTATATTTTTTAATTTTAATTATTTTATTTACATTAAACTATTGTCATTATTATTTCATATCTTACACCAATTTATTTTATAAAATTCAATATATCTTCATTGAATTTTTCATATCATCTTTACAATAAAAGGTTTATGATAGAAAAGAAAATCGTTTCTATAATAGAAAAGAAAATCCTTTATTTATATTATATTATAACCATTATAATAATTATTATAAATTATATATTTTATATATAATATTTTATGTAAATAATTAAATTAACATCATGATTTTGACATGGTAAACTTAAAAATATAATAATAATAATTTTTATTTTATTTTTTTGAAAAAGGGGTAAAATTTTATTCAAACAAATTCAAATTACAAAGCAAAGGCTAGAGGTCCACAACAACATGACATATGCCTATCTTCTAATAACAGCTAATCAATAATCCCACAATATTCAGAAGGTAATTCATCCCTTCTGCCAATATCCCAACTATCCACATTCTCTGAAGCCCACTTCGCCAAGCAATTTGCCACTTTGTTCCATTCACGAGGGATATGATGAAAGGAGACAGAATCCAAGGAACTACATAGACTTAAAATTTGTCTTGCCAAAGAGGCTAATTTCCAATTAACGTTCTCCAAACTCTGGTTATTTAACATATCAACAACAATCTGAGAGTCAGACTCACATATGATCTTTTTCCAGCCTAAAGAGCATCCTCTCTCAATTGTAGTCTTAATAGCAAGGGCCTCCATCAAATTATTAGAGTGTTGACCCTTATATATAAAGAAAAGAAAAACCGCCCCACCATCATTATTACTACCTATAGCACCAATACCAACATGACCAGGATTCCCTCGAGAAGAGCCATCTGTATTAATCTTCAAGATTCCAACCGAGGAAGGAGTACACCTCCCAACCCTACATACTTGTTTCTTACCATCACAATGCCTTTTTCCAAGAGTGTGCCCCCGGTTCTTACCATTCAAGTTCAAATTCCTCACAATAGCTTGATCACCAAGATCTGTACTTTCAAACATATCACATTTTGCAAAAATAGTTTTTTGAAGCCTAATAAGAATCCTCCTCCACAACTGAAGGCTATCTAAGTTGGAGTCACAAAATATTCTACAATTCCTTTCCAACCAAAGGTTCCAGAGAATAAAAATCGGTCCAACCATCCAGGCAACTTGTAAGAAAGAAGTCTTTGCTGGAGGTCTACCCAAGCTTTCCCAAAAGTCAATGAGAGAAGTGACATGGATACAACCATGGCTCCAAGCCTCCCACCATCTATGCCATATTTCCCTCAAAAAAGGGCAAAGAAAAAATAACTGAGAGATACATTCTTCATTGTTTGCACATAAGAAGCAAACAAAAGGTCCATGGAAGCCTCTTTTGCAAAGATTCTCCCAAGTGAGACATTTCTTCTGAGCTAACAACCATAAGAAAAAACTACATTTGGGCCAAGAAAAATTATTCCAAACCTTCTTCCACCAATGAACTTTAGTTGGGCCATGTAGGTTCTTGTCAAGTATAGCATAGCCCTGAGCCATACAGAATTTTCCTTTTGGACTAGGACTCCAAGCCAAAACATCCCTCCCATTGAGGGAGCTACAAAACCTATCCTCTAGCACATGAGAAAGAAGAGTGTGATCCTCTTCAGAGCCACCAATAGGCCACTCCTGAGAATCCTTCTAGCAAGTCAGGTCTCCACTTGACCCAAATGCTTAACAATTTTAAAATGCGCCACCTTAAACTAGCCAGCATTAGTAAAAGTGTGACAAAGAGGTTGAAGCTGGGGAAAGTTAGAGATCATGGGCAGGTGGCCATCCCAAGAGTCATGTCAAAACAAAGCATTTGATCCACTATTACAAATCCAAAACAGACCCTCCTTAATTAGTTAGGTTCCCTTCTTAAGGGTATTCCAAACACACAAACCTTTCCCCACTAAAGCGAATCGTGACACATCAGAGCTATCAACACCAGGAAAATACTTGTGAGTAAGAATCCTGGCCTAATCCAAATGCTAATTGTTGCACCATCTCCAATACATCTTAGTAGCCAGGGTCGTGACAACAAGTTTCATAGACCTAAGACTAAGGCCTCCAGCATGCTTTGGCCTACACACATACTCCTACTTAACTAAACTCCACTTTGATGAGAGAAGGGTACCCAACCAAAGAAACTATTGAGAAAGAGCATCAAAATCCTTCACAAAAGTGGAAGGGGGAATTTGCATACAACACCTATAAATAGGGAGAGATTGCACTAGAGTCATTAGAAGAACCACTCTCCCAGTAGAAGAAAGCCATCTATAATTCCAATGGTTGACTTTACTCTAGAACTTATCCAAGATCCCCTACCAATACACCCTATATTGAGATCCCAGAGCCAAAGGGACCCCAAGGTATATCAGGGGAAGAGAACCAATCTAAAATCTAAGGATCCTAGCAATCGTGTTTTGAATAGGCTGAGGGGTATTGAAGAAGTAAATGGAAGATTTGTCATCATTGATACACTGACTTGAAGCCTTCAAGTAGATGTCTAGGGCCCACCTGAAGTTCATAGCTTCACTAACTCTGGCAATGCCCATCAGTGTAGTATCATCCACAACCTAAAGGTAAGAATAGGAAGGAAGAGAGTCGTCCCAACTCGAATCTTGAATAAGACCTTGCTCCACTTGAGACTTATTAAATCTTCCAAGACCCTCTACCATGATACTGAATAAATAAGGAGATAAAGGGTCCCCTTGTCGAAGTCCTCGAGAAGCACTAAACAAATCTGATGGTTCCCCATTTACTAGAACTGAATAGGAAGAAGAGGTCACACAACTAAGAATCCAATTCACCCACTCCTTAGTAAAACTAGTTGCCAAGAGAATGTTCTATAAGAATTCCCAGCTCACCCAATCATAAGCTTTAGCCATGTCAAGCTTCATAAACATAGCCCTCTCCTTAGAATTAGCCATAGAATGAATAGCTTCCATTACAACCACAACACCATCCAAAATTTGTCTTCCTTCAACAAAACCCCCTTGCTTTAGAGAGATCAGAGAACTGAGAAGAGGCTTAAGTCTCTCAAAAATTAGCTTAGTGATGATCTTATAAACAACATTACATAGTGCAATAGGTCTAAATTGAGCTAGCTGATTAGCCCCCTCCTGCTTAGGTATGAGAGCCAAAAAAGTAGAGTTCATGGACGTGAGCATCTATTTATTCCTATGAGATTTTTGAACCACCTCAAGGAGATCAAACTTTATTATTTCCCAAAATTCCTGAAAGAACTCAAATGGAAACCCATCAGGGCCAGGAGCCTTACCTTTCTTCATGTTAAACACCGTTTTCTCCAATTCAGATAGCAAAATAGGATGTAAGAGAGCCTCATTCATCTCCGTAGAAACTAGGTGAGGAATGCAATCCAAGATCACCCTCTCCTCCTCCCTAGTATCAAGATCCTCCTTAGAAAAGAGAACTGAAAAATAGTTGACCGTAGCCTTGGAAATATCAATATTGGAAGAAAGATGGGCCCCTTCAAGTGAGATCAAAGAGGATAAAGAATTCCCCTATCTCCAAGCCTTGACTGAATTATGAAAGAATGCAGTGTTCTTGTCCCCCTCTTGAAGCTAGTCAACACAATATTTTTTCTTCCAAAAGATCTCCTCCCAAAGCTCCCACTCTTCTAATCCTTTAGGGCAGGGGACATAGCTTCACTTAGACCAAGGGTCATCCCTTGATCCCAAATCAACCGAGTAATTTTTTCTAACTTAGACTGAGTAGCAATCCTCTGAGCTTTTAGGTTCCTAAAACACTGTTTATTCCACTTCTTGAGCCTGTACTTAACATGTTGGAGCTTCTTATAGAAACTATACATTGTTGTCCCATGGGTAGGCATCCCCTCATATCGCCAATCCACCATAAGGTCTTGCAAAGACTGATCTCTTAACCACATTAACTAAAACTTAAAAGAAGGGTTTTTGGTGATTCCATAAGTAGTAACCAAGAGCTTGATGGACCAATGACCAGAGCCTCTCCAATCAAGAATTTCTAAACTGGCGATCAACCTGTTGTTCATCCAATAATAGGAAACCAAAAATCTATCGAGTCTTTCTAAGATAGCCTCGGCACCACATCTCCTATTATTCCATGTAAAGACACCATTATTTGGCTTAAAATCAATGAGCTTCAAGGAATCTATCATATCTCTAAGAAGATTCATAGAAGGGTCCAGCTTGGCAACCCCACCATGTTTTTCATCTAAACTAGTAATAGAGTTAAAATCACCAGCCAAAATCCATGGGAGAGATGGGTCTAAGGCTCAGATGTAGCTAATATGAGCCCAAAGATTTGACTTGCCTAAAATGTTAGTAGGAGCATAAATATTGGATAGAAGGCACTTTTCTCTGGTAGCCAAACAAGATGCAACCAAAGAGATAGATGATTGACTAGAAATCCACCATAAGGGGAGAATTTTTCTTAGGTTCCAGAAGTAAGCAACCCCCCCTAAACTATTATGAGCTCCCACCCCTTGCCAATTTCCCTGGGGCCAGATGTGTGAAGCATAATTAGCTAAGCCATCCATTATAAGCTTAGTTTCCTAGATAAAAACCACATCAAGTAACTGAGAATCAATTAATCTATGAACAACCTTTTGTCTAGGGATTTTGTTTAACCCCCTAATGTTCCATGATAGAAAAATCATTTATGGGGGTGAGATAAATGGGAATCAATGGGTTTCACAAACTCTGACTCAACCAAAGTATCTCCCATAATCTTGACCTTCTCTTGATCAGTCTTCTTGCCACTCCTTGACAGTTTATCAAGAGGCCCCTTTTTAAAGGATTTCTTCTATAAGCCTAATGTAGGATGGGCTTTACTACCCTTAACCAAATCTGAGCCCCCCTTAGGAGCAGAGGGATCTGGAACCACCACAATCAAACTCATCAGAGCCTGTAACCCCTAGGGGTCCCTGGTATCCTGACCCTGAGGATGTAAATCCATATCAATCTGTACATTATGAAGGTCCTTTGAAGATAGAAATTGATCCTCTTTCTTTTCCTCTTCTTCCTAAACTTCATGCAGGCCCTTATCTCAAGAAGAAAGCTCAACCGGAATACCTTCCTCCTGAACTAGATCTTCAAGAACATCAAATCTGTTAAAAGTATCATCATTGTGTCTATCCAGCCAAGTTATGTTCTTACCTTTGCCTTTGTTATGGTATTTAAACTGAGTAAAACCCTTATTATCCATAGGTTTAGTAGATACAGGAGCCTTCCCCTTGTCACCCTTATGACATCTAGAAACATCCAAAGGATCAGGCTTAAATCTGGGGCATTTGTAAAGTAAATGGCCATATTCATGGAAAATTTGACATCTAAAAGGGAGGGTCTCGTAATCTAGCTGTTGGATCCAAGAAGAGGATCCATGCATATTTCCATAGAATCTGGTAGAGGATTAGTTAAATCAACTTCTACACAAATATGAGCATAAGAGATTACCTTACGATCTCAAGTTTGTGTAATCGCTCCCGCAGGCTTTCCAAGAAGTAATGAGATTGAGTGAAGAATATCTTCCCTCCAAAACTCCAGCGAAAGTCTCAACAAATGAACCCACACAGGTACCTACAAGGGGATCTCCTTGGTTGAATTGAAGCCCATGTGCCAAGGCTTGATGAAAAGCCCCACCTAGTTAAAGAAATAAGGGCCTCCTTCAAATGCCCTATTCCTATCTGACATGCATGAGAAGATAACCATAAAATAATTATTTGCAGCTAGAATAATCTCCATATCACCTTTAGGATTCTAAACCTAACGAGCCCAGGAATCCAACAAAGGTAAGAAGAGGCGAAGGCCCAAAAATTTGCAAATAAGGGCATGATTCTGCCAATATTCAACATTCTCTGAAATTTGCTCAGGTTGGATGACTAAAATAGGTTAATCTTCAGATCTTTCCAAACATCCATTAACTTTTTTAATGTGAGATATTGCTTTTGAGGATGAGACCCCATCTCCCAATGTAGGTTTAGTCATCTGATCTTCACCATTGGCCTACACTGAAGAAGACAGATCAACTATCTCCATATCCTTAGAAGCAATTTGAGATAATACTAAACCTCAATTCACCATAGGGCAAGCCCAACAACCCACCAGTAAAGGAGGATGGGATAGGAAACCCACGCCAAACCGTAGTATTTTCCAATCACCCGTAGCCAAAAAAAGACCTCACAACCCGTTTGCACACCCGTGAATCAGCAAGAAAAGATCCCCCCCCCCCCCCCCCCCCCCCGCGCACATAGAAGACACCACCCATCGTCGCGCACAGAAATTGGACTAGAGGCTAGGGCACGCGGGCCCTAGCACTCATCACAGACTTGTACATCACTCATCGTAGACCCTATTTCAAATATAATAATAATAATTAATAACAATTTCTTTAACAATATTTATTTCAATATTTTTCTCTATATTAACTAATATGTTATTTAAAATATAAAAATTTACAAAAAATGGTAAGCAAAGCGAAAAAAGCAAATTTTGCAAAAAATGTGAATTTCTCATACGCAAGCAAACAAGGAAGGAAAATAAATGCTTATGGCAAAAGGCTAAGGGTTGCCTACGCAAACCATCCATTTGAGCAAAATCCAAAGAGCTCGATCATGCAGAAATGGATGATTGATTCAAAGTATGCAGGAAAGTCTTCGATCAAAACTGTAAATTTTTTTGCCCCATTAGCTGACCCGCACACTAAGAGTTCTAAAAATCCTACATTAAGTTGCCCTAAGCGAAACTCATCTTACCAATTGTTGGATACTCAGTATAAGACAGAACCTGGATTTCACACTATAGCTAGTCTGGATAAGAAAATTTTTGTCTTCAATGCCACTAAATATGCAAACCAAAATCTAAACTCCTTTTACCTTAGGCAAAAGGGTTTCAATTTTCAACCATTTGAAAAACTCCCACCACATCGGGTAGAATCTACCCCTATGCAATCATCATCGATCTACATTCCTTTGCACTGAAGGGAATTACCCGTACCTCAGTCTATCTCAAATCACTCCAAAGTGTCTCAGCCCCTCTTGGAAGATCAAAAAGATAATGTACTCATCATTAGCAATCAAGAGAGTGAGGACTGTTGGAAAAACTATCAAGACTTTGGTCTTTTCGCCTTCTGGAATGGCCTTAAAGCATAATTACTTAATGTGATTGAATGGTTGGAGGATCTTTATGGCCATCAAGTAAGTTTCTCTCAATACTTTGATAGATTAATTTTTATGCTTTGTAGGAATGGTAATATTAAGAAAGAATTTTTCAGGGTTTCTAATTGTTTGTTTAAGGGTTATGCGATTAAGTTTTTTGAGGGGGTTCCTAACTGTAGTGAGAGTAATTTAGATTTAATCACTCCTACTTGGTTTGTAATTATTTTGCTTCCACTAGAACTAAATCTTATAGGTATTATTAGAAGATTTGGCAAATCAGTTGGAGATTTAATAGGGTTGGATGCCACATTTGAAAGTTGTAACAACTTAAAACTTCTTATTAATCAAACTATGAATAACCCAAACCCTAAACAATTGAAACTAAGTATGAATAGATCCACCTATAATTTAAATTTCTAGAGTTACGAGGGTAAAATCTCAAAAATTATCAGGCTAGATGATGAAAGAGTTTCTTCCTTCAAATTTCTTCCAAGAACCTCTGACCTTGAACTTTATCTATATGAGGTTTGCAAAAGGCAATCAAGCATGAACCGAGATAAGCTAGCCTTAGAAATGTAACGGTCTCCAAACATGAAAGAAAATAATGAAAGCTCAAGGGCAAACAGATCCACAAAAAAGAGGATAAAAAAGGTAACAAAGGTTGGACATCAAGATAAAGATATTTGTTGGACAAAAAACACAATTTGATAACAAAAAAACATGGGGATCTTCAGTATGATAAGAATAACTGAGTAGATTTGTGTAAAGTTACGAGGTCCCATACGAATTGGTCAATGTAGGAAGATTACTTAAGTCCCATGGTAGCATCTCCTAGAGAAGATAACAGATAGAGACTGCAGAGTATAATTGTGGACAATAGAAAACATAGAAAAAGAGAAAGGAAATCCAAGAAGAAGACATAATCCAAGAAAGCAGACAGTAAAATACTTATCCATTTAGATCCTAACCTAGAGGATTCCCACAAACCTATAGGGTCTCCAAAGAGTTTAGAGGATAAGGAGCAATCATTACTTTTTGAAGTTTTAGCAAAGCCCAGAAGAGGATCAGAAGATCAGCCCTTTAAATCATTAAGGATAGAGCAATCTTGGTCAAACAATCTTGAAGAAAAGGGGCCTCTCAAAAGGTTAACCAAATTTTGGCAAACCCCATCTCCAAAGAAAGATCAGGTAGAAAATAGCATCAGACTGCAAAACTCAAAAAATCTTAATCCTAAAGGTGTTCCTATTCAAGATTTTTAGAAATTTTTGAATTAGAGAGTGGACAGGAAAGAAGTAATAGAAACAAAGTAGCTAAAAAAGGAGGAAATTGATTATATAGAAAAACTTTTAGAAGAACTGAGCAGGGCTTTTGATCTTGATAATGAAGAAATAGATAATATGGCATAAAAAGAAGAACTCTTGAAAAAGGTTCTACAGTTGGGTGGAGATAACTATATATTTGCAGATCTCAAGAGGGACTTATTTTTATTTGAAAAGGAGGATAAAGACTTCAAACAGGTAGAGATTGAAAATACTTTGGAAGGAGATGAAGAAATAGCTATTGGATCACAAATGGATCCAACAGAGCAATTGCTATAGGAACTCGACTCTGAAGAAAAGAAATTTGGTGAAGAATAGGAAGAATGTCCAAAGAATGCATTAGTTAAGTATGCTCAAAAAAATTTGGAGCAGTTGGGCATTGCAAAAAGCATGGAAGGTAATAAGTTTCCAATTTATGGGAAGACATTAGCAAAAAGAGGCAGGAAATCACTCAAGGAACTCAGAGAAGCAGACGATAATGCTTGAGAACAAAAAAGAATTAGTCATCTTTTTAACAAAGCGAAGGGGAAGTGCCTTCCCATAGAGCCGTGAGGATCACCACTTGGAATGTTAGGGGTTTAAATGCCCCTAACAAGAAAAGAATATTAAAACAAAACCTAAGTAAGTTTGAATCAGATATTATATTATTACAAGAAACTAAGCTTAATAAATCAAAAGGTATAATTTTAGGTAAAAAGCTAGGCAACTAGAGCTACAGTTGGCGTGAATTGATAGGTGCATCTAGGGGTTTAGGGTTTATATGGAACCATAGGAAAATTTCTTTAGAGTTATTAGCATCTAAAAATAACTAGATTAGCAGTTTAGTTAACAATATTAAATCTAATATCAAGTTTATTATTTTTTATGTTTATGAACCAGTAAATAACATAGACAAAAAATATATTTGGAAAGAAACTAGTCAGTAAATGGGAAACTTTCAGAACATCCCAATAATTCTAGGAGGAGATTTTAACACAATCCAAGAGATGAATGAAAAAACTGGTGGTGTTTCTCGGGTCTCCCAATCCATGAAGGAATTCAATGAATCGTACTTAGATAATAACTTGATTGATATCCCTTGTTGCAATTGGATATATACTTGGAACAACAAGCAAAAGGATTTTGTATATATGGCCAAAAAATTAGATAGTTTTCTTATCAAAGGGGATCTAGAAATAAATAATCTTAATATTAAGATCTCTATCTTGCCAATTGCTGGTTTAGATCACTTCCCTGTTAGACTGGAACTTATTGAACCTCACAAATGCACCAAAAACACTTTTAAGTGTGAAAAAATATGGTTTTTCGATTCTAATTTCCTAGACAATATTAAAATATGGTGGGCTCGAGGTGACTTTGAAGGATCTAAAATGTTTATCTTTGTCTCAAAAATGAAGATGCTTAAAGAAAAGATCCTCAGATGGAACAAAGAGCATTTAAAGAATATCTTCAAAGAAAAATTAAAAATTGAAGACAGATTAAAGGAACTAAATTTAGAAATCATCAAACATGGCATGAATAACTATAGTTATGAGTTAGAAAAAGAGCTACTGGCTAAACAAGAAGATATTCTATCCAAGGAAGAAATCCTTTGGAGACAAAAGTTCAGAGAAAGGTGGCTCAAAGAAGGGGATTAGAATACAAAATATTTCCATAATGCAACACTTCATAATAGAGTTAAGAATTCCATTATTAGGATTAGAAATCATGAAGTAATAGTAACTGAAAAACCTTCAAAAATTGCATAAATCTTTGTCAAGCACTTTCAACATCTTTTAAACAACGAGGGAGGGTCAAATAGAATTGAGCAAGATAAACTGCTTGGGGTAATACCCAAATTGGTTTCTCCTAAAGATAATAAAGCCTTAACTCAACCAATCACTTTTGAAGAAGTAAAAAGTGTAGTATTTAATATGAATCCAGAGAAATCCCCGAGCCCAGATGGTTTTCAGGCCTTTTTTTACCAAAAATGTTGGGACATTCTGCGTAGAGATCTCTGGGAGGCATTAGAAGCCTCGAGGAAGGGTGGTTCCCTTTTGTCAAAAATTAATCATTCTTTCTTCACCTTAATTCCTAAAAAACCAGAACTAGAAAGTCCAAGTGATTTTAGGCCCATTGCATTATGTAACACCATTTATAAAATCTACTTCAAAATTCTAGCCAATATATTGAAATTAGTTCTACCCAAGATTATCTTTGAAGAGTAAACGGGCTTTGTGCTGGGTAGATCCATTTTAGATGGAATTCTCATCATACAGGAGGCTATACATTTAGCTCTTAAGAATAAAGAAGCTTGGTTCATGAAACTGGACATTTAGAAAGCTTATGATATGGTAGATTGGTGTTTCCTCTGCAAAACATTAGAAGCTTTTAGATTTTCACGCCAATGGATTAATCTTATTTATAAATGTATATCCACTACTAAGATCTCCATCCTCATCAATGGGTTGCCTGAAGGTTTTTTCAAAATTTCTAGACGAATAAGACAAGGGGACCCATTATCCCCTTTCCTCTTCATTATTATGGCTGAAGCATTTGGAAGAGCCATTTCAAAAGCTCACTTGAATAATGAGATTAAAGGGGTAACAATTACTTGGAATGTCCCTAACATCACTCACCAAAAATACCTAGATGATACAATCTTACCAGGTGAAAGTTCTATAAAGAAGGTAGCCAACTTTAAACTAATCATTAACGATTATATGAAAGCATCTAGCCAAAAAGTTAATGAAGCCAAATTAGAAATGTATTTTATCAACATAGATGCAAAAATGGAAAACCAAAATTCTCATCTTATGGGGTATAAAAAATGCTCCTTTTCATGCAAGTACCTTGGCATAGAATTAGAAACATCCAAGAAATCAGGGAAGGTTTGGCACAACACTTTGGAAAAAATGGAATCCAGAATTGGTAGTTGGAAAGATAAATGGCTTACAAAAGTAGGAAAGAGTATCAAGATTATGTTAATCTTATCTGTAATCCTGACCTATCCGCTATCCTATCTACCCCTTCCAAAATAGTGTTTTCACAAATTTGAAGCCAAACTTAGAGACTTCTTATGGAACGACTATGAGGAGTCCAAAAAATTGGCACTCATTAAATGGGATAATGTTTGTAAACCAAAGGAGCTTGGGGGTTTAGGTATCAAGAACCTTTCATGGCAAAATGAGGCATTAGGGGCTAAGTTGGTTTGGTGCCATTACTCAGAAAGAGATTAGAAGTGGGCCAAAATCTTATTCAATAAGTATATTAGGATAGAAGATCCTAGCTCGATATTTAGAATGAAGTCCCTCCCAAAGGGTTCAGAACGTTGGAATTTCATGGCTAAGTGTTGTCACTTAGTTAGTAGATATCTAACCTGGGACGTTGGTATAGGTAACAAAGCTCTTTTTTGGGAAGACTCATGGGACAGATTCCCACCTATAGATAGTAGCTCCTTTCTCATTGGCCTTAAAGACAAACTCACTAATTGTTGGGGTAGAAAAGTCAACAACTATAAGACTAAGTCATCTATAGACAATCAGTCTTCGTGGGATTGGAAATCTCCAGAGGGTGTAGGCTTGAACTGCGAAGAGGTCAGGGCTTATTATAAGATCATCTCTTCCAAAACTATCAAACAATTGAAGATGGAAGATAAATTGATTTGGGTTGCATCTAATGATGGTAAATATAGTGTTAAAAAGGGATATAAAGCTATCATTAACTCTAAAAGTTGGGAGGAAGTGGAGATTTCACTTCAGCTATGTTGGGATGCAGCTTGCTCACCTAAAGTAGGTTTTTTCTTATGGTAAGCTTTTCAAAATAGGATTTTGACGGTGGATAAGCTCAAAAGAATTGGTGTAGAAGGCTCGTCAAGATGTAGTCCATGCAAAAATGGTGGTGAAGATGTAGACCACCTCCTTTTCAATTGTCCTTATTCACGTAAATATTGGGAATGTCTTGTTCATAAACTCAGTTGGCATTCTCTATTTCTCGATAATCTCAAGGACTTCCTAATTGGATGGCCAACTCACATCTGCAAGGGAGTCTACAACAAAATTTGGAACATTAGTCCTTCCATCATCATGTGGGAAATTTGGCAAGAAAGAAATAGGAGGATCTTCCATGAAATTGAGATGGAGGCAGAAGATTTGTTTGTCAAAATAGTAGCGAGCCTCATGGAAAACATCAACTCCTATCTTAGGAAAGCGAGTATGGAAGAAGGATCTTTTTTCTCTTAGGATGGTGCAATTAAGAAGCTCTGGCCCAAATTGATCAATCCTCTGCTCATCTATCATAAGAAGAATAAGAAGGCTAGGAAAAATTGTAAATGGACTTATCCTCTGAAGGGCTGGGCAAAGCTTAATTTCAACAGAGATGTGTTTGGCAATCCAGGGGTGACTAGAATTGGATGTATCATTAATGATGATTCGGGTAAATGGCTAGCCAAAAGGGCCAAGTTTATTAAACCTACTACAAATAATCTAGTTGAATTTGCAGCCCTAGAAGAAGGCCTAAAAATCTGTCTTCAGTTAGGCATAACTAAGCTTGTTATAGAGGGGGACTCACAGATTGTTTTAAATGCAATTAGGAAGCAATCTACACCTAATTGGATCCTCAATTCTAGAGTTCAATAAGTAATCCTATTGCTTGACAAATTTGAAGACTTAAGGATCAATCATATTTATAGAGAGAGTAACTCTAAGCAGACTCATTAGCCAATGTTGGGGCTGATGGTAATACTATTTATGATATTAGACCCTAAGTCCCTTTAATTCTTCATCGCTCTTATTTTTGTATATTATTAAGTGTGGTTGGGAGTGTTCTTAGTTTTCATTGTTTCTCCCTTGGCATCGGGTATCCTTAGGTTCTCTCCCCTCTGTCTTATTCATTTGTGTAGCACAGATAAGTTGGTAGGTTCATAAGTTTCCTTAGAAAGCAAGTTAATCTTGCATCATTAGGGGTTCATTAGTACCATCACAGATTTCAAAGGTGAACAAGGCATCACGTTTGATTTAATACTCATTAGATCGTGTGTTATTAACTCTTAACTTGTTGCCAATATGGTGTCGCATGATGAGGTGGTAAGAGTTTGGCCTTATCACAATTTTTTATATGTTTGAGTGTATCCATTTTTGGTTCATAGTCTTTTTTCCTTCTGCATCCTCTCTTAGGGTAGGGTTTGTTTCAAAGCCACATGGATACAAATATTTGTGTGTTCCATTCTTCCGAAGTGAAAACTATGGCTTTCATTGGGAATGCAAAGCCTGAAAGATGGAAAAACATCCTTAGAGCGGTGGATGGGATGACAAGAATCACCATCAATCAAGCTATAGGATAAGGTGTGTTCAAATACAACTACTTGTGGAGGACAAATAGTGATGTTATCATAATTTTCATCGGATGCATGGCTAGAATTGGTTTCAAAAAGTGGGATATGATCTGGTTGTGCCTGAATCTCTTCTGATCAACCTGGTGCAAAGGAATTGAGGAGGCCATTATGGGCCTTGATGAGGATTTGTGCCTTCCTCTCCCAGAAATGTACATGAAATATTCTCTAGGGAGCTTTATTATTGCCAATATCCCAGGTGCCTAGCCCTAATCATCAGAGATAGGGAGGATTTCAACTTGGCCTGGCCCAAAATGGAGCCATGTTTCCATTTCTTAATGGGTTGGAGGAAGATTGTGTCAGCAATAGGGTAGGGGTGGCTTGTTAACTACCTCAGAATTCACAAGGCATATGTTCATCCTGGAGTCTCGTTTGAGAATCTTGACAACTTGGACTTCTATACCCCCAATTTAGAGAAGACTAACAAGGAGAAAACTGCTTTTGAATTCCCTCCTTTCTTCAAGGCGGACAACCCGAATGATGTATCTGAAGTGATCATGGTCTATTGGAAGAAGTAAAAGCTGGTTCAGGAGGTTGGATTTGCGTGTTGTTTTTCTTTTTTGGTCATCTCAGTCCTTTTAAATTATTCAGTGGGGTGGAAATTTTTTTTGTATGGGCTCTCTCTAATATTTACTCAGTTCAAACTGGGGTTGGTTTAATATAGGTAACGATCAGGTACTTCCCTTTTAAAGGCTACACATTTTGGATATAATGTTTTGTATATGATGTATTGTAAGTTCAGGATGGCTATCCAATAACTATAGACTGGTATTTTTATACTCTATATATATTAAAACAATATTAAAGTTTAATATAATTTGATTAGGTCCTTGGTTCAACTTTGTAGCTTACTTATGCTTTTTGTGTTGCTTCTCAATTTGTTGATTATGGTTCGGGTTGCGAGCCCTACTGTAGGCATGACAATTTCAATTACCTTTGATAGAGCAGTTAAGAGGTTTTAAATTTTGTAGGTTCTGCATTAAATTGGGGTTTTACAAGAAAGTATCTTAAGAATTTAATTTTCCATTGGGTGCATGCAGTATCCTCATAGTTAAATTTGCATTTAGTCTCTATCTATTTTATTGGGTTTGGCTTCCATTTTATCCGTGGTTAACAATAGCATGCTTTAAAATGGTGATGTAATTTTTTTCTTGGAAATCTGGTTCGAGATTAGACTCTAAGTGTTGATTGTCACCTTTTTGAGGATTAATATTGCTTTCAAATCATTTGGAGGCTCTGTTCTAGAATGGTAAAGGACTTACAGACTATCAGAGAGTGTCTCTGCTCTACCTGGTTTTGTCCAGAATCATTAAGTCATTTAGAGATTAGATCATGGTTTTCAAATCCATTTTTTGTCATTCTTTAAGGATGGTTCCTTGTGATGGAGTTTAACATTTTCTTTCAGCTTCACTTTTTGTATTCATTTGAGGACCTTGTGGGAAAATCTTTAATATATAGTTGAGGATTTGTGGATTGATGCTCACAACCCTTTTGTAGATTTCCAAGATTTCTAATTATCTGGATTTATAAACATGTTAATTACTTGTATCAATTTCTTAATATATTATTACTTAGATAGGTATCTAGTTCCTTGTGGAAACTATGGATGGCTAACATTTACTACATCGGTTTTAATGTTCTCTAAAATTGTTGATTGTTAAGTCCAGTAGGAGGATTTATAAATTGATGTAGGAGGTGGTAGCTCTTTGGCAGTTGCCTACCTTGGATCAGGCCTATTTTGATAAGAGTATTTTGAAATGTATCTAATCCTATTATTATGGCAAGGGGTATGCCCCCTCATATGTTGTAATCTCCATGTATTCATTGAATTTGATCTGACTAGGGTATGCCCCTTTTAAGTTGTAAGAATAAGACTTTTGGTCTCGGGCTAGACTGGAGGTTTTCTTCTCTGTTCTTTATTTCCAGTGCCCATTTGAATGGAGTGAAGCTTGTAATATATTTATTTAATAAAATTTATTAAGGCCTTGGCCATTTATCGATTTTATTTATTTATTTTAATTAATATGCTATTTTAATTCTTTTCAATGATTGTGGCTCTATTTTGGGCCAAATTTTAAATGATTGAAGTTAAATTCTATTTCTACCTGAAATAGGGACATGTGTACTCAAAGATTCTACCTAAAATCCCAACCATTGACTAAAAAAAAGATCGATGACCCAAGATGAATTTTGTGTCAATTTGGGAAATATTTTTCCATGTCCCTATATTCAATCATAATCATGACACATGTCCGGTCATTGCAAGCTCAATTAAGTGTCAGGACTCAATTAATATTATTGATAATCATGTTTATAAACAATTATCACAATTATTAATATATGTTAATAATTTATAGATAATTAAACTATATAAGATTTTAATGTTGAAATTAAATAATAAATATGAATAAAAATATAGTATTTGTAATTATATTTTTTAATTTTAATTATTTTATTTGAATTAAACTATTGTCATTATAATTTATTATTAGTACTTGCCGATAGGCTTAGGGCTAAGTACTATTGTGATACATTTTGGATTTTAGACTTTAACTAGTGATTAAATTTGTTTCATGTTTTTGTGAGTAAGAATAAATCATTGTAATTTCTTTTATCAAACTAATATATTACATAACATAGATGCAAAAGTTTTAACTTAAAAATTTTTATAAATATTTTTCTAAGTTATGATTGGATGAATTCATTTAGCTCTTATATTGGCCGGATATAACAGCTAAATATTTCATTTTCAATGTGATTCATTAACGTTAATATTTTTATTTTTTTAATGTAAATGCATTAGTTTATATTTTATATTTTAATAATATATATTTTTATAAATTATAATATAATATTACTTATATTATATAATCATTTAAGATTTATTATTATTTTTATATTATAATTTTTTTATTATATAATAGAACATATAATATACTTATTTATAATATAATGACAACCATATGATATATATGTAATAGAACATATATATATCAATTATTATATTTATGAATAAAATTTAATTTAAATTAACATCATTACAAAAATAAAATTATACAACATTTTTATTAATTAAAATATTTTATATATTATAATAAATTTATTAAATTTAAATTAGATTTACATAAAAACTTAAGGCAAGTACTAAGCCACTATGCGACACTTGTTTCATATCTTCCACCAATTTTATTTTATAAAATTTAATATATCTTCATTGAATTTTTCGTATCATCTTTGCAATAAAAAGTTTATGATAAAAAAGAAAATCATTTCTATAATAGAAAAGAAAATCTTTTATTTATATTATATTATAACTACTATAATAATTATTATAAATTATATATATATATATATATAATATTTTATATAAATAATTAAATTAACCTGAAATCAGAACACGTGTACTCAAAGATTCCACCCGAAATTTTGACCGTTGACTAAAAGAAAGATCGACAGCTCGAGATGAATTTCGGGACGATTTGGAGAATGTTTTTCCATGTGCCTAGATTCATCCAGAATCATGACACGTGTCTGGTCATTGCAAAGCTCAATTAAGTGTCAAGACTCAGTTAATATTATTAATAATTATGTTTAGTCTTTTAAGAAAATATTACTTAATCCTGGCTCTTGACAACAGCGATGACAAACCCAAAAATTACCCAAAAATCATATCAATAATTAAGTTTGATTTTTATTAATTAATTTATTTAAAATGAATATTGAACAAAATTCAAAAATCAAATGTATATTAATGTAATAAATTTTTACTTTTTATTATTATAGTTATGTCCAGAACTACATTATTGAGTCTTTATGTCATTTACATGTACATTGTACATACTATTAGTAAAGTACCTAAAACCATTAATTACTTAATACTTCCATTTTAACTTTTAACTATTAACCTTCTATAGTTTTAGAGTATGAAGTTGAAAGTTCTGCAAGTTGAGAGTCCGATACAATAGGGTTTTGAAATTTCAACTTTTCAAAGACTGATAGAATTCCATTTTGTGTTTAGAAGACTGAATTTTGCAAGCGCGAAACTTGAGTATTAGAAGACTCCACCAATTATCGAATCTCAATTCCGAGTATTGAATTTATTTATTTTAAAAATCATTGCAATTTGTAGCAATAGAAATCTTGATTTTAATTGTCTTAAGTTTACACTTCACAATTTTTTTAAATAGGGCTTGAAGAAGAATTTTGTGTCATAACTAGTAGCAGGCATGGGCAAAACAAAGTCAAAAACCTCCCCTACGAGTGCAAGCATAAATGAAAAGAAAGACATTAAAGAACTCAGGCAAGTGCTACAAACCCCAAGTTTCATCAATGAATGTCATGATATTTTTTATCCTGTTATCCATGGAGATTTTGGAATCATGTGAATTAGAAATTCATTGTTTAATAAGTGAAAAGATCCACAGAAGGGGAGAAATTATTACAAATATAAAAATAATATTCATGCACATATAAATAAACTAGCTGCTTTGGTTACTAGATTAGCAAACCTCGTTGTACCCAAAGTATTCCCTTGACCTAAAATTGTAATGCTATGCGCTCAGAATTATAATGAAAATAGAAAGGCAATTGTAAACCAAAACACTCAGGAGGAAATTTTATCCATAACTGAGAGTGAATTTTTCACTCTATTAGACCTAGGGCTAGGGTTTAAACTAGAAAGGTTTAATGAATGCATTGACTTGGATAAACTAGCACAGGCTTATGACAAACTGAAAAGATTTTTTCAAGATTCATATATTAAGGATTTAATAAACTCAAGGTCCTCTGCTAGTGTTACACTGGACATAGACCATAAGCTTCCTTATCAATATGATATTTTTGTTTCATGGGTTCAGAATACTATCTCTTTGTTATCGTTTTGTCTGGGATTGGATAGTAACAAGGAAGTGGGGGCTAGTGTTCTTGAAATGATTTATAATATCCATTGTTAAGGTCAGTCAGTTGAGAAGGTAGATGTAAGATATAATTTTGTTCAGCACATTGTTGAATCTATGCAACAACAATTACTAATGATTAAACAAAGTACAACTGTAGACACCTAAAAACCTTTAGAAAATAAAGTATTTTTATTTTCTGAAAAATTCTTGATGACATCATCATTTATTAATTAATTAATTATTTAATTTATTTTTATGCCATTAAATCCCTTTATCTTAATTAAAAATATTTAATTAAGGAATCCCTCCTAAAAATGTTTAAATCTTATTTAAACATTATTTTCTTATTTATTAATTATTTAATTAATAAATTGACCAAAAAAATCCAAAATAAATAAAAAATTTATTTTTTGCCCAAAACTTGGCCAATTTCCTTAAGACCACTAACCTCTTCCAAAATCTTCTAATCCTTCTTTAATTTTAATTAAAGGCTAATCCCATCATTTCCTACCCCTAATCCCAACTCAAAATATTTAATTAAGATTAAATATTAATCCTCATGTTTATTAAAAAATTTTTAATAAATATCTCCTCAACCCAAACCCTTGAAATAAATAAAACTTTATTTATTTCCTAAAAATCTAATTTATCCTCATCCTAAGAAGTTCTAGACTCTTCTAGAAAGTCTTCATCCTCATCCTAGGAAATTCTAGACTATTCTAGAAAGTCTTTATCCTCATCCAAAGTCTAGACTCTTCTAGAAGATGTCTTTAAACCTAATCCTAATCCCCTCCTAACCTTGTCACATTCCCTAAAAATGGGTTAAGACTTACTAACCCAAGCCAAAGTTAACAAATATCTCCTCCTTCACCCACCCTCATTAAATGCCATCCACTTGCCTATCCCTAAGCTAATCCTAAACCATCCTAATCCATCCTCTAATCATTTGCGCAATCCTAAGCAAGCTTAAAACCCTCCTAATCAAGCCCAAGTCGAAATTGCTCTCATCTCCCTCAAAATATCTCAACCATAAAACTTTATGAAGCCCACTAGGCCATAAATGACTCTTCCAAGCCCTTTTATTGCTCTTACAAGCCATTATGAGGGTCTTTATGAAGATTTTATCCCTTGAGCCTCCTTTGTTGACTCATCCTTCCCCTTTCCTCCATCCTCTCACCCTGTGACATGTGTCACTCCTTGATTGGCTATAAGGAAGCACAATCCATGTGCTCTCTTCTCATGCAATCTAAGCCCTCCATGAGCTTTTTCCCATCCTTGCATCTTAGCCCTCAATCCCTCAAGCCTCTTGCCTATAAATTGGATCCTTCCCCTTTGCAAAATAACACAATCCATGAAGTAAAGTCATAATGCCATTTTAAGAAGCCATTTTACATCAAAACCATACACTCACACCCAAATTCCAACTCCATTTGAAGCATAAGCTTGAGCATACATCCTATCTATTTAGACAAAGCCACTCAACAAGAGAGCTTCTCATTGAGAGAGCCCATTAATAGCTCATATTCTCAATTGAGAGTTCATCTTAGTCTATCTTGAAGTTTATGAATTTTGTTTAGTTTGTAGAAGCTTTATTTAAATTTGGTTTCTATTAGCATACTAACATTGCCCATATACACAACTACAGGCAAGACAAAGACATTTAGGTTCACAAGTTACTTGTGCTACCTTCTTTTGGCAAAGCATCGCTCAATATTTGAGACAGAGAACAACAAGCTTGATATTGAAGTTTATAAGTTTGATGAGAAAATCCAGAAGAAATCAAAGACTCCAAGTCCAGTATATGAGTGGACACATAAGATGAGGATGACTGCTAACAATAAAAATTACAACCATTTTTTAGACTTCTTTTTTGCACCTATTTACCAAAAAATCATAGGCACTATGATGCCTAGATTGCCTGTCTTGTAAAGATTGCATTCAACTGGGAAGTCAGATTCAATTGGCCGACTAGTTCTTCATGGAAGAGTACATTGTCTTAAGGTTTTACAG
The DNA here is from genome assembly GCA_028749045.1 of Cupressus sempervirens. Classification (NCBI taxonomy): domain Eukaryota; kingdom Viridiplantae; phylum Streptophyta; class Pinopsida; order Cupressales; family Cupressaceae; genus Cupressus; species Cupressus sempervirens. The sequence continues at coordinate 727,582,289 of CM053785.1, forward strand.
TTCAAAGGTTGAACCCTGAAAACTTCCAATGCATGTTACAAAAAGTGTTTTTGCACTAGAATATGTATGGCAGATGGAGATCGCAGATGAACTTTTCATTAGACAACAAAAGAAAATAATATTTCCTTCCTTGCCTTTTGCAATTGGAGGCTTCACATTTGAGAGAAAGACTTTCAAAGTGGCAAATGAATTGGTAACTTTTTTTGGCTTTGATTTTGTTAGTCACTGGAATTATGATCCACTAAACATAATAAAAACAAGATTTATTTCCAATGGGAACTCTGTAAGAAAATATCAACATTAAGAGTTGCAATTGATAGAAAAGTTAAAAGATAAGGATTTGTGGGATAAGGTTAAGAAAGAGATGGAGAAACATGCAATATAGAATAATATTTCAATGCAAGAATTGTCATTCCAAATTACAACATTGCACATATCATAGTCACACAAATCAGAGCCTCTGACATACTTAAATTTCTGGAAATTTAAAAAGAACTTCAAGTTTCCATTTCAAAAGGTTCAAAATCAACACTAAGTGCACACTAAAGTTCTTTTAAAGAATCTCATAAAAACTAAGAGTCCTAAATGGTTGCCAAAAATTGTCCTAAGAGCTTTGTTATTTGTTCCAAACAAATGTCTTGTTGCAAAATCTTGAGTGTTTCTTAGGTTTTTCATGCATCAAAACAATCTAGGAATATCATTTTTGGGCTTAAAATATGCAAACTAGAACACAAAATCTTGAATGACAACCAAAGTCCAACAAGTCATTTTCACTTTTGAGTCCAAAACAATCTTGAATGATCTGAGGTTAAAACAAAGCACTTCAAAGTTCTTAAAACAACACACAAAATCTCAATCTTGAATGCTCAAAGGAAAAAACTTGAATGTTTAATCACTTGTCTTTGAATGCATGTTGCTAAAATCACTCTTGAGTGCCATGGATTAAAATCAAGTTTTTTTTTTTTATGAATGCATGATTAAAACAACAAATCTAATCTTGAATGCCATAGATCAAATAATCATCTTTTGGGGCATAAAAAGAATCTACATTCTAGAAACTTCCTAAATTATAAAAACCAAATAAAGATGCTTTAAGTGAGTTTGTAGTTGGACTCACCCTCTTTAATCACCCATCAATTTAACCATTGGTTGCAATCTCAGCGCCATCTATGGGGATGGGTCCACCTAAGAGGGTGTTAAGTGCTCCACAAAGATCAAACTTCACTTACTTGTGTTTTTATTAGTTTTTCTAACTTAGAAAATTCCTTGAATGCACATTAGGCTCACTAACACTTCATTTGGACATTGAAATTGAACAAACTCTTGACGTGGAGGGCCTCTGGGCACGCCCTTGACAAATCGAGTTTCACATATCTTTGTTTTGGGCTTAAAACAAACTCACACTCAATCTTGAATGCCTAACAATCAATGAACATCGCATGGTTTTGACGCATTTTCAATGACACTCGCATTTCTTATGTTGATGATCTCTCAATTTCCATTATGCTAACGACGCTGTCAAATTGGAATGAACATTGTATGCCATAATTACAAGTGTCTTCAATCATAGCTTACAAAATCTAAATCATCAATTGGAATAAACGCGTGTATTTTGAAGCCCAAGATCATGTATGTGGTCTTGTTTTACACTTTTTAGGAGGCCTACTTGGGGATTTCATCACCCCTTGGGACGACCTCAACTCCAGCATTCCGGCGGAGTATAAAAATTGGGAGGTGAATCCAAAGACACCTCTCTTGGAATCAAGATTTTGTCACTCGGGCTAAGCCTCAAGGAACTTTATACCCTTGAGAAGTGAAAGAGGAGAAGTGGGTTACCGCTCCTCTCGGCTGTGTGAAATCTTTTTGGTTTCATCTACGGATTTGGGCCTCATGTACCTTGTGTATATTGAGGACTCCCTAGCTATAACAAATTTCATCCTTGTAGAAAGCTTCCTAGGATGTTGGTGCGTTTGACGTGCTTGCTCCAAAAAAAATTCTGCTTGTTTGTTCATAGCTTTTGAATGAATGTTTGCCAACTTTGGTCAAAATCTCAAAAAAAAGAAGAAATCTCCCAGCTCAAGGCATACTTAGCGTAGTCACTGCCTCATCAAAAAATCATCCAAGCTCCCCCACTGCAACCGAATCTATCTAGTTCCTTGCTTTAGAAAAATCCCAAATCCAAAGTCCATCCAAATCATCCCCCCAACCAGCTAGCAACCCAATCCAAAATCACACCTAAGCCTTTAGAGAGTTGTTGTCATTTTGCTAGAATTTTCTATCCAATCAATCCAACCAATCCACTAGCCTCACCAAGGTTATCCCTTTGACAGAGCTTTGTCTAGGGTAATCTAGCTTTGTCACTTGTTATCCCTCATCACCTTGAGCTAAAGGTTGGGATCCACAAGTGGTCAATCTCGTGTCATGCCCATAGGATCATTAGTCTATCCTTAAGTTGACACAATCTCCACCAATCTAGTGCATAGGAAAGCAAAACTCTCACTTTTTGATAGCATATCCTTTAAGTCTTCCATCCACAGGAAAGCCAAAAATCTCTAGCCAATCCTCCTTAGGTCTGTCATGCAGCTTTGACTCTCCCGAGGAAATCTTTCATCAGCCAATCCAAAATCTAGGCTTAATCCAAATCCAACCATGAGCTTCTGTGCTCATCCATATGCAAGACCCCATCCCCTTCCAACTCATCATCAAAACATGAAATCCCAAACCTATCATGATGTGTTTGGTCGTATTGTCCTTTCTCCCACTACATCCTATTCCAATGATGATGAAAATCTTGTTGACTATGACGGATATCTTGAGAGCCTTAGAGGCCTTCCACCAACCATCCCCCAAAATCCAAGAGTTATTCCAAACTATCTAGTCATGCCATCTGATATCCCAGCTTCTCCTCCATCACCCAATCAACCAAGCTTCCAATCTTCCACCCCCATCACACTATCTATTCCTGTCAATCCACCACCTCCACCTCCGACACACGAGTCTTCAAGGAATCTCCTAGAGGAAATACAAGAAAAGCCACCTCCAACAGTCGATAAGACATGTCATCTAATCCAACCATGTGAAGTAGTTAGTGATGAAGCTTCCCCATCTATAATATCACCCCCATCTCCCATAGCTATCATCCCCATACCATCCATCAAGTTGCTTAAAATCCTTCCACTTCCCACAAGCGCCAAATTCCCACCACCCATCGAATCGCTCCAAATCCCAGCCACATCTCCTCCTCCAAGCATTATCCAAATCCCATATAATGAACCTCATGCATCTACTCCCATCCATTCTTGTCAAGATCTTGTCCAAAAGCATGTTGAAATATCCTCCAATAGAACAACAGATCCCGCCATCCCACTTATTCCCCTACATGATCCATTTTTACCATCCCCTCCATATCTAAATCCTACCATCTTACTTACTCCATCTCAAGATCCCTTTCCCTCAGCCCACCCAACTCAAGATCCTATCCTCCCATCTCCTCTACTTCATGATCATACATCTCCCATAATCCATGATGATAGATCCATCAAAAAAGAACTAATTATCATATCCGAAGCTCCAACTCCTTCAGCTAGTAATGGACTCACATCTTGTGTTCCAAATAATGAACTTCATATTGAAAAAAGAAATGAAAATGTATTTCTAGATGTTGGTATCCCCGCTATTCCTGCATGGTCCCAAGTCCTTCCATCTCCACCCCAAAGTTCCCATCCATCTTATTCCGCATCTATTTTGGGCCCTCATCCTACTCCTTATCTCCAACCCTCCATTTTGGGTCCATATATCCCTTATCTAAATCCCACACCCTTTCCATTCATTTTGGGTCCTTACATACCTAATATGAATCCTTTATCCCCTCCATCTATTTTGGGACCTACACCTTCCCCATTTCCATCTATTTTGGGCCCATATCCTTCCTTCCCTCCATCCATTTTGGGCAATTATATCTATCCATATCCTATGTTCCAATCTATCCTTCCATCCCCTCAAATCCACCAGCTAGATCATCAAAGGCACTCACCCTTGAATCCCTTCCAACCTTTAAACCCTATCACTCCATCAATTATCCCTCCATCTCCTCCATGCTCTTGTTCCCATCCCATGGCTAATAGAAGCATATTGGATGCCAAAATACAAAAGCATAAACCCAAAAATCCACAAAAATCCAAGTCTCAACATGTCCCTTCTAAAATACATGTTCAAAACAAGAAACGTTTAATCCCAATCAAAGAAAAAGTCAAGAGGCCACAAAAGCCCAAGCTAAAAAAGTCAAAAATCATGTGGATACCCAAGATGCTCATAAAAGAAATGCATCTCAAAGAAAAATCTTAATTGGCATCCATTCATGCTACTCAAAAAGCCTCATCCATACATCCTTCATCCAAATCCCCATATAAGCATCCTTCATCCCCCCAATCCACTTTTAGTCCATATGCTTCTTATCCTAAATTTCCCATCCTCCATCTTCCAACTCTACTTTTAGTCCTTATCTTTCTCTTCCTCCATTTTCTCCTCAACCTCGCTCAAAACCATCTTTCCCACTACTTTATCACCTCTCAAGGTGTGTGCCAATGATGATCTTTTCATTTTCCTCATCCATTTACCCATAAGCCTTATGTCTTTGCATCCATTATCTGTCAAACTCCCACCCACCATTCCACTTGTTCAATCTAATCCTTTTTCATCCATCCTACCAACATCTATGAGCCAAAAATAGCTAAAGAAAGCCAAAATCATTCCAGCTAAGTCCAAAGTCAAAAAGTCAAAAAAAATAAAGAAAAATAAAGCGTCCACTGGTGAAAACTTGGCAATTCAAGCGCCTTGGACAAGTACCATGATGAAAACTTGGCAAACAAGCGTCATGCGTAATCCCGCCATCCCCAGCTTAGCCTATCACCCTCATGATTTTGGTCATCTCTTGACGTCCAACTCCATCTTCCAATCTATCTACCTATCCTCCACCCTCTATCTTCCATCTCACACCATCCACTTATCTCCTATAGCTTCAGCCAACCATCCCAGCTATCATCCATCTCCCTAGCCCCTTCAGCTTTTTCCATCCTAGCTTCAATCCTATCACATCCATCATAAGACCTCCTTCCACATGTTATCTTCTAATTGGGGGCACTATATTCCCTAGAGATCTTGTCTTGTCCATCCTCCCTTGTCATTGGTATCTAGCTCTAGGCTATCCTCATGCAAACCCAATGTCATCTCTTTATATCCATCATAATCCTAGCTATCTACCATCCTATCCGGCCATCTCATCCTGCTCCTCTAGCTATCCTTGGTCACAAAATCTCTCATCATCATTGGATGCATCCTGCCAAATCCATATCTTTTGTTATCACCCCACCCTTAGCTTTCGCATCTTGCACAACATCGAACCATCCCACTATCCTATCATCCTGAGCTTTTGCCTGCTTGTAACTATCTTGGTCAGCTTCAGCTTGTAAATATCTTGGTTCATCAGCTTGTACATCCTCTTTAGCTTAGTACCATTGTATCTATCCAGCTTTTGTGTCAGTTCCTCCTTGATCAGCATCTTGCACCCATCGCACATCTTGGTTAGCTATTCCAATGCATCCTTTAGCTAGATTTCCTGTCACCAAAGTGTTATCTTTCTTAGTTCATCTTGCTAGACGCATCACTCATCCAAATCCACCAGCTTCGATGCTCTTCGATAAGTCCTTGTAGGATATAGCTTTCCTCATGTCTGATCTTGGTCCGTTAGTACCTTGTCCTACCCATCTCGTTGGCAAATGGCTCTCTTTTGGATTTTCACTTTCTTTTGATTTGGGATCTTCCCTTTTGGGTCTTGAAGTATCTTTTCTAAGAAATCTCCTTGTTCCCTCCTCAAGGTTGCCACGATCTTCCATATCATGGTATGCTGCGAATGGGGCAATTAGAGTGTAAGGTCTTGATCAGGTCTTTCGTTTGTTTTTCTTTTCTGCTTGTGGGTTACCTAATGTCAGTTCACGCTGCTTCCTTTAAGATTCATGTGTGATACTGGGGCAATCCTTGCGTGTTTGTTTTGAGTCAATTCGTCAGTCCTCTAGACAGTTGGTGAAAAGGCCTTGATGTTCTTGGTAACCTTGGCAATTAACCAACAGTCCTATAGAAAATCTAGTGCTCAACTACATGGTGGTACTTCTCTTTGAAGTATCCCCCCGCTCAAAAAGCTTCAATGGTTTTCCTTCATCTCCATTATCCCCCATCCATATCCAACATCCGTCTCTCCTACCCCAGCTTATGCATCAGTATCTCTTTGAATCACTCCTCACCTTTAGCTTTAGGGATCCACAATCCTAGTCTTAGGGATCCACCAATCCAAATCAATCCACCAAGCCTCATCTTTTGAGATCCACAATCCTAGTCCTAGGGATCTCCGAAACCCATCTTCCGCCAATCTAACTCTTTGAAATCCTGTTGCATCAGCTTTTTAATCCCCTCATCCATCTCCCCATCCTGGATTCCTTTTATAGCGCTCTGCTCCTTCATCCTCTGCAATCCCTAAGATCTTAAGCTTGCTTCCTCTTGTGCCTCCAATTCTCCTTTATCATTCTCCCATAGTGAGAGTTTGAGTTAACTAAACCTCTTCTCTTAAGCCAATCTGAGTCTTCTTACTCATCTCGAATTTTTGTACTTTTCAAGAAGTCGTCGAGCCTCGCTTTCTCTCCCCGCCGCCTTCTTGAGGGGGCATCTTGCAGTTCATTCTCTCCTCTTCTGCTCTAGCCTTGGGCATCTTATTTTCTTATCTTTGATGCCATGCCACTTGCAGCATCACATCAAAGAGGGGCAAAATGTAGACACCTAAAAACCTTTAGAAAATAAAGTATTTTTATTTTCTGAAAAATTCCTGATGACATCATCATTAATTAATTAATTAATTAATTAATTTTTATGCCATTAAATCTCTTTATCTTAATTAAAAATATTTAATTAAGGAATCCCTCCTAAAAATGTTTAAATCTTATTTAAACATTATTTTCTTATTTATTAATTATTTAATTAATAAATTGACCAAAAAAACCCAAAATAAATAAAAAAATTTATTTTTTGCCCAAAACTTGGCCAATTTCCTTAAGACCACTAACCTCTTCCAAAATCTTCTAATCCTTCTTTAATTTTAATTAAAAGCTAATCCCATCATTTCCTATCCCTAATCCCAACTCAAAATATTTAATTAAGATTAAATATTAATCCTCATGTTTATTAAAAAAGTTTTAATAAATATCTCTTCAACCCAAACCCTTGAAATAAATAAAACTTTATTTATTTCCTAAAAATCTAATTTATCCTCATCCTAAGAAGTTCTAGACTCTTCTAGAAAGTCTTCATCCTCATCCTAGGAAATTCTAGACTATTCTAGAAAGTCTTTATCCTCATCCAAAGTCTAGACTCTTCTAGAAGATGTCTTTAAACCTAATCCTAATCCCCTCCTAACCTTGTCACATTTCCTAAAAATGGGTTAAGACTTACTAACCCAAGCCAAAGTTAACAAATATCTCCTCCTTTACCCACCCTCATTAAATGCCATCCACTTGCCTATCCCTAAGCTAATCCTAAACCATCCTAATCCATCCTCTAATCATTTGCACAATCCTAAGGAAACTTAAAACCCTCATAATCAAGCCCAAGTAGAAATTGCTCTCATCTCCCTCAAAATATCTCAACCATAAAACTTTATGAAGCCCACTAGGCCACAAATGACTCTTCCAAGCCCTTTTATTGCTCTTACAAGCCATTATGAGGGTCTTTATGAAGATTTTATCCCTTGAGCCTCCTTTGTTCACTCATCCTTCCCCTTTCCTCCATCCTCTCACCCTATGACATGTGTCACTCCTTGATTGGCTATAAGGAAGCACAATCCATGTGCTCTCTTCTCATGCAATCTGAGCCCTCCATGAGCTTTTTCCCATCCTTGCATCTTAGCCCTCAATCCCTCAAGCCTCTTGCCTATAAATTGGATCCTTCCCCTTTGCAAAATAACACAATCCATGAAGTAAAGTCATAATGCCATTTTAAGAAGCCATTTTACATCAAAACCATACACTCACACCCAAATTCCAACTCCATTTGAAGCATAAGCTTGAGCATACATCCTATCTATTTAGACAAAGCCACTCAACAAGAGAGCTTCTCATTGAAAGAGTCCATTAATGGCTCATATTCTCAATTGAGAGTTCATCTTAGTCTATCTTGAAGTTTATGAATTTTGTTTAGTTTGTAGAAGCTTTATTTAAATTTGTTTTCTATTAGCATACTAACATTGCTCATATACACAACTACAGGCAAGACAAAGACATTTAGGTTCACAAGTTACTTGTGCTACCTTCTTTTGGCAAAGCATCGCTCAATATTTGAGACAGAGAACAACAAGCTTGATATTGAAGTTTATAAGTTTGATGAGAAAATCCAGAAGAAATCAAAGACTCCAAGTCCAGTATATGAGTGGACACATAAGATGAGGATGACTGCTAACAATAAAAATTACAACCATTTTGTAGACTTCTTTTTTGCACCTATTTACCAAAAAATCATAGGCACTATGATGCCTAGATTGCCTGTCTTGTAAAGATTGCATTCAACTGGGAAGTCAGATTCAATTGGCTGACTAGTTCTTCATGGAAGAGTACATTGTCTTAAGGTTTTACAGTTCAAAGGTTGAACCCTGAAAACTTCCAATGCATGTTACAAAAAGTGTTTTTGCACTAGAATATGTATGGCAGATGGAGATCGCAGATGAACTTTTCATTAGACAACAAAAGAAAATAATATTTCCTTCCTTGCCTTTTGCAATTGGAGGCTTCAAATTTGAGAGAAAGACTTTCAAAGTAGCAAATGAATTGGTAACTTTTTTTGGCTTTGATTTTGTTAGTCACTGGAATTATGATCCACTAAACATAATAAAAACAAGATTTATTTCCAATGGGAACTCTGTAAGAAAATATCAACATTAAGAGTTTCCATTGATAGAAAAGTTAAAAAATAAGGATTCGTGGGATAAGGTTAAGAAAGAGATGGAGAAACATGCAATATAGAATAATATTTCAATGCAAGAATTGTCATCCCAAATTACAACATTGCACATATCATAGTCACACAAATTAGAGCCTCTGACATACTTAAATTTCTACAAGAAAGCATCTTGACCTTCTAAGAGGTCTATGCCAAAAGAAATTAAAGAGGCATGCACAACTGAATTGTGGTGTTAAACCAAGATGACCGATTTTTAGAAAATGAGGCAAAATTTGGGTGAACCAATGACATCAACATGTTTTGAGGAAATTGAGGAGGATGGACTTTTCAATGATTATTGGAATAAAGAGCATCCAATTGTACTATATGATTTTGGTAGTTGCAGTGCCAATGATATTGAAAGACAGACGAACCTCGAGTCTGATGCCAACATTCAAGGTATTCAGGATTTTGGGTCAATCGGGGGCAAACATATTATTAATCTTCAAATTAGTGATTCTACTAAACAAACATATGGTAAAGGAGCAAATATGATACAAAAAATGGGTTATGCAGGTATAAGGCCCATTGGTGCAAGTGGTGAAGGGATTTGGAATCTAGTTCCAGTACTAGACCCACCCAAAAGAAGAAGTACACCAATCATTGGACTCTTCAATGAGATTGAAGATAATTCATTTAGAAAGAGCAAAAAATATTATACTTTTGCTTCTGAAGGTTATCCCAACACATTATTTGTTAAATATTCAAATCTAGTTGTAGTTGATCCAGATTGAAGATAATTCATTTAGAAAGAGCAAAAAATATTATACTTTTGCTTCTGAAGGTTATCCCAACACATTATTTGTTAAATATTCAAATCTAGTTGTAGTTGATCCCACTGGCATTGGCATTGGCACTAGCACTGACATGGATGAAATTTGTGCAAAAAAACAAAAATTTATGACAATTACACCACAAGAAATGTCAGCGGTTACTTCACCAATGTATGCACCAGTAGCTTTTGTGCAAAGCCTTGAAAATAGTCCTAAAATGCCAGGATTTGGAATGGGCCATTTTCAGTATATTGGCAATCCTCAAAATACAATTGTAGGTGGAGTAAGTTTAACTAGAGTTGGAGGAGCATACAACAATACAACTAATAATTCACCTTTTAAACACTCAATTGTGTTAGCAAACCCAAATTTTAGTTTGAATGAGTTTGCATCAAAATTTGAATAGACAAGCGAAAGAAATAGGCAAATTATGAAGACTTTGAAAAGTGATGCAGTTGCTGAATGTTAGGGATCTACTAACAGAATATTTCCAACATATGATCCAAACAATGAAATGATGAACTTCATGTCTGTTATGCCCCTAGGTAGAGATAATAGTCCACTAGGAAATGTAATAAATTGTAATGATGTACAAGTTACCAGTCTTCAAATGGATTTGTCAAAAGTGAAAAATATTGACAAAATCAATATATCAAAAGGGAGAAACAAAATGGTCTACTCTACACTTCTGAAAGCGGAGAGGAAAAAAAAAAGGCTTACAAAGCAAATAGAAAAGTTACAGGCAGACCTTGATAATGTGAAGGCCAAGGAGAAAGCAACAAATAATAGGTTGAAAGAATTGCAAAATAGGATAAAGAATTCTTCTCCTACAGAGACAATTTTCCAACAAGAAAAGATGAATGAACAAGTGAAATATTTTACCAAAGAATTGGATGAGTGCCAAAAAAGAATTTAGCATGAAAAAGCCTCTATTGCACAGTTGTTCAAGTCTGTAGAGAGTAGTGCTCAGGTCAATAATAAATTGAAAACTGACCTGGACTCTGCTGTCAAGAAAAATAATAATTTGAAGATTGAATTGGAGAATGAAAAGAAAAAAGAGGAGTCTAAGGCAAGGATAATTTATAATTTGTAGAAGGAACTGGGACTGAGAAGAAAAAAGAGGAGTCTAGTGCAAACACAATGCACGATTTGAAAAGCAATTGGAGAATATGAAAAAAAGAAGAGAGAGAGGAGTCAACTGCAAAAACAATCCTTTATTTGAAGAAGGAATTGGAGAATATGAAGAAAATAGAGTCTAGTGCTATTGCAAGCAGTAACACAATCCACCATATGAGAAGGGAATTAGAGAATGCAAAGAGAAAAGAGGATTCAGCTACAAAGAAAATCTTGGATTTGAAGAAGGAATTGGAGAACATGAAGAAAGAGAAGTCTACTCAAACACTCCATGATTTGAAGAAGGAATTGGACAATGCGAAGAAAAAGGAGGAGTCCACTGCAAAGACAATCCATGATTTGAAAAGGGAACTTGAGGATGAGAAGAATTAGGAGGTAACTACTACAAATACAATCCAAGATTTGAAGAAAAAATTGGAGGATGAGAGGAAGAGAGCAACTAATTGGCAAGGGAAACTAGAGGAGATATAGAAAAAGAGTGAAAAAGAGATGTTTGAAATGAAGAAAAAGATGGAGAATGTAATTGCACAAAATAGAATGACATCTTTCGAAGACCATCATGCAAAAGATAGTATAATAAACATGGTTAAGCTTATCAAACAAGAAAATTGGGGCAAAATAATGAAGAATGATGATGGTTTGTTTGAATGGCTTGATTAAATAGCAATCTCAGACTTTTCTTTGAAAATGTAAAAAAAGATGTTTAGGCTAAAAGAGGAATCTTCAACAATTCCTTAAAAAATCATGCTAAACAAATTTTGAGTAAAGTATGGAGATCCAGTGGCAGGGATTTGGCAAACCATGGAACAAACAACCGCTTGGATGCCTCTGTAATGTCCTTTGCTGTCTGTCACAATTGTGAACAAGTAATGAAAATAGATAAAGCTCTCAAATCTACTTCCAAAGACTTGATGAAGATGAATCATAGCATAGTGAACTTGCTAAATGTTGGATTACCAAATCCAGCTAACTCAAAGGGCAGATTGATTGGAAAAGAAGATTATATGAAAAAGTTGCAGAACACCATGAATTATGATTTAGACAACTTGTATGAGGAAACCACTCCAAAAAGAATTGCAAGTTGCATCAAACTGCTATGAACAATAAATGCAGTTATAGATAAATTCCTTGATTCATGTAAAACTATCTCTCTAAAGTATTCATTGTTGACAAGTTTACAACTATTTAGCTACAACCTCAAAGAAATGGAGCTTCCAAATGATGTAGAATGGAGCACCCTAAAGAACTTCATTGAAGCTAGATCATCTTCTCAAACAATTACTGTTGTTGTCAGTAGTAGTCATAGCTGATAGCACTAACAAGTAACAACTTAGTAAGTGATAGTATTATAATCATTTTGTTACTTGTTGCTCATTATAATCATTATAATCATTTTGTTAATTGTTACAGAAATCAAGAGCCAACATATCAGGATAGTTGGACAACCAAGCACTAACATACTATTACTATACAGAGCAGATGGAAATTTTTTTCCTACTCCTACTTGAAAAAATTGTACAATTGGTAATGTGATTGTACACACATAATGTATTATGTAGTAATAATTTGATTATATATACAATTACAAACCGATCTACAACTATTGTTGCTCCCTTATATCTGCAAAAGAGAATTCAGGGTCATTTCAATTTGACATTGAGTCATTTGCAAAGGATTGTAATTGTTTGTAATTGTTAAACGTATTGTGTTACATGTTGATTTATAATTATAAATTGTAATGCAATTTTTTTTAAATAAGGCTTATTCTGTTAAATGCATTATGTTACAATTTCTTAAAGAAACTAGAATCAATGAAAATCTAGAAGTAAAAATGTCTAAAAACTAGAATGAATGAAAATCTCAAGTTCAACATGTACTATTGTATTAAAACTAGAATCAATAAAAATCTCAACATGTTTAAAAAATACAATCAATGAAAATCTCAACATGTGTAGACTCTAAAAGTAATAACTAGTTTCAATGAACATCTCAACATGTAAGTTTGTAACATCAACATGTTAAAAAAAAAATTTAAGCGTCTATAAAAGTACAGTGAATGAAGACTATAAATTAACTTTTGCAAACATAATTAATTAGTAGATAGAGTCTTAGATCAGAGCTACTAGCCTACTACTTGACTCATGCATAAGTTAGAACTTGAAGTTGAGAAGCTGCTATAGTTGCCACTCTGCTTGGACCAGCTCAAGATCACTATCATCAGAGTCCTCCTCATTTATTGCATATAACATTTCATTGTTCATTGTGTTTTCTTCAAATTCACTATCAGCATCAGTATGCATGCCAAAGTCAACATCATCTTCATTGCTTCCAATATCAGGACATGAACTACTGCCATCGCCACTGCCACTACCACTTGGGTTTGAAATGTTGGAAATCCCTCTTATTTGACATTGGTTTCTCTAAATGCTGAGTGTCATAAGGGAAACTATCTACCTCATACCTAGAATTATAGAGCCTCAAACAATTATCCAATTTTTTTTCTAATTTGTTTCTAATATTTGACTTTAGGAAGCCCAAAGTACTGAAAACTCTCTCATCCTCCACTAAACCCAATATCATTGTCAAACATAATTTGGTAAGCTTGAAATATTCTGGTATTGACTCTCTCAATTGATTGCTCTCACCAAATTTTTTTCAAAGCTTTGTTACCGCTCCCTCTTCATTTGGGTTCTCCATAAGATCATATTGTTCCCTCATTATGTATGCAAAAGAATATGATTGATCTCTCAATCGAAATTCATCTAAAATTCCATTTATAGTTACTCCATTGATTACTTTAGGTTTGCAAAAATGTTGAATCAAAGTCGTCATCCTTCTTTAAAAATTAGTCGGATAGTTTAGAGACTAATATTCTAGAAAAATAATTGACATTGCCTTGAGCAATTCCTTTGGAGGGAATCTAAATCTAATTTTCGACGAAAGATTGTAGCAAACTCACTTGACAAAGTCAAGCATAGAGTCTTTGATCTTCTTGAAGTCTTCATTTGTAACACGTGAAAGTACCTTCTCTAGTTCTGATTCAACTTCACTTCCTACTTCATTGGAGTTGGAGTTAGGGTTGATGCAGACATAGTACTGCATTGGTATGTCAACTCCATGTACCTTGGCATAAACCTCATCATTTGCACCAATATGTAAAAAGTTCTCAGGATTGTTCAAATTTGTGATTTCTATCCACTTTGCAAACTTTGATTCATCTAATGGTAGTAATCGATACAGGGTATCCAGGCTATTACATGTCATTTTACACAACTTATTATATTTTGCAATGTACATAGCTCTTTGTTGAACCTTTTTTATAACATTTCTCATGTCCTGTAGCATGGGGAGAATAGCTGCTAAAGTTAATAGTATCCTAACATTAGTTAGACTTGAATATAGCCGAGGGAATCTAGCTAACATAGAGTGAATTAGTCCAAGCAATGATGGATATTCAGAGATTACTCGATGCGTTGGTCCATCCAAAGAGATCCATCTAGTATCATTGTCTTTAAGAAGCTTCCTCCCATCAGTAAGTCTTTGAGCAAAGTGTTGAAATTTCTGGACTCGTTTTGGACTTCGACAAAAGTATTGGTAAATCTCTTTGATTAGAGATTCCACGTTACTTACACAACCAAAATTTTTGACAATTCCAAAAGCTAGATTCATTCGATGAGCCATGCAATGAATGGGAATAGCGTAGGGTGCCAAATCATTCTTGATCTTTTTGCAAAGACTACCTTTACGACCTTGCATAAGTGAAGCTCCATCCGCTCCAACACACACCAACTTTTTGGCAATCTCCATGTTATCCAAACCTCCATATTCAATTAGAGTAGTCTTTTATAATTCATATAAATTTTCAGTTGTTGCACTACAATTCAATTTAGCAACAGATAGTAGAAAGGGTTGATGACAAAGATCGTTTACAGTATAAACATGTATGCACACCCAGGAAGTATTATCAATTGCTGTAACTTCATCTAGAGACAATGCAATAAAATTTAAGTGTTTTATTTTTTCCTTCATATCTTCTTTTTCAACCTGTGCAAGACATCTAGCCCATTCCCACCCACTGTTTACTGACTACTGACTGTTCAGATAGTTTCAAACTTTGAAAAAGTGCAATAAGGCAGTAATGAAGGGTAGTCCATCATAGGACATCCTCTACTCAAAATATAAAAGACCACACTTAATTGAACTACTTTTCCCATATTTTGCAGTTCCATTGCTTTCCTAATGAAATCTTCAATGGAACCTTTTACTGCAGAACACTTCCCTCGTAATTGCTGGTGTAACTCATATATTTCAGCATTCTAGATATGTAGACAGTTGTCCTTTGTTTTCCAAGTTAGCATGGATTTTTCAACTCCATCTATAGTTTTCTTTTTGTAAACTTTATTGACATGTTTTTCTATGGTATCAAGTTGAAGTTGCAACCTCTTCTCCTTCTTTATTATCTCTATGCAAATCTTACATCTGCATTCTATAGGAGGCTCACCATCAATTGGATTGACCAATGGTTCAATGAACTAGTACTTTTCCAACCATTCTAACTGAAAATTCCTTTCAGACAGATCCCAATGAGATTGATCTTTCTTTGATTCCAATTTTCTTTTCCCCTTTTGTGCATGAACATGATTTATGGAATCACTTTTGGTTTTCTCACCCAACTGGTCCGGGACTAACTCCAACTTTATAATATCAGCTTGTAACTCCCTACTCAGGGGAAGTGCCTCCAAATCGTGTTCAAGTTTGTCATCGACTAAGATATTAGGTTCACCAACTTGAACTTCTTCAATAGGGTCCGAGTCTCCAACTTGTGATGAATCTCCTTTTTCAATAAGCACTGGAGATCTAACTTGTGAATTTTGTAGGTTGCCAACATTTCCACCACCAAAATATGTTGCTATGGTTCTACATTTTGGTAATGGTGACCTCTCTTTGCTTTCAGGGATCCTACCAGAACCCCTGTTACCCCTCTTGTTTGACATTGCAAGTTGATAAACACTGCAAAAAATAAATCGACTTAGTTGTTGAACAAAAGACTCAAATAGTGATGACTCAAAGACTGTGAACAATGACAGTAGACTACTTAGACTACATATAATAACAATAATATGATTCATTCTCCAAAAAAGGGTACTACTGCTATGGTACGACCCAATATAATTCACAAACCTATAGGCTATCTTAGCATATGAGATGTTTAGTCACCAGTGGACACTGAACAATAAAACTTAAAAAAAAACTAATACCACTATATGAGTATGGTAGTACCATTATCAACATAAACAAAAATTAAAAATCATTTGCCTTTTACGAAAACCAGGGTCCACGAGTCAATGGGCAATGCACTCAGCACTCTGAAACTTTGGCAACAATACGAAATGCTAGTCTCCAGACCAAAAAAGAGTGAATTGTGTAGAATAATAATATCTTATAGTCCAATTTAGGTTGGAAAATTATGTGGGATTAACAAGAGGAAATGTCAAATGTAGTGCGAAACACACTTTCCTATGCAAGCCCATAGTGGGAAACAATTGGCTAAACGAGGCTGGTGGTCGACACACATCAGGAAAATGGTAGGCGATGCCCAACCTAAGGGAAAATTATTTGGTTGTACTAATGGCGAAAGAACGTGGGCCAATAAGAAACAACATGCAAAGGATGGTGAAATGTTTAAAATAAATGTATCCAAAATGTATATTGCATTGGTGATTGGACCAATATTTTTGACCAATCATGTGATAACTAATGGGTGAATACCACGGGCGTTGGACCCAAATCTAATAAATATCTAGTGATGCGGTTAACCTACGTTGCATGCGCTATTCGCCAAATGACGATTGATCCATGAGATGGGATCACCAAATGGAAAAGATTCGTCGCTAAAGTAATCTCTGTTTGATAAAAATTCCAATTTTTTAATAAAATCAGTAAGGAGCACTAAAAACATATTGCAATTTCTATTCTTTTATTTTACATACTATGTACGCAATTTCACAATTGGTAACAATATACAATTTAGGGATTGGGGCTAAGAAATTAGCAGCTTTCAAATAGCAAAATAACAAGGTGCAACATTTTATTTTTATTTTATGGGTGTAACGGAGCAAACCTTTGCATACTTCTCAAATAAGAACGGAAGATTGGATCCTCCATCTTTGCCTTATTAGAAGACAATTGAGGAAACCCCTCTTTCCCTCATGTGAGAAGCTCCCCGTGAATGATAGAAGATAAAAATTTCAACTTCAATTCTATATATATATATATATATATATATATATATATATATATATATATATATATATATATATATATGAGCTTTGTGCATAATTGATGTGGGATAGGAATTGTCAAACTCAAGGGGATTGGGTGTCCAATGTTCCTCAAAGCCAAAGAGTTCCTTGTGGCATCGACCCTGAAATTATTTGTGACACAAAATGATCCATCATGAGAATTAAATGCATAAGAGACAAATGAAAAATGAAAGTGAATTGGAATAATATTTTTTATTAAAATTTCAAAAAATACCCACCAAGGTGTGAGCCACAATCATGTGATTGAATTGGTGCCTATTATAGATGGCAAGTAATTTGTTTGTAAATAGATTGTCTGTTGTTTGACTAAATGTAAGTGTGCTCTCTGTTGCGTATGCCCTTAACCTTGCCTTTGTAGGCATGGGTTTAAATTGGATATGTTGCCGAATTTTATCATTCTCAGTATGGATTTGATCCCATGGGGCAAATTATTACAAACCCTTGAGCACTTGTGGACACAATAGCATAGGTAAAGGTAGGAAATATAGCAGCTACAAGGTTAGGTAGCTAATCTATCCTAGGCACTAGCATTGGTGAAAGCGTGCATCAAAGTCATTAGTGACAGAAAAATCAGTTAGCTTCTGCCTCTGCTTTGCCATGAAATGCCTCTTATTTCCTTCCCCATTTACCTTTTATTTTTTTAATCACAAGAAGCTTCTAGGCCTCTTCCATGCTTTTGGAAAGTTCTCAAAACAGTATAAATTATCTAACTACTTTACTCACGACTCCACAAAATTATGAATTTATTTGTAATAAAAATAATTTTTACCCTTACTATTTTTCCTCTTAACCAATAGAACTATTATGGATAAATATTTTTTTTTAACGAACATAAAGGTCTAAACATAAGATATATTTTTTTTATGTTAAAAAATCGTTGATCACATAATTGATTGAATTATTCGCATTGAACGAATGCATAAGTATCCTGCCGGAGACGGGAACTAATAAAACGAAATTCAAAATATAACACGAATTTCAGTTTATTAATACAGTCAAATCTGCAGCCACGGTGCTGCGTAGACAATATGAATTCAACGCTGTCTTGCCACTAAAGCCTCCGAAATTGATATGCTGTAAGCAAATAAACAATAGTAAACAGCTCTCCCAGAATTTTTGTCAATCAAGATAGGTAAATTCAATAATATAAAATCTTCCTTAAATCTATGGCAATCCAGCTGCTCCCGCACCAAATCTGTGTACGGCATCAAATTCATGTCAGTTGGACGTGTCTTGACATTCAAACTATTGAATAGACCCCCAAGTATGGTCAAATCCCGCTCTCCCTCTGCAGTTAATAAGATTTTATTACTTTGTTGCAGAATTCTGATTAATCCATTCATCTGGATTCTCCTGTTTTGTTCAGCCCTGCTCCACTTTGGAAGGAAACAACAAATGCAAAAGGCCATGATGGACACGTACTTCATTTCCCATGGCGCACCCACTTTGGCCATTGAGGATGTTCCCGCAAGGCATTTTTTGCTGAATTGGGAGAAAGAACTACCACACAAGCCTAAGGCCATATTGGTGATTTCTGCTCATTGGGATACTTCTTTGCCCTCTGTCAACATTGTTCCCAGAAACAGCACCATTTATGATTTCTATGGCTTCCCTGATGAAATGTATAAGGTATGTCATGTTATTCCAAATGTAGGTTCAACACATGGCTTGGGTTTTGTTGGAGCGTTTGGAATTTAACAACCATGAAAGGTATTTAATTTCTTTTGGGAAGTGAATCTATTTGTTTGAGAATCTGGATAATTTTGATATTGATGCGGGTTATTTGAAGTCGCAATCATTTTTTAATTTATTGTGAAAGTTTAGTTTTGATCAAATAGGCATAATTCAAATACTTTTGGGATCCATTTCATTTCCTTTTATTTCTGCAGTCGTAAGACCCAATATTTTGCAAGTTGTGTTCATCGGTTGGCCAGTGCCCTAGATCTAGTTTTCTGATCTGATTGTATATTCTAGGTCCCCTGTTATGGATTTTTCAATCTAGTTAATGTTTTCCGTAATCAGTATTTGCTTTTATAATAGTTTTCTCCTCTTAGTTTTTGGGGTGCCTACAATCAGGGCTGAAACACTATCACGCCTTTATCAAGGCAACCGATTATCAAACTCTCTAAATTGGATAATCGGTTAGGTATAACATTGCCGACACCATGAACATATGCACTTCTCTGGTCCAAGCACAATTGCTGCAGAAATTTAATGGGATCGGGTGCTATAACGCAATGATAGCACATATTCCGTACGTGGAATGCGTGCTGTGAATACTTAATTTGGAACATGTATGGTAATTTCAGTTGACATGCCTTGTGTTCTTCATTGGATGAGCTGGTTATGTTACATAATTGTTAAGCTCCGTTTTTTGCGAGGTAGGGCATTTTAAGAGCGGGTGGACTGACAGAGACAGAGCATTATATGGTGTTGCTTATCTTCTACGTGTTCATGATTGCATATACTTTCAGAGCAGGGGATCCATAAAATTCCACGATCGAGTCATTGATTATATTGGTCTGTATGGTCTGAATTCATTTTCTGATATAGTTAATTTGAGTGCATCAAAGATGGGAAAGAACAGGGGAAGGCAGTTTCATTGGCAGCCGAGTTTATAAAATATTCCTGTATTAATTTGTGGATTGCAGAACCATCTTTTTGAATAGATAGATCTTCAATGAATATTTTTAGAAAAGCTGTTTTTTCGCATTTAACTCTTTTTAATTGAATATATAGTTTATTTCAATTTATTGTTCCATTGCAGTGATTCATGCTTTTCTATTTGGTATTGTACTAATCTATATGAGATATGCCATTTGTCTAGCAATGAAGAAATCGTATATATTTATTTAATTCAAAAGGATGAAGATGTATTGATTCCAATGTGGTTTACGTTATCTTAATTAATATTTAATTTAAAAGGATGAAGATGTATTGATTCCAATGTGGTTTACATTATCTTAATTAATTTGTGGTTAGGATGCAAACTTGTCTCCTTTGATGCCGTTTTCATGCATGTGCGTATTTTGTTGTAAATTATGGAAAGCGGTGTCAAATTCTCTTGATTGATTTACAATTTATTTGTTGGTATTTGTTATCATATGACTTCAGAGGTAACCGCATTGATTCATGACACTTTATATATTTCTCCATCTCCATCTCCATCTCTATCCAAATATATGTTGTTAGTTTTCTTTCATTGAGTTAAATTTGAAGATTGTAGAGGGCCTGTACAATAATTGCAGAGATTTTGGTCATTGATTACAATGTGAGAAATATTCTCGGCATGAGTTCTATTCTATATATGGATATTGTACGGATACATAATGAAAATATTTCATCTCTGTGTTCATGGAACTTATTTCTTTTTTGCCTGGCAGCTTCAGTACAATGCTCCTGGAGCTCCTGATCTGGCAAAACGAGTGAAGGATTTGCTGATTAATTCCGGATTCAAGACTGTCAAAGAGGACTCAAGTAGAGGACTAGACCATGGTGCCTGGGTACCCCTCTTTTTAATGTATCCCAAAGCTGACATACCTGTTTGTCAGCTATCTGTGCAATCAAGGCAAAATGGTGAGCACCATTACAGGATGGGGCAGGCCTTGGCACCCTTGAAATCAGAGGGTGTTTTGGTTATTGGATCAGGCAGTGCCACTCACAATCTCAGAGCTCTGGACTTTCGTAATCCTATTCGGCCTGCACCTTGGGCTGAAGCATTTGACAGCTGGCTCACGGAAGCTCTAATCAGTGGCAGGTATATATATATGCCCCATTCCTACATACATTATTTCATATATATCTATTCATAAATATTGTAGCTGCCACGTTTTTGGCCTCATAGGTCTTATACACCTGTGTTATAATATGTCTATTACAATACAGAGATTGCTGACTTGGTAAATTTGAAAATGAATCGCCTTCGAAGGTTGAAATTAATATAACACAATACAAGATCAAATAAAGAAAGAACATGAAACATAGGAATGAAAAGCCATTGCAATAATTATCAAACCAAGAAACAGCTACAAGCATTCATTTTCCAAAATTACAGATAACATATGAGGTGGTCTAACAACCTTTAAGCCACCACATGACCACCCCTTTGTTTAATCAGCAAGCTTACTGAGTAATCAGGAGATAATAATAATACATAGGGTAGGAAATATAGTCCAAACGAGATATTTAAGCATATATGAAACAAGCCTCCCTTCTTCCAAAGTCAGTGTATACTTAGAAATAGCTGTGAGATATGTAAAAATGACAAATTCTCCCTGTAATCAAAAGTTTCAAATCAAGCTACCAATGACGAATCTTCGCAATTAATTCATCTCACTGCCATTTTACAAAGAGAGAAATAAGCTAGATAACTGAGGTACATATCAATTGAGTTAAAAAAAAGAGGAGGATGTTGTGCACATCCCTACACTAGTAAATTCTATGGATTAGTAAGAGTGCTATTGCCAAAAGCTTTTGGCCCATGACAGCACACATGGACACTGAAAGAAACTGCTTCTTTGGCTGAAAAAGTATTGATTGCCAAAATATGATGACTCAGCCACTGGCATTGCCATCAGTCAACCACTCAAATGATTGCATTCCTCAATACTATGTAACCATGAATATCAGTGACAGTCTCAAATGTTGTCACTTGTCAAATGCAATGATTTTTTGACTGCTATACAGAGTCATCTTCAAAAACCAATGAATCTGCAAATCCAATTTTAGTGCAGTTACTCTCAAAGTAAAGATGATCAATGTGAAGGCTGACCATTGGTGAGTCACTTTTATCATTGATGCTTACTTTACTGCCACTAACCATTTCTATTCAGAAAAATATAGAATCAATGTTTAGAATCAGCAGTGTCCAATGTTTAGAATCAAGAGACCGGAATGATTTCTCATCAACAAGATACTTAACTAATAGACACTACTCTGAGATAAACCAATCATTAAGGTACCATATAATTAATCTATTAGTTGTTATCACTCTGGAGAAACTGCAACTGATGTGACCAATCAAATGGTGTGTTTGTTCCCAAAATCAGTAATTGGAAATCCAAGAGCTTTGCCAATTCTCAAATAGGATTACTTAATCAGTTTTGGCCAACGAAGGGGAATGATCTTCCGACTCAATTCCCCTGCACTTTAGGCTTCCCTAAACCTAGGCGGGTAAACCTTCCTCAGACCCTTATGACTTGGTTCAAAGCTTTTCTGTAGCGAATTTAAATCTTTTGAGTTTTTAAGTTGGCAAAAATCCTTAAACTTGATTAAAGTTATATGAATGCTTTGATATTTTATTTGTGAATGAATATTATTTAAACGAAAGGAATAGTGTTTATGAGTTATGGATATGACAAAATTTTCAACTTCAAGACCTCCTCAGACATCAACCCACTTTCACAAAATAATCTGCAGACCAGTCCCTTATCCAACTTTGGGCAAATAGAGTCAAACATTCTCTAGACCCCTATATACAACCCTGAGAGACAGTGCTCATACCATCCACAACTTTATAGATTGAAGCTTCAATAGGCAACACATCTCTCAGTCTAATTGAATTTAATTTCTTTGGGAAAACCAATCAGACAAAATTCACATAGACAACATTTCATATGCAAATTCGGTTAGTCAAAGATTTGTATTGAAATCAACTTCTTCACCGTTAGTAGTGATTAATTTTAAAATTAATTATCATAGGGGATAAATCTGAAAAATACTTTGAACTTTAATTTTCAAGATTAATAAGAGAAACAGGGCTCTTGCATTAATTTCGGAAATAAGTACAGTAAATCTGTGTTTTAATACAATATCATAGCTACTAAAAACTGCATAACATCTATTCCTTTTCCCTTTGATCTGCTATCTTCTTTTTTATTTTGCTGCTCATGTTTTCAAATGATATATCTCCTTATTTATATTTTAATAATAAGGGAATATGACTTTTCAGTTTTAAGGGTCTCTTCTTTTCAAAAAATAAATCACGCCTCTTCTTAATTATATTCAATATCAATTATGTATCTTTGACCATATGCTTTTAGAAAATTGCAATTAATATCGATTTGATGTTCAATATTATTATTCCTACATACTGCTGTTTTACCTCTTGAATCATTTATAAATTCCTTCTGCTCCGCATACGGCATCTAGCATCCTTAGCAGGCTATATCCTGCGCACAAAACTTTCTCCAGAGACGAACGACGTCTGTCCAGATGCAAATTTCTATGCTGAAAATTTTCTCAAATTTTAATGATGTCTTTAAATGCTTGATGACATTATTTAATTTGAGAGAAATCCAATGCATAAGCTGCAAAGGCATTTTGTTGCTTTGCCATGTGTGTTACATAGTGAATTCCATTGCTGTCTTTTATAGGTTTGCTGACGGGGATTTCTCTAATTGATCCCTTGAATTTTATTCTATGTCCAACGTCATTGGTATTTGATATATACATCTGTTGGCTTCAAATACAAATCCAATTTGTCGCCTTTGAAAAACATTTGTCTTCATCAAAGTAACGAGAATTGGAATTGGATCAGAATCGGCAAACCCGAATTGAATTGTGAATCGACCATGAATTGGAATTGAATCGGCCACGCATCGGCAAATTCAAAAAACCCTTGAAATTTAGAGATTTTAACAATTTAAAACTTATTTCATGCACCTTTTATTGAGTATAGAATACACTATAACATCATCAAATACTTCACATACGTAACTACATTTCACGTAAAATGTAAATTGTATTTGAAGTAAATAAAAATCGTAGGATCATAATGAGTCAAATCATAGAATTTATGTAAGATGAAGATCCATAAGACATCAAATCATAAATGTATGTAAGATGAAGATCCATGAAACGTATGTCTATCAATCTCTATAAACAAAATGAAAAAACAAGGCTCCAGCTCAAGCCTCATTATCATCCTCAAGCTCGGCTATAGTCTCGGCCTCAGCTTCTGAGTATCTTGTCTGCCTTCTACAAAGGTGTCTAAGGTAGGTCCTAGAGGACTACTGAGCCATAGCCCCTGCATGTAAGATGGGCTCACGAACAACATCACTAGGGCTGTGTCTATGCGTATGTGTGTGCGTCTACCAGTGCTTGAACGTGCTCTAGCTGCCTCTTCTGCCATGGCCACAACCTCAACCTCTCTATCTACCTGGTCAACCTACTCATGGTCTGCCTCAGTGAAGATTGGATCCACAACCTTAGTGAGGCACTCTGATTCTAGATCAGAGAGGAGTCTATTGGTTCCCAAAATCGTAGATTGGAAATCCAAGAGCCTGCCACTTCTCCAGTAGGATTCCGCAATCAATTCTGGCCAACGAACAAGAATCACTTGGATTTCCTTGCACTTTAGGCTCCGCTACACCTAGGCAGGTAGACCTTCTTCTCGAACTTGATCACTTGGTTCAGAGCTTTTCCAAAGCGAATTTAAGCTTTGGAGTTCTTCGGCTAGCAAGGTCCTTAAACTTGATGAAAATGAAACTGAATGCTGAGTATTTGAATGTTTTGTATAAGGTTTGTCGATAATGAATTTGATGCTTGTAGGAAGTAAGTTATAGATTTTCTGACTTCAATAAAAAGACTAGTGCCTTTGCTCATTCGGGCAATAGAGTCAACTTCAGTGAAAATTTTCACGTACTACACTTGAACTGTCAACAATTTAACAATCAAGATGCAACACACCAAATATTATGCAATCTTAAATTAGCCCAGAATGAAGTTTAACTCCTCTGGTATGGAGACAATCTAGACACAGATGTACGGAAACAATTATACATTTCACTATATCTATGATGATCAAATTTAAAATGCTAAATGACCATGTCCACTTATCCGACATTAAAATCGCTTACAAATTTTTTTCAAAATAATTATAAAGGATGAATCCACTGCAGTATAGATCTCCATGCCATTTAGAAATAAACAAAAGACATTTTATTTTATTATTAAAATAAAATAAATGAATTTATATTACAAGTCATATTTAAGCCCTTATTCCTCCTCCATACAAATAAATATAAAATGCTTCTTCTTTGGACTTGTGAACGTCGAATATGTTTTATTGTTGAATAGTTTTACATATTTATATATTGGAAATAGAAATAAGGCGTCCTTTCATAAATGAAAGGATGGGACTTTTCTTCTAAACAACAATTTTTTTGTTAAATAAACCTTTAGTGATTGCACCTTTTATATAATAACACCTTATCACTAGATTTCATTAATTAATTTTTATTAAAATTACTTCTTTTGATGGACCTCATCATTTTGAATGATAAGCTTTAATTTGCTCTATATCTTCCAAACTCTCGATAATATAATTGTCATCGCTCAAGCATATAGTATCAAGTATCACCAGTCTCAGTTTATTTCAATGATTTTTTTGATTGCATATGAAGTCTGTGAATGTTTGTCCTACTTGTACTATCGCTAATGACCATCGTTTTCTCCAGTATATGAAGTGCTCTCTTGTATGCTTGATTTTTTCCTTTCAACCATCTGTGGAGACCCAATCCTCACACCTAGATGGTGCCATCCATGTTAAATCTTCATCGTGTCGATGAAATCACATGCATAGAAATGAAAGTAACCGATAAAGCCTCTTAAGCGATGATCAAAATGATGATTTTGAAATGTAAAACACCCTCTCCAAAATCCTTTGCAAATTGAGAATAAAGGCCGTTGTCTTGTGACCAATTGATGAGTAGCACCGGTGTGATTTTGCGCTTCCTTCAGGGTCCTCCCAAGACTTCCAACTCACAGTGGCCTTCTGATAATTTTTCAGTTGTTATGCCGTGTGTTTTTATTCATAATAGAAAGGTGTGTATTTGCCTGTGTCTTTTCATCTCTAGTCCTTAAAGATTACAGACTGTAGCGATACAATTTCCTTAATTTGACAGATGCATTGACTTGTTTGTGGATCAATATGCTTCATACGCACTTTGCCAATATTCTCATTCCACGCCATATAGTTCCTTTGGCTCTCTGCAAATGCGTTCACACAATCCTGGATATGGGACTAGCACCACTCTTATCCTGCACTCCATTTTCGTGGATGAAGAAGATGTTTGAAGGCTCACATAGAAACACTCAACTAATATGAAGCAAATTTGTTTGTTATACTACGCTTTAGACTCATGCACCTGTATTCTCCATGCACTGATATCATTGTCAAAGACATCACCGCACAACATCGAGTGTTCCTGATTTGGAAGTTTAGGGTCATCTTTTTGACTTCTTCTTTCATAGAATAATAATGCATTAGTATGACATGATTCAGAGGAACCCAAATGTTCAAAGATCATTATTTTACAAATTCTTTTACTATTTCTGAAAAACTCATATTTTATGTGTACGAGCAAATGTGCCATTGTATAGGCATATGTTTTATGATACAGTTATACCATATGTTTTTTTATGCAATGCCTGTAGATTACCATAGCCTTGTATTTATGCAACTATCATATAGGATATATGTTTACTAGAAACAATGAACAATCAATATATGCATAAGTATGTTCTTTGTCCGCTCCCCTCATCTTTTATCTATACTTGTATTGAGAAATGCATGTCCACTTGTGCTTCATGATGCCTAACACTATCATCTGCATTGCTAGATGTCCTTGTTCAGTCTTGTCTTTTACTTATGCCTCTACATACACAACCCTTTCTAAGGGATCTTGTTCTCTTTGCATGTTATCAAGCCCTGAAATCTTGGCTTCCATGAAACTTAACCAATCTTGGGGATTTCTCAATGAGTCAAAGTGAGCTTGTCCCTGTTCACATATTATTTTGCTGAAGAAAACAAGTCTTTGATAATAGTGATCACTATCATTAGTGTTGCATTATACACAAACACCTAAAGTACACTATTAATCACTAAGGGTCCGTTTGGTTAGTAGAATTTAAAAAATCGAGATTTCTACAAACCTTGGTTTAGCCAAATCAAGGTTTTGCAAATCGTCATTCCGATTTTTGGGATTTTACTTGAACCGTTTGATTCATTTGGAAGACGTGTGTGAAGACACATTGTTATGCATAAGCTTGGAGTTGAAGGCAAATTTCAAAAAGTAGTCCAATCTATTCTTTTTACACTACTTAAAAAAACATAACCAGGTTTTGATTTTCAATTCCTACTTGCTATTAGGAAGTTGGAAAACCTGGTTTAGAGGCAAAATTAGAAGTCCGGTATGCTAATTCCATTTTGCCAATTTTGAAACAAATAGAAAAATTTTCAAATCCGGATTTTGAAAAAGCCAATTCCTGTCATCTTCCAGGAACCAAACGGACCCTAAGTTAAAACCTTAGAGGTTTCACAAATGGAGGCTCCAATTTGTAAAAATTTGGGCTCATTAGAGTTAGCGCCCAAAATCTGTCTGATCTTAAGATGGAGGTTGTAATGAATAAGGACAAGATCATTCAACCTCTGCATAGACAACCTATTTCTCCTCTTCGAATGGATATGCTCAAACATGGACCAACTACGCTCACATCCAAAAACGCTACTTGGCTTACTCAAAATACAAATGACAATTTTCTAAAGTTTCGGGGTTGTGGGCCCAAACATTTGTCACCATTTATCTGAAATAAGGGAAAACAAAAACAATTAGTCTCATTTACAACTTTAAAATTACAAGATCAAAAATTAAAATACACAACTTATAACTCATAAACGTAAGATTCAAGAATATATTATTTTTACGTGGCTGTATTGTTGTCCGAGCATCTATGGCTAACCTGCTAGAGAAAATTGGCCCTTCTTTATTATTGAATTTGTCTAGCTCAATGGTTGTAGCTGCGCTATCCTCATCACTACACAACCTTTAGATCACTATTTATAGATCGGTGAGAACCTCCTCATCCGCCTTGAAGTTAGGACAGAAACGTAATGCTGTTTTCAGATAATAAGCTGCTGCATAGATGGGTTGGTGGAGCTGATTCTGCCATCTCCTATCAATGATCTCCCAAATAAGGGCATACTTCTCCTGCACTTCTGCATACTGGGCTCTGATGACCTCCTTGACCCTATCCATGACCTCATATATGTAGCCCATAGAGGGTTTTTCCCGTCAGTAGTTTGTAGGAGAGATACGAGGGGCTCAGTGACCTGCATATAATGTAAAAAAAAAACATTTGAGTCAAAACTTAAATATAAAACTAAAAGTAAAACTAAATCATTAAACAATTAAATAATAAATATTAAATACTATGTTAAATTGTAAGAAATTTACCTCAATGATTTCTTTAGCAGGTTTCCAAAACCATCCTCATCAAAGATGCAATTCACCACATCTATCCCTGTCGTGGTCGTAGCATAGGAAGATGTAGTCCACTTCTGCCCAACAAACATGCTCCTCAATTTTGCCCTTGATGAAAACAAGGACTACAGTGTGATGAAATTCGAGGCAAATCTCGTGATGCTTGGACAAACTAATTCCCTGCTTCTTGTGTAGTCCCTCATTGTGCTAAGGACGAATGCATGATTGTAGATAAACTTGCCTATATTTTTGGCCCTTTCTACACATGATTTGACTCACTCAAGCTTGCCAATTTCCTCCAATATGAGGTCAAGGCAATGTGCCACACAAGGAGACCAAAATATGGTGGGGTGCCTCTCCATCAAATGTTTGCCTACAACAATTTTAAATTAATTCTAAATTTAAACAATTTAGGAAACTTAAAATTAGAAAAAGTTCAAAATTCAAATAAATATGTTTTCAAACTTGAAAAGTTAAAAGTTTACCTGTAGCAACATGACTTGCTGCATTATCTGTCACCACTTGCACCACATTTTGTTCCTCCACCTTTGCTATGACTATCTCAATAACCTCACATAAGTATGTGATGTTTTTTGTATGAGCAGAAACATCAATGGATTTGAGGAACATGGTTTATTCTACAAAACAATGAATTATCATGGACCATCAATAAATTAGCAATCAACAAATCAAAATTTAAATTATTCAATTATGATTCACAACAATGCATGTAGGAAAGTAGAATGATCAATCACCTCCATAGGAAATAAGAAAGTTTAGGAGTGTTCTATTCCTCCTATCCGTCCAACCATTAGTCATGATGGTGCAACGCTTGTCGGTCCACTCTTTTTGGTGGTCCTCAAGCTCAATCTTCATATCCTCTACCATTTCATCTAAGAGATATTCACTCAACTCAACCTCAGTTGGGGCTTTAAATCCTGGACCACAAATAGCAACCGCATCTATCATGTTTTGCCAATAAGGAGCCCTGTCGCAAATAGATCATGATTAGAAATTTAGATGATAAATCATCATGTAAACTTGTAAAGTGAATCTATGATTAATCAATGAATCATTAAACAAGTAGATATAATGAAAATTCTACTTTAACTTTAAAAGAAACAAATGAAAAACAATCAGTTACTCGGCTGCAATAAATGCAATGTTGCAAAAATACCAAAGTTTGCAAATTTCTTTCCTGACATCATCATGAATCTCGTTGTTCAAACCCATGCCCTCAAGTGTGGGTAGTGAGCCAGGAGTAGTGTGGGGCACAAAGCAACTATCCAACATGTTCTTTTGCGCTCTAGGCTGCAATAGGTTGGACTCAATCTTAGTATAAGAACGACTAGCACTAGCACTAGCACTAGGACAAAAAAGAGGCCTGGAAGAGCCCTCTCCAACACAACCCACATATGCCAATAGCCCTTAACCCTTCAAGTTGCCTTTTCTTATTTAATCTCTCTTGTTCATCTTTTTCTAATGCCACTAAACAAGTGCGTTTTGCCTCAGTATTTTGTTGAGTGCAAATTTTAATATCATGTCTGAGTATAGCAGCAATGTGGTATTTGAATCTCTAAATGTCACCAGAATTTATATCTTTGCTAAACATATATTTTGTTTGATTGTTCTTCTAGGAAAGTCTTCGGTATATTTCCAACATTCATCTTTTTTACTTATTGTGGAAAATGAAATTTAAGGCTGTTGCAATAAGAAAATTCAAGTAAAACCTCAAAGTTTCAATTTAATAAACAAAATAGCAAAGCCTACTTTGCAATTTAGTAAAACTAAAAAGATTTAACAAAAAATGAATACTACACTAACATGCAAAAAAAAAATCAACACTTACCTTTTGCAAATGAGTTGAGGAGTGTTGTTATTGACTCCTTAATGCTCCCAATGCAATCTTATGGCCTCCCAAATGGATTTTTGATCTCTTTGGTGCTCTTCCTTCTTACTGGTTGCAAACATGTGGTTTTTCTTTTCTCTTTTGCTCTCTTACTTTTCCTCTCTTCTACTCATGCTAAACAATTAAAAGGCCCTTTAGGGTTAAAACAAAGAGGAAAGACAAAAAATAAATTAATTAAAAAAAATGTGTTTTTATTAAATTTTGACTTGACTTTTTCCCAAACCGCGTGGCTGATTTTTTGCGATTCGTCACGGTGTTCAGGCAATTTTTTGCACGAATCGGCGATTCATGTGATTCATGCCAGGAAATCGGTGATCTGATTCACTGGCTCACAAAAAATCAGCAGCCATGAATCGAATTGCCAAACCGGTGATTCAGGCGATTTCATGGCGATTCTTGTAACTATGATCTTCATAATAGTTGCGTAGGATATTTTCATTCAAATGTTTTTTTGTTGTTGACAAGAGCCATCAGTGCAAATATAATCTTTGCTTAATATTTGTCGCTCATGTTGTGCTTGCTGTGAATAGAAGTCGAAGTCCTCTCCTATTAAGTCTCTGCTTGGTGAAGATAATGTCAACATCCTTGTGAGGTCTTCTTCATACTGCCGTATGCTGTCGTTTCCTTCAACATGCTGTGAATAGACGGTTGTCATATGCTCTGTGATGTATTTGCTTCTGTGCTACTTATCCTGCCGATTTCTTTTGTGTTTCTGTTTGCCTTTTACAGCGGGGTTCTAAATATACTAACCTTTGTTCCGTGAAGGCTGTCTGCCGTTAACTCTCTAACATTTTTAGTGTATCCATTCAACTCTCTTATCTGTTCTGAATCCATGTAACCATCCACATGTCTCGTATTTCCAATATCTGAAAGAAAATATCGCTGCCCTCATACTGAATAATTTGTACTGCTTCATACTGAAGTAAATACATCCCTCTTTGTTAAAAGACATCTGTGAATATATTTGCATCAGTTTTTGTTTTGTTTTTCATCTGTTGAATGGTATAAGCACACTTTAATTTTTTCTTATCGGGTTATATGAATTTGTCAAAGTATATTTTCCAGTGATATGTTTATATAATCAATTCTTCCTTTAGTGTCTTTCTTTACATAGTGAAATGGATTTCCTTTTGACGTGAAGTCTTTAATTGATTTCGTTTGATTCTTTTATTGGAATATATATCTTGATTTGAATATTGAATATGAATATTGGCTATTACTTCCTTCATCATTCCTCCAAAGTTTTGTCTTCATGTTGTTCATTACTATGTGTTAATCACACCTTCAAATACCTTATATCAATACCATCTTGACATCAATGAAAATATTCATCAACGCAGCAACATTAATTCTCAAATGGATGCAAAATTAGGGCTCCATCATGGTGGTCACTCCTCAGGCTGCTTAGTCTTCAGCTCTCACCATCCGTGGGATTATTGCAACTCAGTATTTAAATGATAAAAATCCATCAAAACGTAACAATGCGAAAAAGGCCACCGTTAAAAATATGGCAAGTAACAAAGAGGCCAATGTGAATAGTCTCAACTAATCACACAGAGACAACTCTACATTATCAGTGAAATCACCTAAAAGAATTTCGCCAGGCTACAGGCTTACACTGAACCAAGGTTTAAACCAACTATGCACAAATGCATTCAAAAGAACTCTCAATTGCAAACACAAGTGAACTGAATGGATTAGATTTACAATCAAGAGAAGCTTATACATATCAACTGTCCAAGAATTATAAAAATCAAACAACAACAGGTGCACCCAAAACAAATCATGCATAAAATTAGTATCGCGAATAAGTGGTTGATGAATTTGTGGCTCAATCATTTCCGTTAGCAGCCTACCGGTCAAATATTCTTACACAACTAGATCTATATGTAGTTGTAGATAGTCACTTAGTAGTTTTTGGAGATATGCTGAAAGGATTACCTCCTAAAAGAGATTGTGATCACGCCATTGTAACAGGTATTAGGGAGCCAGCCAATGTATGTCAGGTCTTACATGCACTCTTATGTACAAAAATGGGAGATTGAAAGGCTAGAAGTAGGTATTATTAGGCTAAGTAAAAGTGCTTACTCCTCTTCAGTGGTAATTGTGTGCAAAAAAGAGATTACTTGGCTGATGTGTCTTAATCACAAAGGTTTCAACAAGTACACCATAAAGATAGTTTTATTTATTCCAGAAATTGATGATTTGTTAGATGAGTTCAATGGCACTGTTTATTTCCCAAGTTTGATCTTTGTTTTGGTTATTATTAAATCAGAATTAGAGATGAGAATATACGCAAGAGAATTTTCTATTCCTACAAGGGCTACTATGAACTTTTGGTTATGCCTTTCGGCCTCACAAGTCCTCCACCTATTGGTTACTATCGTCAATTTGTAAAGAATTATGGCAACATATATGTTGTGTCCCCTTCTTGAAATAGGATTAAATAATAAAGATTAATTATTAAATTAAAATATAAAAGAATAAAGATCTAGATAAGTTAAACAAATTGTCAAACGGCATGAATGAAAAAATTGTGTCTCCCTCTAATGAGACTTCATTTGGAGGAAGAAGGGAAGGGGGAAGAAAGAGTGGAGCAGAAGAATTGAGGAAGTATCAAGGGAAAGGAAAGGGAAGAAAATAAGGAAGTCACTTTCATAAGGTGAGTGGCTGTGACTCTTCAAAAGGGTTGTGATTTCAAAGGGCCGTGACTCTTCAAAGGGGTGTATTTATGAAGGATTGTGACTTGTTGAAAGGGTTGTGATTACAAAGGATTGCATGAGGGACAATTATGAAGGGTCCCAACTCTTGCCAAGAGGCAGATGTGATGAAGAGGAGTGACATCTCCCTCACATGGAAGATATGAAGGAGAAGAAAGATCAAATGTAATGGGGGAAAAGGGGAGTAGAGGGGATCTAAAGCAGATTTAGAGAAAAAGTTATAAGGAGGAATCTGACATAAGAATTGAGAAGGAAAGAAGAAAGTAAGATATGTAGACCTAGAAGAAGATATGCAGATCATAAATAGGATATGTGCAGATTTGAAAAGTAGTAAAGACAGATTTGGGAACTGAGATATTATAAGTGAAAGGGACACTAGTTGTTGTCAAACAAATGTATCTTTTCATAACCAAAGGGTGTGATCCTTTCGTAAGGGCATTTACAAATGAAAGGATGTGACTCCTACACTCAAAGGGGATATAAAAGGGAAGAACTTCATTGAATAAGGGCATGGAATAAAAAAGGGAGAGTCATTGGGAGAATAATTTATTACTTTTAAAGGCAACAATGAAAGGTGGTGACTCAAATCTTATGAAAGTTGGTGACCTTTTCACTTATAAATTATAAAGGGGAGATCATTCCAAGCAAACATCAATAGATCATTTCATCAATGCATCACGGAATCAAGTGATCTATGAATCAGAAAATGCTGAATCAAACAATCTATCAATTAGCAAAGATCATTTCAGCAAAATGAATAAACATGAAATAAAATTGTTGTCAATCAACTCACATCTTGGAATCAGAAATCAATTATCAAAATGTCTAACAAATCAATCAACTCACCATTCAAACATCAATCATTTTATTTTCTACCCTATTATAGACACATTCACTCATTCAATCATCCGCAAATATTAGTATTAAAGAAGTAGAATAATTCAGACATATCAACTTCTGGATATGATTATCATTCGATACATATTTTTGATAATCTATATTTTATGAATATTCTTGTTTGATTTCAGATCATAACAACTGATTGCCTCAGACTTATATATATTTATATATTAATATACATTTTACAATTCTCTGACGTGTCCATTTATGGCTATAGTGATAGTATAATGACTTAGTGTAAAAGATGTTATGTTCTTGACTGCTGAAACAAATAATGGTAACGAAAGTGGGGCGATTACCGTTAGGAGAATGACGATGAGGTCACCTTCTGAGTACCTCACCTCATTGTTGCTACTAGAGTGTCTCCATGGAGCCAAAGGGGGACAAATGGATTGGCTCTGGGCTTAGGAAGGGTAGATTGTAATGCCCAGCCAAGGGATCCAAAGAATTAACCTAGAATTTCACTAAGTTTGGTAGCATTTTTTTTTTAAAATATGAAAATAAATACCACATATATGTAATGTCCCCATTTTAGCAGTTGACCAAGTGTGTGCGTGTTAGCCTTGTTCTACATGGTCCCGAGGGCTAATGAAGGGTTTAATGGGATCTTGGAGTGTTTTGGCCTAGTCATTTCCAGTTTGGGCCAAAACGAAGTTGATTTACTCAGTTTCAGACATACTTACTATTTTTAGTAAGTCGGCAGGACACAGTGCAGGTCAATTTTGGTGATTGGATTTGATACTCCTCGGTGAGAGCTTTCCGATGAGCTATCACTCGCATTATTCGGAGTCCGATTGCTAATACATTTTAATGCCTGAAGTTTTATTAAAGTAACATCTAATTTAATTGTAAAATATTAAAGTGTTACTTTAATATTTATTTTATGGTGATGTGTACCCAAGGGAGACATAAGGGGTATTTAATATATGTTTTATATTACACATCTTTTATCCCACATTGCTCATATGAGTTGAGGGGACCCGTGGGAATAGAATAAAAGGAAGCATTTGTGGCTTCATTAGACAGGTTGAATATGAGAAGAAATTGGTGTGTGAGTTGCAGCTTTGTTCTTGGCATTTGAGGACGTCTATCCTCTCTTGTAACATTCTAGACGTCATTCCCTTGGGGTTTGGCCTTTGGAATTCTTTCTTATTGGCTTCATTATCAGGCAGTTTAGTTGCATTTCCGGCTACAGGCAGATTTGATATTTTGCTCATATCTTCTTCACTACTTGTCCGACGCTTATGCCGCTTGGAGGGAATGGTATTATGAAGGTAGTGGACTGATTGGAGGACAAAGTATTGTAGCAGCAAGTTCGTAAGCATGGGCTGGAGTATTATGACAATATTGCTGAAGTAATTAGTGAGTTGATAAATCTGCCATGTATTTGGTTTTATGAATTCTGAAAATAATATTTTATTAGCAGCAGTTCATTTCCACTTTGCATATTATTGTAGTTTCTTGCTTGTTTATGTTGTATGATACCAATTCCATGCATGAAACACAACAAACAAATAAACGTTTGATTTCCAGAGTTATAAGGGGTTTTAAGAGGTTGCATGCAAACTTTTTGACAAAATTCATTTCAGAAAATTGGTTTAGTTTTATGGGACATCCAGGGGTGTCCATTTCAATATAACTTTGCACCATAACGGAAGCAATAGCAATGTCCATCTAAAAGTAATCATAACATACACAATTGGTTACATTCTTTAAGGATCCCGTAATGTTGAATTACATCTAAGTCAACTAACATTATTGAATCCATTTAATATAACAAACACATGAAATAATAATGATAAGTCCACTGTTTATACATTACATTTCTAAATGCTCTATCATCCACTGTACATGTCACAGGGTATGAAAAGCTTAAAAGAATATACATATGTGAAATAAGGTACATCATCCTATTCTAATCCATGATACATCAAGTAAAGATAATCACATGATACATGATCATAGAAGATATACATCCATCATAAAAATCAATAATAATAAACTAAGTGCACGGTTCCTCCCAACCGTTAATAGCATCATTAGACCATCGTGGGCCCTAGCCATCCCTCCGTGCGTAACATTCCAAATCATCGAAGAGATCATCGGTATTAACATAGTAGGAATGTCACTCCTAACATATACTATATCATATGCAGAAAGTAATCTAACATGCAAATAAAAGCATAAGATAACATCATCTAACATATGCTAATCATCAATGAAAGGATAGATATCCACCATCATGAAGGACGCATCAGCCACGATGTCTCAATGACTCTCAAATGATAAGAGTGGAAAAACACTACCACCCGACCGCGTGGTACCTAAGTGGTCCACTCCCACCGTGCTGAGGAGATAATCTCAAGTCCCAAACAGGCTATCTAAAACACATAGCATAAATCTGTATAAGTCCAGGAATCCTAAAAGTATACTAACTCAAAGGTTCCATCATAAAACTGACATCTAATCCCAGAGGCACACAATGACATGTAGGAACCTACTATGCAAGCGTGAAAGTGTCATCACATTTATTACGTACAAGTTACCCTGGCAGTTAGCTAAACTCCACGGGTCCATACTGATCTCATGCGGCCACTAGTATCCTCTCATATTGACGAGGCATACTATGGAATGCAAGGTCGCAACCATGCGTTCTCTCTATTCCCATCCTAGTCTATACAAGCACTCAAGGCATGGGCGAGAACCAAAACACTTATCTTTTTAGGTTCATTTAGTTAGTATTAGGTGTGAATGTTTTCACTTATTAATCCAACTTACAATGAGTTACCCTGGCAGCCTCTCAGGGCCTCGGCCCCCATTGCAAGCCACTTCCCGACACTACATGCAGATATCCTACCCTAAGCTCATGGAATCGTAAATCTCAAAATCATAAAAGATAATCCATAATAAAATCATCAAATATGCATAAAAGCATCAAATCTCCATGAGCAAGCATCCATAGAAAATCATGATTACAACAACTCTCTATTGGCAACTGAAGTATCACTGATAATCAAAAGTATCCATTGGTTCTCAATAACCAAAATATATCTTAATCATACTGATTGAAGACTCCAAAATGGTTGAGTCAAAACATGTCACAACATGACATCATCAAGAATAAATCCACATTTCAGTCCCATCATGGCGACTGGAAAACAACTAAGGATAACTGATCGATGAACCAAAAATGGTTAAGTCAAGTGTCTCAGATACATAAGAATCTCAACTATAACAAACAGTAATTTACAAACATTACATAGAACATTCCATCACATAACCATGGTTGGGTTTATAAAGATCGAGATTAAAAACATCATCATGACATCACAATCACATAACCCCCAAGCCTCTGGTAGACGTCCTATAACTGATCAACACTAGTCAACCCAAAACCCAAAAGAATAGTATAAAAAATGCATAATGCAAACACATGTTTTGGTTTTGCTAAATTTACAAACTTGAATTTAAATTTAGAGGTCTCAGTTTATGTACGTTTTCCTAACACATGTACTGTTTTGGATGAATAAAACTTGAATTTGAATTTTGTACGTTTTCCTAACACATGTACTGTTTTGGATGAATAAAAGTTTTCCATAATAGGTCTAAAATCCATCTTCCAATTATAATATTTGTTTGAAAATGTCCCCCATCAACTACCAATTATATTTAATTATATATATATATATATTATTATTATTTTTTTTTAATTTAAATCAATTGATTAAATCTTAATAGTTAATTTACAATATTATAAAATAATTCACCCTTATAAAAGATGAACCTTTATTATAAATCATTTATCAAATATATAATAATAATTCATTAATAACATTTAACATACTTACATATATACATATATATATATATATATTTATATTTATATATATATATATATATACATATACATATATAAATATATAAAATATTACATTTTAATAAAACGAAATATAAAATCGAATTATACAAATTTGATTGATGACATATAATAAAACATGCGCTTCATATATAAACAAACAGCGGTGACTATTTCTCAGTGTTTAAATCACCGTCGCCTTACATGAGCCGTGCGGCCTGCAGCGCCGACACACTGCCAAGCGTAGGTGCCTTGCGCACGGGTCTGCACACGAAGGACAGTCGGGATTGGTACGTCCGCCCAACCCATGATCTAATACATATAACGTTTGTTTTTATAGCGTTTTCTCAAAAATGCAAATACAAATCGCAATGCGATTTGACGAGTTTCCACTGTGGTAATTCACTCGATTTTCCATTTAAATAAATAAATATATATATATATATATATATGTGTGTGTGTGTGTGTGTGTGTGTGTATACATACATACATATATATATATATATATATATGTATACATACATATATATGTATGTATACATACATATATATGTATGTATACATACATATATATGTATGTATACATACATATATATGTATGTATACATACATATATATGTATGTATACATACATATATATGTATGTATACATACATATATATATATATATAAATTTGCAGAATTTATAAACATTTAAATATGAAAATGCAGATCTGAAATCATATATATATATATATATATACACACGATTTTATGAGTTTTCTATAAAATATTTACTCTTTAAATTTTCTCAATAACTTTCTAATGGATTTGGCTACAATTCAAACCCTAGCCCCGTGTTCTTTCAATCTATGCATATAAGATTCTCAAATAAATGTAACTACCCATATTGAGAATGCATACAAATTTAAATAGGAAAAACCCTCAAAAGACATATGGAAAACACGAGGAAGACAGGGAATGCAAAATGTGGAAATAGCATAAGTAAAATCACAAGAATTTACCCGAATTCTGATGCTAATTCGCTCTTTCTC
The DNA here is from genome assembly GCA_028749045.1 of Cupressus sempervirens. NCBI lineage: Eukaryota > Viridiplantae > Streptophyta > Pinopsida > Cupressales > Cupressaceae > Cupressus > Cupressus sempervirens. Next base: position 727,621,235 of record CM053785.1, read on the forward strand.
AGAAACCCGCAGAGCAAGCTCCTCCCTTCTTCAGAGTTCTCGAGTCCTCCAATGCTCCAAATGCTCTCCCAACGCTATGTCTAAGCTTCTAGGAATGCCTGAATATAAAGAGCTCTCAGGAAACACTTAGAATGCTTCTAGAAACAACTAGAAGGTGTCACCAACTAAGCATGTGTTTTTTCCAACCTTCTAGATGAGTCATAGGGTTGTAGACACCATGTGCTTAATTGATGCACTAACCCCCGTGTTGTTGACATATGAGAAATGAAAAGGTGCGTTAACTCCTAGGCAAGCTTATAATACCAATTTACTTTTTATATAATTTCTATTTAAATCTTTATAACTTTCATTTTAATTTTTATAACTTTTATTGTTATTATTTATTTATTAATTTATTATTAATTTATATTTATTATTAATTTTAATTTCTAATTTTATTTTATTTAATTCTTTTTCCTCAATTAATTCTCATTTAATCAATTATAATCAAAATATCAAAGATCATGATATTTTATATTAATTTTCTCAAATAATTAATTTATTAATTAAATCTATTTATTAAGACTTAATTAATAGAAAATTCACCATAGACCTCCAAGATAAAACATGAAAACCCATCATAGAGCAATTCACACAAAATCAGTCTAAAGGGTTAAAAATCACGAATTATGTCATCCGACACATTCGGTGGGTAAAATATCCCGATACTTGTCCTACCTCACTAGGACAATTGGTTTAAGGGTTTGGGATTTGAACTTGAGAATTTATCTCCCTTCTCTTATCATTGAGATAGTACGCTCATCCTGGCAATACAGGGAAGTCGATACCCGGTACCTGCAACTTGCAGAAAAACCATGCATGTACATACAATATATATAATGCTAAGCTAAATAGACAATGGCAGGAAGTGGTGCATCGTGTAGATCCCGACTAAGCAGGTGACGACGACTCCCTTCCTTAACCACATTAGAAATGCCATACAGTAAGAAAACACGCACACCATACACATGCAAGTATGGGGTAAGTATCCATAATAAAACACATGAGATAATAAGCCATCTAACTAATCATCATCAATAACTGAAGCAATGTAATGATCATCATGCATACATGAAATGTGAAGTCTGAATGATCTCATCATATATCCACTGAATCCATAACATAATGTCTGATAGTCTCAAAACAATACCACTAATCCATCAACATGAAGCTAGTCAAACATAGTCTGATAATAACAACAACAATGTCCAGAAAAGATGTGAACGAGGGCAGGCACTACATAGACTTAGGGCAGACCATGGTAATTGGGTGTTGAGCCATTTGAAGTCAAGTGAGGAGTTTTAAGGTGAAGGAGAATGGTGATAGGACCCCACACTAGGTAGCCCACCTCATATGTATGGCATGGGCCATATTTGCTCTTGGGCCTGGGGTACAAGGTTTCTGGGGTATCTCATCAAATCACCCTAACTTAACACTTCTATTATTGGGTCAACTTAACAGTAATTTTAGCAAACCAATGATTTGATCATTTTTGTTGTTGAAGAAGTTTAGTAATTAAAAATGGTTTGAAATCATATCTATGCTGCAACACTTCAATAAGAATGAAATGTACTCTTAAACCTTGACTGTTTGACAAAAAATGTGATTCAAGGCAAAATTTGGATACTCATAATTTGGGGACATTGCAATGTAATCACCTCCAACAACCTCCCACAACTTTGTTGAAGAAAGATCTCTTCCAATGGAACAAGGAAGCGACAAATAGCTTAAGGAAGCCATGTCCCCATCTCTAGTTCTAGCTGTCCCAAATTTCTCAAAAACATTAAGTGGAATGTGATGCTTTGGGACATGGCATTTAGGCTATGTTCATGCAAGAAGTAAACCTATACCATTTGAGAGATGCCAAATCAAATGTAGGAGTTTGTTGAAGCTAATTATGAGGAGTGCTGGCTGTTTAGCTTATAATCAAACTTTGATAGCCCTTGGCTACAATGAGTAATATAATTATATATCAGATCCCTCACGGCAATATGTAATACAATTTGATATCCAGATACAAAATAGAGGAGAGAGTCACAGTAGGGATCAAACATCAAAATTAATGAGTTAGCACAAAAAGTGGGGATTGAATGATGGAAACAATAGTACTATTGCAGCCACAACTTGCCATAGAAATGTTTGGAACACTCAGATTTTAGAATTAAAAAATAATGCAGCAATTTTCTTTCAAATTGCTACACATTTATCTATCAGTTTAAGGTTTGCAAATCTCAATAGTATTGGGAAAATATCAGTAATCACTTACAAACCCTAGGCATTTAATTCACCTTTCGATGAACTCGCTAGTGATTCCTATGTGTTTTGGCTATGGTCATCAGTATTTTAACCTGTGCCCTGTTATGTGGTGATCTAAGTATGCTATGGAAACTTGGACATTTATTGACAACCACCCTATCAATGCAATGACCTAAGTATGACCTGCGTCTTGACAGCATGGTAGACTGACTGTCATGATCTATAACTTCCTTAGCAAGAGATGGCACTATAGGTTGTCATTTGGTTTATGATGGTGCTAGTAGGTAGTGTGAATTGATCGATGTCTCTACAATAGGGCAATGAGAACGATGACTGACTTTCCTATAAAATGATGGTTTTCATTACTCCTATGCTGATCCTACAAGGCTAAAATTGCCTCAGCTTGCGTGGTGTTCTTGCTCCAAGTTGTGTAATCAACATTGTAGCATCAATATATCCATTTCGAGATGCAGTGTGGATGATTTTTCCTTGAATCTTTTCAAGAATTGGTGTAACTCTTGAACAACACCTTGAAACAACTTGGACAGACTTGAACAAATTCACTGATCAGTGCAGCTGAAATTCCTATGTAGATTTTCTGAGGAAGAGGGTAGGGTTTGGCATCTTAACCTTAGGATTCTGTAGATTAAGGGGTTTTATTTCAATTGTGATGCAGAGCCACACCTTGGAAAACTCAGGAGGAATCAGTCACTCAACTGAGTTGCTTCAAGGGGCATCTACAACCTTCAGGATCACACACTAAAATCAGATTCAATAAACAAAACTTTGAAAATAAAAATCCCCCAAAATATCTTCTTGCTGCCTTCGGATAGACCTGCACTCAGACATTAATAACTTTTGAACCAGAAAAGATTTACTCAATCCAACCGTTGATATTTGGCATAACTAGGTTTCAAACAACATATAAAAATTTGAGAGAAATCCAACGGTTCAAACTCGAGATATTGACCTCGCATCAGAGTACATTTTTCTGCAATTGTTATTCCCTAAACTGATTGCCATGAGAAATATATGAAGCATAACAGTAGAACCATAATCTTGAAAAAAAAATGCAGGAGACCAAAGGAGACATAAAACTTCCCATTCCTCCCCAAGTTCGAATCCTTTTTTTACATAAAAGATTGGCTTTTTAATAACCAAAGTCTCTGATACCAAAAATGGTGCAGAGCCACACCTTGGAAAACTCAGGAGGAACCAGACACTCAACTAAGTTGCATCAAGGGCATCTACAACCTTTAGGATCACACACTAAAATCCAACATCACAATGTATTAATTGAGTTTCTTCATACACATTAAAAATGCATATACTCTCTAAATCCATTCTATATACTTTTCCATCCACTTAATCCATTAAACAAAAGTTTTAAAACAAATTGCCCAGAAAATACATTCTTGCTGCCTCCTGGATAGACCTGCACTCAGACATGAATAACTTTCGAACCAAAAAAGATACAATAAAGCTGCTTCTTCTTGTCCCATCATTCCTCAGCTAGGTTATTTTCTTCTTATCTAGTCTCCTGAACTTCTTCTCAGACTATTTCTCTCAATCTTTCACAATCACACAAACATATACACAACTACTTTTTCCCAAACCTTTTGCTGAGCTCTGATACCAAAAATGATGCAGAGCCACACCTTGGAAAGCTCAAGAGGAATACTCACTCAACTGAGTTGCTTCAAGGGGCACGACATCAATCAGCTGGGATCGAACTCGAACCAAACTCCAGATTGGATTAATCAGAATATATAAATCTCCATAGTTTATCTTCACTCGCACACCAAGATCTTTAACCCGGAATGTCCTCAAAGAAAATATATTTGCACTTTGACAAGAGAGACCAAGATCGAATTGCTGCCAAACTCCATAGTCGATTATCTATATCCTTTCTAAGGCAAAAACTGAAACTTTATTGTATCTTTTTAGAAGGTATCGGCAGAGAAAGGATTCTAAACAGAAGGAGATAGAGGAAAAGAAGAAAAGAGAGAAAAGTTTCAGTTTTTGCCTTAGAAAGGATATAGATAATCGACTATGGAGTTTGGTAGCAATTCGATCTTGGTCTCTCTTGTCAAAGTGCAAATATATTTTCTTTGAGGACATTTCGGGTTAAAGATCTTGGTGTGCGAGTGAAGATAAACTATGGAGATTTATATATTCTGATTAATCCAATCTGGAGTTTGGTTCGAGTTCGATCCCAGCTGATTGATGTCGTGCCCCTTGAAGTAACTCAGTTGAGTGAGTATTCCTCCTGAGCTTTCCAAGGTGTGGCTCTGCATCAAATTGCAGAAGTTTTGGAGTAGAACCAATAATGTGAAAATCAGGAACTCTAATGCTCAAATGATAAATGGAAATTTTCTTATATGCCTTAGTTGGATTGGCTCATTTGTCCTATTTTGTTTCCCACTCTAAATTTTAAAGATTAATTTATATTAATATATATTATATTTAAATATTTGTCAATTGATACATAAATAGATATAGTTTAAAAAATTATTATTTTTTGGTTTGAGGGTGCTAGAGTGCGGCTAAAAAAGAAGGGACATGATAGTACTCTCTTCCAAAATTGCATGCCTTCAAGCAACTTGAGACATTGATGCTCAAATATCACCACTCCTTCCCATTTGACATCCTCAAGTGGAAGATTCTTCCTTTTCGTCAAGTTTTCTAGAATGACATTGTTTCTTAGCTTCTCTAATGTGGATAATAGCATTGAGCTCCAAGATCAATTTTCCATCATCATCAAGTGGCGGAAACTCTAAGGACGACATGCCTTGTTGTTCAAGAGCCTTCTTAAGGCATTACACATGAGAAACATTGTGAATCCTATTGTTTTCTAGAAGTTCCAGCTCATATGCAACCCCAACTATCCTCATGATCTTTTATAAGGTCTATAAAATTGTGGTTTAGGTTGGAAGGCTGCCTATAAAGATATAATCACCAATTATTGGTGATCAACATGTCTTTTGATAGTTTCGAACTTGCTATAGGTTCTCCTTGAATGCACTTAAAATTTCTAAACTTTGTCGTGCCAAATCTCTAGCTCTGAATATTGTACTGTTTGATAGAATCAAATCCATGAATGGAAATGTTTCATAATCATATATTGCCTTGAAGGGAGTCATATGAATAGACATATAATGCATGGAGTTATAGTAGTACTCTCCAAGGTGGAGGTAGTTATTCTATATTGTGTTGTCTCATAATATAATTTCTCAAATACCCTTCTGCACATTTGTTCACATTTGTTGTTTCCCCATATGTCTAAGGGTGATGACTAATGCTTGGACTAAATTCTATATCAATCAACCAAAATAATTTTTGCCAAAACAAACTAATGAAATTATTGTCCCTGTCACTGACAATTCTTTGACAATATTTCTTAGCATCTCGTGAAGTCTAAGTACCTCTAAAAACAAAACAGCCACTTGTATAGCCTTATATTTTGAAGATATAGCATGAAAATGAACATCATCAACAATTACAAAGATGCGACCCTTACCTTGTACTTTTGGATGACCGATGATAAAATCCATGGTAATGCTTTCCCATTTCTGATTAGAATAGGCAAGGGTTGCAGGGAACCAATTGGAAATACATGCTCTACTATTTTTTGTTAACATGCCATATACTCTTGATGTAATATACTCCTTGTTTTCTTTTTTCTTTTTGTTATTTTTGTTTTGTATGTTTAGTGGAATAGATGTGTCGTAGGTAAATATTGTGTAGTCGACAAGATGTATGTCGTCGGTAGATATTGTGTAGCTGATGGGTCCCATCGAGAAGGTTCTTGTTATGTAGCCGATGGGGCCCTTCGAGAAGGTTCTTATTGTGTGTATCAGTCGACAGGTCCCTTCGGGAAGGATCTTTTTATGTAGCTGATGGACCCCTTCAGGAAGGTTCTTCGGAGAGTATTAATACACCCTCTTGGGTCATTGTAAAGAATCTAATCATCATAAGCATAATGTAATATTTGGCGTATGTGAACAATATAAGGAGTTATGCTATTGATACTGTTGTTCTTATCTATTGTCTGTATGCATTAATTCCTTTACCCCAATACTGTAAACATTTGGCGCCGTTGCCTGATGGACCTGGTACGAAGGTAGACGGATGAAGACTAAATGCCGAATCAGCTAAACAAGAATAAGAATAAGCTAAAGGAAAAAGATGAAATACGCACCACACAGGAAAACTTAATTTTGGCATAGCAGGCCAAACGCAGATGAAGGTTTCAGCAAATTACTAACGGACACCATAACATGGAAGAATTGTTGGAGGAGACTCGACAGTGGGTGGAATTGGTGGAAGAAGCAAGGGAGGAGTTTCTGAACCTGCATACGCCAAGCGAAGAGAATCTAGATTGAAGAGGATTGAATTGCACAGCTCGGAGTGCCGAGGGAGCACGAGCGTGGAGTGAACTCTTTGTTCGAGATATACTTCCAGAACGGACAACTTCAGTTGACGAAAACCCTTCTTCACCAAATAGCACGACTGTCGGAAATAGCGTAGGTGTACAAAACAACACGGGTGTGCAAAATAGCGTGGGTGTGCCGAACAGCGCGGGTGTGCAGAACATCACGGGAGTGCAGAACAATGCGGGAGTCCAAAACAGCGCGGGAGTGCAAAACAACGCAGGTACACAACACCCTCAACTTCGAATAGTAATGGCAGGACCAAAGGAAAAGTTGCCAAAATTCGATGGCGATGGAGCAGCCGATTCGATCCGTCATTGTAAAACATGCGAAATAATTTGGAGGGCGAATGGCATAACAGATACAAACGAATGGGTCCGACAGTTTTCGGCTACCCTATGGGGTGTTGCAATTGATTGGTTCACCGATGCAGATCCCCAAAACTTAACCATTTGGGACAATCTTAAGGAGTTTACTACCGAGTTTTAACTGCTTCGTGACGACAACGAAATCGTAGCAGAGATATACAATACAAAATAGGGCAAGAATGAAATAGTCCGAGTCTATGCCAGGAAGCTAAAGGACTTGATCAATAAAATGGAGAATAAGCCGACTGATGGGCTATAGAAAAGATGGTTCATTGAAGGCCTTCACTCGAAGCTATGGAAGAAGATGAAGATCGTGCTGCGATCGACATACACTGAAGCGTACAATCGAGCAATGAACTTGGAAAGTGAACAGAAGACGAAAAAAAGAAGAGTAGCTCATCTGGTTCAGATGACGACACATTTTCAGAAGGGAGAGCAGTGATGACGAAAAAGGCAGCAAGAAGGTCCGCGCCCTCCAGAAGGATATGATTTGGATGATGAAAGAATTCAAGAACATGCAGAAAGAGACCAAGGGAAACGAGCTATAGTGCACCGAGTGTAAGAAAGAAGGCCATACGAAGGGATCCTGCCCGAAAGATCAATTTTGTGAGATTTGCCAGATCATGAGACATTCGATAAAGGAATGCCCTTTCAATTTGAAAACAAAAGGACTCAGCAAGTGTTTCTGACATAGGAGGCTTCCACGTCAGGAGGGAACGGGAACACCAGTACGGAAGGTGCCACGTCGGGAGGGTACAGAAACAATCGATGAGGACAAAACAACAACAGTGGCAACAACAATAATGGCGGGAGGAGTCGAATTTAGTACGATGCGAACAGCTGGCCGATAGTTCAATGCTGCGCATGTAATTTGTGGAGCCACTTCGCTCGAGAGTGCACAACAGCGAACAAACCAAAATTGTTATGCAGATGGTGCGGACTCTGCAATCATGAAGATGCTAAGTGCCCGAAGTCGGGAGTAAATTTGATCACTGTCAGGATAGACGAAAAAGAGGTTCTGGCAATCACACAGAAGCAAGCGAAAGTGTACTCGGATCCGGTAGAAGAAAATAAGAGACTGGAAGAAGCATGAGCAGAGATCCAGAAAGCAGCGCAGATAGAAAAGGCACACTTGAAGGACACGACTAGTACCTCCGCACGGAACTACACAGAACAAAACATTGTATGGCAAATATTACAAACCGAGGTACCCGTCAGGATAAATGATCTGTTGCTCACTATGCCTCAACTCCATACGACACTGACGAATATAGCTCCAATTGCTAAACAACCAATAGAGCAAGGAAGGGAGAAAGAAGCTGGCGCAAGTACGGAAGATTTGATGCTGTTAGCCCTTTCATTCGGACGCCATTTGATAGTTGTCGAAATGGGCATTCTCAGGACTGTCCTGACGGACACGATCGTGGACGGAGGGTCTGGTGTCAATGTGTTACTAGAGGATACCTGAAAAAGGTTGGGACAGCTGACATTATGGCCACCTACATTTCAGTTGCTAACGACCGATCAACATGGAATCAAACCGTTGGGAGTCTTGACGGCACAACCAGTGACGATTGGAACACAACCATTCCTGTTGGATTTCATCGTGATCCCGCTGAAGCGGAAAGGATACAATGCCATTCTGGGCTGGGGGTAGTTGATACAAGCCAAGGTTAAACATAATTGGAAGAAAAATACTTTATCACTTGAAAGCAAAGGCCGGAAATACGTCATTGATCTACACACTCAAATGGTGGGGGAAGAAGCTCTGTCATTAGATTCTGAAGAAGAAGATGAAGGGAGGCAGCGTATGGAACCAGATCAGGAGGGAGTCCTACAGTTGGAAGGAGGATCAACGGATGACGATCTAGATTTGGTGAACGGTCTTTTCAACTGGCAGATAGAGGACTATGAACTCTTTTTGAGCTGTAATATGTTAAGGGTTGACGAAGGTAAGAAAGAAGAAGGAAATGAATGTTTGAAGGAATACAGAGAAGTGGAAGAAGGAAAGGCAGTTACGGTTGAAGCTGAAGGGAAGAACACACAGTACGAATCCAAAAGAAGGAAAAATTCCACCGTATGACCGCGTAGAAAGGAAATGTTACGTCAAACCACAGATATAGCAGAAAGGTGTCGGCAGCAAGGAAAACACATCATACGGTCTACATAGGAAACAAAGAGGAAGGGTTTAATAAAAGTTGCAGCAGTACGGAGTGGAGGTGTTATTGACGGCAAAAAGGGGCAGCCGACGGAGTCCATGGTATCGAGCTTCGGGAACAAACTGGGCGATATGGAAAACCGGAGGAAGAGATCATGTACCTTAAATAAACTAGATGAGCGATGATTGCAGGCACAATGGGCCATGGAAGTTACACAAAACAGGCAGAAGAGATGGCAGGAGAAGTTGAAGTATGACGGACGGAACGAGATCAAACCAGGCAAGTTTCAAGTGAAACGGATCAGCATGCCAAAAGAACGATTGTAAGTACTGTATATATGTAAATATTGTACATATGTAAGATCAGTAAGGACAGGGGAAAAAAAAAAAGAGGAAAGACAAAGTATCTGTACGACAATTGTTGGTGTCTTGAAAGCCACCGTACGGCAACATAAAGTTCTCTGAAGGGCACCGTACGTTAATTACAAAGGAAGCATACAATTTATACAAAGCACACTCCATACGGATTTGGAAGTATTTGGAAGGTTGCAAATTAAATCTCAGTGGATGTACAAATTTCCCATTCAGGTGTATGGCTTTAGCATGATTTTGCATATGGAATTGGCGTACGGGTTTGGTACTGTTTCCACTGTACAGATCTTGGAGGACACTACTTGCTGCCACCGTACAGATTTGCTTTGAATTTGTCACCGTACGGAATTGTTGAATAGAAGTTCCCGTATGGATTTCCAGCATAGATCCTGGTGTACGGATTCCAAGGCTGACATACAGATTTTGGAAGACTGTAACTTGCAAATTATTGTACGGATTTCCCAGACAAAGGATGGCGTACGGATTTTAAGGTTTTCATTATATGCACTAAGGGGATATTTTTGCCGTACAAAATTGAAGAATATAGGTTGCCGTATGGTGATTGAGGGCGTCCTGAAGGACATTGTACGGTGGACTTGCCATACGGATTTCATGAACAAGACTTGGCGTACGGATTTTTAGAACAAAACTTGGTGTATGGATTTTGAAGTTTTAGTTATATGCTTGAACACGTACAGATTGTGAAGCATAGATTTTTTTTTAAAGCACCGTACGGATCTGTCCTCCAGAATTTTATACTATCTATATGGTCTTAGCTAAGGAAGACCACCATATGGCAATTAAAGAAGGAAACCGTACGTATGCCCTGCAAACATGTTGCGGCCATCATATAGCTAGCAGAGGGGAAGTTTATGATTTATTTTGCCAAACCACAGCTACAGTACCACCAGATGGGCATGCGCAGGCAGCGATCGTCGTCTTGGGAGAGCTATTTTGGGTTGGGTTTTGTAGATATGTTCTCAGAAGGAAGTAGTCAGAAAAGAAAGGAGGCTTTCTAAAATAAAAAAAAAAGGTCGACAAATCAAGAATGCTCAAAATGAGTAACGGATGATACCGAAGGGAAGGGGGAACATCTGCAGTTGTCAAAAAGAGTGGAATCAGAAGAAAATGACAGAAATAGTGCAATGCCCCCTAAACCCCCAGTCGTTGCGGATTATCAGTTGTGGGAAGTATGACCAGTTGATGAGACCTAGAGCTGTTGTAGGCATGGAGTGTCTGTGTACTAGAGGCACTTGGAGTGGGTGTTGGACGTGAGGCTATCTTGGTGGATGCATAGAGAGCTCGGGAGGAGCTAATCATCCAGTTGGAGGCAGTACAGTGACACTTGGCTCAGGGTACCCAGAAGTTGGAAACAGAGAAAGTGACATAGGTGGCTATCAAGGTTAGCTAAGGAGACAGTATTGTGTTAGTAGAGGCTGCAGATGCAACGTGGTTTGGAGACCAGTTTGGTGCAGACACGAGACAAATGTGAAAGTGATGTGGCAGAAGTAGATTTATCTTGTTATAGTTAGTCAGTTAATGTATTTTGTTTGTTAATTGTCTCAGATATTTTGTAATTGTCGTCCGGAGATGACTTTTTCTTTTGGGGGGGATGATGTCGTAGGTAAATATTGTGTAGCCGACAGGATGTATGTCATTGGTAGATATTGTGTAGCCGATGGGTCCCTTCGGGAAGGTTCTTGTTATGTAGCCGATGGGGCCCTTCGGGAAGGTTCTTGTTGTGTGTATCAGCCGACAGGTCCCTTCCGGAAGGATCTTTTTATGTAGCCGACGGACCCCTTCGGGAAGGTTCTTCAGTGAGTATTAATACACCCTCTTGGGTCATTGTAAAGAATCTAATCATCATAAGCATAATGTAATATCTGGCGTATGTGAATAATATAAGGAGTTCTGTTATTCATACTGCTGTTCTTATCTATTGTCTGTATGCATTAATTCCTTCACCCCAGTGCGGTAAACTAGATGGAGATGCACAAGAGGTTTTATTTGCAACAATATCAGTTGTAGAAGTATAAAAAATGAAATAACTTATAAAATAACAATATTTAGGAAATTCACAACTATATATATTTCATATTGGTTCATAATACTAAAGTTATGATGTAAAATGAAAATAAGAGCAACCTAAATCATAAATTTGCATTAGAATGCCATCTCAAACATACCCAAAAAAATTGATTAACTTTGATAATCAACTACACTAGAAATCAGCTCCAGCAAGCCTTCCAATGGACGCCACAACCGCAATAGATTTTCTTTGCCCACAAAACCAATATGCAATGTTGAAGAAGCCCTAGGTGCCTCTTGTAGGCCAAACAATTGATACCAAAACCCTCAATTTGAAAAAATAAATCCTCATGTCCCCCAGGAATGGAATGGCCAGATGTAGGAATGTTCTTACCAGCAATGAAAGGAGAAAACAGCAAAGAGAATCTTCCAAATTAATTTCAATTTACGTCCCCTTGCTTTGAAGTACAGTCCAAGTAAAATGAAGATACAAAACCACAATGAAGCTCAGCTGTGATTTTTGTATGAAATCATCATTTAAATCTTCCAGATTTGATCTTTCACCAACATAGAAGATGATCCTTTCTAGGATTTTTGTTTTACTTGTTTGGATGTGGGTATGAGAACTTGGTGCGTGGATATGTGGATTTTTTTGGTGGGGGGATTTGGATGAGTTTGGTTACATTATACACACACACACACACACCCACCATTTTAGGACTTTATGACTTCCACATTAAATGAGTGATTTTAAGATTTTCATTCTTTGAGCTAGAACTCCTTTAAAAATTCTTTGTCATTCTTATTATGACTCCATGGATTTATCACTTTGTAGGATGTTTCTTAACACCAGTCTCATGCACTTGGACACCCCCTATCCCACTGCTATCTTTTTAAAATTGTTTAAAATGATTGACTTCAACTCGAGATCACTGATGCAGGGGCATCATCTATTTCGAAGCATTTCACATTTTCAGATGAAACATGCATTATAAAATGTTTATCTTTTCATGATGAATGTAATGGTTTGGGTGGAGTTTTAGTATTTTAATGGTTTTGGGTTACATCTTAATAGTCATAGATATAATAAATAAAAGGTTTGTAAAATTGTACTCAACGATTCATTAGTAGTTTATTTAGTATCTGTGGAATTACAAATCAGGAGTCGGTTAGAAGTTAGTAATTAGTTATAGGAGGGAGTTATTCAGTTTTTGCAAAGTTATAAATAATGTAAGGCAAGCCGATAAGGAATATAGTAGAGGGAAGTAGAGTAGGAATCAATGGGAAGGAGAAGATTGATGTAAGTTGAATGAAATAATGTTCTGTGTTTACATTTGATTTCTCTTTGTCATTCAGTTTCCTGAATGTTTATATATATATATATATATATATATATATATATATATATATATATATATATATATATATATATATATATATATATATATATATATATATATATATCCAATGACATAACCAGTGTTCTTTTATATATATAGCTCAAAATGATATCAAATATCATTAAGTTTATAACAGTTCCATTTTCCAAGAACTGGGTTTAATCACTTTACTGCTGTTCTCCGCATCAGATTGGTATTAGAGCACAACAAAAAGTCTGGGAAGAAGATCTAGGATTTGGCAGGTTGAAGGTCCCTTGTTGATGCTTGGAGTTGAACCATCCTCTGAGAGTGTTCCAAGGTGGTGGCTGGATATCTAACGAACCCTAGATTGGTTTGAGAAGATGGTTTTGATAAGGAGTGAAAGAAAAATAATTAATGCATTGAAGGAGTACTTATACGGAAATAAAAAGGAGAGAGAAGAAAGAGAAAGAAAGAAGAAGGAAGAAGAAGCAAGAAAGAAAGAAATAGAATGGATGAGACAAGAGGAGTTGAGAAGCCTAAGAAGGGTTTTTGAAGAACAAGAAGAAAAAAGTTACAAGAATCTTAGAGAAGAGTTAGATAAGATTATTGCAAAGTGGGAGAGGATAGCATTGCTTTTGGAGCAAGCAGTAGATGAAGATGAAGCTATTGATGAAGACAAGGATCAAGAAGTGGTACACGTTCCATTGGAAGGGCATAGACAACAGATGAATGTTAGTGTAGAGAGTGAGAGTGAGAGTGAGAGTGAACAACAGGAGGTTGTTGTTGAACCTTGTGAGGAAAAGGTTGTTGCAGATGAGGGAGAGTTGGTGACAGGTATGGTTGAAGAAATGATATGCCCAGATGATGGAGATGTTGACAAAAATAATGAGGAAGGAAAAGATGTAGTGCAAAGATCAGATGCTGAAGAGAAGACTATTGATGACAGGGATGAAGTATTTGCTGATGAATGTGATGCTCTAGAGATTTACAAACAGGGAGAAGAACAGATTGTGGATCAAGTTGATTGGTATTTTTATGCAAGAGATGTGATGATTATGACAAATTGGTATTTTTATGCAGGAGATGTGATGATTATGACAAAGGTATTTATTCCAAGATTCAAAGGAGGAATTCAATTTGAAGATTGGCATCAGTACGTTGTCTGGAGCGGCATCAATTCAGTCATCATTGTGATACCATTATTTCCTTCATACAATTGGAAGATTCAGAAGAAAATTGCAGCAATTCAATGGGACTTGAATTTTTCTGGCCCCAGGAGTATGATGCAGGGGCATCATCTATTTCGAAGCATTTCACATTTTCAGATGAAACATGCATTATAAAATGTTTATCTTTTCATGATGAATGTAATGGTTTGGGTGGAGTTTTAGTATTTTAATGGTTTTGGGTTACATCTTAATAGTCATAGATATAATAAATAAAAGGTTTGTAAAATTGTACTCAACGATTCATTAGTAGTTTATTTAGTATCTATGGAATTACAAATCAGGAGTCGGTTAGAACTTAGTAATTAGTTATAGGAGGGAGTTATTCAGTTTTTGCAAAGTTATAAATAATGTAAGGCAAGCCGATAAGGAATATAGTAGAGGGAAGTAGAGTAGGAATCAATGGGAAGGAGAAGATTGATGTAATATGAAATAAGTTGAATGAAATAATGTTCTATATATATATATATATTGCTCAAAATGATATCAAATATCATTAAGATTATAACAGTTCCATTTTCCAAGAACTGAGTTTAATCACTTTACTGCTGTTCTCCGCATCAATCACCTACCATATGTAATTCATATGATAAAATTTGACCTTCATTGCCACTATAAATGATTGTCACTTCCTTTGCATTTGTGACACAAGATACCCTGCTTCACAACTTTAAAAGTTAGCCAACTATCATTGTTTTCATTACCTTGACCCGTGTTTTGCATATTCATTTGCCATAACTTAACAACTAAGTTGCTAGATCCAGTAACATTGACCACAAAATTTGTGTAATACAAAGTTGTTAAACTCAGTTTTTAGGAAGGAAGATTCAAATTGTTGTTGGTCGTTTTAGGGTTTTTACTTTTAGGGATGTTGCCTTGGTATTTTTACCAAATCCAAAATTTTAAATTTGAAGTTAATATTACGATAATAGTTAATCGTCTATTATTAGTTAATGCCACTTAATAGTAATCTATTGTAAATATTAGAATGTTTCTAATTTTTAGTTAGTTGTAGTTATCTGTTAGCTTTTATAGCTAGAATAGAATGTTTCTATTCTTTACTATCGTTTTCTAACGAAACATCGCTTTATTCTTTTGTATATATAGACCTCTCGGTCTCTATTAATAACAAGCAAGTATTTACCAATTATTTTGTGATATGGTATCAGAGCCAATGCTTCAATTTTTTTTAAAATTTAATAGTTTCTTTCAAAATTATCTGCTCCAAATTTTCAAAATTATTTTGAATGCTGAATAGGGATTCTGGTTTTTCATGAAACTCCTGTATTCCTACATGGTTCTTGGCTAGGGTTTTAAGGATACGGAAATCATGATTTTCTCCAGGCAAGAGCAAAATTGCGAGCTGAAAATCCTGACAACTACAATGAGCTGCAAATCGTGTATGCATATTCATATCTCCAAATCATGTTTTTCGTTTGCTTGCCCAAAACACCATATACTGGTGTCGTTTTGGTGGTCTGAAGTCTTCATCTCCAACTATATCATAGGTATACATAGGTATCTTCTATTCGCAACTTGCAAAAATTGCGTTTCATGCACACATCTACAAGAACTCATGTTTTTTCAGAATTTATGGTTGCTGTTTCTTCAACTACATTCACATCATACACTGTCTTTGGGGTCGTTTTTTATTTCCCAAGCCAAATACGACCTTAACTCAACTGCTTACAACCTCAGATCGCAATTTTTTGGCCTCCAAAACTTCATTTTTCTACAAATGCGAGCTTTCATGGCTGTCGACTAGGGTTTTTCTGAGACCCTAATTTTGGACATCGGAATTTTTTTTTGATTATCGATTTTGGTGGGTTTTTCAAGAGCTCAACTAGGTTGTCATCTGTTTTTTCTGGGTGCCTTGATTTTTGAGCTAGCGGATCCAGAAATCCACAACATATTCTTTCTGGGATTTTCAAGCTCTCTTTGGGTCATCCTTCAATTTTTTTGGGTCTACCATTTTTTTGCCTCAAAGAACGTGCCTTAACAGATTTTCATGTTTTTTCATTGAAAAATATGCCATGGCATCTCTAACAAATATTTTGCTCGAGAACAACTCAAAATTCAATGGTCGAAATTATGGCACTTGGAAGTAGCGGATCATAGTGATTTTTGAATATCAAAATATTTATCAAATTGTTCTGGTGTTACGAAGCATTTGACAGCCCTTGGTATTGATCAGGGTACGTGGAATCTGAATAATGGAGAGGCGGGGATGCTTTGCAAATTATCCGTGGATGATGATCAACTCTCTCAGAGTTGATCCGGCAAGACGACTGCCGAGATATGGACACATCTCAAAGGTCTTCATGAGACTTTTGACAAAAGCAAAGCTTTCTTATTGAAGAACACTTTGTTTTCTATTATCATGGATGAATGAACCTTGCCCCAGACTCACTTGAGTAGGATTCAGAAAATCCATGATTAGTTGCTTGCCAATGGTCATAAGATGGAGGAAGAGGACATTGTGGTTATTACTCTTCGGAGTTTACCAAAGTCTTATGAGCATTTTATCGAGACTCGAGACATCACGTCTTCAAGTGTTGATCTGAAGTTCACTGATCTCTGCACACTTGTGCTTCAGCAAGATCGGTTTAAACAACAGTTCGGTAGTAGTTCTATCTCCACCTCCACAGAGCAAACCTTTGCTTGTAAATCCTTTGAGAAGGATAAAGGCAAGTTTTAACAGTCGTCTCAGCAAAAGTCTTCTGCTCTAGCTTCAAACGACTCTCGGAAGAACATTCAGTGCAACTATTGCCACAAGCTTGGTCACATAAAGGTTGAATGTTAGATATACTTAGCTGTCCAATCCAAGCAATTAGGTTGGCAGCCCAAAGTGAACAATGCAGAGCACACTGAGCAGACGAAATTTGCCTTTTATGCCTTCATGGCTAAAAGACTTGCAGATCATGTGAAGTCGTCTGCCTGGTACATTGATTTAGGTGCCTCTCATCATTTCATTCATCGTAGAGACTTGTTTACTGACCACCACCCTTTTCAAATTCTGTTATTTTTGGTGGTGGAGAAGAGTACACCTTTATTGGCAAAGGCAACAAAGGTGACTCTCAATCAGTCAGTTATTGCGACATTCTCCACACTTGGTGTTACATCCCAAATTTTGCCTTAATTTTTAAGTTGAACATATCCGTTGATTTAACGAAACAATATCATGTGAAATTGAGTTAGTTAATTATAGCCATTGTGTATTTCTTCATATCATGTGAAATTGAGTTAGTTAATTATAGCCATTGTGTATTTCTTCATATCATGTGAAATTGAGTTAGTTAATTATAGCCGTTGTTTATTTCTTCATGATGATGTGAAATTGAGTTAGTTAATTATAGCCGTTGTATATACGATGAACATGTAGAGTTAGTTATTCTGACATGGATGAAATCTCTAATGGTCACTTGATGATTTTGAATTAGCAATTTATAAATCTTGAATTGATGTCTTGGCGAGAATGTTGTTTTGAGTGATTACAGGAAGAAGACTGAAGAGAGACGGGAAGCATTGCTAAATGGGGTCATCGGAAGGGGATGGTCGAGTAGTTAAGTCATCAGAATCGATAGGTTTGACCTAAAACTATCTTGGCAAGGTTACTAGGACTTGGCAACATATTTCGTGGTGGAACCACATGAGCTATAAATATTAATATTATTTAATTATTATTTTACATTCTCAAATATGATCATATGTAAATAATAATAAGATGACACCATTAGATTATAAATAATAATCCAATGATGCCACCCTATCATTACATATACATAAGCATAGATGAGAAAATATAATAATAATAGCTTTTAAAACTCCTCATTTTCTTTCTTTCTTTCTTTCCCTCCTTTTTTTTAAAAATCGATTTGGAATGGTTTCGAATGGGTTTTTGTAATGGATGGAAGCCATAGAGTCGGGCTCTTTATTATTTAATAGGCTACCATAGTCGTATCAAGTAGGAGTTTATGTTTCTTTTAGCCTTTCAAACCATTGCTGCTAGTAACCAAAGAAACAGAGCTCAGTAAATCGAAATCATATTTGCCAAACTTCCTTAACTTATTTGCCGCAGATCACAATCCAGAAGCCAAAGAATCAGTCAAGTTCAAGTCTTTCCGAATCAGTTTAGAGGAGTCACGTAAGGCCCTATTGCATTCTTAATTTATTTCTTTTATTGCCAAGTTCGATGCACAACAAACCGAGTTAATTCTTATGTTCTAAGTTTTCGTTTGTTCTCAATCTTTCGTTCCATATTCTAACGACAGTAGTAAGGATTGTGATACCAATTCCATGTTGTGATTCCTGATAATTTCATTCGAATGCAAAAAGGGTGATAGGTAGAAATAAATATATATACATTTGTATTCTACTCATATAATGAAAACCTTGCAGTCTGTCAAGTATGTATAAAACCATTTACTTCCAATCATGTCTCATAATGGTGAATAGATTATCTCAATGAGAACACCAATGAATTCACGAGGTGATGAAGCCAGAATATGGTGAAGAAGGTGATATGTTCTGCTGCAATTATAATATGATAACACTTGGGAATCATCGGCTTGGAGGCCTGATTAAGGTGAGGAGGTGTAGAGAATTTGCAAAAAGAGGTTGACATCAGTAATAATAAAAATAATAAATTAAACATTACTTTAGCTTATGCATGTTCCACTCATGAAGAAAGTTGCCAAGCCGAGTGGTGAAGATCGGATTTGTCGACCTACATTTTGAAATCTTTGGCCAGAGTGGAATTAGGTAGACTTGCCAAACAAGTGATCTTTGTTGATTGTCCAGACGCTTTAGTTATTTTGTCAAATAACTGTTGGGACTTCAATCCACCTGATTACTCTGATGGCTAGATTTATGAACATCTCAAGCCTGACCTCGGGGTAGGGAGGGCCGTTCTATTAAATTAGAATAAGTGGGGATAAGTAATGGTCTGCGGTTGGGAGGTTAAGCCTATGTCAATGCTTCTCCTCTCACCAATGCCAGGGCTCGGACAACAAGTAAAAGAAGTTTCTCAAATGGTACTATATGTTCTTTAACTCTCCGAATGTTTAGTTGTTTCATTTCAAGATGAAAGTCAGTTACTTTACAAATAGCTGTTACTTAACTAGAAGAAGTTAAATGTTTGCAATTATCTCAATTTGTAATTAGATAGATAATTCATTTCAAGAATATCAGTTATTTACTTACAGCTGAATATATTGAATAGAGTTTAATTTCAGTTATAAACCATTAATGGAAATCAATGTCATGTGATATGAATTAGGAAATCAATTGATTTAAGATTAAAACTTGTTTAGGAAAATCGGTATGTTACATATGGTATCAGAGCGTTGGGTTCGACACTGAACCGAGGGCATCCTACCTTCTGGAAACTTGATAGAAATCTGTATTGGCTACAGGATGTTAGTATGTAAAAATCCCCGTAAGAAAACAAGGCATCCCATCTTTCGCTATCTTATTAGAAACATGACTAAATATGACTATTCCTGTTGTTGTGAGCCCCGAGACAATGAAACCTTGAATCAGACAATTCAGTGGATGAAGAAGGAAAGAGTCAGATGGACTCCTGCCAAGAAGGCGACATTTAGAAACAAATTGATACGGAACTGAAATGCTCAGCAGAGCAGCCCCCTTTTCCATTTTCATAGGTCTTGGATGGTACGAGATATGTACCAGTCTGAACCAGAATGTAATGCTGCTGCAAAGCAGGAATAAAAACGCTGTGTGAATGTAGACTTCCTCAATAGAGGAAAATTTTGTAAATAAGATTGCTTAGTTGAGCAATGAAAATGAATTTTGTAAATAAGATTGCTTAGTTGAGAAATGAAAATGAAATTTTGTAAATAAGATTGCTTATTTGAGCAATGAAAATGAAATTTTGTAAATAAGATTGCTTAGTTGAGTTATTTGAAATTATGTGCTGTAATACCTTTTTGCTTGTAAGATTCTTCTATTCACAAAATAACACAATTGTAAATTAACAGGTGAGAAACTTAAAACATAAAAATGAATAATAGCGGAAATGCAGAAAACCAGGATATAGTACGCAATAACCCTCAATCCTCCAATGAACTGTTATTCCAAATTTTGCAAGAAACACAATTGAAGCTAGAAACCATGGAAAGGAGGATGAGTGAAATGGTAGCCTAGATGGGGCAAAACCACGAGGAAGTGCAAACCACACTCGGAGCAGAGATAGAAGTCTCTGGACGTAACGAAACCCCCTTTCCCAAACAAATAGAAAAGCAAAAGAGGAAGGAAATAGTGGCTGATTTATCACAGACATAAAGAAAATAAAACCACCTAAGTTTTCTGGTTCTGAGTCTGGAGAAGAAGCAAAAGCATGGTTGACTAAAATGGTACAATATTTCGAGATTAGAAGTTTCTCTGAGACCTCAAAGGCTGTGTGGGGAATATATCATTTCATCGGGGAAGCTGCAACTTGGTGGGGAAACACCAAGGTTGAGCAAAACATTAGAACTACTGATATCACCTTGGAGAAATTCGTAGGCATATTTCGGAAACGATGGCTGCCTTAGACCTTTTATGATCAGAAACTCTTGGATTTCCAGAACTTAAAACAAGGAGATTTGTTAGTGCATAAGTATTGGGAGAAGTTTACTCGGTTGCTTAAATACGTCCCACCTTATCAGCAAGACACCAATCTGAAGGTGTGAAAGTTTATCATGGGACTGAATAACAGGATAGGAGGAGCTGTTGATGTTCTTGCACCGTGGACCATGGAAGAGGCTTTAGAAAAGGCTGTCTGACAAGAGCATAAGATTAGAAAGGATGACTCCATCCGAGACAATAAAAAAAAGACTACTTGGAATTCAGAAGGCGCTGATTTTGGACCGTCGAAAAAACAATTTAAAGATTATAAGAATAACAAACCTAAAAATAAAAGCGGTAGAACACAAGATATCAAAGATAATTTTTATGTGAACAAAAAACGACAGAAATAATGAGAAGAAAGGACTGTCGGGAGGATGTTTTATCTGCGGAGGAAATCATTATAAGAAGTAGTGCCCTAACTTTAGCCAGTCACAGTGTTCACCTTTGCCGCAGCAGCAACAAGTCTTTCAGCAGAGGATTCATGTAGCCTTGGATAACAGGCAAACTGAGCAACAAATAGGCCTCATTGAAACTCTGGGGAAGATCTATGGAAACCCTGTGTCCATATTAATTGATACTGGAGCAATTGAATGCTTTATTTCACCTAGATTGTTAAGTAGATTCCCAAAAAGATCTGGTTTTATGGAAAAACCATGGATGGTCAGGTATGCAAACTAGTCAAGGGCCAAGGTAGAGCAATGCCTGTTTGAAGCTCAGGTTGATTTTCCGAATTTCTCTACAGAATTGAACTTATATGTAGCTCCGCTAGGGTCATATAACATTATCATTGGAATTAACTGGCTCAGTGAACATAAGGCTAAGATAGATTGTCTTGCTGAAATTGTAAATTGTGTGGATGATCAAGGCAGACCAACAAGTATTTCAGGGATCAAATATGAAATCAAACCAAAATAGATTTCTGCAATGCAACTTAAGAGATATGGGAGAAGAGGTGAAATTTTCGTAGTTAAGATTGAAGATACAAGAGAGCCTAAAATAACCACTTATGGGGATGACTACATTTATGAAGATGGAGAAATCAAGCAAAAACTAAAAGAATCTTTCGAAGAAAAATATCCCTATTTGAAGAATTATCAAGATGTGTTTCCTGAGGAACTTCCTGGATTACCCCCTTCCCGGGCATTTGATTTTACCATATACTTGATACTGGGAGCTGAACCGATATCCAGGGCCCCATATAGAATGACCACCACGAAGTTAATGGAGTTACAGATTCAATTGTAGGATATGTTGAATAAGAAGATGATCTGACCTAGTGTCTCACCATGGGGAGCCCCAGTGTTATTTGTAAGAAAGAAGGATGAAACCATGAGACTATGTATAGATTACAGGATGCTTAATAAAGTTACCATAAAAAATCGGTACCCATTGCCAAGGATAGACAATTTTTTTGACCAAGTGAAGGGGGTGACTGAATTTTCAAAAATTGATCTAAGATCAAGATACCATCAACTACGAATTAAGGATGAGGACATACATAAAATTGCTTTTAGAACTAGATATGAACATTATGAGTTTACAGTATTGCCGTTCAGATTAACTAAAGCCCCAGCTTTTGTGAATTTAATGAACAATATATTTCAGGATTATTTGGACAAATTTGTATTGGTCTTTATAGATGACATTTTAATATACTCCAAGAATGAAGAGTAACATCAGAGACACTTAGAGATAGTCCTGCAAAGACTTAGAGAACACAAGTTATATGGGAAATTATATAAGCGTGCTTTTTACCAGAAGGAAATTCAGTACCTAGGGCGTATTATCTCAGCACAGGGTATAACAGTAGATCCATCTAAGATAAAAGCAATTAAAGAGTGGCTCATACCTACAAACGTATCTAAAGTCAAGAGTTTCATGGGATTAGCTGGATTCCACAGAAAATTTGTCAGAAATTTCTCGAGGATAGTCTATCCAATCACTTCTCTCTAGATGAAGGGGAAGAAATTTGTTTGGATGGAAAAGTGTCAATCAACTTTCGAGTTTTTGAAAGAAAAATTGAACTGCACCTATTTTTAGGGTACTCGATCCACAGAAACTGTTTGTAATTATTGCTGATGCATCAGGTGAAGGTTTAGGGGGTGTATTAATGCAGGAAAAACAAGTCATTGCTTATGAGTCTAGGAAACTGAAAAATTACGAACAAAATAATGCACCCCATGATTTGGAACTAGTAGCACTAGTGCATACCTTGCAAATGTGGAGGCATTATTAAATTGGAAAACCTTTTGAGCTTAGATCTAATCACCAAAGTTTAAAATATATTTTCACCCAACAGAATTTTAATGCTAGACAAAGGAGATGGCTGGAATTTCTAGCAGATTATGAGTTTGACATAAGCTACATTAAAGGAAAGGAAAACAAGGTGGTTGATGCCCTAAGTTGGAGAAGACACATCTCGGCAATGACTATGGTAAATTTTAGGTTGAGAGACCAAATTTTACAACATTTGGAGCATGATGAGTTTCATATAGAAATCAACATGGCACTTATTAGAGATCCACAGGAT
The DNA here is from genome assembly GCA_028749045.1 of Cupressus sempervirens. NCBI lineage: Eukaryota > Viridiplantae > Streptophyta > Pinopsida > Cupressales > Cupressaceae > Cupressus > Cupressus sempervirens. The sequence goes on from CM053785.1 coordinate 727,644,636, forward strand.
CCCAAGTATTCAAAATTTAGCCTAGAAGAAGATGGATTGTTAAGATATCGCCACAGAATCTATGTGCCTAATAACCCTAAACTTCAAAGATTGATTTTAGGGTAATATCACTCAGCTCTGTACTGAGGATATCCAGGAGTGATGAAAATGTTATCCGATATAAAACCTTTATATTTCTGGAAAGGGATGAAGAGGGAGACAATCCAGTTTGTAGCAGGTTGTTTAGAATGTTAGAGAGTGAAGGCGGAACACCGGTATCCAGCAGGTTTGTTGCATCCAAACGAGGTACCTAAGTGGAAGTGGCAAGTAATATCTATGGATTTTGTGCAAGGATTACCTATGACTCAAAATCGACACAACACTATCATAGTCATGGTTGACAGATTGACTAAATTTGCTCATTTCATACTAGAAAATTTATCTGTAGGAGCTCCTGAAATTGCTCATAAGTTCATAAAAGAAATTTTTAGGTTACACGGGATTCCAAAGAAGATTATTTTAGATAGGGATGCTAGGATAACTTCTAGATTTTGGCAAACATTATTTACAGCCTTGGGTACCAAATTGAATATAAGTTCAGCCTATCATCCTGAGACAGATGGTCAGATCGAGCGAGTAAATCAAGTATTAGAGGATTTCCTAAGCGTATATTGTATGGATCGACAGTATCAATGGGAAACATACTTACCTCTGGTTGAATTTGCATATAATAACTCTTATCAGTCTTCAATTAAATTGGCTCCTTTTGAGGCTTTGTATGGTCGTAAGTGTAGAACTCCAATAAGTTGGAATCGATTGGAGGACAGGGTTATTGTCGGGCCTGAAATGCTACAGGAGATGGAAGAACAGGTACTCCAGATTTGTCAGAGGTTGAAGGAAGCAAACGACATACAAAAGAGTTATGCTGATGCTAAAAGAACACCCAGAGAATTCTCAGTAGGGGACAAGGTGTTACTAAGAGTTAAACCTCAGAAAATTACTATCAAGTTTGGCAAGAATGCTAAGTTAGCTCCAAAATATGTAGGACCCTTCAAAGTTTTGGAGGTTGTTAACCCAGTAGCTTACAGGATTGCTTTACCACCAACCCTTGCCAAGATGCATGACGTCTTCCATGTGTCTTACCTTAAAAAGTATATTAGTCACCATGAGCAAATGATTGATTGGAAATTATTGCAGGTGCGAGAGTCAGGAGTGGTAGAGGTAAAACCACTCAGAATACTCGAGGTACGTAAGCTACGCTTATGAAATCGAGAAGTAACACAGTGCAAGGTCTAGTGGGACTAGTATACAGAAGATTATGCCACCTGGGAAGATTATCATGATATTTTTCAAAGATATTCCTACCTTTTCTCTGAAGTTGAAAACTGAATACTTTATTTCTTTTATTTTAATTGATTAAGTACAATTTGTTATTATTTTCATCGAGGACGTTGAAAAATCTAAGGGGGTGGGTATGTCACATCCCAAAATTTGCCCTAAATGTTAAGTTGAACATGGCTGTTGATTTAACGAAACAATATCATGTGAAATTGAGTTAGTTAATTATAGCCGTTGTGTATTTCTTCATATCATGTGAAATTGAGTTAGTTAATTATAGCCGTTGTGTATTTCTTCATAACATGTGAAATTGAGTTAGTTAATTATAGCCGTTGTTTATTTCTTCATGATCATGTGAAATTGAATTAGTTAATTGTAGCCATTGTATATATGATGAACATGTAGAGTTAGTTATTCTGACATTGATGAAATCTCTAATGGTCACTTGATGATTTTGAATTAGCAATTTATAAATCTTGAATTGATGTCTTGGCAAGAATGTTGTTTTGAGTGATTACAGGAAGAAGACTGAAGAGAGAGGGGAAGCATTGCTAAACGGGGTCATCGGAAGGGGATGGTCGAGTAGTTCAGTTATCAGAATCGATAGGTTTGACCTAAAACTATCTTGGCAAGGTTACTAGGACTTGGCAACATATTTCGTGGTGGAACCGCATGAGCTATAAAGTAGAACATTATAATAAATAATGTAAAATAAACATAAATTATTACCTTTAAAGAATTATCAAATATTAATATTATTTAATTATTATTTTACATTCTCAAATATGATCATATGTAAATAATAATAAGATGACACCATTACATTATAAATAATAATCCAATGATGCCACCCTATCATTACGTATACATAAGCATAGATGAGAAAATATAATAATAATAGCTTTTAAAACTCCTCATTTTCTTTCTTTCTTTCTTTCCCTCCTTTTTTTTAAAAATCGATTTGGAATGGTTTCAAATGGGTTTTTGTAACGGATGGAAGCCATAGAGTCGGGCTCTTTATTATTTAATAGGCTACCATAGTCGTATCACGTAGGAGTTTATGTTTCTTTTAGCCTTTCAAACCATTGCCGCCGGTAACCAAAGAAATAGAGCTCAGTAAATCGAAATCATATTTGCCGAACTTCCTTAACTTATTTGCCGCGGATCACAGTCCAGAAGCCAAAGAATCACTCAAGCTCAAGTCTTTCTGAATCAGTTTAGAGGAGTCATGTAAGGCCCTGCTGCATTCTTAATTTATTTCTTTTATTGCCAAGTTCAATGCACAGCAAACCGTGATAATTCTTATGTTCTAAGTTTCTGTTGGTTCTCAGTCTTTCATTCCATATTGTAACGACAGTAGTAAGGATTGTGATACCAATTCCATGTTATGATTCCTGATAATTTCATTCAAATGCAAAAAAGGTGATAGGTAGAAATAAATAAATATATATACATTTGTATTCTGCTCATATAATGAAAACCTTGCAATCTATCAAGTATGTATAAAACCATTTACTTCCAATCATGTCTCATAATGGTGAATAGATTATCTCAATGAGAACACCAATGAATTCACCAGACGATGAAGCTAGAATATGGCAAAGAAGGTGATATGTTTTGCTACAATTATAATATGATAACACCTGGGAATCACCGGCTTGGAGGCCTGATTAAGGTGAGGAGGTGTAGAGAATCTGCAAAAAGAGGTTGACATCAGTAATAATAAAAATAATAAATTAAACATTACTTTAGCTCATGCATGTTCCACTCATGAAGAAAGTTGCCAAGCCAAGTGGTGGAGATTGGGTTTGTCGACCCACATTTTGAAATCCTTGGCTAGGGTGGAATTAGGTAGACTTGCCGAACAAGTGATCTTTGTTGATTGTCCAGACGCTTCAGTTATTTTGTCGAATAACTGTTGGGACTTCAACCCACCTGATTACTTTGATGGCTGGATTTATGAAGATCCCAAGCTTGACCTCAGGGTAGGGAGTGCCATTCTATTAAATTAGAATAGGTGGGGATAAGTAATGGTCCACGGTTGGGAGGTTAAGCCTATGTCAATGCTTCCCGTCTCACCATTACCAGGGGTTGGACAACAAGTAAAAGAAGTTTCTCAAATGATACTGTATGTTCTTTAACCCTTCGAATGTTTAGTTGTTTCATTTCAAGATGAAAGTCAATTACTTTACAGATAGCTATTACTTAACTAGAAGAAGTTAAATGTTTGCAATTATCTCAATTTGTAATTAGATAGATAATTCATTTCAAGAATATCAATTATTTACTTACAGCTGAATATATTGAATAGAGTTTTATTTCAGTTATAAACAATTAATGGAAATTAATGTCATGTGATATGAATTAGGAAATCAATTGATTTAAGATTAAAACTTGTTTAGGAAAATCGGTATGTTACACTTGGATGTCACCTTCAGTTCACATCAGTGTACCATCATTGATTGGGCGACTTAGTCTACTGTTGCAGTGGGTCTTGAGGATCATGGTCTTTTTTGACTTACTGATTATGGTGATTCTCGGGACTTAGATATGGTTGCTCGACGATCTTCTATTAGCACACTTTGGCATCAACGATATGGGCACTTAAATGTGCATTATCTCTCTCAGCTTGCTCGGGATGAGTTTGTCCTTGGATTGTTAGATATTTAGACTCAACAATTTGGAGTTTGTGATGCATTCTAGGCTGTGAAGCAACATTTCACACCTTTTACAAGTGGCGATTCATGATGCGCTTCAGGTACTTCAGCTTGTTCATGTTGATATATGCGGCCCTATGGCCACTCCTTATGTTCTTAGGTCCAGGTATTTTCTGTTGTTTGTTGATGATTTCAGTAGAAAAATGTGGGTGTGTTTTCTTAAAAAGAAATTTGATGCATTTCCTGTATTTCAAAAGTTTAAACTTTAAGTTGAAAAAGAGTCTGGAAAATCTATTATTACTTTTAGATTAGATAGTTGGGGGGGAATTTTTTTCTAATGATTTCTCTAGCTTCTTGGATACTGGTTAACCACACCCCACACACCACAACGGAACAATGTAGTTGAATGTCGGAATAGAACAATCACTAAGATGGCTCGATCCATGCTCGAACACATACACGTTCCGAAGAAGTTTTGGGCAGAAGTAGTCAACATTGCAATTTATCTTTTGAATTGGTCACAATAGTGGTGATTAAAGGTAAAACTTTGCAAGAGGCTTGGTCAGGTCGCAAGCCTAGAATCAGTCACTTGAAGGTTTTTGGGTTTCTTGCTTTTGTTTGGATCCTTGATGCATCACACACCAAGTTGGATACCTAGAGTTAGAAACTCATGCTTGCTTGATACAATAGTCTTTACAAAGCCTATCGCTTGATCAACACTGGAACATCTTGTCTCCTGAACAGTCATGATGTAATCTGTGATGAGCAGCGAGGACCATTCATGCTTGTTTCTCTTGTTCCTGATCCAACAAACGAACCTATCAAGGCTCATGAATTGGGAGTTAGGTTTCCATTAGGTCCACTCGATGGGAGGGCTCCAGTAGCTCCTGCAACTCCAATTATACCAGTGATACCTGTACAGACACCTCTAGCTTCTCCTGTAGGATCAACTTGATTTATAGATGCTTCACGTAAGTTTGATCTAGATTCTTATGATGAGGAACCTAGTCACGAAGCATCTCCTGATACTAATGTCAGTCATTCTCCTCTTTGGCCTAAATGGTGGGCTGAAACACTTGCTGATCTTCGTGATGATGAGCTCATTGATAGGAGAGCTGCTCGGAAAAAGAGAAAACCTACAGAGTCTGTTAACTTTTCTCTCATGGCCAAAATTCATAGTGTGTTTGAACATCAAACATATTCCGAGGCTAAAGAAATTCCAAAGTGGGAATAGGCCATGACATCTAAACACTAGAGCTTGCTGAAGAATAACACCAAGGTTTTTTTTAAATTTCCACCAGGGAAGAAACCCATTGGCTGCAAATGGGTTTATAAAATCAAATACAAATCGGATAGTACTTTGGATAAGTACAAAGTTTGTTTAGTTGTGAAGGGCTTTTCTTAGCATCAGGGTATTGATTACGAGGAGACCTTTGCTCCTACTGCAAAGACAAGAACCATCAGATTAGTCCTAGCCATGGCAACATAGTTTGGCTGGAAGGTCTATTAGATGGATGTAAAGAGTGCTTTCCTGAATGGTGATCTCCATGACGCAACCTCTTGCTTTCAAGGTTGTTGGTAAAGACCATTAGGTTCTCAGATTGGTAAAAGCTCTCTATGGCTTGAAGCAGGCCCCTCAGGCGCGATACATAAAAATTGATAAGTACCTTAGTGATCAAGGCTTCTAGAGGAGTTCTTCAGACTCAAATTTTGCACATCAAGACCATTGACACTGACATCATCCTTTTGGTTATTTATGTGGATTATTTGATCATCAGTGGCAGTTTGATATCTTTGATTCATGGAATCAAATAGAATTTATGTCAGTCTTTTGATATGACTAACCTTGGGCTCATGCATTATTGCCTAGGTGTTGAGGTTTGGCAACAGTCTTCTAGTATATTCATCTCTCAGTCCAAATATGCTAGGGCTCTGTTAGACAATTTTTGTATGCAGGATTGCAAGCCTACATCTACACCCATGGAGAAAGGTCTCAAGTTATTAGTCAAGTCTGATTCTCCTCTCGTTGATGATACAGAGAATGTGGAACTAAGGAAGGCATATGAGAGGGTCTGATAAAGGCCTGAACCGAGCTACAGTTAGTGTCCATAGTGACTATCTTGCTAGGGGAGATGAACAAAACTATCATTATCATTGCCTGGGCTATGGAGTTGTGTCTTGGTACAAACTAAGCGTGCGATGTGTTTGGCATAATATCCGTGAAAGGTTGTCTCGATAACTTTTTCGAACACCATCCTTGCTCCCGTGCTTGAATAACACATACGGAAGATCTGCATCATACAAGATGCTCAATAGGAGAAGATCTCTTTCAGGATATGCTTGGAGTTTATAACTATAATGAAGACATGTTGACTATTTTATTTATTACCTCAATGAGACATTTGTGCCATCAAAAATCCTCATGCGTACGTAGATTACCAATTGAAGTTGCCAACATTTAGATTTAAAGCATATATGCTCTCTCTTTGACATTGCGGTTAGGAACAATCCAGTGAATATAGTTGCAGATTATGAGTGTACAGGGGCTGAACAAACTCCTTGATGGAATCATGGTGCTGAACATTTAGTATGGAATCCTATATAATCCACTAACTTGTTTGACCGAATGCCTCAAAGTGTTGGCTATCTCATGGGTAGCGAGTATGCAGAACTCGAAGACAATCGGTCAACCAAATTGAAGCTAGGAGGTGTTGGTTACACATATGATCCTTGATTCATGAAGAGTATGGGTGATTTGCAAGCAAATATATGATGAGACATTGCAGAAGTCACGATATGTGGATTCACAGACAATGACAATGACAATGACATGTTTGACGTAATGCCTCTGCTATCTATGAAAAGCGTGCAATTTTCAGAAACCTTCGATCAAAGAAATGAATAATATAGATGGATGAGAATGGTATTGATAAAGCTTTTAAAATCTCTTGTGAATGCAATAGGCAGGTGTAAAGTTTAGTCTAGTGTGCACAATTTGATGGTTTGCAACAAGGAATATATATGGAAGTGATAAAGGCACAGGTTAGTCAAATTGGTAAGATTGTAAATTGTCAAAAGAGTCCAAAATTGCTAAAGAACACGTGTGTTATGGATATGAATATGTCAAACAGAGGAGGCTATAGATATGGAGGGAATGAGATCCAATATGTCAACCTCTTGAGCTCACAATATCTTAGTATGAGAAGTGTGTGATCTACACATAGAAGATCCATATAATCTTGTGATTTTCTAATCATTTTTAATGCAAGAGATAGTAAAGCCCAAGCTCACTTTGTATAGAAATCCCCTCGGTCAGTTGGCCAATAGGATGAAGAATATGAACTCGTAGTATGGTAGTGGGGTTTTGATATTTTAGATCAAATAGATTGGATTAGAATGATCTTATGCGAAGGATAACTTGGAGGACTTGTCCTGAATAAGGAAGAAGAAAGCATGTGGCATTTTAAATTCGTGAAAGAAATTAAACCACAACGATTGGAATTTTAGAATGACATTTCACTAGTCATTAGAACAAGAGGTTGGACAAACAAACAATGAAATACAAGTTCCAAGGCAAAGAGCCTCCTGTAATATTGACAAGCATGCTTCTCGAGATATTAGACACCAAAATGGGACACATTGACATTGCAGATTTTTGGTAGGCAACGAGCAAAGAGGATAGATTGCTTTTAGCACCACAAACATTAGACAGTGGGCTGGCCCATGCAGGAGGACAACCACACGCAGTTCAGTTTACCGAACTGGTTTTGGAATGTATGAGATCATATGATCAAAATTCCAGAGACATTAAGACTTCAGGAGGAAATGTAGTGGAGAGGCTTGATCTAGTATCTGTTTCCATTTCATTCAGGTTGCCAGTAAGGGAAGAATTCACAGATATTTTTAGAGGTGGTGTTCAAGGGTATTTCCACCAAAATAAAAAGAAGTGTTTAAACTTTAAATATTATTGCTAGAAGTTGGCTAGATCAACCCACAAAAGGAGAGTCACAATTACCAAGGACTCTTCACATAATACTTTTCAATGAAGATATTTCAGTTATGATTGTCCTTCTCAGTGGGGTAGTAGGAAATGAGACAGTTGAGGATTTTCAAGATTGGATGTTTTTATACATCAATACCATTACCGTTGGGAAGCAATTTATCGATTGGGAGGAGATGATCGATGACACCCTTCACCATTAGTTGACTGAATTCAATCTAAATCAGGGATTCTATATGTCTTCTTACCTTATGTACTCCATTACTAGCACAAAATCATGACCTAGTCTCAATCCTTATGGGGAGTACAATGTGGCTACGCAAATCTATAATTATTACCCCTAGTTGCAATTGAAACAAAGCAATGCGCACTTCTGCAGAGTGAATGAAACTTTTTCTATGCTTACAACTAGTTAACTATAGGGGGACATAGGGCTCCAAATTTCTCCTGAAGCAAACCGGTCTCTTCAGCACTTATAGGAGTATCTTCATACAATATCCCCGTTTCACCTAAATTTGCATTGGAGGTTTTCAAGATTGCCCTCTTATGTTGCCTCGCTTTGTGGATGACAATTTGGCACTTTCATAAGTTTGTAGGTAGATTGGTCAAGTGAACAAGAAATGCAAGAATAAGAGATCCATCCCTTTCCCGATTGGTATTGGACACTACAGTTGTCTTTCTTCTTCAGATGCCCAAAATATTGAAAGATCTATGGTGAGGATAACTCTTTACTCTTCTTAAAGTCATTTCCCATTTGATGGCAGTGGGTATATTAAAAACAATCTAACACTAGGGCTTGGCTATTTTCCTTTTCCTACAATGGAAGATTATTGGGCGAATAGTGAGATTGACTTTGAGGTGAGAAGAAGGGATTGGATGAGATTTACAGTACAATAGATCATTGATTACAAGATGGGATGGGATGTCACAGGCATAAAGGAAGATGGATCAAATCTAATTGATTCTTTCTTCTTTGAACAAATTCAATATTTAAAATTACCCTACATCAATTGGTCTTTACCAAAATTGAAAGATCTCAAAGGAGAACCTTCTTTGTGATTCAACGAACAGAGAATTGGGTAAAAAGTAAAGCCAAAGAAGCCATAGCCACTAGGCCAATAGGGAAAACCAGTGCGAAGAAAAACAATAGTTCACAAGAAAGTACGTCCAATTCAGCCATTCCATTTTCTCCACTTGCTATTTCCGGTTCACCACACGACACACAAGGAGGAGATGATGGTGAAGATCCTAACAAAAGAATCGATCTAGTTTCAACATGCGAGCTCAATTCTGTTACTAGAAAGAAAAGTTCAAAACCCAAAGAGAAAACTTTAAATCCAATTCAAAAAATGATAGACGAAGCTCTCGAGATGAATGCTTTGCCATCATCATTCGTAGATGAAATGATTAAGTCCATAACTTCTCCATTGCCTCATGATCTTGGCTGCAACAAAGTTTGGAGAGAAAGAAGAAAAGAGTGATCCAATTAGAAACACCAAATCTAGATGCGGTGGCTGATCTGCTATGTAAAGGTATGAAGGTGAAGAAGACTAGAATAGATTCTAGACTAATGATGAACTCCACTTCAGGAAACCTATTTGTTGAGATCGCAAAGCCTGTCATCGAGAAGAACATAGATGAGGCGGATGAGTCTGATTTTAACATAATTCAAGTGGATTTGGGTCGAACTACTCGCAGAGGTAGAGAGCATAATTTCCAGGTGTTAGCTGCTGTCCTAATTGAACAGTCAAAAAGAGACAAGCAAACTAAGAATCAACTCAAACACCAAGTTCGAGCCCTGTCGTCATGCATCTGATAAATGGTAGGTGATTCATTCCCGGATCCTAGTGCTTCTACAGAAATAATAGAATATCCTGAAAAGATGTTTGATGAAAATACTATTCAAAACATAGGAGAGTGCCAAACATACAGTAAGATGGTGAAAGCATGGATAAATCACATGAAGGAGCAAGCCTTAAGATTGTTTCAGGAAGTAAAGGTCATATACGTTAAGGCGAATCACATACAACAAAGCATTCAAAAGGAACTAGCAACTCGTAAGGAACAACAGTTGTTCTGGAGAGAAATTGATGGTAACTTAATAGAAATTAAAGGAATGAACAGGGATATAGTCAAATATTTAAAATTAGTCACAAGTGGAGAAGAAGAGCAAATTGACATATGGCTGGAAAACATCAAATGGAAGCACGCTAGTATGGATCAGCAATCAAACAAGGAAGAGAGGTTCCTAAATGCCTGCAAACAACTGAAAATAAAGGCCTTGGGGAATGTAGCAACAATTATAGAAGGTATTCCTATCAGCAAACATACTCAAGATCCAGACATATCTTCTATTTTGGAATGCATAAAACTAAAAATCAGCATTGAACTTGGCGGTAGACAGTGTTCGGATGCTGACATTACGATGAGATTGAGCACTTTCTCGGTGACATTAGGCTCTTGTATTCAAAATTTGCCAAGTGACATGCTAGAGTTGGATGAAATTAGGAAGAGCCATGATCTATGCAAGCTGAAAATGCAGAGTTTGGTCATCATCAAAACTAAGGCTTTGGCATAGGTAATCAAATCATTCAGATCGTACAAGGAAAATTTGACTCAACTACTCATAGCACTCCAGATCAAAGAGCAGGCATAGGAGATATCAATGATCTCATTTGAAAGTTATAAGTAGGTTTGTCTAAAGTTGTCTCCAGTGTTTGGTTTGTATATTTTGTAAAGGGGTCAACTTTAGGCTTAATTTTGGTTTTAGTCAATGCCTTAATTTTTTTCTTTGTTATGGTTAAGTATTGAAAGTTAGAGTTTGTAAAAGTTAGAATTGGTTGTGAACCATCCTCTAAATTGTTCAAACCCTAACTTTTTGAGTGGTTATGAACCCAAAAAGTTGGCTATGCAAGAATAGATTATAAACTCATGAATAACGTATGTAAAAAGGACTTTTTGGATTTTGGGAATAAGTGAACACTTATGTTAGAATCTTGGAGACAATGTTTGGAAAGTGTGTACAGATTTTGTCTTTGTAATAAAAAATTCCTCTTGTGTTCTTGGTGAAAGAAAATGAAGGAAAGTGGATTTTGGAGTTCTCTTTCTAGAAATCTGAATTGTTGAAGTGTTGATTCTCTTTCGGTGAATGTTTTCATGGTATGGTGCAAATGTTCATGAATTGTTGAATCAATATTATGCTAATGGTAACCTTCAAGTGTAGATCTTGATTGTTCTTATTAGAAATTTAAGTTAATTTAGGGAAGCTTTGAAGTTGTTTGGTGCATTCATCATTAATAGCTTTCTTTTGATCTTCTAAGTTTGAATTCATCTTTATTGAAAAATCAAAATTGCATCTTACGAGGGAGCTGTCCCTCTAAATGTAGAGAAAGGCCGTATACCAAGGGCCTATCCAATTGTTGGAGAAATTGATTTGCCACACATATTCCATTGGGCTAAATCACGTACTTTCCAAGTGACAAATTTGTTTACCAACAAGGGAGAAAAACACTTTTAAACTTATTTTTATGGTCACTTTTAGTGATCCTTCCCGTTGATTATCCCAAATGCAAATTGGGTCCGTAGAGGAGCACATTGCAGCTTGCGTTGCCCTTGGATGTGCAGGTTACACATCCTGGCACATCTACAGGCTATGGAACACATTTTGTGCTTAGGCAACTTGCATCAACAGATACATCCACATTTGGTGTGAGCCTACAAGAAACACATCCTACAACATAGGTTTTTATCCTCACAAAACCACATCATGGACAAGTTCAACCAGCAAGATAATATCCAAAATTTTAATTCCAAGCCTCCCAAATGAGCTCCAAACTTATGTTTATATGCCCTCCAAATGCTGCACCCAACTAGGGTTTCATAGTTTATTTTTAAATACTTGTCTCCCCATAAAGTGGAGCCATTTGAATCTAACCCCCTTTATTCAATATTTGCAATTTATCACTTGGGTGCCACTACAATAACTTATTAAATAAATCAAATAATCATAAAGCTAAATATTTAATTTAACTTCATAAATTAATTATTATTTAACTTTAAAGCATTGGACCATATAAAAAATCAAAATAGTTGCATTCACCAACAAATCTAAAATAATAAGATTGACAATTGGCTTGGTCGGTGCTCGAGCCGGCTTACAAAATATTTTATGTTAAATTTGCCAAAATCACTTTAGAAAAGGGCATTATGCAAGTTTCGATCGCTTGAGTTCAATGAAACACCCATCACTGCTAGATCAAACTGTCATCATGTGTCCCAACCCTAACTCAAGGAAGGGGACATTACAGTTTACCTTCCCCAAACTCTGGATGTTATAAAATCTGCTTATTACCCCATGTTGTATCCTCGACCAGGAAGGTCTTCCATTTGACCAAGTACTCTTCTATGACACTCTTTCATAGAGTATGCTCCCTATAATCTATAATGGCCTTTAAAATTGTTGATGTGAGTTTTGTAACCATGCCAACATAACAAAGCACATGCTTTGCTGCCATCCAATGATCAACCTTGAGAGTTGTCATAAAACATGAGATGCAACTGACTGCGAAGTTGTTATTAGGTCTAGTAATAGAAAGGTAGATGAAGTTGTTTATTAGTTGCTTGTATGTAGTATCATCAAATGGGGGAGAATCAGATTTGGTTGATAACTTCAAACCTTTGTCCATGGGTGTAGATGCAGGCTTGCTCCTGCATTCAGAACTTTTCTAATAGAGCCCTGACATATTTGGACCGAGAAATGAATATACCAAAAGACTACTGCCAAACCTCAACACCTTGGCAATAATGCACAAGCTTGAGATTAGTCATATCAAAAAATTGGTATAAACTCTGTTTATTCCCTGAATCAAAGATGTTGATCTACCAATGATGATCAAATCATTCACATAAATGACTAGAAGGATGATGTCATTGTCAATAGTTTGATGTACAAATTTGAGTTTAAAAAACTCCTCTAGAAGCCTTGATCACTGAGGTACTTATCAATTTTCATGTACCATGCCCTAGGGGCCTGCTTCAAACCATAGAGAGCTTTCACCAGTCTAAGAACTTGGTGTTCTTTACTAGCAACCTTGAAACCAAGAGGTTGTGTCATGTAGAACTTGTAGGTCACCATTTAGGAAACCAATCTTGGCATGCATCTAATGGGCCTTCCAGCCAAACTGTGCTGCCATGGCTAAGACTAATGTAATAGTGCCCATCTTTGTTGTAGGAGCAAAGGTCTCCTCATAATCAATGCCTTGATGCTAAGAAAATCCCTTCGCAACTAAAAGATCTTTGTACTTATCCAAAGTATTATCAGACTTGTATTTGATTTTCTAGACCCATTTGCAGCCGATGGGTTTCTTCCCTAGTGGAAGATCAGGAAGAACCCAAGTGTCATTCTTCAACAGGGTCTGGTGTTCAAACTTCATACCCTGTTCCCACTTTGGAATTCCTTTAGCCTCAGAGTATGTTTGAGGTTCAAACACACTGTGAATGTTGGCCATGAGAGCAAAATTAATTATCTCTATAGGTTTTCTCTTTTTCCAAGCAGTTCTCCCATTGATGATCTCATCATCTTGAAGATCAACAAGTGTCTTAGCCCACCACTTAGGCCAGACAGGAGAACCAACATTAGTATCAGGAGATGCTCTATGATTAGGTTCATTATTAGAAAAACTTGGATCAAAATTAGGTGAAGCATCTCCATATCTGGGTGATACTATAAGAGAAGCTAGAGGTATTTGTATAGGAATCACTGGAGCTACTGGAGCCCTCCCATCGAGTGGACCTAATGGAAGCCAAACTCCCAAATCATGAATGTTCATAGGTGATGCAGGGGCATTTGAGGTTCTTGAAGATTTTGGCATTATCTGTGGAAGACTGGAGGTGCTCGGCCATCTCTGGTATTTCTCGGTTGGAGGCTTGATCAAATGGGCTTGGTTCTCGATTGAAGGAGAAGCATTGCTTAGTCGTTATTGATTTTTTATGTTGGCTGAGGAGCTCGGTCGCTGAAGGAACTTGGTAATCAGAGGTTCTCGGTTGTTGAAGGAGCTTGGCAAGGCTTATGGTGCTCGACAATGCTTGGGGAGTTCGGCAGACATCTTTTCTTGACAGTGCTTGGATTGCTCGTGTTTGCTAACACTCGGTCATGCAGTTATTGCGGGTTAACACGAGGGTTAACATTTCGTATTTAATGTTTGTTGCAAGTCGACTTATGGCTTAAATATGCATTTAATGTAAGGGTTTATTTAATTTGTAACTTGCTAGGCCAACTTGTGGCTAAGTTGGGTATAAATAAGGGGGTATAGGGGAGTCTTGAGTCATTGTCATTTAGCATGGAGAAGATGGAGTAGCTGAGAGAGAAAAGTTTTAAAGCAGAGTTAGTAGCTGCGGCTTGGGAAACAAGGAGATTGCTTGGTGGCTTGCAAGCACAAGTTTAGATCTTGCTGTGGGGTTTCTTCCAAACTGTTGTTGTGTCACAGATCTGGACTAGCCAGGGTTTGGGATTGGATCTTAAAGAACTATTACTTGCTTTATATTTGGCCGTAACTGGGAAGGCCTTACAGCCTGACACATTGCATGTAATCAGTTCTTTTATGAATAAAGAGTTGTGTTTGATATTAGATCTTGTATCTTGTGTTGTGTTTCTACTGTGTGGTTATTTGTTGGGGGATAGGACATCTCCTTTGGGGATTCTCTTACCTTGTATTGTGTCGGATGGTATGAGAGCTTAGTGTTCTTGAGCGTGTAGACAGATTGCCGAAGTTGAGGCAGTTTGCACCAGGACCATGGGTTGGGTGAAGTTGATCTGAGAAGATCTTGATCTCGTGGTGATTGTGTTGAGGATCGTTTTCTTTGGGAGTCGTAGTTGGCGATTCTTGGTGTGGGGTGGTAGATTGTGATTTGACTTACACTTGCAGAGGGCTCTCCATTCGATCGTTGCTTGTATACGAAGGATGGTTGTGAAGATGGAATGTTGATATTGTAGGAGCATGATCGTAGAGAGTTTGTGTTATTTGTATTGTAGATCTATGATTTTGGACTTGTGATTTGTTCCTGGTTGTTCATATGAGGTGGTAGGTTGTAATTTGACTTGCAAACAATTTGAGTTTGTCACAAGTTGCTTGGGTGGGATTTGTTGCATAGGGTTTGCGAAGATCTTGGAAGATGCCTCTGAGAAGATTGGACCCTACAATGATTGTAGATCTCAATGATGTAGTGGAGAAGAATATTTTAGAGACGTTTGCTTGGTTGGAAGCTAGTTTGATCGATTGAGTTAAGGAAGAGATAGTTGCGTTTCGCAGAGATTTTTGGAGATGGAATCTACCAATCCGGAAGAGAGTTGTTTGGCCGGTTAGGAGACTTGTTCGAGAATGAAGAGGGCATGACAAGATTGGTTTTGGTGACCAGTTTGTGGATTCTGATGCGAAACCTACAGAGCAACTTGTGGTTGCTGAAGACATTTCTAATCTTGTTGATGCTGGGAGGAAGATTTGTTTTCATGATCAGTTGGATGGATTTGACATGGAAATTGCAGAGCACTTGGTTATGGTCAATCAGGTTGCTGTTGGTGATGAGTTATATATTGTAGAGCATCTTGTTGTAAGCAATGGGATCGCTGATGGTTAGTGTTTGGCATATGTTGTTAAGGAATCACATATTGCCGCTGATAAGGTTGGGGATCTACATGTTGCTTTGGACATTGCTACATATGTAGAGTTGGATGAACTTGTTGCTGATATGGATTGTGGTGATAAGTTGAACACCCTATTTGTGGGTTACCATGTTGTTCAATTTATTCCTGTGAGTGAATATGTTGATTGGTTGTTTGTAGATTTGTGAAGGAGGAATTAGTTGACAATCTTGTTCATTTTCTTGGCTTTATGGATTTGTTGAAGTGGAAGTCTAGTTTTGATGAAGGAACAAAGTGTGGGACACACTTTTCTTTGTACCCCGAGAGTATGATGCAGGGGCATTCGAGGTTCTTGAAGATTTTGGCATTTTCTGTGGAAGACTGGATGTGCTTGGCCATCTTTGTGGTATTTCTCGATTGGAGGCTTGAACGAATGGGGTCAGTGGGGAGTGTAACAACCAGTTTTTCTGGGTTTTAACTAACAACTAGCATATTCAAAGAAATACAATTATTACTTCATTTTCATAGAAAGACAGTTAAATCAGTTATGTTCATGGGAATGAGATTAACAGTTACAATTACTTAAACGAAAAACTCATAACTAACAATTGAAAATCACCATCAATAAATTTACTATGGAAATTAAAATCTACATGCCATGGAATTCGAATCCGAAAATCAATGTAAGGATGCTTCTGCAATCACCCAGATTAGTCCACAAATATCATTTAAGATCAATTGATGATTACCATCAAATACCACTATATCAAAATCAAGTGACAATTACCATCAAATACCACTATACCATTTAGGGCATCACATACCACTGTATCAATTAGGGCATTAATTACCATTGGATTAGATACACTGTATCTTTGGGTTGTCAATACCACTGTATCATTTAGGGCTTTAGATACCATTGTATCATTTAGGGCTTCAATTACCATTGGATCATTTAGGGCTTCAGATACCACTGGATCATTCCTTTTCTTCCGATTGCTTAACTGTGGCAATAACATAAGATTAGGAGATATGCTCATAATCATTATAAATGAAAAATTGAAATAACAATTCATTAGATAAATCTATCTCTCAATTAAATATATTCCATGTTTAGTTAGAAGATCAATTGATCTAACTGGTTGTCAATTATATTGATGATAAGAGTTGCTTTCTTCTAAAGAAATAACTGTAACGATGATACAACTCAATTAATCTTACCTTCTACTTGAATATACATCATAAAAGTAAAAATACTTGTTTCCAACAAACGTTTGAATGCATAACTTATCTTTATCTAGTGCACGTCCAACATTTTGTGGAGAGGGGAAACATTGTCAAGGGCTTAACCACCCAACCTCAGACCATAACTTATCCCCACGCAATTTCTAACGAGAAACACCCTCCCTACCCGAAATAGACATGGAACACCTTGTCAGCCACTGAGCATCTTGGTATCTAATCACACCACTCAACTTGACAACAGGAGTAAACAATAAACATGATCATGCATGAGCTATTAAATGATTCCTTTTAAAAATAATAAACATTGTTATATCACATTTGATTCTATTTGTTGTTATTGCAGGTCTCCTTTCTCTGACCTCTTCACCCTTTTCCTTGTCTATACAGCCGAGTGAGTCCCAGGGGTTGGAATCTTAGAGCAATCCGCTCTTTCTGTTGATTCTTAACTGTTCATGAATAATATATGTTCCAGCTTATCACAATCTGTGATTTGATGAATGTGTTCTTTAAGACTTGCAGAAAATATCATTTGAATTCTAATCTCCAATGGCATAATAAATCATGATTTCATAACATGGCTACTTGGCATTTATTTTCCATAAACAACTTTAACTTACAGAAGGTCTAACCTATGTCATCAAGCAAGATATTTTGCATCATGATATAAGCTGTAGCTCACAGTTATGTAAATTGGATTTGCTGTAACAAATGAATAAGAAAATTATATTGTAATGTTTGGATTTTGGATCTCCACATAGCCTAGAATAAATTCTGGAAATGCTTGAGCCTTGCTAGACGCTTGTATATATGTTCTTCAAATTAATTTCTTGGTGTAACCGCAGTAGGCAAAGGCAACCTTAATTCCAGCAAGGTAGAGTGATATTCGGCTGCCTGCAACAAGGATGGAAGTGTTACAATCTGTAGAGAACTTGTAGGGATTTGAATGGAAATGGTAGCCGGAAGTATGAGTAAAGAAAAATAGAAATAATGAAGGAGTCGAAGATGTTTAAGGGAGCCGGAATGAGCAAGGAAATGCGATAGTAAAATGGAAATCGGGAATGTGTTCTCTTATTTCGTCTCACCTGACCCATGATATAAAAAGGTTTTAAAAAGACTCTTTGGTTTCCGTAACTTAAAGAATTATCTTGGCTTTTTGAGTGCTTGCTAAATGCCAAGTGTTCAATCGGTTTTAAAAAGATGAATAAAGAGATGGAAAAAGAGTTGGAAGGTTATAATTAGAAAAATATTATGATTTATATTTATCTATGTATACGTAGATATATTGGTGAGGTGGCATCATTTTATTATAAGAAAATAATATTATCGTGTCACTTCATTTTTATGTCTATGTGTACGTACATAAGTATATATTGTTGTCGGTGAACATATATTAAAATAATATGGTGTAAGATCATTCAAAATCTTTTGAGGTACGTATTATATTTTAATTAAATTATTTTATATTTTAAATTATTTATTTAATAGCTCATGCGGTTCCATCGATTGTATCCTGATGTTCAAGTCGCTAGGTCCTCAACCATGGTGATTCACGATTCATACCCATTGCCCAATGATGATGATGCTTCTGAGCCCAATTATTTTCTAACAATGCTTCCACCCCTTCGACATGCTTCCTACAAAGAAATTCTACATAGTTAAATCATATTACCATAACAAGTTATTTAATCATAAATAATCATAATGGCTAACTGCCTTTTCAATTCTATGAATTTGTGATAAATAAATAACTAGCATGTTATCTTCACATGAAATTATAATGACTAACCATCTTACCATTTCGCAGGATTATAACAAATTTAACTGTTAACTGATTTCATGTGAACCTCAACGGCTATATGAACATTTTAAATTAGGTCAAAAATTGGGATGTAATAGGGAGGCTCAATTCTCGGTTGAAGGAGGAGCATTGCTCAGTTGTTATTGAGTCATGTTGGCCGAGGAGCTCAGTCATTGAAGGAGCTCGGTCACTGAAGGAACTTAGTCATTGGAGGTTCTTGGACGTTGAAGGAGCTTGACAAAGCTTATGGTGCTCGGTAATGCTGGGGCAGTTCGACAGGCATGTTTGCTCGACAGTGCCTGGATTGCTCGTGTTTGCTTACACTTGGTCATGTGTTTATGGCGGGTTAACATGAGGGTTAACATTTTGTATTTAATGTTTGTTGCAAGCCGACTTGTGGCTTAAATGTGCATTTAATATAAGGGTTTATTTAATTTGTAACTTGCTAGGTTGACTTGTGGTTTAGTTGGGTATAAGTAAAGGGGTTTATGGGAGTCTTGAGTCATTGTCATTTAGCATGGAGAAGATGGAGTAGCTGAGAGAGAAATTTTTTAAAGCAGAGCTAGTAGCTGTGGCTTGGGAAACAAGGAGATTGCTTGGTGGCTTGCGAGCACAAGTTTAGATCTTACTGTGGGATTTCTTCTAGAGTGCCTAGGGTTTGGGATTGGATCTTGAGGGATCTTGAAGAACTATTACTTGCTTTATATTTGGTTGTAATTGGGAAGGCCTTACAGCCCGATACATTGCATGTAATTAGTTCTTTTATGAAAAAAGAGTTGTGTTTGGTATCATATCTTGTATCTTGTGTTTTGTTTCCATTGTGTGGTTATTTGCTGGGGGCTAGGGCATCTCTTTTGGGGATTCTCTTACCTTGTAGTGTCTCAATAGGTTGATCTGTTGGATTAGGAACTTGAAAAACGAGCATGAATGATCCTTGTTTCTCATCAAAACATCTGTATAGGAGATGAGATGTCTTAATGCCGGTCAAGCGGTAGACGTTGTGAAGACTACCTCATCTAGCAAGCATGAGATTCTGACTCTTGGCATCCAACTTGATGCATGACGCATCAGGGATCCAAACAGAGGCAAGAGAGCCAAAACCCTTCAGGTGATTGATTTTGGGCTTGCGACTTGACCAGGCCTCTTCCAGAATCTTACCTTTGATTGCCATAATGGGTGACCAGATCAAAAGGTAAATTACAGTGTTAATTGCTTCAACCCAAAACTTTTTCAGAACATGTCTATGATCGAGCATGGATCGAGCCATTTGAGTGATTTTGTTGTTTCGACCTTTAATTACACTGTTCTGTCATGGTTTGTGGGGTGTGGATAACTGCCATTTGATGCCATGGATATCACAAAAGCTAGAGAATTCATTAGATCAAAATTCCCTCTCATTATCTGACCTAAGAGCAATAATAGATTTCCCAGACTCTTTTTCAAGTAGAGGTTTGAATTTCTGAAATACAGTAAACTCTTTTGATTTCTTTTTACGAAAATAGACCTACATTTTTCTACTAAAATCATCAACAAACAATACAAAATACTTGGACCCAAGAATAGGAGTGGCCATAGGGCTGCAAATATTGGCATGAACAAGCTGAAGTACTTGAGAAGCCCACTATGAATCACCACTTTGAAAGGTGTGCGATGTTGCTTCCCAGCCTCGCATGTATTACAGACTCCAAGTTGTTGAGTCTGAATCTTTGGCAAGTTGAGGACAAGCTCTTCATGAGCAAGTTGAGAGAGATAATGCACATTTGAGTGCCCATACTATTGATGCCAAAGTGAACTAACAAAAGACGGTTGAGTAGCCATAGCTAATTCTTGAGAATTAACAAGTCTTAAAAGACCATGATCCTTAAGGCCAATTGCAACAATAGACCAAGTCTCCCTATTAGTGATGATGCACTAATGTGAACTGAAGGTGACATCCAGTCGTGGAGAGTGTCACATCAATTGACTGACTGAGAGTATATTTAGTTCCATCCTAGAACAAAGTAAACATTGAGGAAAAGGAGATTCCTCCCAGCATACTCAATCCAAATGTTTCCTTAGCTAACAATAATGTACTCTTCCCCTCCACTAAAAATAATTGAATTTGAAAAAAGCTGGTAGTCAGTGAACTAGTCTCTGTAGTGGGTGAAATGACGAGAGGCACTTGAATCAATGTACCGGGCAGACGACTTCATAGGATCTGTAGGTCTTTTAACCATGAAGGCGTAAAAGGTAGATTCTGTCTGCTTAGTGTGCTCTGCACTGTTCACTTTCGATTGCGAACCAAATTGCTTAGATTGAGTAGCAAAGCATTTCCGACATTCAACCTTCATGTGAACATACTTGTGGCAGTAGTTGCATTGAATGTTCATTTTCCTAGAGCCTTTTGATGCTTGAGTAGAGGAATTTTGCTATGAATGAGACTTGCCTTTATCCTTCCGAAATTATTTAGCAATAAAGACTTTCTTTGTAGAGGTGGAGTTGAAACTATTACCGAACTGTTGTTTCCACCGATCTTGCTAAAGTAGAAGTGTACAAAGATATGTAAACTTTAGATCAACACTAGTAGAAGTGATGTTGAGAGTCTCGATTAATGCTTGTAGGACTTGGGTAAACTTTGAGAGTGATTACCACAATGTCCTCTTCCTCCATCTTGCGTCTAATGGCAAGCAACTGATCATAGATTTCTTGAATCTTATTTAGGTGTTCCTAGAGGAATTTCTGCTCATCCACGACAATAGAAAACATAGTGTTCTTGAGAAAGAAGGTCCCCTGCTTTTGTCTGAAGTCTCATGAAGTTTGTTGAGATGCTCCCATATCTTGACAACTATCTCGTCAGATGGAATTTGAGGGAGCTGATCATCAACCATGGATAATTTGAGAAGCATCATCGCCTATCGATTATTCTGATCAAAAGTAATCCAATTAGTACCAAATATAGTCGAATGCTGTGTTACACCTAGAACAATTTGATCAATATTCTGATATTCAAAGATTGTTAACATTTGCTGCTTCCACGTGCCATAATTTTGACCATTGAATTTCTAATTTCCCTTGAGTTGAATATTTGTCAAAGATGCCATAGCACGATATTTAGTGAAAATTGTGAATTTGTGAATGCATGTACTTCGAAGCAAAATGTCGGAAGACCAGTAAAAATGAAGAGGTACCTAGAAGAGATCTTGAAAATCCTAGAAGGAATATGCTATTGGATGCTGGATCTACTGGCTCATAAATTGAGGCACGAAAATCAGGACACCCAAAAAAATGAACGAGAACCTAATTGAGCTCTCGAAAAACCCATCAAGAATTTGTATTTTTTTTGGATTTGGTACAAAAATTTAGGGTTAAAAAAATTGTACATAGGTCCAATTTTCTTTAAAAATAATAGATTTTGTAGGAAAAATGTCAGATTCTGGGCGCAAATCTAATACTGAAGGTTTTAGAAACCCAAGATGCCTCCAAACAAGCAGAAAATGACCATGAAATATGTAAAAATGGCTGCCGTTACTTGCAGAAAAAATGACCACGAGTTTGCTGAAAATCTCCCAAAAACAACGCCAAAAATTGATGCCTCAGACCTGAGAAAGGGGCATGAAATAGTCACTTGGTTTAGCCAAAATAAAAGCGACCAATAATGGTCACAGTTTTTGCAGAATAAAACTACGCACAAACCAGATGGAAGATGCCCAGTCTCAAGAAAAAATGGAGAAACCCTAGCTTGTGGGAGTAGATAGGCAGAAAACTATTTTTGTAAAAAATGGCATTGATAATTTCAAAACGAAATTATTATTTTTATTCGATTGTTTTTGAAGTTTTTGTTCTGATACCATATTATGGGAAGTAATTGGTAAAATACTTTCTTGATATTAACAGAGATCAGATTACTATATACAAAAGAGTATATGATGTTTCCTTAGGAAACGATCATCAAGAATAGAAATATTTTATTCTAGTTAACAAATAACTATCAACTAACTAAAAGATAACTAAATATTAGAAAGATTCTAATATTTACAATAGATTACAATAGATAACCATTAAATAGAAATAGAAACTATCTATTATCGTAATACTTCTAACTCAACTGATGCAAGACAAAGTTGAAGTTGTGGTGAGACCAAACCAATCTCCACTTCACAAGTTAACTATACTAAGAAAGGTGCAATCTTTTATGGGTGAGTATGATTTTCAAACCATTTGTGCTCATTAAAACCATAAACTATGCAAATCAATGAACATCAAGTAATTGAGGCGAAGTTCTTGTAATGGAGTTTAGACCATCATTAGACTATTGTTTGCAATCAGTAAACATTAAAAGGTATGACGCTAGTTTCACCCTAATTACAGTAACAACAATATCTTTCATTAAACTATCCAGCTACTTTACTTAAACTACTTCCACACTTAAGCAATTATAAACTGAGTGAGGAATGTAGGAAACGATGCAATACTCCAAAACTTAACAACTATTCACCATGAAAACAATAATGAATAAGGAGCAATTTTGGTAGTATATTAGAAACAATTTCTTCCAATCTTTCTTTATAGATGAGAAGGCCTCATTGTTAATAATTGTTCCTGGTACAATGAGTGACCAAGATTAATTTGAGATCAATGGCCAAGATTATTCCAACATAGCCCTAATGTAATTGCCAACTACACGCATTAAATGCTTATCCAATCATAACTGGACACCAATAAATGGGCCAGTAAGAAAATTAGTGCTTTGATAGACCAATGAGAAATTCATTAGGTGAACCTTTGAATGCAATTCGCATGTACACTTGGAATGACTTGATTGGATGATCTTGAACACGTGAGATTGGAATCTTCTGCTTAGTCGGAGCTGAACAGGCACCACATCAACATCCTTATCTTTCGACTACACTTCTCCATCTTTGAAATGTTCTTCAAATTGCTTGTACTTGAAATGGTTCTTGACTTGATGCCATGTCCATGATCTTGCTCCATGAATTTGTACTTAACCAATTTTAGCTTCCCTTGCTTAATAATCAGTTCAGTTACAATTTGAGGACATACCTTTTTGCATAAAAAATGTTAAAGTCCTTTTAAACCTTTTTCATAAACTTGCAGCATTTATGCCTTTTTTTGCAACCTAATGTTGGAGATATAGCCTTGGGAGAAATCTTTTTCTTTATTTGAAATATATAAATAATTTTTTTTTAAAGACATCAAAGGGTCCTCAATATGAAGGGACAAGACATTGAAGACTCAAGAGTCAAGACAATGAAGGGTTTTCACTTTGTAATGACAAGACAATTAAGGGTCAAGGCCATGTTTTATATTCTTCAAGAAAGGATTTTCTGATATAAATTGATATCCTTTGTCGAAGGATTGTATCAAAGGGGTATTTCATTTATTGTTTATAGATCATAGGGATGATGATCATTGCTTCAGTTTTGGCCTAGTTTTGGGCATATTACAAATCTGTTTACTACTCTTTCATTAATAAAATGATTCTTGCGTGGCTGGGTTTTTCCCCCTTAGGTTGGAGGGTTTTCCTAGGCTAATTTGCTGTGTCTTTTATTCATTTTTTTTGCGAATGTGGCAAGCCACAAATATTTTAGTAATATATATATATATATATATATATATATAATTGGTTCAAAGGCTGATGGAGGAAAGACCAGAAAGTAAACCTCCAACTGCTACCATATACAGAAAAATAGAACATAACATCTTCTGCTTAATATAGCATGAACTCGATCTAAACCAACAGGATGAGCCTGAGAGATGCCTTTATAAAATGGGCTACATATGTGTATGGCTCATAATAACAAAATATGTCTCTAAAAGACATAAACTAAGATAGCTGATTGGGCATGGGAGGAGCCTGAATAAAATGGGGTACATTATAAACATTTCATATTTTTATAAGCACACAATTAAAGTTACTGTCATTTACGACCTCATGGCCCACCATATCAACACAACGAGTGTTTAGCCACTGCCTGTGCTTGATTACTTCATTTATTCATTTATTATGTTTGTTGTTTCTCTTCAATTCTGTATGTAAATTCAACATGGTATCAAAGCCAGGTTTCTAATGGATATTTTGGATTCATTAATCTTTGGGAAATGAAAGCCAATAGTTTGGTTGCAGGGTGTTGGAGGATTTGAGATTAGTGATAGGGTTTCCATATTGAGCATCCTTGATTACAACTTGTAATGTGATGAAATGTATTGGTGTGCTATTTCAGTTTACAACATTTTCCTGTAAATATTCTAGAGTGTGGGTTGCATTTCTAATGAATTTTAATTGGTAGTTTCACTGGTTTGGTAGTGGAACGGCTGCAAATCATGTCTGCTCCAACCTTGTTTCAATAAAAATGGCCTTGTAACTCTCTGAAAATTGAGTCTTAGGTACAGACAATTAGTGAAGGACAGTGCGAGGACTTGAAATTGCTGTTGAGGGAAGAATTTGTTGATGGTGTATCAATGGAAACTCTGACCAGCTCAAACACTTGTGCAAGAGTAAATGTTTCCGAAATTTCCATTCTGAGTCAGAAAACTGGTGACTCTTTGCATTCATTCAAAAATCTTTATGATCTACTGAATGCCCAGGTTTCTTCATCCGAGATTATGTGATGAGAATGAGGAGTGCAAACATCAGGAAATGTTGGTCATTTTTGAATGGATTCCTAGAAGATAGATTGATAAGAGGCGGAGAGAACCTGCTTCCACCTCTTTGCATTTCTTGTAACAAATCGTGTGCATGTCAAAATTGTGTTGGGGATCAAATGGATACTCAAGCCTCCTTTCACAAATCCCAGTTGCATGAACCACCAAATAATTCTTTGAGCATGGCTGACGGAACAATAGATCCCCAGTGACCATCTTTCTAAGTCCATGCTCAGATGAGACCTTTAACATTTCCCAAGGAGACTAAAGTAGAAGTAGGATTCATAGAGAGTGAAATAAACTATTCAATGTTGGTTAAGAGAAACCTTTTAGATTATTTAAGTCACCATTGGGTATGTTATTTTGGTGTGTTTGTATTGGTTCGGTTCATTTTGTTAAAGTGAAACCAACATGTATTTAGTAATAGTGGAGATGTGACTATGTTGGTCCTGTATTGAGCACGAAAGCAGGGCAATGGAGTTGAAATTAGTTCGAGATGACATTGATTATCTTGGTCACCAGACATTGGTTTTCTTATAGTCATAGTTACAGTTACTATTCAAGAGGGAGTTTGTTGGGTGCACTTGTTACCTAGGAAACAAATCTTAATTCGTGTATTTCCACTTCCATCCTTGGTGGAATAAAAAAGGGGAAGCAACCAGATTATTCTATGCAAAGGTTATTAGAAAATCCCGATTGTATTCTTGTATGCTATCAGATCACACTCACATTTATCCGTCCAGGAGTGGCCATCAAGAGTCTTACGTGTGGATGATTCAAAGGCAAAGTTCATTACCAGTAGTAGTTGGGTACCATATTTGAGTTATATGGAGTTGTCATCAGACATGATATGTGTGTTTGTGGGTGAGATCATGCAACCCAATGCATTAAAATAATATTGACTGTATATAAATGAGCCTGGTTATTATTTAGGTAGCTTCGAAGTTTCCCGGTGTTGTTTGCTGAGGAAGAATATCACATAGTGCAGACCCGCTAACAGTTTTAGAACAAGATATGTTTATTGAAGGAATGACATGAAATGTTGTTGTGTTTGAGATTTCCATATGACTACTTAACAGAACTATCCTGGACATAGAGTTGATGCGATGAAAGTAATCTTAAGGCTTCAGTTCGGAGGATTGGTTTGTGAGGCAAAGTAACAAGGTTTTATCCAATTCTTCTGTTCCAGTATATTGGGTCTCTTGTTGAACAAATTTGCAGATAAGTCCTATCTAATATTATGACTGCTTTGAAAGTTCACACGTTTAAATTAGATTTTTTTTTGAGTATTATAGGGTCATGGTAGGTCAATAATTATCGTTGTGAAGTAATGAGATTATTTGAAATCTTTATTATTCTTTTTTTTTTTGAAAAAGAGGGGTAAACGCTTTGACCTGGAGCTATGAACCAGTGAGACCACAAACCCATGAGATTTGAACCTTGATGGCAAGGATAACAACACAACCACTTAACCATCACAACATGCCACTATTGGCTAAGGGTTTGTGGTAACCTAGTGTGACTCGAACCGGAGTTGATGCGTAGCACCGGGATCATTAGCCTAACACTACGCCTCACGACTTGCCTTCACACCAACTCGGCTATTCACTCACCCTTAAATCTTTATTATTCATATTTGATGTTTTGCTCAATTATTCTAATGAAAGTTGCCTTCTATTATGAAGTTAAATGTTTCAATATTTATCGCGTAGACTTTCTAATGTTGGCAATTGGAAATAATATGCATGTAGAGACACTACAGTGGTATAATTCAAGACTTATTGAACTGATTACTAAAGAAACCTTGGCAGAGTCAAGACAGTCACTACTTTGGGCATTCGTGTTGTGTTTACCACTATATCAATTGCTAGAGATGGAAGCCAGGGCTCATTAATAGAGACATTGAATATTCATCTTGTGTGCGTTTTGGGCAAGAACTTACAGACAATGGGATTGTAACTAGATGTGACTGCAATCTGTGGGTTCCTTCTTTGCATTGGGCAAAGAATGTCCAGTACATTGCCTAGTTCAAGTGTGCAAATACACAGTAGCGACTCTTCTTATTTAGAGGGAGCTTGAGCGACAGATGGAGAGTGCCAAGCCTTCTGTAGAGGATCAGAAAGCTCGTGAACAAGTGTGGCTTCAAAAGCTCCTTGTTTGGTCAAACATTGGAGTCAAGTGTAATTTATTGTGATAATCAAGTCTTTGAGAATGTTGCCCTTGCTGATAGGGAGTCTTGGCATCAATTTCTCTTATTATGTGCTATAAGTGCATATTTCTCTGGAGAGGGAAATATAAGGTGAAGGTCCTTATAATGTGTATTTTTTTGTGAGAGACAATAATGAGGTGAAAGCCCTTGTAATATATATTTTTTCATGAGAGAAATATGAGATGAAAGCCCTTGTAGTATATATTTCTCTGTGAGAGAAATACGAGGTGAAAGCCATTGTGTATATTTATCTGTGAGAGAGAGATATGAGGTGAAAGCTCATGTATGCATATTTCTTTGTGAGAGATAAATATGAAGTCAAAGCCCTTGAGAGGTGATGCTTCTTGTAAGAATTTGGTATAGCTCTAATACCATGTAAGAATTTGCCTTAGGGGAAAATGACACCAAGATCAAGAAGCTCAGAAGATAGCACAAGAGAGACAAATAGTGATCAAATGAGAATCTCAATAATGATCATAATGGATACCAGATAATTGGATATGAGATGAATACACACTAGAAGTGCCTGTATATAAAGGCAACTAGAATGATTAGGAGTCAGCAAAGAGATAAGGATTACAACTCAAGACATGTCCACCAAAGGTGGATTATCCTCCATTGAGCACAGGAGTTTGTGCAATGATGAGAGGACAAGTTTACATAGGCATATCTCATAAAAAGATGTTGTAGACACCATGTGCTCAAATAAGTTGCTAACTCCTGTGTTGTCAACAAGACAATTCATATGTCTATGCAAATTCCTAAGTATCTACATAACAACTAATATAAAAATGCATTATCCTAAGTAAACTTAAGTAAAGTGTAATAATAATTAATTATTTACACTAACAACCCCCCTTAAGTGCAACTTAGGGGAATGCACTTAAGCTCACAAAGCTAAATGCAAGATGCAATGTGGGTCCTGGGTATTAGGCCATGTTAGGTACCCATGTACTAATGCAATACTCTACATACAATGTGATACAATGCAATGCAATCTCTCTGAAAATGGAGAAAGAGGGAAAACCTCATGGGAAAAATCTCCTTCAAAAAGAGAGATGAAGTAGTACAAGATGCATGTAATGATGGAGTAATCAAGACCCCCCTAGTATGACATACATCATGCATGTACAAGCATATATCCCCCATAAGAAAAAATACATGATGGTATCCCCCCAAATTGAATAATCTCCTGCAAGGATGTCATGAAGACAAAAAAGTATCCAATGCCTACAAATGACATTTCTCCCTTTAGGAAGAAGATACACCAAGTATAGGTGCAAGTATACTTCCCATTGTGGATAGGAAGATGGATGAGGAATCCATATGTAGTATGCTATGGATGCTCCCTCTGGAGTCTGATCATATGTAGACAAGTCCTTGATGAATGTAGATGCCACAAGCCAATTTGGTGGATGCCCAAAAGAAGGTGGCAAACAAGGTAACATGTCCATGTATGAGAGTGAATCAAACTCCAAAGACAAGGAATCATCCTTATAGGAAGATATGGGAAGAGAAGCAATGTAGCCTCCCCTCAATGATGAATGCACACCCATGAAAGAAGCTCCTTGATGACTAAAGAAGCTGCACCATGAGAACTGAATGATGTTCCTCCTTGTAGGAAGAAGTGGTGCCATAGGTGTAGTGGAGAATGCTCCCCAACTAGAAGGAAGAATCCTCAAAAGATATGATGTCTGAGGAAATTGGAATACAATCTCCAAAGATTGATATGATTCCTTTGAAGTAAAAGAGTCCTCCAACTGTTGAAAAGAAGCGTCCACAATCATGTCAGTCTCAAAAGAAAGATCAAGTGGTTGAGGCTCAGAGTGTTCCCTCGCAACGAGTGAAGAAGAATTCTCCTCAACAAAGAGAAGATGGATGTCATCAATAATGTCATCAGGAGCATCTGTGGTTGAAATTGGATCAGTAGAAGCAACAGGAGCATGAGAAGGTATGATTTCAACTAGAGTTGTAGGTACCACAATTGGAGTGACTAGAGCTAGAATGTCCTCTTGTAATGGAGGGACTTCTGGATCTCCATATGCTTCCCAAAGACACATCCAAACGTCATGAGGACTACTTGCCTTACTAAGAGGACAAAAAGATTCCTTACTCATACTGTTATACATAAAGCAAAGAAGAGAAAGATGTCCCCAATTAGTATTAGGTGGAAATATCTTCGAATATGGATAAGGAAACACTTCCTTATGTTCTCTTAGATGATCAATGATCAAAGCACTCCATTTCTGATAGTTCCTTTTTGTCAATTTGAATCTTAAACCAAAGTGACACTTTTGACATGACTCCGTGAGATCAAATAATGTATGCACCCCCAAAATGCAAAAAAATCAAAGAAACCCCCCTTAATGCATGATTTGGCACTTTATATTTAGTGCGATTACAATGGCCACTTGCCAATATAGGGCCTAAGTGGACTTCTGATTTTGCTGGTTACAACAACAAATATGAAGCTATATCGGACTTAGCAAGATAAGACACAAGACCTCTCAAGGATCTAATTAATTACAAGTGCCAATAGGCCAAAATGAGACCAAAATTTGAAAGTACTATGTCTACTCAAAATTACTCCAAATTGATACCAGATTTGGAAAGTAGACAAAAATTCATGCACTTTCAACAAAAATAGCACTTGAGTATGTGTCTGGATGAGCCTGAACAAAGCCTTTGAAGTTGTAAAAATTGGGATTGGCAATTTTCAAAAAAATTCAAGAACAAAGATCACAAACAACCTGCACCAATGTGTAGACCATGAAATTGAACCCCAAAACAAAAAAAATTGCTCGAAAAAAGGAGTCCGTATGAGGGAGATATCGCTGTTTGAAAATCACCTCTATAATTAATTCTTGAATTGCCGTCGTCACACCTTCGGAAATCAAATGACTAGATTTAACCTCAGATGTCCGATTTTAATGAAACAAAAGCCAATTTGGGAGTTTTTTGATCTTTTGAATATGATGCCAACATCTGATTTGCAGCACCAAGCTCCAATCTTGACCTGCAGAAAAAAATAAAAATCTCTCCAATGGCTATGCAGTGAAACTCCTATGGCTCTGATACCATGTAAGAATTTGGTATAACTCTGATACCATGTGAGAATTTTTCTTAGGGCAAAATGACACCAAAATCAAGAAGCTTAGAAGATAGCACAAGAGAGACAAATAGTGATCAAATGAGAATCTCAATAATGATCAAGATGATAATGGATATCAGATAATTGGATATGAGATGAATACACACTAGAAGTACTTGTATATAAAGACAACTAGAATGACTAGGAGTCAGCAAAGAGATAAGGATTACAACTCAACACATGTCCACCAAAGGTGGATTATCCTTCATTGAGCACAGGAGTTTGTGCGATGATGAGAGGATAAGTTTACATAGGTGTATCTCATAAAGTGATGTTTTAGACACCATGTGCTCAAATAAGTTGCTAACTCCTGTGTTGTCAACAAGACAACTCATATGTCTATCCAAATTCCTAAGTATCTATATGACAACTAATATAAAAATGCATTATCCTAAGTAAACTTTAGTAATGTGTAATAATAATTAATTATTTACACTAACACTTCTCCACAGATGGGAGTAGCCATGGTGGACGTTATGTCAAGATATTCAATGACAACATCACGTTGAGTGATTCTGTAATGGGTACTTGTTTATATGCTTCTTTCCACACATGGGAGTAGCCATGGAGGATGTCATGTGGAGAGATTCCATGATATCATGATGAGTGACTTCGTGATGCGAGGTTGTGTATATGATTCTTTCCACACATGTGAGTAGCCATGGTGGGCATCATGTTGAGTGATTCCATGACATTATCACATTGAGAGTTGTCGTGATTAAAATATTTTTTACAAATGGGTGTAGCCATTGTGGGTGTCATGTTGAGAGTTACCATGACATGGATATTTGGAAAGATATCGCCCTAGCTAAGAGGGAGTGTTGGAGATATAGCTTTGGGAGATATATTTCTCTCATTTTGAAATATAGAAATAATCTATTTTTTGTTAAAGACATCAAAGGGTCCTCAATTTGAAGGGACAAGACATTGAAGAGTCAAGAGTCAAGATAATGAAGGGTCTTCACTTTTTAACGACTAGACAATGAAGGGTCAAGGCAATGTTTTACATTGTTCAAGAAAGAATTTGGTGTTACAGATTGATATTCTTTGCCAAGTCATTGTATCAAAGGGTATTTCATTTATTTTCTATAGATCATAGGGATAATGATCATTGCTTTAGTTTTGCCCTAGTTTTGGGCATATTGTAAATCTGTTTACTACTCTTTGATTAATAAAATAATGCTTGTGTGGCTGGGTTTTTTTCCACTTAAGTTGGAGGGTTTTCATAGGATAATTTGTCCTGTCCTTGGTTCATTTGTTTTGTTCGTTGTTTATCTTCAATTCTGATATGAAACTTATACACCTCAAACTAAAATAAAACATGAAAGAGACCTAACATAGTCTTCATGGTCTTACGAGACACCTATGCATAAAACAATGTAATCCAAGGTTGAGAGACACACCTCAACTCAAACACGAGCCAAAAACCTCTAGAAATTACAAATTTGCATTTTGTTGGGAAAAGCAAAAATTTGAATTCGTAGGTCAAAACAAACACTCTAAATTATAGCAAATGAGGTTTTAAAGCTAAACAACTGGAAGTGCTAAGAATCTCTACTCTTCTGCATTCTCATTCATCCTAATGAAGGATCACTTTGTGTGATCCGAAACGTTGATGATAAAAAATTCTACACAATCAATTACCAGAAAACTATTTGACATTTCTAATGGATTGTGGAAATTTAATTACTTTAATTGATACCCTTCATGGGAGGGAACTATGTTTTAAAGCTAAACAATTGGAAGTGCTGAAAATTTCTACTCTCTTGCACTCATTCATCCCAATGATGGATCACTTTGTGTGATTCGAAATGTTGATGATAAAAAATCTACACAATCAATTACGAGGAAACTATTTGACATTTCTAATGGATTGTGGAAACTTAATTGTAGATGATCCAATGGATCTGCTAAGACCTATGCTAACTCAAAAAAGACTCCTGGCATCAAAATGTGCATAAATTCACTACTAGGGTAATGCTCCTGCATCAATAGGGTACTCCAAAAGTCGTATGAATACTAGTTAGTGATCATTATCATGTATATATGAGTAATTTTTGGACTTAACTTTATCACGTTTGGGCACTCAACTTGCTCATAATTTGTCAAATCTGTTAGGATAAAGTTAACTTTAAATTTGATGTACCCACAATTATTTGTTTTAAAACCAACAAACTTAAGGTTGTTTTATGTGAAGGTCAATAAATTGTACATTAGTATTTAACATAGACAGCGTCACTCAAGCATTGTGGTGGACTGTTTCCTATTGTGGAAAACTTGTAAAGATGGTTATAAATTAGGATTGTATTTTATTTTTAAATACTATAAATATTTCCAATTGGCAGGAAAAATATTTCATTCAAGTTTAACTGAAATCTCTGTAATTTGCAGGCATGCTGAGGTTAATCGATTTCAAGAGAAAGCTCCAAATGCAAGAATGGCTCATCCATATCCAGACCATTTTTATCCACTGAATGTTGCCCTTGGAGCAGCTGGCGAGAGAGCTAAAGCTGAACTCCTCCACAATAGTTGGAGCCTTGGCACACTTTCATATTCTTCATATGCTTTCAGGTCTGCAGATTAATGTGTATCATGTGGGTGTACAATAATGGTGTTTCTTTCATTTCAACTATCTATTCGTATCATGTATGGTGGTGTTAGTGGGCTATAACTCAAAAATCCAAATGTATTGTAATTCATCAAGCCCTGCTCAGTGCCCCTGTATTATTTGAAATGGAATTTTATAAACCGAACATTCTTTATGTAAATAAGGGTTCTTTTGACCATTTTAGTATTTTGCACCGATTCATGGACACTCACAGTCCCTATAATATTCCTAATTATTTTCCATGGCTGATTGGTTGGATTATGATTGCATATATGTTAATGATATAATTTAGGATTATTATGAATGATTCAACTGCTGTGCTTGAGTTCAAGATTGAATACTGTTATAGTTCATATATGACTTGAGATTACAACATTTTATTGAAGTCGTTATGTTTCTTGTCATGTATTTTGATGTTGGACTTCAAAAATGATACCAATGACCCTCTTGCTTTCTGACAACGTGTCACCCAATTTAACACGTGTATCTCAAGATGGGGAAGAGACCAGAAGTTCTAGGACAAGGGAACTAACTGATTTGAGAAGTGCTGCTTAAATGATCAGATGTTCTCCCTCATCTATGTTACTAAGGAAGCCAAAGCAAGGAGAAAAAAGTGTATTGCTGCTTTGTGGACTTCCTTAACACTTTCTTGCATACAGACTTAGGGATTTGGATTTTCCACACAAGCTGGTCTGATCTCTGTGTGTTTGTATTTTAAAATATTGTATTTGTATAAAATTCTTATCATCATACCATTAATCTGTTCCATGTTTTTAAGATTTTGTTTTCCTTTGATGTATTTATTCTTTAAGATTTTCCATGCAGGTTAGGGATACTTATCCAAATATTCAGTTTTTTTTTCTTCTCATTTTCCATTTTTAAATAAAAAGTGATTTCCAGCGTTGTTACATTGTTATCCTTTGTTTGCACCTTCATAAACTTCAGCATTTCTGAATTTAAAATTCTAAAAAGTTTATGTTACTAAAAATTAGTTTGTTAGTCGTGTATTAAGCAAAGTTTTTGAGATAATTTTAACTCACTTGTTGATTGTGCTTACATTTTATTCTCACACATCAATCTTGTGATAGTGAAAATTGTAGACCTTAGTACTTTCCCCTTTCATTTGGACTTGCTTTGATTTGCTTATTGTTGTATACAATTACAAGTGCACATGTGACAAGACTCTAGTAGGAGCTAAGACATAACATGAACCATACCTAGTCCTATATGCACTTATTCCTAAGGAACACATGATGCTCAATTTACTCTTTTCTTGATCAAATTAAATCCATAATTTGTGATTAACTTTCACTTGGTTAAATCCTTCATGGAATGACAATTATACAATTAATGTGATGTCTACTATGAGTGCACCCAAACCCTCTTGATCCCATTGAAACTTATTTCGAGGGACCTATCTTGATTCTCAATTTGTGCTTTTCTACTCAAGGTCAAATTTGTAATTTGTAGGATTGACCATAAATCATTTGTGATTTGAAGAAATGAAAGAAAAACTCTTAAATTTCAAATCTAGGTTTGGGGCAAGCTCAACCTTTCTAACTAGCCACTGTGTGTATAAAGGACGTGTGAAACATTTGATTTGCTACTTTTGGAATTGTAATCAAGTAATAATTGTAGTTAATATCTAAAGGAGGATCTGACACTTAGAGATCTAGTTCATAGTCGAGTATTTATTTGCATAACCAAATGTTGGATCAACATATTTGTCTTACTATACATAGTTGGTTATTGTTTTCAATATTTTCCAAAAATCATCTAACATCTTAAGGGTGTTGGTTCAAATAGTGTCTTTATCAAACTAGTTAGCTTGTAGCATACTTATTCTATTCACATTACTTAAGTCTTCACTTAGGGACTTTTCATATTTTGTCTCACCCCATATGGTTGAAACATATACTCAATG
Source organism: Cupressus sempervirens (assembly GCA_028749045.1). Lineage (NCBI taxonomy): Eukaryota > Viridiplantae > Streptophyta > Pinopsida > Cupressales > Cupressaceae > Cupressus > Cupressus sempervirens. Next base: position 727,679,823 of record CM053785.1, read on the forward strand.
AGATGCCTAGTGGATATATGTTTGGCGCTTGCCTACAAACTTGTAATATCGAGGGTTAGTCAATTCTATCCAACTTTTCTACCTCTTCTACATTTACTATATACACAAGTCTCTCTATGTAAATTACTTACACTTTCATTGGTTGTGAAAATTATTATTCTTGTTAAATCCCAACAAGGTTTGACCAAGGGAGAGTGCATCTTATCTAGCAAACTTGTAGAAGTTGTTTCTAAAAATTGTCAATCAAATAGATTAGATTCTAAGCATCTAGACAAATGAAAAAATGACCATTAGAGTTTATTGGAGATGCACACTAATGTTTATTTATGGACTCTAGTTAGATATGAAATGTCCCTTCTCGTAGCTTGAGTATTTGATGCTTAAGACTTGTAATAATCGTTAGCATATGGAAAAGATACCATAAACATATATGAGTATGAAACAATTATTAGCAATTAACAAGATATATATTATTAAATCATCGAAGTACTGGTAATCAATATTCCAACACTTTTTACTCAACTTTGGGTTTCAACAATTAATGATATACTTGCATGGATAAACAAATTGAAAAGTAAAGTGCATAATACAAAGAAACTCATAACACTAATTTTTAAACTAGGGAAACCCTAGCCAAGGGAAAACCTCGGTAGGGATGGTACCCAAAAATTGATGCACTAGTCAAAATACCTTGTAAAGAGTATTGACTATGTTAGGCATCTATTACATACATTTAGTATATATGTCCTTCTTATAGGTCTCAACCGTGTTAGGAGCTATATTACAAAAGGATCTCAATGCTCATACAGTGATTACAATCTATATAAGAGATATTGATACTGTACAAAAGTGAGTCTCCTGATATCTTCAATATCTGATTAGTCCTTGTGTGTTCCTGACATCTGATCATGCCAATATACCATTTGATCGCATCTGACCATCAAAACTTTAATATACCAATATACATAGAACTCACATAATATAATCATAGCATAGTATAATCATGTGTATCTTTGCATAACCAGAATTTCTTCTTATATGGCCTTTTCATTTTCTTTGTACAATCGATCTGAATAACGGAATGTGCGACACTTATCAAATTTTTTTTTATCACAATTTGCTAAGTGAGATTAAACATCTAGGATGTCGTCCCTACATTGCCAAGTTATTTAATCATTAAGACAATTTAGTTCCTTAGCCTATTTATCCATTCTTTACCTAATACTCTAAATCTTTGATATCATTACTGTCTTCATGCTTTTCGTCCAAAACTCATTCCAATTGATATACTAACATCAACGAATATAGATACATTATATAAAGGCTCCATTATACCAAATCCCAAAATTGTAGCCATATATCTACTTCTATTGAAGCTCGTTGATTAACATTGTTGATCTGTTGACAATTATTCCCTGTGATACTTTAACAATTTCTTCATCAACTTTATCCAAGACTATATCTTTACTCCATGTGACTTTAACTGATAATAGTGTTGCCACAAATGTCAACATCAATGAATCTATAATAATTAACTTGTCAACAATCTCCCCCTTTGGCATTGATGACAACACTTAGTAAAAAATTAGCAAGTGTGAAAATTCCAAAATCTCAAAAAATGATCTTACACAAAACTTCATCTTTTTTACTATATACTTTTAAGTTCATGCCTTACTTGCCTTCACATACATACATAATTGACTAACTCCCCTTTAGATACATATACATATTTTTCATTGAATATACCTCCTTTGACATTAATGACAAAGGTGAGTGACCTATTTATAAGTAAAATTGCACTACTTCTAGTCTTATAGAACTTGCCTCATAATATCTGAAAAAATGCTTCTCAGAGTCTCAAACTCTATCTCCCATGTCTTCATTGCTTCCATAACTTGAATGATTGTACATATAGCATAAGTTGCTATCTATGCCAAGTGGTCTACATGCCTCATAGATCTTCTTTGAAGACTTTAATAGTTTTGCATCATCTCTAGCTTTGGGGTCAATAAACTTCACAATTAAGAAACCTTCCCCAACATTCTATCCATCTCTCTTTGCAATACACTAATAGCATCAAATATTTTGCTTACTGCCTTGTCCATTTTTGTAACACTCAATTCTTTCTTCTCAAATTCCCTAGCTAGCCTCTTTAGCTTTTCTTCATATGCACTTGGTGACATCCTCAACATATTTTACTGACCTTTTGCAAGCGACATAAACTTGTTTGCCTTGTTGTATACTCATCAATGACTTGCACATCATTAGCAATGTTCACACATACTTTATGAAATTGTTCAGGTTCAAATTCCCTTTTTGCTCTAAACTTAGTTGATTCTAGCAGTCAAGAATAATGATTATCAAAGTCTTCAATTACCTAGTTTAGATCCTCTCCAATGTTAGTGCCTTCAAGTGTCTTTGGTGCTAGTAATGCCTTCTATAACCTGTCTAATGCTTGCTCCAAGATTTTCATATGTCCTTCTGATTTCTTTTCAAATTGTTCCTTGGCTTTTGCAAATGTAAACAATGATACATTCATTAGTGCATTTTCATCCATGTCTTCCTTCATTAAGCTTGAAATATCCGAGCTAAGATGACTTGCCAATAATGATTGAAATTAAAATTTAGGTGTGGTAGGTGAAACAATTATCTTCTCTATCCTAACAGTAATATTCTCTAGGGCATTTGTCCTTTGAACTGATGGAGTGCACTAAGTTTCCACTCAAGTACTAGAATCTACTATGGGAAATGAAGGTGTACCTTCATTTTCCATAGATCTGACTTCGTTCTGAACATCAACTATGTCTTTTTGACCTTGATCTTTTCTTTATTATGATCTACTTCATCCTATCTATCTTCTCTACAAGATTCTCTACCTCTATCATAATCTCTTGTAGGCCTTCAGTATTCATCATATTTTCCTCAAAAGTACCTTATTCCTACTCTTTTTCTTTAGGTGTAACATCTCATGTATTTGGGATGCTAGTCACAAAGAAGTGTGGTTGGTTTATTGTACTGTAGAATTGATTTACACCTTTTGCTTTATTAGTAGCCTTGACTAATGGTTCCTTGATAGTAATGCCAACTGATCTCTCTTCAAGATGAATGATATGAATTGTGCTTGAACTTGGTTCATTCAAGACTTCAATACATGCTTTCTTTGTTTCCTTTTATTATTTCATCGTACATACCTGCCATTATCTTGTTTGATCTCATTTTGGCTCTCATTTTAGGTTCTATCTCATCCAAAATGACCTTTATCTCATCATAGATAATAAGTGTACAAAGTTCACACAACTTATCCTCTCTGATTATTTTTTCCTTTTCTATGGATTGTTGTCTTCTTGCATCTAATTTATCAAATACAGGGTCAACAATACTACCTTTGATTTCCACAAGATTCCTTTTGAAGTTTAACAAATACTTAATAACAAAATCCTTAATAATAGTTTGATCACCATCATTGTACCTTACGTAATACTTCTTGATCTGGTCTAACTTTTCATCATTCTCTATCCTTGCATCAATAGACTTCAAATTTGGTCTCCATTTTCTTCTTTGTGCCTCTATATCAAATATCTACTGCATCGGGAGTAATAGTAATAAGAGGTTCTTCCTTTGTTTCCTTGACATTTCAGATTTTTTTCTAGTTTCTTTTTCTCTAGGACCTTCTTTCTTAGGGCTAGGGCCTTAAGCCTTTGGCTTCTACCTTGTAGTCCTCTTTGGTGCATTCTCAATGGGTTTATCAATCTTCGTTGTTGGAGTCCTTGTAGATCTCCTAGTTACCTGGTGATGTTTAGGTGTAACCTCAACTTTTGCAATCTCAATCTCAGGTGCATCCTGTACACCAACAATTGTAGTAATTGATTCCTTTAGAGTCTCAGTGCTTGTACTTTCTTGCTTGAACCTTGAGGGAACTTCTTTGGAATTTTTGATCTATTCCTATTCCTCTTTTGTAATACCTTCATGAATATCAATCTTCCCTACTAACTTCTCAACTTTCCTCTTCCTTGTACCTTTGTATGAAGTTCTCTCACTTGACTAAACATTTTTTTAAAAGTTCCCCACCTCTTTGATTCTCTATCTCTTGGTGATGCAAGCATCACTTCAACATACTGCTCTAGAACTTCTCTCTACCTCATATCACATAGGGTGAATGAAAATTTCTCTAGGCTCAACGACCTCCACGCATGCCACATTTTTTTCAATCATAAAACAAATAATATCTACATATTTCTCAACTATAGATCTAGGATTTCTGCACCTTTGTTTCATTTCCTTTTGAAATCCTTTGATCATCCAAAATAGGTCTACAATCATGTCTCCCTATACTCCATGTTATAATGTTTTGTAATTAGGTCCATGGTAGTCTTCTCATCTATCCAAGCATGAGGGTGCATGCTTGAGAACTTATGCACAATATGCAAAAAGGATATACAAGATAAGTGACCCAAATAAAAAAGGTTTATTCTTGTCATGCTTAATCCTTCTCAAATTTTCAAAAAGTTGTTGCCTTAAGATTTCATAGATATCAAAATGTTCCTTTTCAAAAACCATCTCGTAAGTAGTTTGAATGACTCCAGGTGAAATTGAATTATGCCTTGTGCTCTAGTGTATCTTATACCTTAGAATTTTAGCTATAATACTCACATCTAGGGTTTGTGAAAATGCACTAGTAGGGTCATCTTCCATTAATATAAATAGGTGTTTATGAAATTGATACCTAGGTCTATCCTTTACATTATATAACCATGACTTATCCATGCTTAATTACCTTTAACAATTACTGCATTTGATGATTGAAAACAACTTCATGATATAGGAAAATACCTTGTGAGAACCGTGTTAGGGCATCCACCAAATTGAAAACACTTTGAATTCCTTCAACTTCTTCACTTTAAGTTCTACGAGGTCTCCAATAGCTCAAATGGTGATAATAAACTCAAGTTTACCTTGTAAATTCTTAGGATAACCCTTTAATCATAAATCCACATAATGAAGTGGAAAAATTTGACACCACTTATTACAAGCTAAGGTTGCCATTGCACCAAAAGATAGACTTTTTGATGCCTAATACAACCACTAGACTTATAAAACATACAAGACAATTAAACCATGTCACGAATCTTGAAGGGGAACATTGGGGTTTAGTCCAACAAAATCCGGGCCTCAACATTACCCTAAGAGATTTGAACTTGCGACCGGGCTCTGATACCAATTGTTAGAAATATGAAATCCTGAGAGGGTAGGGAGGTGTGAATCAGTTTTCCAACACTTTTTTACCAACTTTGGATTTCAACAACTAACCATGTACTTGCATAAATATAGATAACTAAAAAGTAAAGTTTATAACACAACGAAAATCATAACACCATATTTTTTTAACTTAGGAAACTTTGGCCACGGGAAAATCCTAGTAAAAAATGATGTACTAATAAAAATACCATGTAAAGAGTGTCAACCTTGTTAGAAATTTATTACATACATTTAGTACATCTATACTTGTTAGAGGACTAGACCTTGTTATAGGTCTCAAGCCTATTAGGAGTTGTATTACAAAAAGGAGCTCATTGCTCATATAATGAATTACAATATTTATAAGAGATATAGATACTGTACCAAAACTGACTATACTTATATCTTCAATATCTGATTAGTCCTTGAGTGTTCCTCGCATATGATCATGTCCATTTATCATATGATCACATCTAACCATTAAAACATACATAAAGTTCACATAACATAATCATAGCATAGCATTATCATGTGTATATTTGTATAACTAAAAGTTCTTCTTATATGCCCTTTTTATTTGCTTTGTCTAGTCGACCAAAATAACAAAATGTGTAACACTTATCACATCTTTTTATCACAATCAGCCAAGTGAGGTTAAACATCTAGGATGTTGTCACTAAATTTCCAAGTACTTGAATTGTCAAGACAATTCAATTCCTTATCTCAGTTATTTGTTCTTTGCCTTATACTCTAAATGTGCATATCAAATTGTCTTCATGCTTTTCATCCAAAACTCATTCCAACTAACATACTAACATCAACGACCATAGATATATCATATAAATACTCTATTATACCATATTTCAAATGTGTGGCCATATAGTGCTTCCAATGAATCTCGTTGACTAAAACTGGTCCTCTATTGGCAATTATTCCCTATGATACTTAGACAATTACTTCATCAATTTTATTCAAGATCATATCCTTACTCCATACAGCCATAACTAATAATAATGTGTCATAATTAACAACATCAATGAATCTATATTAGCCAACTTTCCAACACCCACCTCTAACCAAGCCTCTTGCCTCTAACATATGTATACAATTAACCACTTCAATATGTGTGTGTGTGTGTGTGTGGGTGCGTGCGTGTGTTTATGTTGTTTGTAAGAGATTCTCTACAAATCTCTCTTTGGTTTCAATTTAGAATCTTGTTTTTCAATTAAGAATTCCCTCTAATTTATGGGTTCTCTTAAGAGAAACTTGACATTTTAACGAATTCTCTCTACCAAGTTCTTACTTGGTCTCTAAGAGAATTATAAAGTTTTCATCCCAAGCATGATTAGCAATTCTTGATTGACAATTTTATCTACCAAATGATTCATATTTATTTTTGATACAAAAAATATCAAATGTACATACCTCTCGTTCTCTTTAGTTCTACACTGTATAATCGTTCACATAATATATATTATTTTAATTCTCTATATTCCTCCTCAAAATATATTTTAATTTAGTTCTCTATTTACTCCACTTTGATGGTTGTGTAATCCAACTCTCTTTGAATATAATTGTTTTCTAGTCCTCCCATATTTTATTTGTCATCTACGTCCTTTTGAAAAGTTACAACCCTTCATAATCACAATCCTTTCAAAAAGTCACAAGACATCATAATTACAACGATTTCGAAGAGTCACAACACTTCATAATTACAACCTTTTTTAAGAGACAACTATTCATAATTACATCCCTTTGATGAGTCACATCCTTTTATCATTTCAACCTTTTGAAAAATTCTCTTCCTTCTTTTGTTCTCATTCATTTCCTCTTCCATTAATCCTTCATTAACTCATATTTTCTCCTCTTCTTCCTTCCTTTTTCAAATGAAGTCTCTCCCATTTTATATATTTAATTTGAAGAGTTACATCTTTTTAGCACATATCTCTTGATTTTTTATTAGATTTAGTTAATTTATATTATTCTATATTATATTATTTATTTACTTATTTATTTTATGTTTATTATAATTTATTATTAAATCCTATTTAGAAACTAAAAGGTAACATAGTTTCTACAATATTCTTGTTACCTATTTTTCACCTATGTGCTTAAATCAGGTAGAGTCATGCTTGTTAAGATACAACCATTCCAAAATATGATGATGTGTTTTATGCCTTAATGAGAAAACGTTTTACTTTGATCCAATCATGCACACATATATATTATATTTTATGAAGAAAAAAAAGCATCATAATATAAGTTGATACACCATTACTTCTTTTCTGAAAATGTAAGTATATTTATTCATCAAAGTATTTATATTGCTTCACACAAGTTGTGAAAGTAGCTAAGACAGATAAATTTAGTGCTTGAATTTCTAATATGATTACACGTGTGAATGAAAAAAGAATAAGACATAAGTCATAGGGGCCAGTCATTACCTACATTATTGGCTGTGATGTTTTCTTTGATTTCTTGCACTCTTGATGCCCTATTGCTCCTGCTTTTCCACTCTCCAATTGCCAAATTTTGAAATGACAACAAAGTGGAGTTAGATCCAATGAATCAGAACAATGACTAGGCCACCTCATCGAAACACCTCACACATGCATCAACATTACCAAATCCCAATTCCTGATTCATTTTTCTAACTAGTTTGTTTCATTTGCAACAAATGAAAATCAATGACATGTGGATGTTAATGTGGCTTGCACAAGGGTTTGACCTAATGTGTCATTAACAAATAAGAATCAAACATGTATAAATAAGAGAAATGTCAAAGGGATATGTAATGGTAATGATTCAATTGAAAAATAGCATTGATTGTGAGAGGGAGATATAATTCATTTTTAGAAAGGGGTGTATGAAACATAGCATTATAGAAGATGTTATAGGAAATTTGAAGAAATATGCTATAGGAAGGCACATTCAGTGGGAAGTATAAGTGTGTTTCTACAGGAAGTAACAATGGAGTAGCAAGAAAAATGCATGCTGACTAAAACAGAGTGTAAACAATCAGATTTATTAAGATGCATAAATAAAGTAAATATATATTCAAACACCCTAAATTAGAATCCTAGTTTCAGCATCAATGACATGCTTAAGAGATTCCAATCATACATTAAAGTTTTGGCTGGAAATGTAATGTACATCGGAAAGTTTATGCCAACAACTAATGATTGATCAACAAAGTAATAATGCATCATCATTGATTGGAATTGAAAACACTTGATTTATTAACAATAAATCATTTAAAAAGATGGAAATAAAATTTAACAGGCTATAGGAGATGTGCAACTTCAAAGACAAAAACATAAGTGATGACCATTATCTTCAAAGTATGCTACTACAACAAATCTGAAATTATATGTAGACACAAAAATAAAGTTTTAGCAGTCCTATTCATAAAATCAAAGCAAGAAATTGATTTGTTGATCAACTATCACTCAAGCTACCTAAGGGTTATGATAGAAGTTTAACGTATTTGGAAAATATGGAGGTATGAAATTGTGTGTTGCTACAAGAAGTAAAATAGAGCAACAATAAGAGTGATATGTGTATGTTAAATGTTGTCTAGTGTGGAGCCAAATAAGTCCCCAAGTGAAAGATTGTTAGTTTGTGGCAATTGATCAGGGAAGTATTGTACATACTCCATAATTCCTTAGCGAGGTTCGAGCTAAGCTGGGGCCTCTAAGAAATTTTTTTGGGGCTATTTTATCAACATTTTTGGGCTGACATGTTGTAACTAATTTTAACCTTAAAGTAGTAAAAATAGTTGTATAAAATGGCTTAGGGTTAGGAATTTCATATGGTGTGATGCGATAATTGCTTCTAGCAGCGGTATTGCACTGTAAGGGATTACAGATAGTAATAAGGTTCTAATCATTGGATAATAATAATATTGGACTTGCTGTTTGGTGAATGTAGCCTAGGGATTGGGTGAACTACATTAAATCTCGTTGTCTTGTGTTCTCTTTTGTGCGATTTATTTATTTTCTGATATTGGTTAGAGTTGCATGTAATTATTATTTCTATCCGCGGTTAATCCTAACAAGTGGTATCGTAGTGAGTTTATTTTTTCAATTATCCTTTGCAGGAAAGTCTCACAGTTAGGTGGAACTCTCATGGTTGAGTGGGAGTCTCACAGTTGAGTGGGAGTCTCACAGTTTAGTGGGAATGATGGCAGATAAGGGTAAGCTGAAGGTTAAGAAGTTTAATGGGTAGTACTTTTAGTTATGAAAAATGCAAATGGAGAACTATCTTTAGTAGAAGGATTCATGGAAGCCATTAGAAGGAAAAACCAAGAAACAAGGAACTATGATAGATGAGGACTGGGAGCTTTTAAGAAAAAAAGGCACTTGGAAGCATTCGATTATGCCTAACATCATCGATGACATTTAACATTACAAAAGTGAAGACGACATAAGAGTTGATGAAAACCCTAGCAAAGTAATATGAAAAGCCCTCCGCTTCAAATAAGGTATTTCTCATGAAGTGTTTATTTAATATGAAGATGGAAAAATGTGGACCTATTGCAGAACATAAAAATGAGTTTAATACAATTACTAGTCAATTATCTTTTGTGAATGTCAATTTTGATGAAGAAATTAGGGCTCTCTTGATTGTGTTCTTTTCCTGAAAGATTGAATGACTTGGTAATGGTTGCAAGTAATTTAGTTTCTAGATCTAATACCCTAAAATTTGATGATGTGATTGGTGTGATTCTGAGTAAATAAACTCGTAGGAAAACCTCAGGCGGATCTACATCAAGAAGTTATTTGAATGCACAAAGCAGAGGCAGAATGAATGAGAGTGAAAGTAATTTTGAAAATTGTGAGAAATCAAGAGAAAAGTCAAAGGGGAAGAGGTCTCAATACATCCCTTGGTGGCTCTCATTATTGTGTTACATCTATTGATGATACAACTAGAAAAGTATGGGTTTTTTTCCTTAGAACTAAATATGATGTATTTCAAACTTTTACAAAATGGAAATGCTTGGTTGAAAATGAGACTGATAAGAGATTGAAATGTCTTAGATTTGATAATGGTGAGTATTGCAGTCATGAATTTGAAGATTATTACTCCACTAATGGTATTCACAGACAAAAAATCGTTCTAAGGACTCCACAGGAAAAAGGAGTGGCCGAACGCATGAACAAGACAATAATGAAGCATACAAGGTGCTGGGACTAAAAATTGAAGCACTGATTTTGAGTACCATTCTGAAAATTGAGTCTATTCGAGCCCATATAAGAGCCCTTCATGCATATGTACTCAACCATCCTTTTGAGGCTTATGATGTGTCTCATATGTTTAACACCTTTCATTCAATATATGCATGCGTCCTATGATGATAATTTTTCATTCTAAGTCATCTTGTTTGCAATTGGATATCTTGCACTCGGTTAAGTTTCATGACTCCCCACTTTGGGAGTGTTTAGTATGTATATCAGAGAACCTATGTTTCATATTTAAAGTTGTTTTGATATGTTTTGACTAGGTTTTGAATTTTTAAAGTTGGTTGTTCATTGTTGTCAAGTTAATGCACATGACTCAAAATTCTAGGTAGCCATGTTTGACTAGCTATAACTTTGACCCAGTTGACTAAAATTAGAAAATTCTTTCACTAATATATTCTAGGGGTCAGAAACTTGCTATATTTCAAATCTGAACTTTTGATGAATCCATTTGACTAGTTTTCAAATGCGATTCCAAATGTAATTTTTGAAGTTTCACTGATAACTAAAAGTGCAGATTGGTCAGTAGCCCTGTTCGAGATGTTATAACTTTAAATCCACCACAGATGAGGCCAAATGGATTGTACCATTGTATTCTATGCTGAAAATACTTCAAGTGTGCTAGTTTTCAAGGTTTGATGAATCCAGATGCACACTTTCCCATGTCCACTTCATTTGCAAAAATCTTTATTTTGCTAGTGTCTCTAGTTCTGTAATTCCAAGTAGTCAACTCTAGGCACTTTCCAAATGCACCTAGTTATTCGTCATGAGCCAAAAATGAACCCTCATATTCTCCATATATTAAAGAATAGTATCCCAAATCTCATCTCCCCAAGTGGTCGTTTGACGACCTTTTCTCATAGTCAAAACCAGATGCATTTTATTGTTCCTGACATGTTTAAATTGCAGGTAAGTTTGGAGGAGGCAACTTTGATAGTTGATATCTTTTGACATAATGATCATCATAAGGCAATATTTTTGAAGACTAAAAGAGTATGCACTAGAGAACCTAAAATGCAAATTTTTAGAGCAAGATTGTTTGATTATGTTAGTTTTAAAGTGAGTTCAGAGGCCTCCCGACATGAAAATGATAGTTTATAGAAAGGTTGAAAATGACTTTAAAGTGATCAAGTAGTAATCAATCTTGAATCCAATCAATGTATTGAGTCAAATGGATCAAATTTGAGGGTCAATTGTTTGAAACTGAATTTTTTTTAGCCGGACCCACTTTGGGGCCCAACTAACTACATCAGGTTGATAAGATGTTGGGGATTGAAAATGTTCAAAAGATATCATAATGATTCTAATCATTAAAGGGTTTAGCTTTCAAAAATTATCATCCAAATTCAAATGGGTTTGGGGGAGCATATGTCATGTCAATATGAACGAGAAAATTGAATGTGGCAAGTGTAATCTCTACATTAATAATGACTTTTCTCATTATCTATTTTTTTTCTCATAAGATTATTAATCTCATGAATTTTCACCAATAGGACAGAGCCTGATTTGTGAGGTAGTTGTATACTCTTATATGACTATGCTAGAGATTGAGGGCTTCCTTCAGTCATATCCTTTTCCAACTCTACGCAACAAACACAAGGAAACAAATAGATTGTTTCAACCTTTTCCACTATGGAGGGCTAGTGTTTGATGACACCACACATATCATAAAATGCATGATAATGCTAGAACACATAGTGAGAAATAAACGAGTATATTGCACATACTAAGGAGATGCAAATGCTCATGTGACTTGAGCATGTTTTCGAATGGGCATGTGTCATATCAAAATGTATGGAGTGCCATCTTCTTATAGAGGCAGTAGTTTAGATTTAGAATCAACATCAAAAAGGGATGATTTGGCGGATCCTTCCATACTCAGCTCAGAGAATTGATTTGGCTAAGAACATGAGGGTTATTTTGTTAGGACCCCTATTTGAAATGGAACAACAAATGTATTAGAAGGCATCGACAACCCAATCCAATTTGTCTGAAATTCAAATAACCTTTCACTAAACCTAATATATGGTTTGTGTTGGCGCGTCGACTATTTAGCGGTATTTGAATGTGGAGTGGTTGATGGCATAGGCGAATGCATTTGAATCCTATTGTTAGTCTGATTTACATTCCCTCAGTCTTGTGCGCGCATGTACAAGAAAAGCTCCATTATGCCCAGAAGGCAGTTGTGCATCCAAATCATGATTATAATTGAAGTCACCGCCAAACAGGAGATGTCCATTGAATTTAACATACTCCAAAATCAAACATTATCGTATGTGGCTCGATCCAATACCAGATATGACCGGATTCAACATGGAGATGATCAGTATGATGCTATAGAGATCAAGAATGTGGTGCATGAGTGGGAGATTGTTTATCTGAATGGGTGTTCTTGAAGGGGCCACCGATGCTCAACATTTGGGAAAGCTCTATAATATGGGATGCGATCAGGAGAGAAACACCGATCAAATCACAAGTTAGGAAGATATATTGCCGGCTTAATGCATATAGATGTACGTGATAAAACACAAATCAAAGATGGGTGTCAATGTCCTAGTATAAAATGACAAGGAAATGGATTTAGTGTTGCGATCACCAACTGGTAGAGAAATGCTCGACCTTTCTGATGGAAGATACGGTATTCAAAAGAAAATACAAGCCACGTAAAGTTGAAAAGATCCGATTAACCTGGGAAAGAGGGATGTGTTGTGTTGATTTTCATAAATCAATAATGTATGAAGTTAGAAGCCTCCATTCTTTGAACTCTTAGCCATATCTTCTTACACAATGGACCAGAAAAGAAAGTTGTAGATCTTGCAAAGACTATTGTGGGGTTTATATGCATTTGTTGAAAGTGTCATTCCTAAGACCCAGCTGATGCTACGTTGATTGACAATAGTGATAAGTCAAAAATATAAAAGATTCTGATGTGAATATCAGGATTAAAAGATTCATTATTTTTTCTATGGATAGGTGTGTTCAGAAGAGGAATAATCCCAAGGTTTATCCCACATGGGTCATGGGAAGAAATATTTTAATGATTTTATAAGCAGGTGATTCATCAGTTACTGACTTAAGCACATCGCTTAGACAAGAATTGCATGCTCATGTGTGCCCTAGGACAATGGTAGCGAGGAAAGGAAATTTGAACCAAACAATAGGAATGACATGGGAACATATAGATGAATGAGCATCGAATATGTAGCAGAGTTCCCGAGGCAGGACCAGGCAAGCAGAAGGTCAATAATAAGTTTGACAGTTAAGCGTATAAGGGTTATGCCCATACGCTAACTGCTAGTAGTTGAGCTTATGGTTAGAGCAGAAGGTCAATCATAAGTCTGACAGTTAAGCGTGTAAGGGTTATGCCCATACGCTAACTGCTAGTAGTTAAGCTTATGGTTAGAGCAGTTAGAGAAAACCTCCATGACCTAATGACTATTCATATGATCAAGGTAGTTAGGGGCTTAACCGCCTAATGACCTCAAGAGATACAAATATTTGCCATCTAGCAAGCAGCTCACACAAGGAGGTGAGGTGGAAAAATGAGGAAGAAATGAAATGGTGCCACATGGTAGCGAGTGGTAGATGGCTAGGTTTAGTGACCAATTAGGTAGTGACATGTGGTAGGCCTATTGAAAAGGCTTAACCTGAAGTGAAAATGGAGGGAAAAAATGCAATGTTGCAAAAAACTTTATTTTAAAAATTCATTTCCTTCAATTTGAACGTTCACATATTTTAAATAAAATTAGGTTTTATTATAAAGTCCAAACTTTATAATAAGATTAATTTTTACAAATTTGAAAGGGTCTTGAATTAGTTTTTTGAACCTGGGCTTCAAATGGATGCCATAGATCTGCTTTTTATGCAAGTATAGGACTAGTATATATCGTTGGAAAGCTCTTAGTATGTATTTTCCAAATATGTCACAAGTTTTTTTCATAGGTATCAATGGGTAAAAGTTATACTAGTTTTTGTTCAAGGTACTCCATATGAAACTGTATTATGGTATGAGCAGTTCATAATCAGTTTGTGGCCAAATAATGAAATGGGTATGTGCCAAACCTAATGAGGATTCTGTTGTTGATGTTATTTTGCTTTCAAATCAGTTTGGTGGAACTTCTAGCATAGTTTTTGATAGTAGATCAGATATTTTTTCTAGAGGGTATTCTCATATTTCTTGGAGATATTTTTAGAGTTGGTTATGCACATTGATGAGATTTGATCTGGATTTTAGTTGAGGAGAGAAGAGAGAGGCTTAGCTTCAACACATGGAATAATTTCAAGTGGAAAAACGACATCATCAAATAAGATCAGGGAATTCTTCCTCTTCTACTTATTCTTTTCTCTTTTCTTTCTCTAGGGTTGGATGTAGTTGGTTCCAAACTCTTGGACAAGTTTCCATAGCTGTGATACCACCATTCTCAACATTTCTCTTTTGTATGAACATAAGTAATGAAGTATAGTGTATAGTTCTGATCTATTTGGTATTTTATGAGTCTTTCATGCATCTTGAATGTACTTGTTTCAAAGGAATGAATACAAAGAACAACAAATTACTTGGTTTCATTTTGATTCTTGTCTCCTATCTTTACTATTTGTAACCTTTTCTGGTTTGTGATCAAAGATTATAGATCTAGTTGCAATTCAGTTGGGTTGTATGTATTGGTATGTTTTGCCTTTGATTTAAAGAATCATGTAAATGCTTGATACATCTTGACAAGGTTGTGAATTTCATGAGAAGGATATTTTATGAGCATGAAATTCAGTTTTAACATAGATGTCTAATTCACAAAGTGAGAAGATAGATAATTAATACCTGATGTATGTTATGATTTGTGGAATACCTAATGGATAAGGACTGATCAGTCATATGATTTTTTTCATTTCTTATTGTTGCATATTTGGGTTTTCTTGATATCAATCAATTAATCAAAATCCTTTTCCCTTTAAAGTTGTAGAGATGAAAAGGATACCCACACTTAGCTTATGAATCTCAAAGATCATGTTATTAGCTATTTCATGTCTTTGCCATTGCATGAGCATAGAAGGATTTGAGGTTTTCATCTACTTTATACATATTCAGATGTATGTTTTGGCAACTGGTACCATGTGAATGAATTTGAGGTCTACTTGCCCATTTTTTGTAGAGCCTAAAGAAGGAGTTTAACCTTATAGTTGGCTCGAGTTTTAGACAATTTGTATCCATCATAGGAAATAACTGACCTTAGATGCAATCTTGTCTTGGCTACCTGGTAGTTGAAATCTCTGTTAAATCAGGAGCCATCATAAGAAGCATGAGGTTAGATGCTGGGTTTCCCTTATACATATGAGCAGAGGCTATCAATATTGCTATATATTTGATTAATAGAGGTCTCTCTACTCCTTTGGGTTGTGGTATTCTAGAGGAAGCATGTACTAGTAAGAAGGTGAGTTATTCTTTTCTCAAAACCTTCATTTGTGAAGCTTTTGCACATATAGATTCTGAAAATAGGACCAAGTTGGAAGCAACTAAGTCAAAGAAGTATGTATTTTTTGGATACGACATTGATGAATTTGATTATAGGCTTTGGGATTTTGAAAATCATAAAATTGTAAGAAGTTGGAATGTCATATTCAATGAGAAAGTGTTGTACAAAGATCTATTGCAACAACATGAGAAGAAAGAAAATGGTTATGTAGTGTTGGATGATACTCCAAAAGATGATGTTTCAATAGCTCCTCATGATCCGCAACAACCGCAACAAATACCACACACCTCAATAAATGTTAGACAATCAACAAGGCTAAGTAGACCTCCAAATTTTTTTTCTCCCTCTTTGTACTCTAATTTACTAATTGATGCTAGTGAATTTGAATGTTATGATGAAGCTGTGTGGGTGGATACTAAGATTCAATGGGAGTTTGCAATGAAAGAAGAAATGGACTTCTTACTAAAAAATAAGACTTGAAATTTATGTAAGTTGCTTATAGGTAAAAGGGATTTACAAAATAAATGGGTTTATAGGTTGAAATAAGAGGATGGAGGTAAGAAAAGATTTAAATCTAGGTTAGTTATAAAAAGATTTGCACAAAAAAGGACATTGATTTTGATGATATATTTTCTCTTGTTAAAATGACTTCTATTCCCACTGTTTTAAGTATTGTGGCTATTGAAGATTTGCACTTGGAGCATCTTGATGTTAAAACAACATTTCTTCACAGTGATTTGGATGAAGAGATATATATGGCACAACCACATGGATTTGAGGTCAAAGGTAAGGAGAACCTAGTATTGAGATTGAAGAAAAGTTTATATGGCTTGAAGCAAGAACCTCAACAATGGTATCTAAAATTTGATAGTTTTATGCATTAGCATGGATACAATAGGTGTCATTTAGATCATGTGCTAATTTTAAGAGTTTAAATGATGACAACTACATTATTTTATGTTTATATGTTGATGATATGCTTGTAGTTGGGTCTAACATTGATCACATTAAGGGGCTGAAATGCCAATTAGCACATTCATTTGCTATAAAGGATTTGGGGGCAGAGAAACAAATCCTTGGTATGAAAATTTGTAAAGACATGAAGAATAGAAAATTGATATTATCTAGGGCTGATTATATTGAGAAGGTGTTGCAAGTTTCTCTATAGAGAATGCTAAAGCTGTTAGCATACATTTACCTAGTCATTTGAAGTTGACTAACGAGATGTGTCCAAAGACACAAGAAGAGGAGGATAAGATGTTTAAGGTATCCTAAGCTTCACTATAGGAAGCTTGATGTAATATGCTATTGTATGTGCTAGGCTAGATATTGCACACACAGTGGGAGTTGTTAATAGGTATAAGAGTCATCCAGGGCTTGAAATGTAGTTAAATGGATTCTCAGATATTTGAGAGGAACATCTAGTAGTATTTACATTTTGGGTCTCTACTACTGATTTACAGGGATATGTTGACTTGAATTTGGTAGGAGATATTGATACCAGGTAGATTACTACAAGTTATGTATTTACTATTGGTAGGGAAACAATGAGATGGGTTTCTCGATTATAGAAGGTGAATGCTTTATCCACTATAGAGGCACATTATGTTGCTACTACAGAGACAACCAAGGAGATGATATGGATTCAGTTCTTCCTAGAAGAATTGGAACACTTATAGAGGGATAATTAGTTGTTTACAAATAGTAGAGTTTCATTCATCTTGCAAATAATTTTGCTCTATATTCAAAGATAAAACACATTCAATTGCAGTATCATTTCATTCGGTCAGTTTTGGATGATGGGCAGTTAAAGCTGGACAAGATACATACAGACGAAAATCCAAGGGATATGTTTACAAAGATAGTGACAAGAGAGAAGCTAAACTCCTCATCAACTTTAGTTGGTCTTCTAGACTGAATAAAATAAAAGAAAAATAGAGTCCAAGGTGGTTGGATCTAGTGGGAGTCTCATGGAGTAGCAGAATTGCTACATGATTAGTCTCCAAGTGGGAGATTGTTTTCTAGTGTGGATCCTAATTAGTCCCCAAGTGGGAGATTGTTACTTTATGGAGACTAATCAAGAAAGTACTATAGTGGCATTTTTGGGCCGCTATGTTGTAATTAATTTTAAGCGTAAAGTGGTAAAAATACTTGTATAAAGTGGCTTAGGGTTAGGGATTTCATATGGTGTGATGCGATAATTTCTTCTTGCTGAGGTATTGAGCTGTAAGGGATTATGGATTATAATCAGGTTGTAATCATTGGATAATAATAATATTGGATTGGTTATTTGGTGGATGTGTTCAAAGATTGGGTGAACCATGCTAAATCTTAGTGTCTTGTGTTCTCTTCTATGAGATTTATTATTATTTTATATTGGTTATATTTGCATGTAATTATTATTTCTATCCGTGCTAATCCTAAAATTGAAAACAAGGATTTTGAATCAAATTTGTGGATGCCTATGAATCAAGAGAATACACCTTGCAATTAGATGTATGATAAATTTTATTTCAATATTAATGATATGATTTAAAGACTCTAGTTTTACATTGGAGTTGTGATTGGAATGCAATGTAATGTTGAAAGTTCATATCAAAATTTCATGATCAATAAAAAAAGTGATAGTATAACAATAGTCATAAACAAATAATACTTTAGCCATAGAAGGGAAGAATAGAAGTGCCAAAAATACATGAGACATGCTACTAAAGTGATTGAACACAAGTCACAAAATGAAAAAATAAAGTAACAAAAAGTTATTATTCCATTAAAGGCTGAAACATTCAAAGCCCCAAGTACTTAGAATAGATATGAAAGTTATTGTTGGAAAAAATGTTGAGTAAAGCTAGGATTGTATATCAATATGCAATAACCAAGCAATAGAGTGGTTTTTTTCCATTAGAAAAATGTCAAACATAGGAAACAAGGGTTAATTCTAGATGAAGCTTAAATTATGAGGAAAAAATAGAACAATGCTTAATGAAGATGGAAATGAGATTAACCCTTACATCCCTCAATATATGTCATCAACTCCATTATTATCTCAAAGCAAAAGGGCTATGCAAAAATGTTGGAGATGATAAAAGATTATTAATAGTAGTGAGAAGCATAAAAGTATCAATCTCTCTTTGCTATTGTAGCCTCTATCAGAGATTCACCCAAATTCAAATGTGCAAAAGGACAACTACAACAATTTGTAGCTTCTTGTAGTAGGAAAGAGGAAGATGGTTTTTTCATAGTGAATATATATGAAGAAAAATGATCTTGAAGGTACCATTTAAAAGGCGTTGTGCTACTGCAAGTGAAAAAAATGATGGGAAAAACCTACAATGTAAATCTCAAGGGAATCATTACGAATAACAAATGATCATCATCTCAATTTTTGAAGAGTAAAGAAAACATTGAAATATGGTTCTAATTGAATTTTTTTTTATATCAAAACCTCCAGTGCAAAAATGAGGAAAAATCTATCAGATTCAAAGAAAAAAAACATAGAACCAATGCATTCTTACCAACATATGAAATCTACGCAATACTTTTATAAAAATGACCAACAGATGCATGCCTGACCCCCAAATTTCTCATTAATAGATCAAAATTTTGCATATATGGCAACTAGTTGGGGTTTCAAAACCCTTGAATTTTCCCCTTCAAAAATTGGGAGGTGCTAAATGATAATGGTTTGGGCTATCGAGCATTATAAAATTCTTTTCACATTGTTTAAACCAAGTTTCAAGTCTATAGCCCAATAATGGAATTTTATTATACACATGTGCATGTGCGCACCTTGGTGAGGTGCACACATGTGGATGTGCACAATAGTGCACATGCATAGTGGCAAGTGCATGTGGGGGCACTTGGTTCTTTTAATTCTTCTTTACTTTTTTTATGCACAAGGGTGCGCACATGCACACCTTGATGGGGTGCACATGTGTGCACCCTTATATGCCTTAAGGCTATTGAAAGCACAAGAGAAGATACACATGTGCGTACCTTGTGAAGATGTGCATATGTACACTTTTGGTGACCTTATAGTTCTAAAAAGGTGTGAACGTGCACACCTTGATGAGGTGCACTTGTGCACACCTTCTTGATGCCTTTTAGCCTAAGGTTAGTTTTTAGGTTGTCTTTTCTTTATTATGTGAAAGAAGGTGTGCATATGTGCACTTGGAGGACGTGCACATGTGTGCACCTTTGCATGTCTTACATTGTTTGTTGTTTGTGTTTGTTGCAAGTTTGCAGAAGTAGGAGCACAACATGCAAGGTGCAAGGGTGTAGTGACTCAATGAACGCAGAAGATAATGAAAGAAGAGGAGTGGGTCTTGTGTTTACATAGACCCATACTTTGAGTTCTCACCTTTGCAGGTGCACACTCTCAAAAGGTGCACAAGTGTGCATGTGTGCATCTCAAGAGGGAGATGAGTACGCACTTGTGCATTGAGTGCACTTGTGCACCTTGACAAGGTGCACATGTGCTCTAGTGTGCACTTTTGTGCTAATACACTCAAAATCTCTAGTTTTCCTCCAAGTCCGACACCCCATACTTCCTTAGTCAGAGACCGAGGCTTGAGGTGGACCCTTGACGAGTCCAACAATGACCCAGGCCCTAGACTAGGGGTCTAGGAGACAAAAACATCACTAGGGGGTCCCCATTTCAAGGAGAATTGGGTTGTGCAATCTGAGACCACAAAAAATAGCCCTAATAAAAAGGAAGAAATGACAAAGGCATTTCTTCATCAGCAAGCATTCTTTTGACATGCATCAAATGACAACTAAATTTTGAACACTTCAGACAACTTTCGAGTTCCTTTATGGTCTAAAATTTGAAATCTCAAATCTTCTAGCTCAATGTGTGCACAATGTATTCATTAACTTTGATTTTTAAAAGTGTAATCTATCATGAGATTCTAACAATAGGGTGACAATCTTTTACTCCACCGATCTGCTCAACATAAATCCTCATAAAACCTATATATTAATCACTATTTGACTAGATGAGAGAATTATTCCGAGGCCTCTTAACAAGTTATCAATTATGTATTTTAGGTCCTTAGTAATCTCTTTTGATTTTGCTTCATAGAGATCACACATTTCCATTTGATTCTTCCATGAAGCAATTTGTATAGATTGTGGATAGCCATTTTGAGGTGTATATCCCTGTTGTCTGATTACCCTTTTTGACCTTTTGGAATCTTTCTTTCTTAACACCATCTTTTTTTAAAATTCTCTTTCTATACCTTGACTATGCTTAGACAATGTGGCCAACGTATTGGTTTCCTTTCTCAGATCCTTTCTTTAGTTTGATAACTTGTATGTTCCTCTTTTATGAACCTTTGGAAATTCTCATAACAAACAACAACCTTAGCATTTCTTTGGAAATACCTTTTTTTTGAACTAGTAAGTTTGAATTATCCCTTCGCTACTGTCAACCTTGATTTTAAAACACTAAGATATTCAATCTTTAAAATTTTAAAGTGTCAAGAACTATCGATCTGCAATTTTGATTTCAAGACTAAAAGCCCTTTATGTTGTAAGTAACATTCATTTTCAGTTGGTGCAAGAAACAAAATCATTTGAATTCTTTGACAAAGAAATACCTCTTCCTAAAAGTCAAAACCACAAGAAGTGATGTATGAAATGTGGAAAGAAAAAATCTTGATTTCATCTAATCCTAGACTAATAGGAAAAGTTAGATACGACTTTGAAAGAAAATAGACAACTAAAGGTAAACCCACAACTGAAAGAAAACACACTTGCAGAAAATAAACACACTTGCAGAAAGGGATTTTTTTTTTGAAATGTTTTCTGCTTTTACGCCTCGAAGAAATGTTTTAGGAATTGGCCATTCATTAGAAATGGGACCAATTCCCCTTGTAAGGAACTTAGTCTAAAATTATTTTCTCCTAGAATCTTCACAATTTGATAAGGGAAAATCCATAATCGTTGAAACTTATTGTGACTACCTAAATTTTCTTTTGCCTTGTCCCATAGGAGAACAAAGTTGGATATTCTGAAAGACTTGATTGTGGCCCGCTTGTCAAAGCACCATTTGATGACATCTTGATGTTTCACCATATGCTCCAAAGTTTTTGTTCTTTTCTCATCCAATTCCAAGAGATTCATTAATGTGATCTGAACTATATCTATGTCCTCAACATATCACTTCATAAATTTCAATACTAGAATCTTGAGATTAAGTGAGAACACTAGTTCTTGTTCGTAGACAAGTAAATAGGGAGATGTCCCTAAAGTATTTTTTATCAAAACTTTGTCTATCCATAATGCATACTTCAACTGAGTGTGCCAATCTTTTGGATTTACATGTAGCAATTTCTTTATCATTGTAATCAAGTTCTTATTGGTGGACTCAACCACACCATTCCCTTGGGGATAGTAATTAGAGGAGAACTTGATTGTGACCTAATTGTCTAATTCCCATTGAGTAAGGAAGATTGATGCAAAAGATGACCCATTATCGCATACAAGGAAGAATTACATACCAAATCTTGTGACAATGTATTCTTCCAAGAAATATGTACCCACCTTTGCTATGTAATTTCAAAACGTTTCAACTTCTGTCCAGCACATGCAATACTCTATAGTTGTGAGGATGAACATAAGTCTTGTAGATGATGGGGGGTTTACTGGACCAATAAAGTCTAGCCCCCACTTAGAAAACAAGTGTACTTCAAGCACTAGTTGCAGTGGCATAGCTAAATGTCTTTCTCTATTAGCACTTTTCTGCAAAATGTGGAAAGAACATACATGTTTGAATATATCCCTAAAGATGGTAGGCCAAAAGTAACATGATCTCAAAATCATGTAAGCTATAGCTTCTTCAGATCCGTGTCCCATGCCATACCTATCAGGAAACTATTCCAAAACTTCTTTCACTTCTTTGTGTCCCAAGCATTTCAAAAAAATTCCCTTGTAGTTTATTTTGTAAATTTTTCTATCTTGCAACATATAGGATTCATATTTCATCTTGAGCCCTCTATGCTGGGAACTATTCATCCAGTTGGGGTATTGATTTTGAAAAAGATAGTAAACAATATTTTGATAACAAACATCCATGATTATTCCTTGATCAATATCACTTGAGACACTAATGATCTTTTGTTGATTATCAGTGTTGATTTTGTCATCAAATATGATTTTGTTATCATTACCAATCTCATTATCAACTATCATCTTGGTTAATCCTTTTCCTCTTACCAACTTCATTGTTTTAATCTACAAATCAAACTCTTGTAATATAGCCATCCATTTTCCTCATCTCTCACCTAATTCATTTTTCATCAGCAATGTTTTAACCACAGGGTCAAGCACAATTGCATATACCTTACTCCGAAGTATGTAATGGTGAAATTTCTTAACTACCTTTATCAATGTGAAACACTATTTTTCAAGATTAGAATAGTTCAACTCAACATTCTTTAGTGGGAAACTCATGAATGTGATATGTCTCTCATCCTCTTTGTCTTTCTTTTGAGTAAGAATCCCAACGCATGAATACTCTAAAGAAAATGAATAGATTTTGAATGGTTAACCATAATTTGGATTTACAAGAACCGGGGCCATAGAGATTGCTACTTTGATGTCTTCAAAATATTTCTTTATTTCAAGAACCCATTCAGTCTTTGCTCCTTTCTTGAGTAGGCCATTAAGAGGATGTACTATCTCAAAAAAATCCATTAATGAACTTATGTACAAAATCGATTTTCCAAAGAAAGATTTTTGCTCTTTATGACTATGAGGAGCTGATGGATTAATAATGGATTCTATCCTTTTAGGGTTAATGGATATGCCAACTTTAGAAATAATGTGACCAAGAAGTTTTCCTTTTGTGACCCTGAATGAACAATTTTTTGGATTCAATGATATGCCATATCTTCAACATCAGTTGGACACTTGTTTCAAGTCTGCAATATGAGTACTCCTATCTTTAGAAAAGACAGTGAGGTCATCCATGTAGATAACTTTGCATTTTTTAATTAGCCCTTTGAATTCTTCATCTGTCACTCTTTGGAATGTGGCTCCCATATTGAGAAATCTAAAAAGCATCCTTTGGTATGCAAAGGTTTTCCATTTTATTGTAAATGTAGTCTTCAACCTATCTTCTTCACTACCATCACTTGGTTGTATCTGGAATATCCATCTAGAAAAGACATCATTTTAGACCCATTCACAATTTGTACCACTTCATCAAGCGAGGGAAAAGGGTAACTATCCTTTTGAGAAGCCAAGTTCAAATTTTGAAAATCCACACAAAGGAAAATTTCTCCAATCTTTTTCCTTACTGGGAGCAAGTTGGAAACCCATGCAGAATGTCAGATTGGGGAGATAATTTTAGCATCCAGTAAATTTTGCACTTCTTTCATTATCAAAAGCTCAATAATGGGATCCACTGGTCTTTGTCTTAATGAAATGGTTTTTCATTGGGCTTCAATGGAATGTCATGAGTGATGATCTCAGGATCGTACATATTGAGTTCTTCATAACTCCATACAATGACGCCTTTTTATTCCATAAGAAATTGAAGCATACTTTCTCATTCTTGAAGGTTACAAACCTTTCCAATTCTCACCATCTTTGGATCTTCTTCTATGCCTAGATTATATGAATCACATTCTTCAATCCCTTTTTCTTTAACATTCCTTTTACTATGTGTTGATTCATGTTGATCAAAGATGCATTCTAACTCTACCATCCACTTAGGAATAGTATTGGTCTTCAAATTTATAATCCAATCTTCATCCTCTAGCTCATCTTCTTTAGGCTTGTCGTCAGGAGTATCATCAATATCTTGTCCCTTGAAAAGGTCATTGCATATAATAAAATTGAAAAGATATTGGTCATCTTGGAAGACTTGGAAGTTCGTAATGTTATCTGGAATAGATAAGGCAACAACCAATTCAACTGAAAATCTCTTTAGCATCAGATACCATGTTCTTCTTACTTGGGATGTACCTTATGTTCAAGGCCTCAAAATCTTCTAACAAGTCCCAAACTCTTTTTTGGTATGCAAGTAGTCTCCTATCAATGCAAGAGTAGATTGATTTCACCTATCTAATGACTAACTAAGAGTCTCCCTTCAATTACAAGAGCTTTGGCATTTTTCTCCAATGCAAACATAAGTCCATGAATTAAGGCTTAATATTATGCAACATTGTTAGTACATCTAAATTATAAGCAATATGCTACATAAAAATACCTACCTTTGGAATTAATTAATTTAATGCCTACACCAGCTCCTAATTTGTATATAGAACTATAAAACTTGAGTATCCAATTGGTTGTTCTTTAGGCTTTTTGGTCTTGTGCTTATTTGTACATAGCTTTTCCTTCACTTGAGTGTTAAAATATTGTTTCTTGGGACCCATTTCAATATTT
Source organism: Cupressus sempervirens (assembly GCA_028749045.1). NCBI lineage: Eukaryota > Viridiplantae > Streptophyta > Pinopsida > Cupressales > Cupressaceae > Cupressus > Cupressus sempervirens. Next base: position 727,705,162 of record CM053785.1, read on the forward strand.
CACATGGTGAAATTGGTGAGTTACCACTGTTTATCTTTGATACATGAGTTATTTGTTTCTCTTGTTGACTTTGAATATCCCCAACTGATTCAATGATCTTATCAAGTTGGGGTTTCGAATGAATGACCACTGTGGTCCAACCTTGTCCTTTTACAAAATTTCTTCTCCTCTAGACTTTGATCATCCCAAGAGTAGGATTAGACAAAACTTCTCCATTTGAAGAAGTGTCACTATATGATGCATTAGGATCTTTTTCTTCTTCTTCATTAATCCCCAACAATCTAGATGTGCATGTAGAACTTGAACTTTCCTTTTGTACCTCATTTGGGATTTGACCATTTTTATTTGCATTATCTGAGTGAGTACCCTAGCAACCACTTTCTGACAATATGAGCATTCAAATTCTAAATGACTAACTTTGTGTAACTTGTAGAATCCTAGAAGAAGCAAAATATTTGGGTCTGCTTCCTCATCTAAGTATTGTAAGTTTGCAACCATATTGTCTACAAATTGAGTGATGAGTTCTTTTTTTGGGGTATGGATCTCATATTGTTTCTTCAGATGGTTGGGTTTCTCAACAAAATTTATGTCAAGAGACATCACTTTGTAGGAGCCTAACTCAGCTTGAAAAAATAACTCGTTTAGTGCATTGTATTCTATGATCATTGTCTTTAGCTTTGGCTCAACATCAATCTTGATCTAATTATTTATTCCCTTCCAAGGTAACTACAATTAAGTAAAATCAGTTGAGAACCATCCTCTAAAGCATTTTTCCCATTCTCTACTTAGCAATAATCTGTATGTTTCAGGGATTTCAACCATATGTATGTCTATAATGTCTTAAATTTGGGGGTCTATAGTTAACTATATTCTAACATCTTTGGATACCCCGATAACCTTTACTTCTATCTTGTCGATTAATTTGAGGGTTGAGGAGTGACTCCCAACCTTTAAACTATCAAAAGTGGCATGATGTTACAAGAAGCTCCTGAATCTATAAGACAATTGTGTAGGTAATTTCCAAAAACTTTGAGACTGAGCAAAAAGGGAGGCACTTCAACCTTGTCTTTATACATGGTAGGTATTGCCTCAGAAGTATTGACTTGTTATGATGTTGTCTTTTGAGGGACAATGTTTGCATTAGGTGTTGCCTATGCATGATCAAGAGTCCTCAACATTGCTTTCCTTTGATTAGGGAAATTTTGTAGCATATCAAACATGGACATATTAGCTTTGGTTCTCTTTAGATCTTCCACTACACTATACTTTTCAGTTTCCCATATAGGATTCTTTAGAATTTTAGTCACACTTCCTTGATTTTGATTTTGTTGTGCAACATAGGGTGCTTTGGTAGGTACTAGATTTTTACTAGCTCTTGGATCAAGTGGTGTTGGATGCAAGGCAAGAGGAATCCCATTGGTCTTAAGTTCCCTTCAGTTACATAAATTGTAAGTATTCTAATTGTCATTTTGAAAAGCTAGCATCTCTTCTAGTTGAGGATCTGATTCTTGACTAAATGGAAAAGTGAATTCTTCACTACTTGGTTGTTCCATTTTAGGATTTTGTGGAAAATCATAAGATTCTAACATCATAGCATTCTACTACATAAAAGAGTCACCATTATTGCCTTGTGATTTTTGATTCACTTCATGATTTCCATTAAAATACGGGCCACCATTGTTAGGTACATTTTGATTATTTTCATACTGGTTTATGTCCACAAACTAAGTGTTGTTGTTATTATCAATAAGGATGCTTCCATTATTTGGACACATATTCCATTATAAATTCTATCTTTGGAAGTCATTGTTGCGATCTAGAGGATTGTAATTAGTCCTTGCATTGTTGTTTCCCACATTATTATTTTCATTAAAATTATTGTTGTAATTTTGACCATAGTTGTTTTAAATTTTTTATTTATTTATTAGATTGCAGGAATTGGGTGCAGCTTGTAGTGCACTGGGTAAACTTTTTAACGTGATCGGTAGCACTGGTGTGACACACCCACTGGTACCATGGGGATGAGGGAGACTAGAACCTGTGACCAACCCCCTGCAACAGGGAAGATTTAGCCAACTGAGCTAGGGCCCCTACCCTAAATTTTTTTTAACCCTTGGTTGTAAACACTACAGGAAAGAAGCCCCACTATTTCACCAAGGGTCAATAGAAAAAATTCTCAATTAAGATCCACAGTAGAGAATGGCCCAGTGGGAACTTGAACCTTGCTTGTAGGCCCTACAAGCAAGAAGCCCCACCATTTCACCAAAGGGACAAGCCTAATTTTGACCATAGTTGTTGTTGTAAGGGGTTGCATTCATTCTTTGAAAGTTGTTGTTATGCCCTTATGACAACCTTAAATGGGTTAATTTATTGGTAATCTAAGACATAGTTTTCTTCAATTGACCAATCTTAGATGCGATGTAATTTTTTGGTTTAGCGGGGGTTTCTACCTTTTGCTCAAAGAAATTAACTTTTGGAGGTTCATATCCTGGGTAGGTTATGGCTAGAACCATTATAGTTGGTACCTATTGTAGCAAGACTGGATTCATTGGAATGAATTGACTAGGCAACAGTAGTGTTCCAATAGGATATGTTGGTATCATTGTAGTCGCTTGAGCTAGAACCATTAATCCTCCTCCATTAGGATTAGCTTTCTTGGTAAACTACTTTGTTGAAGACCTTTTCTAATGCATTGATGTTTATAGCAAGTAGCCTTTGTAGAAAGATAGCCATGAGATGGTCCATAGCATTAAGATAAATTTGGATTGCAACTTCAACTGGTGTAGGGTGTTTCCAATTTGTGGAAATCCATATGAAAGTGATGATTGAAATGTGGAATGGTTTCTGTTGGATTCCTTTTGATCGATATGAATTGATGATGTATCACAACTAGGTTGAAGAATGTTTTGAATTGTTCTAGGAAGAATTTTTGAAGGTGGTTCAGTTTTGGATATAGCCTAGTGGAAAATTCACGTAACAGTTAAAGGAAAATTCTCCCAATGAGTATGGGAATAAAGGGAGGACCACATTCTCTTCTTGAACTTTATTTCACTTGCATATTTCTTTAAAGACTTTGATATGGTCCTTAGCTATTCATGTTTTTCCATAGATGAACCTTGGGCATAATTTCTCAGGATTCTTGGGGAGGTCATTAAATACACCTTGCAAGTTAATTGGTAAATCTATTGCATTTGTAAAAATTTCATCAGTGGGGGATTTGGTAGAAAAATGGATGGAGGTTGGTTCATAGGTGGAACTAGAGATGAAATTTGGAATGGAAGTGGTAGAATTTTTGGTAGTCCTTTGTCATTGTGAGGCTTACGAAAATGAATGAGTTCTAAGAACTCTGGCTCACTATCTGAATATCTTAAAGCTCACCAAAATGGAGATGGTGGATGAGGATCATCTATCTTGCATCAATTCTAGAAAAAGTGCACCTCTACAAAAGCACACTTTCTAGAAATAATACACTTGTGCACTTGCACACCTTTTGATAGAATTTTTTTTGAACTTTCAAAAATTATAGAATTTCAAAATAGTGAATTATTTTTCCATTCCAAATTGTTTGAGGCTCTCCTTCTAGCACCACTTCGGTTGATCTATCATTTTGCATGATGCTTAATGAAAGGAATCCTTTTGAATTCCTCTCCCAATAAGCTAATCTAGGATCAACTCCAAGGTTTTGGGTGATCTTGCAACCTACTGAAATCTACTTAATTGAAGATAAATGTGTATGTTCATGAGTAGGCCTTTTCTGGTTTGACCAATTTCGGATAAAATGTTTGATCTATTGTTTGAAAAGTTACAACAAAAGAGATATATTTTTGGTATTTTCTAATTTATGATGAATACAATTTATGGATGCAACTATATGAATTCCTATTTTAACCAAGTGTTAGCAAAGAAAATAACAAAGATAAGGTAACAAGAGATTAAAGAAAATAAATTGAAAGGGAAACTCCTAATGGACATAAACCAAGGTAACAACATGTTTGTGATTTAAATTGTCGAAAAGATTAGGTAGGAAACCAATGAAAATAGTAGCAGTGCTTCCTCAATTCCACTAATGCAATCATTGATGAGAACTCAATAATAACCACAAGATGTTCCACTTCTCATCAAATCTCAAGGCCATGAAAGGTGCACTCATGTGAGACAAGAAGCCATGCTGGAATAATAGTTGATCTCTTCTCCTACTCAGTATGTTAGTGGAATTTGTTTACATGAGGCAAACACCTAAATTAAAAGGTTGTACAATTATAACAACACAATAAATCAATTGGCTCCATTATTATTCATGAGCATGCATTCACAAAAATAACACACTCTGGCAAGAATAACTACACTTAGAATGAGAGCACCAATATCATATATTGTTGCATCAAAACAATGGCCTAGAGTACATATTACATCCATGTATTTATCAAAAATCATCTCTTCCCTTTGTGCTAGGAGAGAGAGTTAAAATGCAACTCATGCTAAAAAACCAATAAAACAAATCTAATTATATACAAACTGACTCTCTAAATGGTTCTAAGTAGGTCTCCACCCTTTTTTATATCAATTAATGGGTACATGATCCTTTACATGACTTAAAATAATGAAAGAAGAAATAGATAAGAAGAAGGAAGCTACAAGAGGATCTAAGAGTCACTAAAAGCTCTAAAAATAGATGTTTGACCTTCTTTAAATGTTTCTGGGTGTTGAAATGCCATCAAAATGTGTTTTCGGTGCGTGAAATGTTCTTCAAATAGAAACTAATAGTTAACGATCTGTGCACTGTTGCTTCTTTAAAATTGTCGACACACCTGTGCACCTTGATCAAAGGTTCTAAAAACCAAGTGTCGAAATTGAATTTCTAGCATCTAGGTTTTCTTCTGCTTTACACCAAATTGATGTTTGGATGTTTCCTCTTGAACTTCTTGATTATCTCCATTACTTTGGTAGCTTATAGAAAATTGAAAGCTCCATATTTATCCTTAACAACCTTCTAGTAATTACTAGCCTCTATCCTGGTTGCCAAAAAATCCTCAAGTTTGGTGTCCAGCTCCAAGAATACCTCCTTAGTCTTGAATGCTTACCTAATATCTTCATCTGACCAAGCATCTTTGAAGGTTCTTTGGAATTTTTGGACCACTAATTGCATCGAGTTGAGTTTGGTTTTGGACTCATCTTCAAAAATCTCAAGGCAAGTAGTGTTGTAGTACCTTTCCGCTTCAAAAATTTTCTCTTTATTTTGGTCCCTTATTCTCTTAATTTCTTTGTGTAGTCCCTCCATGACTTTATTATCAACAGATATTTTCTCTATCCAATTGTCAAGCTTATCAAGCTCCTCTGCTATGTAAACTTCCACAAGTGTATGATACCTTTGACCTTTTATTGACGTCAAATCCTATAAGTCTTTTCCCAGGTATGTACCTCATCCATCAACCCAAAATCTTGGCTCACTATAGACACTATCTTATCCAAACTCAACTGAATATGGTGTAATAGGTTCAAATTTCCCTATATTATCTATAAACCTTTCTCCTCCAAATTGTCATGCCATTGCTGACATGCTCCAAAAAATGAATCCAAATAAACACTCCCCTTTTCCTTCCTCTCTAATGCTATAACAAGAGAGATCTCTAGATTTTATAGATTTATTGGGCCCACAACTCCATACAAATAGCCTCTTAGAAGTTCATTCTATTTCCTCATCATAAATAACTTGGACTCATCATAGTCCATGTGCCTGAGCACCTCCTTCATGCCCGTAGTAATCATTACTTTTGTAGTATCTATTGTGGGCCTTCCTAACATGACCTCCTTGATCTCGTAATAATTAGGAGTCAGTTCCTCTATGTCACTATGTGGAGGGATAGTTATGTGTGCAAGAAATTCCTAATCTTGATTCTTCATAATGAAGGCCAATGGTTGTGCATCACCCCTAGGTGGCTCAGGAATCTTGATAGATTTGACTAGCTCTTTCATTCCCTCATTGACAGTTAGATCCAACTATTTACTTTGCTAAAACAAAACCTCCCTCTTAAGCCATGATGGTGTGGTGCCCATTGGAAACATGTATTTGAATGAAGAGGTGGTTTCTACTACAGGCCCATTTCCCTTATGAGTCCTCTTTGGAGCCTTCTCTCTTTGAGATAGATCAATAGTTGGAGCCTCTATATCTTCTTGGGATAAGGTCTTAGCCTCTGTATCAAGAGGAGTTTTCTAAGGCTCTTCAAGTATTTTCCCCTCTTCTGATACTTCATCAACTTGCAGTTGTTGGGGCTTTTCTTCCTCCATTTTTTTTTCTCCTATTTCTGCAGCAAGAGGAAGTGGTGTTGTTGAGCCTTTATCCAAGATAGATAGGTCTTGAGATGGTAGTTGTGGGATGCCCAAAGGTCCTTGAGGTAAAGGTGGCAATTGACTCTAGTTCTCTCCTAAGGATACATTCTTAGGAGTATCACTTATCTTTTCACCTACCATCTCGGTGCCTACTGGAATGAAGTCAAAATTAGAGAGGTTAAAGACATCTATTTCTTGACCCTCTATGTCATCAGTCCATTGCTTATGCTCATAGGGTCTTTTAGAAAAGAAGGAGGCATGATAGTTGAACTTCTTCTCCTCTCTTGTTATATGACCCTAGTACCATGAGTCCTTTGACTCAAGGGGGTATATTCAATCTCCTCCCCTTCTTCTTCTTCTACCTCAGCTTCGGGGATTTTCTTAGGCACCTATGGGGGTGGAGTGTTTATCTTCTTCAATCTTCTCCTTCATGTCCCTACTATAATGGGCTCAATCCTAGCCTTTTTAGGAACTGAGAGGGGCTCTTCTTCCCATGTACCTACTAGTGGCACCCTTTGCTCTTCCTCTTCTTATCTCTATTCACCCTACACCTATTCTTCTTATGGGGGCACTTGTAGTTCTTGGCTAGTTTCTTGTTCAGACTCTTGTGCTTCAATCTCTTGAGCTTTAGGCTCAACTTGTTCTTTTCTAGACACCCTCTTCCTTTTATTCTTTCCCTTATCCACCCTAAAGTACTCAAACTCCCTCTCATGTTTATGTACCATTTTTGGCCTCATAGGAGATTGAGCAAGGAAGGTTGATACAATAAATTTTGAAACTTTACCCTTCACTAAGTGTATTGTGGCTTGAAGAGGAATAACTTGAGGAATTGGATCAAGTTTGAAAGGTTTCTTGATCCAATCCTTCATTAGTTGAACTATATGCTTGGCTATGTGATTAATGTCTTCATTTTCATCTCTTCCTATGTCTACATTCTTAATAGGTATATTGTAAAAATTGTCCCTATTGTATAGAGGATCCAAGATGTCTTTTGTGTCTTTCTCGACAACCTTTAATGGGATCTTCACCTTGAGCACCTTTTTTGCCAAATATAGAGTCATCCTACAATGATCCCTTATGCAGATATCATAGTCATCTATTGCATTCATCTAATGATCTACTAATGCATCTTCATGTACAAACTACTTGTTGTCCAAATGTTGCACCATCCCTATGTTGTCAAAGTAGGGGCGAGGGGAGTTGCACTCTTTTAAGGGATACTAATCCCATTTTGGATCAAGTGTGGAAATATCTTGATTTTGTTTGACTTCAAAAGCATTGATGGTCATGGGGCATACATAGGTCTTCTTATGTTGTTTTCTCACTCTATCGTATGCAGAGGTGAGTTGCTTGGTAATCTCTAGCAAAATGAGCCTATCTGATGAATATATTAGGAGCTTCTTTGGGTTCTCCATTATACTAGCTACCCTTAGGTAGGTGAATGTTCTGAACTGGACATAGTACAAGCTAATCTCTGTGATCATGGCTGTTGCTTATAGTGACATCCTTTTGGCATAATCACCCTCTATGAATTAGATGATTACAAATATAAAACCATCATTCACCACCCTGTATTCCACACTCCATTCTAAGAGTTTCTTGTTCACCAGTTGTGGATACATGACATAAAGCCAAGCATTAGCATCTTGCATGTTCCCCTTTTTATAAAGTCCTAGGTAGTCTATGGTCCTTGTCGCTAGTAAGAACACCATGGATGATGTCATATAAAATCTTGGATCAACATTCATAGCTATGAGTTTCTCATGCCAATTATCAATGAGGATAGTGGCACAATCTATTGACATTTTTTTCCATCCTCATGATATCAATAAAATAGACCATCCATTTTTGAAGATGTCTAGCTATAGGGAGTCCCATTGCTCTCCTCAAAAGCGAAATTGCATAGCCAATATCATCCTTCATGTACCCTCATGTCATATCCACTTTTCTTACTCTACAATCTACTGGTGTTCTATTTATTAGGAAGGATGATTGAATCATCTCTTTGGCTTCCTTTTCATTCTCATGATACCATCTTTTTTCCCTGTCATAGGTTATCTTCACATATTGATTGACTTTTGGGAGATGCAACACTTTCTCAATATTCTAAGGTCAAAGGTCCAAAACTATTTCCCATGAGACACTCTTGATAACTTTTTGTTCATATACGTAATTTTTTGCCAAGGTCATAATTAGCTATGATGATTGTACTTAAGTCAGATGTGATGCTACGTTGACTAAGCCTGATCGCATAAGTGCTGAAACTATTGCAAATCATTCTTCCAACTTGTTATAGATAGTAAGAAATGCATTCTAGTCAATATGGCCCAACTCAATGTCTCTAATTTTGGCATGTCCAACCTAAAAGGGAGATTTTCTTGTCGTGCCTTAGTATTTGTAAACAACTAGTTTAGGAGCTATCTTTTCTACCATTGAAGATGATGACAACACAATTTTATTGCCACAAGAATGTAGACATTAGTCTAGAAAGGTAAAATTGGACTAAAAAAAAACCCTAACATTACAAAACCTAGCACTAAATGACCCAAAATAGTTAGAAACTAGTTTATCCCCCCCAAAATCCTTGTAATGCAGATTAGTGTACCTAGCACACCCTTGTAGGTGTGCTAGGTGTACTAAATGGTCCTTAAATGACTATTTAAACATAGTTCCACATGTGCACACATTCACACCTTGGAGAAGTGTGCACTAGCAAGTGCATGTGGGGGGACTTGGTTCTTTTAATGCTTCTTTAAGTTTTTCTTCCACAAGGGTGTGCACATGCACACCTTGATGGGGTGCACATGTGCACACCCTTATATGCCTTAAGGCTATTGAAAGAAAAAACAAAGGTGCACATGTTTGCACCTTGAGAAGGTGCACATTTGTGCTCCTTGAGAAGGTGCACATTTTGGTGGCTTTGTAGTTGTAAAAAGAAGATGTGCACATGTGCACCTTGAGGAGGTGCACATGTGTACACCTTCTTGATGCCTTTTAGCCTTAGGTTAGGTTTTAGGTTATCTTTTCTTTATTAGGTGAATAAAGTTGCACACATGTGCACCTGGAGGAGGTGCACATGTGGGCACATTCACATGTCTTACATTTTTTGTTGTTTATGTCTATTGCATATTTATAGAGGTTGGAGCACGGTATACAAGGTATGAGGGTGTGATGACTCAAGGAGCACATAAGACAATGAAAGAAGAAGAGAGGGTCATGGGTTTATATGGACTTAGACCCCGAGTGCACACATCTATAGGTGCACACCCTCCAAGGTGTGCACATGCACAAGTGCACATGTGTGAATTTCTGGAGAGAGATGAGTGTGCACTTTTGCTAGTGCTTTAGTGCAAACATTTTCACTAATACACTCAAAATATCTACTTTTCCTCCAAGTTTGATACCCTAGACTCCCTTAATCAAAGACTGAGGCATGACTTGGACTCTTGAGGAGTCCAAAAATGACCTAGGCTGTGGACTAGGGGTCTAGGAGATAAAAAATTACTAAGGGGTCCCCATTTCAAGGAGAAATGGGGCATGTGTTGTGAGACCACAACACATACAAGGGGATTTGTAGATCTGAAGTGAAAATATTCTCAAGTGGAAAATTTACAATCATGCCAACTCTGGTGCATCAAACAAATTTGAAGGAAGAGAATCCTTTTATGACCAATTACCCTTGGATTAGCTCTACAACATCACACAAATCACTTCTATAGTGTTTCCTAATTTACAACAAAGGATTATCCAACATTTTTGTGCTACACATTGCTGGACTTCAAATCTAATGATGCCTCACCCTTCTAATGTCATTTTTCCACTAGTGATCCACATCCTAGTTGGTAAAAAGACACTTCCTAGTAATGATGTTTCTCACCCACTAGTTTTTCATTATTATAGATCTGCAACAACCACCCAACATCCCTTTCCAAGCTCTGGAGAAACTTGAGCAATGAATGGGTTTTTTGTCTCGATTTCCATTTTAGGAAATTCTAAGTAATTCACCATCAAAATCTTTGATATCCTCCAAATGACACCTAGGCCACCTTAAATATCTCATCCTATATTTATTTTCTAAGGATGTAAATTAGGTGCCAAGTTATTTTTATTTCTAATTTTTTAAATTTCTTTTTTAATTGAAATTCACTTTATTTGATTTTATTTTTTATATTTATTTTTGAAAATGAATAATTAGTTAGTTAATTATAATTAGTACAATCATAAGCCTGATCTCAATGTGTGTGTGAGAGAGAGGGGTGTGAGTATGTGTGTGTGTGTGTGTGTGTGTGTGTGTGTGTGTGTGTGTGTGTGTGTGTGTGTGTGTGTGTGTGTGTGTGTGTGTGAGTGGAGGGGGAGACCTTATATGCATTTCTGTCAACTAAATTCCCATTGTATAGTTACTGTTATGGAATTCATGCCTATATTTGTGATGCTACTCTTTAGACTTCTTATTGAACACCATTGGCTTTAGTCATCACCTTATTCTTGACAAGGAAGAGAAAGGAGGATTTAAAGGAAGCCAATAAAATATAAGGAAAGTAACATAAAGTGGTCATCACCTTATTCTCAACATATTATTACTAGTATATAAGTAGTTCTAATACGAGTTAAATTGAAAAGTTAATCTAAACTGGGGGCGGGGGCGGGGGGGGGGGGGGTGGTGGTTGTTCATCACCTTACTAGTATATAAGTAGTTCTAATACAAGTTAAATTCAAAAGTTGATCTAAATTGAGAAATAACAATGGAAACAATATGATATGAATGCATTTAATAAGTATAGGGAAGTATAGTTACAAGAGAGTGTGATAAACCAAAGGAATCATTAAGGACATAAAGTGGTATGTGAAGGATATAAATTTACATATATTTGTTTCTTATAAATGAAACAATCATCTTTTATATATCATTTTATTCACAGAACTTGTATACTTGTGGGTACATATATATTATAAACCTTCTATTTTAATAAAATGAAAACTTAAAGAACTTATCCACAATGTTCAAAAGCCTATGTTAGGTATTAAAAGTGAATTAATAAGGGTTAAAACTAAGAATGAGACATTAACATTACCTAATTGTACATTGATTTGTTTTCTATAAGATTGACCTTTTCCAATTATATCTTTGATTATATCAATTCAATTCCATTTTATTTTCTAGGAGAGAAATTGTATTATATATTAGTTATAAATTAATAATTCTTTTAATTAGTTTTGAATATTAGAACAAATAATTGAGAATCCAAATGAGTAATATAAATAGAATAGAACTACATTTTACTCCTCCATTTATTAATATACCTATTGGAGGAAAACTGAATATAGTTTTCAATATTGATCAAAGAGCCCAACATGTTGAATAAATTCTCCCAAGTCATTGAATAAAGCATCTTGTATCTAGGAAGATGCAAAATGAAACAATAATTAGTATGAGAAAGAGAAGGTCCAAGGGCCATGAATGAGTTATGGAAAATAAAATTAATCTAATTTTGTTAATAATTAAACATTAGAGAAAGTGAAGAGAGAAAGTACAAATGACTAATTATAAGTGATTAATTATATAGACACTTATTTAGTAGTTTACTTAGTCACTTGTATTTAGGTGACTAATTATCCAGTCACTTATCTATTCATTTATGTGGTAGTTTATTTAGTCATTTATATATGGTTGATCTTGAGATTTTACCTGGTGACCAAATTAGTCACTTATTTAGTCATCTAAATCTATAAATTACAAAGAAATAGTGGAATGTGATCATTTTTAGTCATGTGACTACAAATTTTAGTTGTGTGACTAAATTTTTTAGTGACATATTTTCCAAAATGTACTAGTATTTATTCATAAATTATTCATCATACATGCCTAGCTATAAGGCCTTATGGGTTATGACCAGATACAAAATACAACTTCAAGATCTACAATACAACTTCAAATGTGTAACATCTGCTTTGAACTCTCTAAGTCCCTCTTTATTCTTTCTAAGTTTTGTCCCCCTTTTCTAGACTAAACCAAATACCTCTATGTGTACAAATTTCTTAAAGATACTAGAACATTACAAAATAGAAAGGTCAACCTCAAAACTATATGCCCTCATCCCTAGAAAAGATCCTATCATTAAACTCACGATCCAAATTAAATACAAGAGTTGGCTCAAAATAAGAACTAAAAGACATAAAACTCAATCAAAGAAGGATCCAAGCATAAACAAACAATAGATTCACTCAGCGCATGAAGGAACACTCAGTCAACACTAGAACAACTTGGTTAACCTTGAAGGAACTTGATCAACACTGATCAACTCAGTTAGCACTAAACCACTTGGTCAACACTACACTCGAAAAATATTGCAAATTGGAAAGCTCAGAAAAAACTTAGTCAAAACTGCAACTCGACAAGCACATACAAACTCGATTAACACTGGAGAGCTTAGTTAACATAGCTGGAACTTGGTTAAATTATTAGAATGAACAAAAGTGTAGGATTGCAAGGCAACCCAAGATGCTCCTACATCAATTGTATACTTAGTTGTTAAAGTTATATATGACTCTTCTATAGATGTGTTAGCCCTTATTTGATATTTGAAATGCAATACTTTGATATGTTGAGTAATTGATTATGTCAGATCATAATACTTTCCTACTTGTAGCGAATGTGACATTCTAATAGAATGTTCTAAATTCATCTACCAAGGCCACTCCTAATAGGGTGATTAAATCCTTTAACAAGGTCACATTTAAGAGTGTGTTTTGTAACCTTTAACAAGGTTGGCTCCTCACAAAGCTCACTTCAGAAGAGTAAAAATTGGTAGCATGTTACTGGTGTTTTTTATCAAATTGGGTTTCCAAATTAAATCTTGGTGTCATACTTGTGTGGATCTTTTTTGAGATGTTTTAGTATTAATTTATTACATTCTGCAAAGTTTGTTACTACTAGTGCAGTGGAGTGCAAGTTTTATGTTGTTGATTATTTGCTATAGAGGTCAAGCTACTAAATGTTTAGGTCTAAAGTATTTAAAGTGAGTAAAAGTTGAATTGGTACATATGGACTTAAGGATAACTGATTCACCCTCTACCCCCTCTCATTTATTCTAAAACATTCTACCAATAGCACAATAATCACCAATGTAAAGAAAACTATGAATACACAGAAACAAAAACACAATCAACACCAATATTTACATGGAAAATCCAAACTTGAAAAAACCATAAAGAAGATAATTCTCATGATATGAAAAAAATTGGTTAAGGTGATTTTGTCCAAATAAGTTGAGTGCATTAAATTCTTACTATGATATGAAAGATTTCTACTAGTAGGCTTAACTTCTAGGATGGCCACAATCAATAGATACAAAAATGCTCATTGTCGATAGATAAGGCTCACTAAAAAAATTCTTATACCCAACACATGATAGATGAAGTATGAACTACCAAAAAATAAAGTTTTAAGCCTCTATAATTCTAGTCTAAAATTATGTACACCTCATTGAATCAGCTAAGTTTGTACTACCACCACATATAGCTCACATATAAGAAACACAATTTCATGAATCAAATAGAAAAAAAAGAATTAAAAAACTTATAGACATCCATATTGAAATGATATTATTTATATATACTAGATGTGCATCATTTTTTTTTGATAAAATACATTTGAGATAAGACACACTACCATGAGAAATGCAATAATCCTCAATCCTATAAACATGTCACAATGATTACCGGTACCAAAAATTTTGTTTGATAAAACTAAGAATAATTGGGATAAAAATTGATTAAGGATGCTCCCCTTAATACCACAAACACATGATAGAAATACAAAAATAACAACAATGCACGAGAACAAAATATGAGCTTCTTATGATTCCTACAAATGTTTAATTTCAAAATTCAAAAATACAATATGCAAACCCACATGGGCTCTTTTCTTACAATAATCTACAAGACAAGGCAACAAACTACCACACCCAAAACTACCCTAGACAATCTACATGCCTTCCTTATATAGGTATTTTCCACGATCTAGGAAGGTCCTAGACAATTAGCCCTAACTTCTGAGGTTGACTAACCTTAAATTATTTTATTTTATTACACTTTATTACATAAAATTGGCTCAAGTTAATTTACAAATTATATTCTTAGATGACCTAACTTCTAAAGACCATAACTCAGAAATCATTAAATTGATTTGCTATTAGAACCCCCTTTTGGAAATAAAAAATTCTCTTCTACGACTATGCAAGCATCCATCAGTCAAGGTTTGAGCTTATTTCAGAGCCTTTTAGACTTTTATTGTTGAGCCTAAAGTTTTGATACTAAAATTTCATACCAACAATATGCAATAACTTTACTAATACTATGATATGGAAATGAAACTCATTTAGCATAATGATTCTAAGATGAACCTCCACCTATAAAATTAACACATTCTAAGCTCACATGACTAACTTATTAAAAATAATAATCTTCCTCAAATAGAAACTTTTCACTAAAATAGCCATTATTAAAAAGACACAAATAGAAATAGAGATATTTTGGGTGATGCAAGATTGCCCTTACACCTAAGATGCTCCTATATCAAACACCTAGAGTAATTTGAGAAGCAACCCTATTACATCTTAGGTGTTCAGAGAAAAACCAAGATGGTTAACCTCCTCCCTTGTCACCCATGATGAATCTTATACTAGAAACCCTTATAATTTGACTAGATATTCTTCATATACCCTATTCCTTGTGCTTCTACCAAAATGACTATCCAATATCTCCTCAATCTCCTTTATAGATGAAGTATTTATCATAATACTCCACCGACCTTCTATAAAGTCATCTACAATACCTCCTTCATGATACTTTGTTATATCTGAAATGTTAAATGTTGGTTAAATATTCAATTTAGTAGGAAATTCTACTTCATAGATATTTCTTGATTCATTCTTCTTTACTATCTTACATGGTCCAAACTTCTTCATTTTCAACTTGTTCTATGTCCCCAATAGAAAATGTTCCTTCCTCAAATGAACCATGAATTCATCTCCAACTGAAAATTCCTTATACCTCATTTTCTCATTTTCCTTAGCCTTGCACTATATATTCATCTTTGTGATATATGCTTCCTCACCTCACTCTGGATGTCCTTCAAATGTTCTATGAAATCTCGTCCTTCAAACATTCTACAAAATCCTCAGCCTCAACATTAATTATCTCTCCTTTATCTAACTTCCTCAGTTTAGAAGCATTTATGGGACTACTTCCATATACAATATGGAATGGTGATTTACAATATCTCATGTTGACTAAATTATAATATGAAAATTTTCCCTGTGGTAAAATCAAATCCCATTCTTTTGGCTTATCTCCAACCAAACATGTCAGCAAGTTCCTCAAGCTCCCATTCACCACCTCTATTTTTCCATCAATCCATGCATGATTGGATGAGATGAACTTAAAATTTATCTTTGACTTCTTCCATAATGTGCAACAAAAATACCAAAATTTTTTTGTATCTCAATCTGAAACTATGCTCTTTGGTAGATCATGTACTCTCACAACTTCTCAAAAAAGTAATTTTTCCACATGAATATCACTAGTCTTATTGCAAGAAATGAATTGTGTCATCTTTGAAAACTATTGAATCACTACACAATACAAATCATGCCCTCGCCGACTCATTGGTAAAATAAGAACAAAGTTTGTACTAACATCCTTCCACAACTTCTCTGGTACATGTAATGAATGATACAACCTTGTATTCATTACTTAAGAGAGTTGGTTCTTCACTTCCCTTTCCATTTGACATACTCTACAACTCTAAAAAAAATTTTTGACATCATGCGGCAACTATGACCAGTAGTAATTCTCATTAACTAAAGCAATAATATTATCTCTACCACAATTCCCAACCAATCTCCCACTATATTTCTCCTTCACGAGATCGTCCCTAATAGAGCTTCTTGGAATGAACAAGTAATTTTGTTTAAATAACATATCATCCTAGATTATGAAATCCAACCACTTTGTCCTATCAAGTGTACTAGGTTATGTACAAGATTTTCAAGCTTTGCCAAAACTAGGATCCTCTAGATACAAACTTGTGAGCTCCTTGAACCGATCCACCTCAATCTGCATCTCCATTATCAAAAAATGTCTCCTGCTAAGAGTATATGTAACTTTGTTAGACTTCCCACTCTTATGTTTCAAAATAAATGCGTAACTCTGCAAAAACTCAACCCACTTCAAATGTCTCTAGTTTACTTTTCCTTTACTAATTCAAATATTGCAAAGTTTGATGATTAGTATATAAAACAAACTCCTTCGGAAGAAGATAGTATCTCTGTTTCTTCAATGCTTGAACTATAAAATAAAATTACTAATCATAAACATAATTTTTTATTTTAGCATTATTTAAGTTCTCACTTAAATAAGCAACATGTCTACCTTCTTGGATCAAAACATCTCCTACTACAATACCATTAACATCACTGTATACTTGAAATACCCTGCTAAAGTTTGGAAGTGCTAAAAAGGTTGTTCTACATAACTTTATGTTCTAGAAAATTAAATCTCTAATTTTCTCTTGTAGTACATATCAATTCTTTCCTATCCCCTCTCATTGTTTTAGTCAAGGGTCCACAAATACTGCTAAAACTTATGATAATTTTTTTGTAAAAGCTACCTTAGTAGCATTCTTTGGAGTAGGCCATTCAAGGATAACATTCACTTTCTTAGAGTCCATTTTTAGACCTTATTCTAAAACTAAAAATCCCATATACACTAACTCCTTCAAAAAGCTAAACTTCTTGAAATTAACCAACACATTTTCTTCCCTCGATTTCTCAAACATCCTACAAATATGCATTATATGCTCCTCCAATGTCTTACTAAAGATCAAAATATCATCTAGCTAAACAATGTCAAACTTACTAAGAAAATCCTTTTGTACATTATTGATGAGCCACATGAAAGTTATTAGTGCCTTGGTCATCCAAAAAGGAGTAACTAACCACTCAAACAATCCTTCCCTTGTCTTGAAGGTAATCTTCCATTCATCTCCTTCTCTGATCCAAATTTGATGATATCCACTCTTTAGATCTATCTTTGTGAAATACATAGCTCTACCCAAACAATCCATAATATCATCCATCGTTGCAATTGGAAATGGAAATCTATACTTGATTGTGATCTTGTTGATAGCCCTAGAATCTACACACATCCTCAATTCCCTATTCTTCTTTGGTGCTAATATTGAATAGTACAACACATGTACTCAGACTCTCTAAAATTAATCTCTTTTGTAAAAATTCATTTCTATCAGTGTGAGGCCCCTTTTCTCAAACACTTAATTAAATCTTAACTTTTTCAATATATGTATTCCTATAGGAGATTAGAGTGGATTAGAAGAGTGAGATGAGGTGTTAAAATAGATACATGTTATAGTTCCTTGCTAGATTTGATTGAAATTGTATTAACACATATATCTTCCTCCTTATGATAAATCAATGTTAGTAAATTTTAAAATAATGACTAATAGGGTATTGAGGATTCTTATATTTCATGTTCACATTTTGTAATATTTTTGGGTTAATGTATGTGAGGTCATATTCCAAGTCATTATAACATTTTAGTGTCCATAATAATAGACCTCCTATTAGATACCTTCGGTTGATATGTTATGAAATGTGACATTATTGATTATGTTGATTTCAAAACCCATGTTGAAGACATCATGATATTTCATGTTTGTTTAGAGAAAATTCATTCAGATGGTACTTTTGATAATAACAATCCAACCTATACCTTTGTGAGAATCATTGAAAAATTGTACTATGACATGAAACACTTATATGATAACTTAATGTTAGATATTCAAACTAAATTAATGTGTGTGTAAATTTACAGGGATAATTGTGATAAGATGTTATATTTCTATATTATGACAAAACAAGATCAACTATGTGGGAATGTTAAAATAAAAAGTTAAATATTTGACCGAGGTTACCTTAATGTACTCTAGATACTTGATAAAATTGAATGATTATTTGATGAAGGGAATCAAATTAGAGTTTAATAAGAATCAATAGGGGAATTAGATGCTATATATTTTATGAAAGCTATTTTTATTTATTCCATAAGAATTAATGTTGATTACTAAACATATGCTAATGTGTGCAACCTGATTAGTTAAATAACCTTTATGGTTATCCACCTTGTCTTATTATTCTCTTAGTATTTGTGATTATGATTGGATACGTTTATTGATACATTATATGGAATGACTTGAATGGATATTATGATAACATGAATATGGTTTATATGAAATAATCTGAAAAATGACAATTGAGTTATGTTATGGTGAGATGTGGTCATTATTACAAGTAATTCTAAGAGCTTTAATGCTATATGCATATGTTTTTTTTTATGAATGAATTCTTTTGTTGAAAAATCATGAATTGTTTATTGTAGTTAGATTATGAATTGATTATGTAAATGATATTATTTTCTAATTTCATATATATGATTTCTTGGACTACCAGGATACCCAAATTTAGATGTGTAGGAAAATAACCATGGAAGTTATTTAGAGAATTGGGGCCAAACCTATGCGAGGCACTTAAGCCAAGGTTGCATCTATTAAAGAGACAAAACCTCTTGTGTAATTTTTTTTTATTCATGAATGTGAAATCTTGCATGAATATTTATTTGTAATTTGTAAATTGTAAATTGAGTTATACCTTAGTGAACATCACATGTGTAATGTTATGTGTTCTTGTGGTGTCACTTGACACTTTTCTTGTGCTTACGTGGCAATGACATGTCCACTTGGAAATATGGGTAATTTAACCTTACCATAATACCACCTTGGAATTCTGATGAGAACCAGTTAGGGAACCTTAGGTTTGATCAAATCACTAGGAACCCATAGGTGAACTAAAATTGGATTTTTGAAGGGATAAATTAGACCCTAGAGTGTAGTTAGGGTCAAATTAGGCTACCCCACTAGTTGCAGCTTGAGCTGGAGTGTTGTTTTTAGTCAAATGAGAACACATGTACCTCATTTATGACCCTTCTAAAATCCATTAATGAGAACTAAAAAATTTGGAATGGAGGACAAGTCCATTCCCCATCTCTTACCTTTGGTCACCATATCATTTATGAGAGGAGACCAAAGGGAGTTAATAGATCTAAAAATCCATACCTTCATTTATAAGAGTTGGTTAGAGATGGGAGAGCCCTTTTTAGTGGAAGTTTGGAGGATTTTCGGGTTTTCACCCACTCTTAATTTTTTGGAGATAGTTAGGATTTATAGAAAATTTGTGAGAACTTGAGTACCTTGGTTTTGGAATAAGGGAGGCTCTTCTATGTCTAACATTGCCAATAGCTTGTATTTAAGGTTGATTAAACTATTTCTACAAAGTATTTTTTTACATATTTCTACTAATTTAAAAGAAGTGTGTGTCAAGTTCCTTGTGTCTATGTGATTTTAGATTTGATTTTATATATTTTCTTGGTTTCTTATTATTTTGTTTCCAAGTGTTGTTTAGGAGTTCAAGACACACTCACCCTTGGGAGGGATGAGTAACTTTGGGGGTGAAGGGATTTTGGTGACCTATTGAGTGTAGAGTCTCTCCTTGTGTAGGAGAGGGATAAGACGTGGATGTATGGGCTCCATATGTCATTTATGACTTTGATCATTTGTGAGTAATAAGGGATGCTTTTGAGCATCTAGGGGTGATAAGGGATAATTTTATAAAGGAGGACATACTATGTTTTTGAGCCTTGTGAAGGCATTGTTGTGTTATAAGAATATAGAATATGTATGTGGTTCTTTATAATCCCTGTGAAGGTGTTACTTATTTTTATTGGCATTCTCCTCATGGGTACTTGGTCCAACTTCAAACTATTTTTGGATATTTGGTATCTATCCTTTGTGATAGCCTTGTGATAGCTATGTGCATATGGTACAATGTATTATTTTATGTAGTTATGTTGTCACTTCTTTAGTACCTAGTTTTCCTAGCTCAAGGGTAGCCTTGTAAAGCCTAAGCTAGGAGGTGATCATACCATGGTTATGGTTTTATATATATTGAAGTTCTATGAAAATTAATGGATTTTAGAAAGAATGTGGAGTAAATTTAAAGTCTAGAGTGCCTCATATTATTTTGGGTGATAAGATTTGTGTATAAAACTATTCAAATAATGTAACTTGAATTTATATGGAAGTCGGTTGAAAAGCATGTTGTAATATGTCAAGAGGAAAATCTCCTCATATGTTTATCTTATTCTATTGATCAATTGTTAGGAAAAAGAAAAGAGAGTGTTTTCATTTTATGAGATAAGCTTTTGATCCTTATAGTTAATAAATCTATTTGGAAGTAAATATATTTCTAAGAAGAAAATACAAATCTAATTTCTATTTTTTTTTAATTCACTACTTCCCATATACATAGGTTATATTTGATAAATAGGATCATTGCTTTGATAAACTCATGAACTACATTAAATAAATGGAATGATACATGATTTAGCACACCTACTTGTGTTTACATTTTGTTTAAACTATTAGTTTTGATGAAAGGCATAAACAAATGCATAGGAAATATGAATGAGTTAGATAATAAACAAATAAAAATCAGAATTATATTCATCTCTATATATTAGAGATAAGTTAGTTATAATTTTAGAGAGAAGACCCTCCTCCCTCTTCTTGTAGGAGTACCACCATTCTCTGTGGCCAGCAATGAGAACCCTGTGAGACATAATTATAACACCATTGTTAGATGTTACATGCTGTGAGCATGGCTGCCTTTATTGTGAGGGAAATACAGAAATAGAACTTGCAACTTCCACAAAAATAAACACAACCAAATATCTTGGAAATTACAAAAATAAATAAATAGGAAAGACCCATTATATGTTGCAATTCATACCTTCGAAGAAGAGACATGATGTAACCTTTTCTGGTGCATCATTTAGTCCTATATTGGTACATCTATAGCTTATTATGTATGAGATAAAGAATGGAGTATTGGGTTGGAGTCTCTGCGCTCTATATATCAATAAATATATATAATAGCATTATTGCTAGGAGGAAGTAATATATTGTTTCAATCTCATCACATCTATACAATGTATTAAAGTATCATTAAAATATATCTAAATGGAGCCCCAATGTCCTACGAGGAGATAATAAACTTGTAGGTATCTGAAAAGACCATTTAATTTTCTTAGCTAGAAATAAGACGTTCACTGGTAGTTTAATTGAAACAATGTTTACTACTTAGGGTCTATTTGGTTGCAAAAATTGGTGAATGCCACGTTCATCTATGCTAGAATAAGTTCTTCTGCAATATGCTAGAATTCAAACTTGCATATTCTGTGTTTTGTTCTAACAATTAAAATAGGAAGTTTTTTTTTAATAAAAAACTTAATAATTTAAATTTTTTAAATCGTGATAATATTTTAAATTTTGAAAAACTAAAATATTTATTAAAAAACTATTTTTTCCTTAATTTTTTAAAATGTCAAGTATCCTTTTTCTTTCTTTAATCAACTTTAGGGATACCACAACCTTTGAAATTCATTGAAATTAAATCAAATTATTTTAAAATCGTAGTCAATACTATTTATAACTATTTAAATTGTAAGTGTGAATTTTTAAAATATATGTTTTTGTTAAAGAATTCAAAAGTTAATATTTTATAGGCAAGAGCCTACAACACAATGGTAAATTGTGAGCCTCTTATATGGGAGGTCTTGGGTTCAAATCTACTCAATTTAAATAAAATAAACAATAATAATTAATTAAAATACATAATAATCAATCTTGGCTTGACCTCTTGCCAAAAAAAATGAAGTTAAGATTTTAAATTATTATTATTTGATAGCATTTTCTAAAATTTTGATTATATTTTAATAATTTGATTATAAATAATATTGTTAAATGTTAAATATAAATATAAATTGAATAAAATATCAAAACTCAAATCATTTTATTTTTTAATATATTAAAGAAAATAAAAAATACAAATAACTCTATGTCATTAATATAATATTTCAACATAATTTTAATTAGAAGACTAAAGACAAGATTTATTTGTAAAGATAATTTTATGGAAGTTTATAAAAGATATCAAATATAATATTAGTTTTTTTTTTGTCATTTTATAAAAATCCTTATACAAATTCTAGCTATGCACTTTTTCGCATATGTTTCCAACAAATAAGTGTAATTAAAGGCAAAGATGGCATTTTAAAATGTAAATTTCATCCTTTTGAGTCTTGCAACACTTGCACTCTAGTTCTTCATCACACACTATACTTGTTGTTTGTGCATCACTAGTCCAACCAAAGAATCCACACCCATCATGTCCCTACAATAGAAAATCTTCATTAGTTCTTAGTATAATAATTAATTATTCATTATGCTAAATTTTAACAAAATTAATTGTATCAACAACCTTTTTCCTATTCAAGCAACACCAAAATTTATGCCCAGGATTTGTTTGTGTGTTTAAGATCCTTAACAAACATGGCCCAACACCACATCGACATGTTTGCACATTCATTAAAGCCATCAACCCTGCAATGTCAAAATAACATTTGTTATATGAAAATACACACTTAATCCCACTGGGCATGGAAAACAACTGATTACATTAGATATAGGAAGTTCCAACACAACTTTCTTAACTAAAAAATAAAGTGATTTGGTTCCTCTTGCTACTAATTGTATCTAAATCAAATGGGTGTAGAAACACCAAGACAACCATGTAATGTCCCCTTTTGGGACATTTATTTATTTCCCTTATTTCATCTGTATGAGTTTATAATTTTTTATCTGATGATACCTTTCCAAAGTTTATTCAATATATATATAGTCACATCTTCTCACAATAATATAATTATATTAATTATATTAATACAGATATATATTATTTATATAAGTTTAATAACATATATAATATCTATAGTGATATCGTTATTATTAATAATATTAGTGTTATAAATATTTATTCATTAATCTTTTATATATATATATATAATTTATATTCAATAGTATATTATTTAAATATCTAATATATATATATATATATATATATATATATATATATATGTATATATTATTTATGTATGATAATATATATTATATTGTAATATAATATATAATTATATGATTATAATAATATTACTTATAAATACAACTTCATTATAAAATATTATATGATTATAATATAGTATTACTTATATATATATATATATATTAATATTTTAATATTAATATAAATATATAATACTTATTTATTATTTAAATTATATGTTAAAGTGGGGACATCATAGTCCTCCCCTCTCGAATTTGCTTGCCCTCAAGCAAAATCTTTCATACACAAGCTTTGTCATAGATACAAAACATATTTGCATTCAGAAGGCCTAAAAGATTTATAAAATATACATCTTAATGAATGAAAACACATAGTAGACACAAGGTAAACACTTGAATGCATGAAGACATGAAGTATACATGATGTAGATAGTGGAAGACACGAAGTAACATGGTGCAAATAGTTGAAAACACAAAGAAAACACGATGTAGACAAATGAAGACATACGTTATGCAATTCCTTGATTATGAATTTGCAACCACAAAAAATCAGTAGTACACATTTATATATAAATTTTCCTTTTTGGGATTTCCTTATATCAATCCCTTGATAAGGTATTTTATGGTCTCCATTTAGTGACTTGTCAATCAAAACTATAGTTTATTTATTAACTCATCATTTTCTGAGTACGAGAGGAGAAACTATAATAGGGTGCCCTGTTACCCAATCACGGGCCTCACCGTTCTCCCTCATTATTGTTATCTCTCTTTGATCATCATTCCCAAGATGGTGGCCTTGTATGACATACCCTGGGATATTCATTCCATCGTAGGCCTTACCCAGTACCTGGAGGCTTTACCTAGTACCTCCAAGTGGTGTCACCTAGCCCATTCCACTGCAGGCATTATCTCATCTTTGGAGAATTATGATCTTATTAAATTTAAGTTTTATTCAATTATTTATCCCAACATATTTCCTTAGTTTAAGAAGTTTAAATATTAATTTCTTTTATTGCTCTCATTCAAATTATATTTAGAAATTAATATTAATTAACTTTGTTGTTTAATTCAATGTAAACTTGTAATGTCCCATTTGGGGCATCTACAGATTTTCTCTACTTTGTATAGATTTCATTATATTTTCATCTGATCACAAATATATATCTTCTAATTGTATATCATAAATAACTATATAAGATATCTTTTCATTTTTAAGATAATAAAAGTGGAATAGCATAATACTTTATAATAATTAAAATATGATCATACCTTAACTTACCTCTCAATATTCCATGATGAAGTCACGTTATATTAAATCTGCATCATTAAAACCTACTTATTGAGAGATGAATCCTTTTTTACTCTCTCATCTTCCATCATATCCTTCTAAAAAATTTATATATCACTTCCATTAGAGGGCTGCGATTCTTAAGATATGACCACAATGGATCACACCCTTTGTCTTTATAATTAATTATAATAATGTATTACTAACAATCAAGACATGTTTACTTTATTTATTGACTATTACTCCTCACATATATTGTTTCATGCCTCCTCCACTTAATGTGTGATGTTTAACCTATCCACTTTCTCAAAAGTCAATATCCTCCTTCCCGCCATTAAGACATAGAAGACCCGTTCTTTTCTAGAGCCCTCTAATATGAAATTCCCTCTACAACTATCTTGTTATCATGTTAATTCCTTCCAACCGTAAATACTCTATGACATTCCCAATTCAAAACTCAATAGTTTTCCTAGTCCTTATTTAGTTGTGTAACTGACGTCTTCAACTCAAACTTCTTATGATCAAATGGCTCAACCAATTACTTTTTATTTTCCTATTTTGATTTTGTATCACTTGGATAATTTGACAATTTATGATCGCAGATCATTGGCCCTATTATATGCTTCCTTATACTAAGTTTGGCCTTATGGAATTACTATATTTATCCCTATGACTATTGACTATCTCTATTTAAATTGATCATATTTAAACTCCTTGCAGCAACACATATTTCTCCATATTGTGATGGGCCTACTATTTCTCATGTGGCATGTGCACTAAAAGTACCTTTAATCATTAGATTGTAGATATAACTTCTCATAGTTATGATAGTCTTACCAAATTACATTTTCTTCTTTATGACCATCCTCCATTTTGCTTGCCAAGACTTTATCTTGTGTTATTCCTTTGATCGAATGACCTAATTGTCTTTCATTGTCAGGTGTAATCACCACCCTTCTTACTTAATCACCACATGGTCTTGGGAAGTATGAGAGATTAATTTTTCTTGAGATGGGTAAAAGCCTTTTAACCCTTCTTATACATCCATTATTGTGAATCTTTGTCAACTATCACAATCCATATTTCATTTCCTTATGTTTTGATTTTGGTTTGTTGGTCTTGATTGTTATTTGTTGCATGTAATGTACTGAGATTCAATCAATACAAGATAAGAAATAATTATGTGATGTTAGATCCCGATATTGATAAATCTTTTCGATGACAATACTTTTATTTTCCTTTCTATAGTTTGGATGTTGGAAATATGAAACATCCAAGCAATAGTTTCTTATGAATCTGTAATATTTACCAATAATTTGTAATCCATAAAAGGGTTTGATGCTTTCATCATTTTATCATCTTCCCACCTAGAATATTGTAATATCTGTGTTAATTAGATTCCTTAGCCTGATAAATAGTCTCGAAAAAATGGTCCAACATTCTCCCAGAAATTATGCAAAGAGTAATGTGTCAACTTTTCTACAACAACACAAAATCGTTGTATTCAACTGCTGGACTTTGTCTCTGAAAAAATTATGATAAATATTTTCTAGTTCTGAAAATGATAAATTCTTTTGTAGATTTGTTCCACAGGCTAGAAGATTTGAGTCTCTGATACCACTTGTAATGTCCCCTTTTTGGACATTTATTATTTCCCTTATTTCATCCGTATGAGTTTATAATCTTCTATCTGATGATACCTTTCTAGAGTTTATTCTATATATATATAGTACGAGTCACGTCTTTTCACAATAATATAATTATATTAATTATATTAATACAGATATATATTATTTATATAAGTTTAATAACATATATAATATCTATAGTGATATCGTTATTATTAATAATATTAGTGTTATAAATATTTATTCATTAATCTTATATATCATAGTATTGATATATATATAAATTTATATTCAATAGTATATTATTTAAATATCTAATTCTAATATATATATATATAATTTATGTATGATAATATTTAATTATATGATTATAATAATATTAGTTATAAATATAGCTTCATTATAAAATATTATATGATTAAAGTATTATTTATAAATATTATTATTTTAATATTGATATTAATATATAATACTTATTTATTACTTAAATTATATGTTAAAGTGGGGACATCATAAACCAATCATTCACTTATCAATTTCAGGAGAAAGCTTTAAATGCATGTTGAACTTCTCTTTCTATGCAAATCATACAACTAGACAATCTATAGCCTCAACTTGGTTACTCAAACCTCTACCATTCACCAATTAGGTATAATCTATAGCCTTGCTAAGGATCCACCATTCATTGGATAATATCATATTTGAAGCATACTACTAGAGTATTGTATAACGTATACTATCTATAGTGATCAACAACATAGATCAATAGGATAAAGATAAATTTTTTTAATGAAAATCTAATGTATGTTGTTTCTTTTTGTTGGTATAAATACATATTTACTATTTACACATACTTAAGTTTACTTAGGTTAATGCATTATTTTATAATTTATTTGAGTGACTCTTAGGAGTTTGTGTACTCTCATGAGTTGTCATGTTGACAACATAGAAGTATGCAACTCTAATTCAACACATGTTGTCTACACCACTGATTTGTGTGCCACACCATTGTAGGCTTATCCTCACATCATCACAATTACTTCTGTGCTTAATGGAGGATAACCCATATCTGGTGGACATGTGCCTGGTTGTATGAATTATCATGTTGCTAACCTCTATGCATTCTAGAAGCTCTCTAGAGGCCTTTATATACAGACACTCCCAGTGTACTTTCATATGACATATTGAATGAATATATATTGTCATTATGATCATACTCTCTCTTTGGTCCACTCTTGTGCTAGTGTTTGAGTTCCTTGGTCTTGGGTGAATTCTACCCTAAGGAAAATTCTTACATGGTATCAGAGCTCAAGGAGATTCTCTACACATAGTCGTTCAAGACTATTCATGCTTCAGCACCTCGACTTGAATCCGGAGAATCTGTAGAAATTGGGAGTGTCTAGAGCTAGATTTGACTTCACCATTGTGTTTAGAATGTTGATTCAATGGAGATTGACTATAAATTTGCCTATGCTAGGCTAAAGTTGATTGTGAGGAATTTTTTTTTGCAAACCAGCACCCAAAAGGCACTGATTTGCAAATTGGATATGGTCGTTTAATTGATTTGATTATTTATTTTCAAATCTGAATTATTTTAATCTCTACAATTTATTTCCGAATTGGGTATTTTTGGATTTTTTGCCCAGTCAAATATTTTTTTTTTCCAGAACCGGGTAGTCACACCCAAGCTCTACAATTTATTTATGAGGAATATTAATTAATCATAGGGTACCTTGTTAACATGGTGGGCTGTAATACAAATTTCACTGAACTACCTCAATATTCTAGTGGTTGAACCAAATCTACCATCCACAATCTAAATCTGATGAGCAAGTCAACCAACTTGACTCAACAATCTAGCATCAACCACATAAAGGCCGCTTTGTTTACTTAACTTACATATCGTGATTGTTTTAAACCTTATTGCAGTTCCCTACCCCACAAATGTGGGAAAAATAAAAGGATTTTGGCTGTTGATAAATAAATTTTGGCATTGGTATTGGATACTACAATGGACATATCCAAACTCGAGTGACAGCGTAAATTTTAGACGATCACAGTAAAAATTTTGGCTGCCCACGTGAAATAATTTGGTGCCCTCCACCTTGCCACATAGCAAGTATTGTGACCACGTCTAATGCCATGCGGTAGACTACACAACATCCACTCTATAGTGGTCCATGTCACCCAATCATGATACCACTGTGGACACATAGTTAGTAGCGCGTCACCTGACACCTCTATAGAGACAATAGTCCAGTTAGCAATCAAGCATAGTCAACACTGCATCATTTGCCTAGTCAGATCCTTACGCCATGCAAGCTTGTATAGTTAGAAAATTCATACGATAGGTCATAGGACACATCAAAGTTTCCATATAGTCTGTACGATTCCATATTACCATGCAGGCTACTAACATCACCATCCATACTACTGATGTCATGCTAACATCATTTGAGGGCTGAGAATTGCTAACGTCATCCAAACTATGTGCCTAAATTTGACGGTTGTCTAACCATTATTCTAGGGAAAATTAGAACTATTGTGATGGCCATATGACTATCAAATTTAACCTTGTCTTTTGCTGATGCAACCTCTCTCTAGATTAATTTTTGATTTTGCAGTCCAACTTTGGGAGGCCATATCTCAGTCATCCATACTCCAAATCAAGTGCATTTTTTTTTGAAATTGGGTAGAATTTCCTAAAATTTCTAGTGGTGTAGTTCTTTTCTAGTTTTGGTGCATGGATTTGTCAAAAGATGTGTCTTTTGGTGATTGTACCTATCTAATCCTACATTTTACAACTTCAAACGCTCCGTACAGGCACATCTGGACTCGAAAATACGTTTCATTTTTTTTGAAAATGTGTTATTTTATATCTACTTTCTAGATCTCCAATTAGATTATAGGGTTGTGTGGACAAAAGTGTCACTTTCAGTAATAGGGCCTTTCTTTGCTTTGTATTACTTCAAAATTGTTGTACATTGTAAAGTTCTAGATTTCTAATCTTTCAAGAGGTTGTAACAAGAAAAATTAGAAGTCCACAAACGCTAAAATTGGCAAGTGGTCATTGTAATTGCACTACTTATAAAGTGCCAAAAGCATCTCTTTTGGTGGGGTTTTTTGATTTAGTGAAAAGGGGGGGTGTTCTTGGTGTTGTGTTCCTTCTTTTCTGCAATTCTCTTTCATTTTTTGCATTAAGGGAAATTTTAAATTTCCAAAATTAACTCCACATAACTATGCTACATGGTCCATCAAAATCTGGTATCACTTAATGCATAATGGAGTTTCTCAATATGTAGATGGTACTCTTCCTAAACCATTAGGTGATAAAGTATTAACAACTAATATTTCAGCTTGGGTGGCAATGGATAGGAAAGCCCTAGGTGATATATGTTTGGGGGTTGATGACAAGATCATGTATCAAATTAAGAAGTGTTCTACATCCAAAGAAGCTTGGGATACCCTTGAAAACCTATATGGTAAAGTGTCTAAAGAGGATGTTTTCAAAATTGAAGATGAGCTTGTCTCTTTAGATCCTAAGTCATTTGATTCTATACAAGATTTCATCATTAAGGTGAATGAACTAAGGACAAAGCATCAAAATGCCCTTTTGGGGCAACCAATATCTTCCCTTCTACATACGTCCTTATGCCTCCCAAGATGCAAGTGAGCAAGATAATTCACATCCCATTGAACATATACAACCATCTCCACACAAGGGAGTATTCCTCAACTACATGTGTGAGCCCAACTAACCCCTTCACCCAAGCATCTCTTCCCTCCCAAGGGTGAGTGATGTGTTAGGATAAACAATAGACAAAAATAAAAAACTACATGCAAATATAACCAATAACAGAAAATAATAGATCACACAAAAATGAACACAAGACACCAAGATTTAATGTGGTTCACCCAATCCCTGGGCTACGTCCACCAAATAGCAAGTCCAATATTATTACAATCCAGTGATTACAACCTGATTACAATCTGTAATCCCTTATAGCTCAATACCACTGCAAGAAGCAATTTCACATCGCAACATAATGAAATACCCAACCCTAAACCCTTTTATACAAGTATTAAACCACTTTAGGGTTATAACATGTCGGCCATAAATTAGCCATAACTTTAGTGGCGAATCTATGAATAGTACCAAATTTTATTTTTTCAGGGTGATGCCTCGAACCCCACTAATTATGAAGTATGTATAGTACTTTCTTGATCAGTCACCATAATCTAACAATCTACCACTTGGGGACCGATTAGGCTCCACACTAAACAACAATCTCCCACTTGGAGACTGATCCTATAGCAATACTACTACCACATGGGGCTCCCATTGGATCAAACCAACCTGGACTCTGCTGTTCTTTTATTCATGTTTAGTCTAAAAGACCAACCGAAGCTGAAGAGGAGTTCAACTTCTCCCTTATTACAACCTTTGTCAACATATCTGCTGGATTATCATTGGTATGTATCTTCTCCAGCTTTAATTGTCCATCCTCCAAAACTGACTGAATGAAATGGTACCACAATTGTATGTGTTTGGTCTTAGAATGCAGAGCTGAATTCTTTGCAAGATGAATGGCACTCTGACTATCTGTGAACAAATAATTATCCTTCTGAGGATGTCCCAATTCTTCCAAGAAGAACTGAAGCCATATCATCTCCTTGGCTGCCTCTATATCAGCAACATACTTTGCCTCTATAGTGGATAGAGCATTAATCTTCTGTAACCTAGAAATCTAGCTCACGGTTGCCCCACCAATAGTAAAGACATAACCTGTAGTACTCTGCCTGGTATCAATATCCCCTACCAAATATGAATCAACATAGCCCTATAAATTAGTAGTAGAGCCCCCAAAGTGTAAACACTTATTGGATGTTCCTCTCAAATATCTGAGAATCCACTTGACAGCATTCCAATGCTCAAATCTTGGATGACTCATATACTTGCTAACGACTCCCACTGCATGGGCAATATTTGGCCTAGTGCATACCATAGCATTCATCAAGCTTCCTATAGCTAAAGCATAGGGTACCTTGGACATCTTATCCTCCTCTTCCTGTCTCTTAGGAGACTTCTCCTTAGTCAATTTCAAATGACTAGGTAAAGGTGTGCTGACATATTTAGCATTCTCCATAGAGAAACGTTGCAACACCTTCTCAACATAATCAGGCTGAGATAGCATCAATGTTCTATTCTTCCTATCTCTGCAAATCTTCATACCAAGGATTTGTTTTTCTGCCCCCAAATCCTTCATAGCAAATGCATGTGCTAATTGGCATTTTAGCCCCTTAATATGATCCATGTTAGACCCAGCTACAAGCATATCATCAACATATAAATATAGAATAATGTAGCTATCATCATCCAACCTCTTAAAATAAACATAATAATATGAATGATACCTGTTATAGCCATGCTCATGCATAAACCTGTCAAATTTTAGATACCATTGCCGTGGTGCTTGCTTCAAGCCATATAAACTTTTCTTCAATTTGCACACTAAGTTCTCCTTACCTTTGACCTCAAATCCCCATGGCTGAGCCATATATATTTCTTCATCCAAATCACCATGAAGAAAGGCTATTTTAACATCCAACTACTCTAAATGTAAATCTTTAGTAGCAACAAGACTTAAAACAGTACAGATAGAAGCCATTTTAACAATAGGAGAATATATCTCATCAAAATCAATTCCCTTTTTCTGTGCAAATCTTTTTACAACTAACCTGGCCCTAAATCTTTTCTTACCTCCTTCCTCTTCTTTCAACTTGTAAACCCACTTATTCTGTAAAGCCTTTTTACCTGCAGGCAACTTGCACAAATCTCATGTCTTATTCTTCAGCAAAGAGTCCATTTCATCTTTCATTACAAACTCCCATTGAATCTTAGTATCCACCTACACAACTTCATCATAACTTTTAAGTTCACTAAAATTAGTAAGTAAAATAAAATACAAAGAGGTAGAGAATCTTTGTGAAGGTCTAATTTGCCTCGTTGACCATCTAACATTCACTAGTGTGTGTGGTATTTTTTGTTGCGGTTGTTGCACATCATGAGGAATGGCTGGAAAATCAGCTTTTGGAGTATCATCTAGCACTACATAATCATCTTCTTTCTTCTCATGTTGCTGCAACAGATCTTTGTACAACACTTTCTCATTGAATATGACATCCCAACTTCTTACAATTTTATGATTTTCAAAATCCCAAAGCCTATAACCAAATTCATTAATGCCATATCCAACAAAGACACATTTTTTTAATTTATCTTCTAGCTTGTTTCTATTTTTAGAGTCTATATGAGCAAAAGCTTCGCAACCGAAGGTCTTGAGAAAAGAATAACTCACCTTCTTACCAGTCCATGCCTCCTTTGGAATACCATAGCCCAAAGGAGTAGAGGGACCTCTATTAATCAAATATACTGCAGTATTGATATTCTCTGCCCACATGTGTAAGGACAACCCAACATGCAATCTCATGCTCCTTGCATGCTCCATTATAGTCTTGTTCATGCGTTTGGCCACTACATTTTCCTGTGGAGTCCTTGGAACAATTTTCTATCTACGAATACCATTAGTGGAGCAATAATCTTCAAATTCATGACTACAATACTCACCACCATAATCAGATATGAGACATTTTAATTTCTTACCAGTCTCATTTTCAACCAAGCATTTCCATTTCTTAAAAGTTTCAAATACATCAGATTTCTATCTAACAAAATAAACCCATACTTTTCTAGTTGAGTCATCAATAAATGTAACATAATAAAGAGAGCCACCAAGGGAAGATACTTGAGCTGGTCCCCATACATCTGTATGCACAAGCTCTAATTTCTCCTTTTTGTTTTCCTTCCTAGTCTTTACAAAACTCACTCTCTTTTGTTTTCCATACACACAACTTTCACAGAAATCCATATTAACACATTTTAGACCTAGTAATACTTTATTTGAATGAAGTACTTTCATACCTTTCTCACTCATGTGCCCAAGTCTATTGTGCCACAATGTTGTATCAGAATCTACAACAACTATTTGTTCTCCCTGCTCAACTGCAACAATTGTTCATGAACATTCATTTTTCTCTAAAACAATCAAAGTAGAAGGAACAATATGACCTGTACAAAGATATAAGGTGCCTACTTTCACATCTTTTGCTACTACAAGGGAACCTTTTGAGACCTTCCAATTTTTATCATTAAAAGTAACTACACAACCCTCATCACCGAGTTGCCCCACAGAAATTAAATCCCTACTCAGCCTTGGAACATGTCTTACCTCATCTAGGAGCCAATGATTCCCATTTTGCAACTTAATCTTAATTTTTCCATTTCCAACAATTTGACAGGGTTCATTATCCCCCAAATAAACAAGCCCAAAATCTCCTTGGACATAATCAATGAAATAACCTCTATGAGGTGTAGCATGAAATGAAGCACTAAAACCCATGAATGATCAACACTTTCTAATGATAGAAGCAAAGCATCCTCTTCGGCTTTTTTACTTACCACATTTGCCTCCTTGTCTCCATCTGATTTATCTCCTTCATTTTTCTTTCGATTCTAGCAATCTTTCTTTTTGTGCCCTGGTTTCCAATAGTACTAGCAATCATTTGGTCCTCTCGATTGAGACCTCTTCCCCTTTGACTTTCCTCTTGATTTTCCACAATTTCCAGAGTTACTTTCTCTCTTAGTCGTTCTGCCCCTACTTTGTGCATTCAAAGCACTTCCTGATGTAGATCCACCTGAGGATTTCCTATGAGTTTACTTACTCAAAACAACACCAATCACATCATCATATTTTAGGGCACTAGATCCAGGAATGGAATTACTCACCGCCATTACCAAACCATTCCAACTTTCAGGCAAAGAACACAGAATTAAGAGAGCCCTATGTTGGTGTTTGAAAATGTTACCGGTTTTCAATTACCCTGACAAGAACAAAACACATCTAGGGGCAACTAACTCCTATTTTCAGCATGCCCATTCAGACACCAGGCCAACTATAAGGCTAGACCCTTCTTCTTCTTCAGGCTCTACAAAACCTAGGTGGGTAGACCTATAGATTCTTTATATGGTACCAGTTTTTGTGACTGAGAAACCAGTAGGTTCCAGTCTTTTAGAAAAAAATCTGCACATTACTGTGATACCAAGGTTTTGGATCCAGTTCTGGTTGCATTCCCATGACCGTGACACCATTTTCTTTCAACAAATTCTTCTCATGTGAACACCAATTAAGAAGTATAGTACAGATAGTTATGATATGTTTGGTATTTTCATGTTTTCATTTCATGTATCTGAATGTATATTTTCAAAGAAAATGAATACATATGAACAACATTTCATTAGTTTCATTCTGGTTCTCGTCTCTTGTCTTAGTAATCTATAGTCTTATGAGGTCTTGGAACAAAGAGCTGAGATCAATTTGCTTCTCCTTTAGGTTGTATGTCTGATATATTTTTCTATTGGAAAAAAGTGCCAAGTAAATGCTTAATGTGTTTGATAGGGTTACTGGTTATGTTGAGAAGGATATTTTGTGAGAATGAGATCTGAATGAACACAGATGTCTGAATCACAAGGTGATTAGATAGATCTGATGTCTGGGTATATAGAATATGTCCTGATGTCACAGATGTATATTTTAAATTCATGGATTTTCCCAATGGATCAGGCACTGATCAGTTTTAAGATCACTTGTTATATTGCTGCATGTTTGAGGATTTGTTGAAACTCAACATCATTAATCAAACACTTTTCCCCTTTCATGTTGAAGAGCTATAATAGAATGCCCTCACTTAGCTTATGAATGTCATAGATCTACATTTAGCTATTGTAGATTGTTGTTATTTCATGAGTTAATAGGAGAAATAAGGGTTTTATCTGCTTCATATTAGATTCAGTGTATGCTTTGACAACTGGTACCATAAAAAGAATCTATAGGTCTACCTGCCTAGGTTTTGCAGAGCCTAAAGAAGAAGAAGGGTCATGCCTTATAGTTGGCCTGGTGTTTGAATGGGCATGTTGAAAATGGGAGTTAGCTCCCCCTAGATGTGTTTTGTTCTCATCAGGGTAATTGGAAACGGGTAACGCTTTCAAACACCAACACCCTAATTTCTTCATCAAAATTGATACCCACAGAAGATAACTAACTAGTAATAGTATTAAACTCATTTAAATGATCTGCAACAGACCCACCTTCTGCCATTTTCATATTAAATAAATGCTTGATGAGAAATACCTTGTTTGAAGTGGAGGGCTTTTCATATAGTGTCGCTAGGGTTTTCATCAATTCTTTTGTCGTCTTTTCTTTTGTAATATTAAATGCCACCGATGGTGCCAAGCATAACTAAATGCTTTCGAGTGCCTTTCGGTCCAAAAGATCCCATTCAACATCTGACATAGTTCCCTAATTCTTGGCTTTGCCTTCCAACGGTTTCCATAAATCCTTCTGATATAGATAGTCTTCCATTTACATCTTCCATAACTGAAAGTTCTGCCCATTAAACCTATTAACCCTTAGCTTACCCTCATTTTCCATCACTTCCACTCAATTGTGAGACTCCCACTTAACCGTGAGACTTTCTTGCAAAGGATAACTGAAAAACAACTAGGCTCTGATAACACTTGTTAGGATAAACAACAAACAGAAATAAAAAACTATATGCAAATATAACCAATAACAAAAAATAATAGATCACACAGAAATGAACACAAGGCACCAAGATGTAACGTGGTTCAGCCAATCCCTGGACTACATCCACCAAATAGCAAGTCCAATATTATTACAATCCAATGATTACAACCTGATTACAATCTGTAATCCCTTACAACTCAATACCACCGCAAGAAGCAATTTCACATCACAACATAATGAAAATACCCAATCCTAAACCCTTTTATACAAGTATTAAACCGCTTTAGGGTTATAAGATGTTGGCCATAAATTAG
This sequence comes from Cupressus sempervirens, assembly GCA_028749045.1. NCBI lineage: Eukaryota > Viridiplantae > Streptophyta > Pinopsida > Cupressales > Cupressaceae > Cupressus > Cupressus sempervirens. Next base: position 727,741,455 of record CM053785.1, read on the forward strand.
CCATAACTTTATTGGAAAATCTACGAATGGTGAATCTACGAATAGTACCAATTTTTTTTTATGTAAAATACTTTCTTGATTAGTCACCACAATCTAACATGATGCTTCACACCCATTTCACAAAGCACATAACATGAAACAAAGCAAGATCAAGAAAGATTCACTCAACACTACTCACATGCAACACACCACAAAGATCTTTTACTCACAAACACACCAAAATCTCATCATGAAATGAAGAACACCATTTCTAATCTACATGCAAAATGAAGAAACTTCATGGATCATCGTACCAACCTTCCTCCAAGAAAGGCAATGAATAATTGTAGTAGATCTCCCTCCTCTTTCTTCAAACCCTAATAATCTCGAAAGGTAAAGAGTGGCCAAGTTAGATTCAAATTTAGCCATGCCTCTATTTACAACCCTCTTATTTTCGGATTCAATAAGGAATTTAATTTTAATGAGACTACCTAGGCCCACAAGGCATCCTAAAGGTCATTATTAGGCCCCTAACCTATAGTACTAACATGGGTAGGGTTTATTTAGTCACAAAATTACCTTAAACTTACTTTATGACCCTCCCAAAGCTAGGTAATTCAAATTTCAAAATTTTCCCCAAAGTGATAACCTTGTCCTTTTTCTAACTAAGGCAATAATCAAATTTCTCAATTGAGGCATTTAACATAGAATAAGGTGGCCACATGATCCATCGATGAATAACATGTCATTTTACATAACAAGCATAAGTGTCAAGTGACACACACAAAATGCACTAAATATCACCTATGGCATGTTCAAAATTTACACATGAAACACATACTACACACATACATCTCACATTTACAAAATAAGCACATCATAATGAGGTTTACAAACCTTACAAAGATTCACCTTGGTAGTGTCATTAGAACATGTGTCTATACCTTGTTTCCCTGTTAAATTCCATGGTTCCTCTTCGTGCACATCAAAATCGAGCATCAGTAGTCCAAGGAGTCAATAAGCATATACAACATGAGTGCACATAATAACAATATCTATATTAACATAATTCAAATTAAATATCCTTTCCTAATCCTTCAATTATTCCACTTGAAATATTAAGATATCAAAATTTGCATGCCATAAGCATCATAATCAAATTAATATTCATCCATACATTGAAAATCTTTAGAAACAAATTAACATTTTGCATTGCATCAAAATCTAATAATATCATGTCATAAAACTGCACCCAACTATGTTCGAACATTTCCTATACAATAATAGATTCCTTGTGTGTATAACAATGTAAGACACTACTAAAGTATCAAATCCATAAATAAGGAAAAACCACTATCCATCTAAATCTATCAAAATATCAAGGTCTCAAATATCAAAATGTAAATAAAACATCTAGGCTATAACAGGTCGAGGTGAGGCCTCACATCCTCCCCCCCTAGGCATGAACTTCCTCCTGGAGTTCATAAAAAAGATATGGATACTATGCCTTCATCTGAGCTGTATCCTCCCATGAAGCTATGACCTCATCATAACAATCCCACTGGACCCTAACTTGGTCCAGCTCTCTGCCTCAAAGTGTGAAAGTCTCATCAAAGATGACAGGTTGATCTATCTCATACATAACAAGCTACCATCGAAGTATTCCACATTTGTTTCTTCTTTTAACACCTCAAAGACTACACTAGGGTCTGCCTATAATAAAGTCTCTTTTTATGAATATGCTGATTTGTTGAATACAAAAGAAAAGAAGTTGAAATCAATGGGGATTCTCAATTCACCTAAGTATAAAGCATTGGTTGTCAACAATGAGGGTTCTCAAAATTCAGCTGGATAGTCCTCAAATAAAGGAAAGGGTAAGAATAAGAAGTGGAAGAAGAACAAATTAGAGGATGCAAAAAAGGAAACACCACAATCTAATCAATAAGGCAAGTCTTCCTCAAATTCCAACAAGAAGGAAGACAAAAATAAGGAGAGGAAAAAGTGTTCTTATTGAAAGAAAATGGGTTACTGTTATCTTAAAAAGATTGATGAGTTGAACAACATCATGAAGAAACATAATGTTCCATTTCCTAATACTTATAAGGATAAAGGGTCTTCTTCATATTCAAAGGGCAAAAGGCAATCACTCATGGAAAATTAAAATTCTTCAAAGGAATGTATACTTGACTTAGGTGCCTCATATCATATGGGTTCTTCAAAGGAGGATTTTTCTTCAATGAAGCAATCAAAGGTACCACACATCTTCATGGGAGATGATGCCAAAATGGAAGTTGAAGGGAAAGGAAATGTGGAGATGGAAAATGAAGAGTTTTAAGATGTTCTCTATGTTCCAAACCTAAGTTCAAATCTCCTATCAATTTACCAAATCTCTCACCTTGGAGATGGACATAGAGTTGAGTTCCTTCCAGACTCAATGTAGGTGCACAGTCTTAAAGATGACTCATTGGTTGTGGTGGGGAAAGTGAATCATGACAAACAATTATACTCTTTCTCTCATTTTGTGCCCAAGTCTCCTTCAAATGCCTTTTTATCGATATCAAATTCAAACATGCAATTATGGCATGAGCAGTTTGGACACCTTTCCTTCCACTATCTTCAGCAAATTTGCACAAATAGAATGGTCAAAGATCTACCCCAAATCAACTTTTGCCATGGTGAATGTTCAATAAATTTAATGGATATGCATCTAGAGGGGAAGTTGCAAAGAGGGAAGTCTTCAAGAGCACTAGTTGTTCTACAGATGGTTCACATGGTATTAGCAAGACCTTTTGTAGTCATCCAAGGTTGCTACATACTTACCTTCATTGATGAATTTTCAAGATACACTTGGGTCTATTTTCTTCATAGTAAGAATGAAGTGTTGGACAAGTTTCTAGCCTTCAAGACTCATGTAGAATGAAAATCTAGAAAATCCATCAAAGTTCTTAGATTAGACAATGGAAGTATGTATGTGAATAGAAGACTTACAAACATTTGTAGACTTGAGGGAATTGATCTTCAGAATATGCCAACATTTAGTCTATGGCAATTTGCATGATATAGGCCAAGTCTCTAGATCCATCGTTAGAAGTTGTACATAAGACAAATGTTACAACATTGAGGATCTGCACTCTTAAGTCTATGGCAAGTTGCATGATATAGGCCAAGTCTCTAGATCCATAATTAGAATTTGAAGCAATCAGTAGTGCCACTCATATTCTTAACAGGTCTCCTCATCCAACCTTAGATGGCATGACTCCTTTTGAGGCATGGTGTGGCAGAAAACCTATTGTGACACACTTCAGAGTCTTCAATTGTCCTGCATGGGAAAAGATATCTTCTAGGGGATGTAAGGTGTAGTCACCTTGGCCTTGTACCTTCATTGGTTATGAAGATGGTGTGAAGGCATGTAGACTATTGGATCTAAAGACACATCAGATTTTTGTGGAGAAGGATGTAAACTTTGAGGAAAGTTCACCAAGCTTGTCCTCTAATCCTCTCCGCACATCATATTGTGTGGAAACTGATAGTGACACTAGTGATAGTGCTTCAATAGATTTAGACACGTGGGGTTCTATCGATAGTTATAGTGAGAGGTCACTACATCAATATAGTCCACATGCATATATAGCCATAGTGATAGGTCCAACACAATAGGGTACATCTAGTCTTCCAAGTCTAGCTTTAGTGATAGATTTGGGGGACAACATTGATGATCTACCTCTTCTTCTTGATGAAACAACACCTTCTTCAGTAGTCATGAGGGCTTTATCTGACCCTCTTGTTCATTCTCTACATGATCGATTGTCACAGGTTGAAGTGATTGTGGATACTTATGATCAGCAGTTGCAGAGGGCTTCTTCATCAGCTGAGTAGATAGATAGTTCCTTGAGATAGGTTCTTTAGCCAGTTGAGTAGGTTTTAGAGACATCACTTTCCTATGGGATTCTTTCCATGCATAGCAGAAGCGTCTCATTTGTACCTTTGGCATTGTTTCTTCCTAAGGTGAGGAACACCATTCTGCAATCTTGAATCAGCTTCTTCACTCGAGCAGTCACTAGAAGACATTCTTCTTTCGGGGGGGGGAGCTTGTCCTATCTCCCTTCCTCTTCTCATTTTTCTCTAATGTATATACTAGATGTATATTGTAATGGGGGGGTCTTGATTACTCCATCCATCCATACATCGTATGTGTTTCTCATCTCTCTTTTGGGGGGAGGGTTTTTCCCATGAGGTTTTCCCTCTTTCTCTAATTTATGAGAGATTGCATTTTCATTATGTACATGGGTGCCTAACATGGCTTAGTAGCTGGGACCCATCTTGCATCTTCATCCTAGTTTTTGTAAGCTTAAGGGAATTCCCCTAAGTTGCACTTAAGGGGGGGTGTTGATGTAAATACGTATTTACTATTTACACTTACTTAAGTTTACTTAGGTTAATGCATTATTTTATTATTTATTTAGGTGAGATACTTAGGAGTTTGTGTACTCTCATGAGTTGTCATGTTGACAACACAAAAGTACACAACTCTAATTCAGCACATGTTGTCTACACCACTGATTTGCATGCTACACCATTGTAGGCTAATCCTCACATCAACACACTTACTTCCGTGGTTAATGGAGAATAACCCATATCTGGTGGACATGTGCCTGGTTGCATGAATTATCATGTGGTTGACTTCTATGCATTTTAGAAGCTCTCTAGAGGCTTTTATATATAGGCACTCCTAGTGTACTTTCATATGGCATATTGAATGAATATATCGTCATTCTAATCATACTCTCTCTTTGGTCTACTATTGTGCTTGTGTTTAAGTTCCTTGGTCTTGGGTGAATTCTGACCTAAAAAAAATTCTTACACTTTTGTATGTCGATTTCTAGAGGCCACAAAAAAGACAACTCATCTTTGTAGCCATAACAAAGGTAGCATTGTTGCCATAAAAAAATGTCTACTACTTTTTGTTGTTTTAGTTGAATTAATAGCATTATTCCATGGCATGGTGCTACAAAACTTGTACTATTGAAATGATGAAACCTATGCAAAATTGTATAATAGTTCAAAAAATTCTTAAGCTCTAGTTGCACAAAAAAGGTAAACTGTGACTTCCAAACTATTTTCATAGATAAGTACAACCATCCAAAAATAAAAATATCTCAAGATCCATACTAGAATTGTTCCAAATCCATAGATTTGGTTCACATGCCAATACAACCCTTTGAACAAGGAATTTTGAATGAAAGATCCACACATAAAGAGAGGATATTTAATTACCTAAATTGAAAGAATGGATGCTTCAACTTTAGCCAATGATATAAATATTGTATAGTACCATAATAGAGTTAACTTGAAATTATTGAGTTAAGTATAAATAGTAATGTTGTTAAAATTATAGAAGAAAATATTATGAGGGAATCCCCCTTATTATAAACTTTGGAGATCTTAATATGCCTACATATTTGCTTTGTTAGAGTAATTATTTGTTCTAACTTATTAATTAAATCACTTTGATTTAATTAATTAAGTTGCCTATTACTCTAGTTTTCTTAAGCTATCTTGTAGGTGCATATAATTAATATTTTATTGTTTTAGCCTTATGTTTTTTCTAATCATTGTTGATATTCATTGTAAGCATCTTTATGCAACGCACTGAGATAAAATGCCATACTGCATCTGTATTTTCATTTCAGCTGTTTGCCTTTGTTTGCCTTCTGATTCGAGTAGTGTCATCTGAGGACACTCATACAGATTACTATATTCTTGAGATTCATTATATCTTGTGCCTTAGTGTACATGCACTACTTTGATAAAGTGCCATGGGGGGTTGATGTTTTTGCCTTTGTTTTCCATCTTCCTTTGTCTAGTGAGTGTCCCTTCCGTGACATTAGCCTCATGATGTGTCTAAGATTGATCACCTCAGTACACACACATGTACTATTTTGTGCATCTTGATCATGGTTCCTTGACATGCAGTTCTTTTGGCCCACTTTTCAGGTGCCTGTCACCTCACCCTTGTCTGCATTAGGGGGGGTTCTTCTGTTGTTTCTCATGCTTCCTTGGTTCGATTGATCAGCTCTTCAGGCTTTGGTGTTTCATGCCATCTGTATCTTCGAATTTAGTTGTTTGCCTTTGTGTGCCTCCTGATTCGATGCAGATTATAGTCTTCTCTACCTGGTCAGGTTCTATTTTAGTGGAGGTCTTTCAGATTAGCAGTTACTTTTGACAGAGCTTTGCAGCTTCTACATGCTTCAGTGGTGTTCTACATGATCATCTTTGTTCCTATCTTCTGGGACATTCCCTAGTTTGGAGGCTTCTTCAGTCCTTCACTAGTTTCTTTCAGCATGTTTTCCATCTCTTTTTGGAGTAGAGTTTTTCCCAAGTGGTTTTCTCTATTTCTCCTCTTTTCAGAGATTTGGTTGTGCTTGGGTACCTAATCTGGCCTTGTTGCCGGGACCCAATTCTCTTTCATAGCTATGCTAGGTTAGCTTCCTCCCAAGCTTCGCTTAAGGGGGGGTGTTAGAGTAATTATTTGTTCTAACTTATTAATTAAATCACTTTGATTTAATTAATTAAGTTGCCTATTACTCTAGTTTTCTTAAGCTATCTTGTAGGTGCATATAATTAATATTTTATTAATTATATTGTGCAACCCTAGCTTTTTTAGGCTTTAGTTTCCCTTTTCAGGTTTCGTGATTCCTTTATAAGGATTCACCTCTTTGTATTTTATTAATTCACTTATTGGATTATATGAGATATTGCTCTTTGCATGTCCATAAGATGGATCTGGCTTTTTGGCCTCCTTGATTTTTTCCTTGCCTCTATTCTTTGCTTCATCCATGTGACAGGTTTATGCATGCAGGTGTTCTTGGGAGATTAGTTTTTCACCTAATCTAACATGCTTACTTTTGAAACTTTATCCTATGTCAAGATTTACGAGGAAATAAAATAAGAAGAATGTGTAGAAATAAAATAAGAAGAATGTGCAAAATAAGAATAAACAAATACAAGTGGTTTATTCAATATGGACCACGTCTATGGAGAATCCATCCATCTACTCTTGTTATTATCAAGTAATATGAATTACAAACGTGCAACATTGTCCATTGTCATGTTGAAAACCCAAGACGAAACAAAATTTTCTATTATGTATTTATCAAAATCTCCATTGTTGCCTGAAGAGAACCCTTGACCTTTCCAAGAAACCTTTAGCCTTTCATCAACCATAAGACTTTAGTTTCATATGTTTTATAGTTTTTAACTTAAAAGATAATTTTCCATAAAGTTATAACAAATTTCTAACATTCTTCTAGGAGTGCAATTTTCATATTGACATCCTTCTTGCAACACATACTTCCTACCCTACAAATATCTTATAATGCTAAGTGTAGTGTGAGTGTCTAGCAATGAAAACTTCTTGGAACATTGCAAACAACCCATAGCATGATCATTCACCACATATCAATGCTTTCCTATACAAATAGACTTGCAATAAACTTGGCATGGTGTAAAAACACTAAAAGTTGGCAAGAAATTATTCTTATTGGAAATAATGCCCAAAAGTTATATGCCATTTGATATAGAGTGCATTCCTCTATTCATTTTGCAAGGCTATAAGTAGAGAGATTGACTAGTAGTAAATCTCCCTTTGGTTGAGGAAATCAAATTATAAGTAGATAGAGTGCATAAAGAAATGGTAGTTAAATCCAACAGTATTGAACTTTCTTAGTTGAGGTTTAGTGACACCATCATCCATGAGGTCTACCATTAAAAAAGCTTCCAACTCATTTCTATTCAAACCAACACCATGTCATGCCCAAAATTTAACAAGGCCAAACAAAACCAACAATTTTTTTTTTTGAAAGGTGAACTAAAGAATAGTATATATAGAACTATACTTTGTTTTGGAATATTACATCAAACCATGGAGTGTCCAGGGTATAACATTTCATGTATTCTCGAGAATGTTAGAATGATACAATTTCAATCACTGGGTTAGAGATAATTAATTTTAGTTGATGTGGGATAATTTTTTTCCATTCAAACTTTGTGCTTCAGGTTTTCATGGGAGGCCAATTAGTTTTATAACATTCATTGGGAGTCTAGGTTTATAATATAAGGGCTAGATAACATAATTTCATTTCAAAACCACATCCAAATCTAGAAATGAGGCTTTACGTATATGAATGTGGAGTACAACATTTATATCAATGCAGTTGCAATAATTCAATCTTTTGCAAATGTGAATATGTTTACAATTATCCTGGATGTACCAATTCTAAGTCTTATAACTTCACTTGTTATGTCTATGTTTGATTCTATTATGATATGGGTACAACTATTTTAATGAGATTCCACTATAGTGATGTCATATGAGCTAGGTACTACTATCTAGGTTTCTAAATCAAATTTCCTTTTTTGTTTTCAAATTTCTATAATGTAATGCTATCAGATAACCTTTCTATCACAACTACTATTTTGATTTTTAATAATTTTGAACATTGAAACTAACTAGGCGTACATGTGCCTATTATCCTTTGCTTGCTAACAAGAAGTCTTTGGTAGTTTCACTTAGCACACATTAGGTGTGTTACTTGACATACAATTCACTGTCAACCTCCCACATAGCTACTACTAGAAGAATGCCTCAAAGTATATAGAAGGGGAATCATGTTTGTATGCACGAATTTATTGGTTTAAATAACTTCTAGAGGAATTTATGTTAATTTATGTTTTAATATATTCTAATTTCATATTATTATAAAATACCTACATACTAAGATAGATCAAATGTAGTACTTGACTCACATAACCAAAGGTCATATTGAATATGTTTGTATTTAATTGCTAACTATAATAATTTTCAAATAATCTTTAATAAAGACACCACCTCTAAGAATCATAATCTAATAATCGAAGAAAATAAATAAGTGTTATATATATATATATATATATCCAAACAATAATTACTAATCTACTTCCTAACATTTAATCTTTTAACACCATATTTAATTGGGTTAGGAACATAATCATAACTTTTTCACCTATATCCCTCCTACTCACTCCCTTATTTCTAACACTTTACTTATTTACATGTAATTACATATGTCTAAAACCAATCATATTAGTAAATTATCATATAATAAACTAGCATTAACTAGACACCCTATCTCTAACTAGACACTGTATCTCTATGTGCAATCCCTATGTTTATTTTTAACAAGTTGTTTCCCCTAACACAATTACTAATTATCCTATTTAAAGAACAACCTTCCCTCAAAAAAAAAAACTTAACTACTTTCATTTACTAAGTCATAGCACGAATCAGGTGCCCAATCCATTTCTCCCTATCCAAACTATGGCTTACCGTTTTCCAAGGCACCAAGTCACTTAAAGGAAAGCATATTTCTATTTCCAAAGTGGAGGTGACTTATGACATAGAAAAAATCTAATATGGACCATTTCCCAAGCACCCATTTATTACCCCAAGGCGTGATATGATTTTTAGGATGGGGAAAGACTTTAATATGTTTTAAACACAAACTATTTCACCCTTTTCAAGGGATGAGTACCTAAGTTGGGAGTTCTAACTTACGTTAGACCAAGGGTCAACCTTAACACTTTTTCAACATGCACCCAAAAGGTTTCTCCCAATGTGGATGTTGATTGGTGGAAACGGGAGCATATCCCATGTTTGAAAAGATTTAACTCCCTCGTTAGAAAAGTGGCACCCAAGAAGGGGATGGTCTGACATTGGTCAGAGCAAACATAATTACATGCATTCCAAAAGGTTTCCAAGAGGGGATGATGTCTTGTGGGGACCACTAACCCATTCCTAGGTTTGTAATAATGATTTTTTTTGACTTGGTTCATCACCTTTACAAGTGGGTGCCCATGTTTTAAGTCTTTTTCTTTATTTATTTATTAATGTGTTAAGCTTACTTTTATTATTTCTTTTCTTTTCTTTTCTTTGTACCATACTTTGATTAGTATATAAAATTATGTATCTTTTAGAAATTTTGTGACTTTGGGAAAGACTTAGGAGATCTAGTGTTAACCAACTTACATTATAACCCCTAAGTCTTATAGGCTCCTACTAGGGGTATCAAGCATATTATCTCATTATTAGTCCCGCCTTTTTTAAAGGCGAGACTAATGTTTTCGATGGACCCCCTGCTTCGATCCAAATTAATTTGCCATAAACAAATATGTTATATTCCAAAGTCTCTCTAAAGTTTGAAAACTTTGATTTTAAAAAACAATTATTAGATAGTAATTCCTTTTTTTTTATTGGTTCATCGGCAATTTCCTGGGGTTTATTCTAATTTTCATATTATGGCGGTGCTCTTAATTAGAATCTAGAAGCTTCTTTCGGAAACTTCATACTTCTTATCTGGAAGCTGCTCGGTGGCCTATTTGGGGATTCATCTGCTTGAACGGAACAATTTTTTTTGAATTAACTACCTCAACTTAGCGAAGAGGGGCCTGATACTAAAATATTGCCTTCTATTGTGTTTCTCTATTCACGTTTTCAGCTTTGAGACTCAGTGATTTTGGTTGTTTTGCAGAGCACTAGATTTTAGTGAGAGTTTCTTTGATGTTTGGATCATTGTGCCAGCCGCCGTAGCATTGTGTTCAAGTCAGAGGCTACCCTGCAACTCTCTTTCTATAGTTGGAAGAATCTTGTTTTAACATCAAGATTTTCAATTTAAAAATTATGAATCCGAATCATTAACTCTGATTAATTTCCCTGTACTGAGCAATGCCTTCTACAATCAATTTGGCTTTGGATCTTTTCTTACCCATCTTCTTCTGTCAATGAAAGCATATATCAATTTTTAAAAGCTCAACGAGAAAAAGTGAAAGGGAACCCCAAGTGTTAGTTGCCATCAGAGAGTCCATTTCTCTTGCATTTCTGCTCTACATTTGTCACACTTTGCAACCACTTTTAAATTTTGGTGGCTCTAATTGATCACAGAAAAAAATTCGTGGCTCTGCCTCTTCTATTTTTTCCACAAATTTTCTGTCTGGTAGACCTCTTCAACCTTAGATTATGACTTGGATCAGTTATGTGGTTTGATTGTCAAATTGGTGACATGAGTTATTTGTACTTGTTCATAAGATTCATTATCAAGCAACATATGTTTTGAATGTAATTATGAAAATAAAACACCTTACAAATTTTTACACTTGCTATAAATTTGTTTTAATAATAATCTACTTCCTAAGACTCAAAAGGCGGGACTTCAGCTCCACAGGAGCTCTTGTTTTATTAGCCTGTAATTGGGATGTGATTTAATTGTCCATCCCATACAAATTCTAGAGAGTAGAATATGCACCTATAACAACTTTTCTCTTATGGGCTTTTAACTATGTCATTTAGGATTTATTTTCTTCTACTCTTATCCTAGGAGGCTATGTTTATGAGTTGTCATTGTTTTTTTTTAAAATTCTCTATTAATTCTTAACTTGCAAGTGCATATTATTATAGCATCTATCTCATCTAAGGATCTATTGGAACTTGGAATCTAACTAAACTAATATACATGCATGTACAATGAACTATCAAAATATATTAATTTTCTTCCATTATATTGAATGCATAACATAAAAATTTACAATGCAATCATCACTAATAAATCAAGTATATAAAAAAGAAAACTTTCACACAACAACTATGAAATGTTCCTAACGAATCATTTATGGATCATCATAAGAAGGAGGGTCTCATTTCATAATTTCTCCCTATTACATCAAATCACATAATGTGGAACTTATAATGAATATTTCCTTACAAGTAAACTATATACAATTTATCAATCTCTCCTTACACAATTTCAACAATATACCATGATAAACAAATCCCTTTTTACATCACAATGAAATAACAATGGAGACTTAATATCACAACACATTTTCAGATGACATGGAACATTGGTCTCTCTCTACACACTTTTTTTTTTTCAACATTGCCAAGAATGAACCCTAATCTCTTCATATAAATCATCTTTTCAAAATCTTACAACACAACACAAAACTTGGAACCATGGAGGCTCATGCTCCCATTCTAGGCTTCTATGAAGCCACCCACTGAGTAGGGGAAAGAAGTCCAAACGAGATACACACACACAAAACTTGTCAATGCATTAAACATATCACATAACATAAAACAATCCCTCCTATGGCTTGCATATTGATTCACCATTGGAACCTTGAATATGGGGTGAAGGTGTGCTTTCAAAAAGGAGATGCCATAGCATACCATATCTACAATAATAAAAAATTTATACCCTTTCGGGGCTCTTTACAAATCAACAAAATTCCATACCCTTTCAGGGCTTCCATAAACATCCTCCAAACATACTACCAATAGTTATAGCTTCCTTGAAGCCCATACTCCATTAAATTCCTTTCTACACCATCTTTCCCTTATCACCCCCAAAGCAATATATGAATGAATATGGCATACAATGGAGCCCATAATCCACGGTTCTCAACTATATTTCAAGCCCAACTAAGCCCTTCACCTTGGACTTATCTTCTCTTCCCAAAGGGTGAGTGAAGCCCTCACATCCATAACAACACTTGACATTCAAATTGAAACAAAAAGATCAAGAAAGAAAGCTAGGAAAATTACATGAACACAATACACATTCACACCATCACAAAAAATATCAAAACCTACAATACAAATGTTCACAATACAATGTATAATCCCATAACGAATGCTCCATGCTTGCAAATTTATTATGCAATGCTAAAAGAAAGAAAATGGTCATGGTTTGAACACCAACCTTGGTCCAAGATAAGGCAATGATATTTGTTGTAGAGCTCCCTTGGTCTTCCTTCAAAACCCTAATTGTCTCTAAACTTAGAGAGTGGGTGAACACCCCACTAATTTGTCCAAGACTCTCTAATAAATCCTCCCCACTAACTATTTTAGCAAAAAAACCAAGCCACTTCCTCTTACAAACTTGTATATTTGACTTAGTGAAAACATGGGAGAGAACACATGTGACAACTCCAATTTCGAATTGATGGAAGAATGCATGGGTAAAGGGGTCCCCTAGGCTATCTAGTCATTATCATGGTCAAAATTAGGTCCCTAACATGCTATTCCATCATATGGGTAGCTCATTTTCACATGAAAGACACTTTGGGACCACCTAATGACCCCTCAAAACCCTAGTCAAGTCTAAATTCGATTTTCCTTTGATTGTGACCCATCCTACCCCTTGTTAAGTGGGTTTACTTACTCATTAGCAAGGTAATTAGTTTTAGGGTGAAATGCCACCATGATCCAAAACCCTAGATGACATGTCATTGCACACAAAATCCACAAGTGTCAAGTGACACATAAAAACACATTCCACATCACCATGACATGTCCCCAATGCATCTTTATGATTAAACATTTCCTCATACAAGAAAACTTGCATTAAAAAGAAAAATACTTTTACAACGAGGCTTTTGAATCTTTCAAAGATTCACCTTGGTTAAACTGTGTTCATATAGGTTTGGAACTTGTTTCCCCCAAATTTTTTCCATGATTCCACTTCCTGCACATCAAACTCAAGCATCAATAGTCCAAGGAGATCATATAAAACATATAGCATAAATGCATATAATTACATAATCAATATTAACATATATTAACTAACTTTCCTTTCCTAATCTTTTCAAATAATTCGTTTGAAATTTTGAAATATCAAAATTTACATATCATAAATCATCATAATCAAGTTAACATTTATCTGCATATCGTAAATCATCATAATCGAATTAATATTTATTTGCATGTCATAAATCATCATAATCAAATTAATATTTATATGCATATCACATTAAATTATAATCATCATAATCAAATTAACATTTCACATCACAACATAATCTAATTCTATCCTTACATAAAGTTGTATCCATATGTGTTTAATCATTCCATTCGCAATATTAGGTTCATAGTACATATCATAGATGCATAACACTACTATAAATGTCAAAATCAATAGATAAAGTAAGCCATCATCCTTCTAAGTCTTGAATAATGTCAAAATATCTAAATCTCGAATATCAAAATGCAAGTAACATACCCCCACTTAAACATTACAATTTCACATTACAAGCATTTTTGCAATTCAAATCCTACCAAAGCAATTGAAAAAGGTTAGAACATGAACAAAATCATTAATTATATCATTTAGGTCTTAATGTGCAAACATAAGTACAGATCATCAAATGTAGATATTAAAATAACATCACCCTATAGTCTCAGAAGTATATTAAAACATCAAATTAAAAGTATCATAATGCAAATATGTCTTCTATACTATGATGGATTAGGTGAGGCCTCATACACCACAATCACTATTGAGGAATAAATACAAAATTGTCTCATTAATTTTCACTTAAACTAGAAATGCATTCAGATAAAATGGTCAAAATCACACACAATGGAAGAACAATGATGAAAAGAAAATAAGAGCATAGTTCATTGCATGGTAATAGAAAAGAAAAAGAAAAGTAAATGATTATATAAATATCCAATAACTACATCATTTAGATACCCATTGGCAATAATTTATTAAAATGTATTTAAATGAGCATAATTGAACAAAAGAATCCACAAATAGCCTAGTTGAATCATGCAACTTTATCCTAAGTATTAGAAAAATAATGTAGAAATGTAAATGCATTTATATGAGGAAACTACAATGAAAATAGGGAAGATTATTTGAAATTGAAAGGTATCTTCTTAAATGGTCTCTACCTAAAAACATTCATACTTATCCCTAGTTCACTAAGGAGCAAAACCTCTATCTTATACAGGAATCACAAGGCAAAAAACACATAAATTTAACTTTTTTTGTAGCTCCCAGAAATTTAAAGAAATCATATTTAAAGCATTGGCAACCATATTTAAAATCAATGAGCAATACACATCCATATTTTAAAGCAATCATATTTAAATCTGATTGAAAATGTATACAATCATGAATTAAGCAACAAAAATATGTTTTAAGCTAATAAAAAAATCATGCAGTCTATCATAAGGGATGCTATGAAGCAATCAAATATAAATGTGGCTATAAATTGAAATAGTTTTATCAAAGACTCTAGAGTCCTCCATACTTAAGTTGTATGCATTTCAATCTCTTCCCCTCGATCATTCTCAAAAATCCTTTTGCTCTTTTAGTTTCAACTAAAAAAGTATCATAGGACTTTATCATTGAATCTTCAATAATCCCATGAATGTCTTTGAGGGCATCATATATTTTCTCTCCAATAGATTTAGAATCCTCTTCATCCACTTTGATAATCTAAGGCTTTAAAATGCCTTCATGGATCTTATTCATGGCTTCACAAATGGTATCCATCAAACAAGTCATGCTTGCCTTCTTCCTTTGTCTCTTTCTTGATGAGGATGGTGATACTATCTATGTGACAATTTCACTTGATTGGTTGGATTGAACAAAGATGTCATCCAAATGACCATCAAGATTAGCTAGTATATTGAAATCCCCATCATCATCAAGATCAAGGGCCTTATCCATAATGTACCCTTCAGTCTCTTGAGCTATGGAAGCTGCAATACCTTCTACCCTTTCATTTCCCACAATGAAGGCTAACTCATTATAGTATTGGAATGGTTGCCTTTTATACACTTTTGCATTTTTTGGATTCTTTCCTCCACAATTTGGCAAACAATTGAAATGATTATTTGTCTTTCAATACTAACTTTACAATATAAAGTTATACTTAAATCAAATGAATATTAAATACTATTTTACCTTCAAAAGTTCATTCCAAACACTATCCTTAACATCCACAGACTGTGTACCTTCATTCCAAAAAAAATCGCTTGTATTTATTAAATGTTTCATTACTCTGAATCTTGCCTTCAAAGATTTTAGTTTATTTATAAAGTTATTCTTGGGTGGATTTTTATTTAGTTCATCTTTGAACCACCTTTCAATGTAGGTCCAAGCTTCTTTTTTGAAATTGCCTTCACCTTTTCGACCAAGATGGACTTTCTCTTGAAGAAACTCAAGGAATTTGCATTCCATATTTCTAGTCCACAGTACCCTATTCATAGAACAAGGTACATGGATGACTTGAATTTCTTGAGCCAAACAAAAATGGGTAAAAAATACTCAAGCATACATTGTTGGCTTCATTAGTAACAATTTTACTTTCTCATAAGGCTTCATTAGTTACAAGCATATATTTATGACTTCATTAGTTATGGGAACAAAATTACTTGTTAAATTACTAATACTATGAAGCTTTAAACTAAAAATATCCTTACACGAAAACCTATTTTATTAGTAGACTATAGTGGGAAGGGAAGGTGTCATGTTTCAACTAATGAAGTTGGCATTTCAAGCATAGAAAATGGACATTGTGTCACACATTTTTGCTAATCTCACATGCATTTTTAAAGGAAAGCCCATTATGAAGGAGGGACCTTACAAATTGTATCCAGATTGGGATTGATTAAATCGTAAATTTATACTTTTATATCAGATCAAATCAAATTTGACTAAAATTAAATATATATTAGGAGTAGAGTGGTAGAGATATTGTGAGCTATTACATTAACCCAATTTACAATAAATTACAATTTTTTGTTTGAGTACAATATTTTCTATATTTGATATCATCTATAAAAAGAGAGACACACAATATAAAGATATAGAGCTCCATAAGCATTATCAATCCATCACATGCAAAAGGTTTGGACATAACTATCCATAGATATATTATTCAATATACAATACAGTACTAATTATAAAGAAAACATTATATATAGAAAAACATTGATCACTATCATAGGTTCTAGAGCTCAGAGAGGAAGATAGGAATAATTAGAATTGAACTAAAGAGAATAATCAAATCATAAATTCTCTCTAAGGATACTTTTCCATAGTGTCTTTATTCAAGGTCACTACCTCTGAAAAGAGGACTAGACTATTTTGAGAGTGATCAAATATTCCACTATAGAGAAAGGGAATAAATGTTAGATTCCATCTCCTAGGACTGAAATATGACAAATATTAAGAAATTCTTCTTATTTTCATGTGGGAGAACAAATTGTTGTTGTACAACACAACTATCTGATGGTGAATAACAACATGCAACATGCCATTTTCTTATGAAGACTTCTCTTAGCTTCATTTCAGAAGAGCAATTCTTCTTGTTTTTTAGAACTAATATGTATATGAGCTCATGTTTTAGTTTCTCTAAGATATTCACTATTTATTTATATGTAAATAAATATATAGTATATTAATGGAACTTCTTTCCACCTCTTTTGACCCTCTATTCTAATTCAGATCATCTGCAACTTACGACCTTACATCTTCTGATCCTCTCTCATTTTGATGATGATAACTTACAATCTTAGAATCCCTCTCTCATATTCTTTGATGGGAAAATTACAATATTATATCTTTCCATGCCCTCTTATATTATGATGGTGTGATCTAAAATGTTAATGATAGCACAATTTCAACTTTAGAAATTGAATGTGAAGAGTTTTGAATCATATTATGGATTGTGGAAATCCAATAGATTTGATGTTAATGATAGAATTAAATTGAATAATCATTTCAAGTATATAAATCCAAAAATTCAAAAGCTTCTCAATCAATATTGAAAGTTCACCAATCCAACCTCAATTTATTCTTTCCTTTTTATTATTAAACAACATTTTTTTATAGTAATTATGAGCCAATAATGTCACAACATACGTTTTCATCTTCTAGCATGAACGCCTTGCATTGTACTTTATATATATTTTTATTTCTCTAATATTTCCATAATATTTTTTAAGTCAACAAAACTTGACCTCTTAATCTAGTGCACCATTAATGAATATTCTTTCTACCACTATTGAACTTTAGTTCTGCTTCATCTTTTTATTATTTCCATATTGATGCTTCCCACTATTGCTTTCTACTGCTTCTTTTTTAAATCAAACTTGTTAAAAGAGTAACTATCTGATTATGAGGTCTAAAATAATAATCCAGGTGACTTTTTCTTTCATTATCAATCTAGGTGAGTCAACTCCAACAAAGGAAAAAAGTAAGGAGGGTATTTATGTAAATAGGTAGATTATCAACAAATCTATAATGTAATATAACTCTATATGGGTCTTTCATCAAAGCTGAACCCACATAGACAACCATAATAATCACCAAACATGATGAAAAAACAAACTCAATCATTCATTCATCTTTAACAACCATAACAATGATTAAAATGTCACACATCATCCATTCATTCATATACCATACAAGTGTCAAGATATATATCAAAAATATTTTCCAATATATATTCTACAACAAAATGTAATGTTCCAACTAGAACTAAGCTTGAGATCTATAGTCTTCACATGTCCTCTAATCTATTTCATCTTGAATGTTTCCCCAATCATCTCTATCTCATTGAATCATCCCATATGTCTCAAGTATTGGTACATTTATCCCATAGGATCAACAATGTACACTAGGAAATCTCTAACAACATGACCTTATAAACTAATTGTAGAGGGTATAAAGGAAAGATATTTTCCTTGGTTGGGTATCATGGGATGTGTATGATATTTTGGTAAGTTAAAAAATGAGTTAGTTTGTGCTTTTGGATATGCCATCCTAAAGGTTTGTCTTTAACACTTGTTGGGGCATTTAGGCAGTGGGTCTATTTGTTTCCTTTCAACCTTTAATAGTGTTTGAACCTTCTAAAAAGGGTTCAAGGTCTCCTCACATGGTTTTTTCCTTTAATAAGGACTTTTGTACTAAATGCATTATATTTGACTCCTAATAGGGTCACATTCTATATTGGTTCATTATCTTGTGGTTTCCATCCCCACCCTATTGAGGTTTTCACTCTAATCAAAGATTTCCCTAGTCAATAAATCATTATATTATGGTATATGGTTTCTTAATTTTGTGCATCATTATTGGAATTATTGGAGATCAAATAATATATTTGGTCACAATTATTCAATTCCCCTTCTCCTCTCACTTGTGTGTGGACTTTACTTCTTAATAGAAAGATGTCAAAAATTATTACTAGAACTCTGCTCTAGAGTGCACCCAAAGGAAGCTTTCTAGTTGGAAGGAAAAACTTCTCAACAATGTAGGAAGCTCCAATTTCTCTCTGATTCTCTCTAGGGAATCCTATTTTACTTCCTCTCCATATTCAAGATCATAGGCAAAATGACTAACAAACTAGAAAATATATAGCACACTTTTCTCTGGTTTGGATCTAAGGACAAAAGACACTCCCCTTAGTGAGTTGGTATCAAGTGGTCCTTCCCAAATCTTTTTGATACCTTGGATTGTGGAATATTTGCAACCTTAACTATGCCCTACTATCAAATGTTGTCTAGACCTTGCTTAAGGGGATTTCTAGTTGTTGTAATATCATGGAAGTTAAATACCTGGATAGAGGATGATTCTTCAAATATGTCAATGAAAATGGCCAACTACATGGCTCCAAGATATGGAACGATGTCCTTAAGAGAAGAAACATTCTAGAAAAAAGGGATATCTTAAAAAATGGGCAATACGAGGGAAATCCACCTATTTTGGGAGGATAGCTTGCTTGATAATCTCACTATGAGAGCTACTTGATTCTCCACTCTCTAAGACATTCTCTGTCTCAGTTTTGGAACTTTTTTGGCTAGCCACATCTTCAATGGACTTTGGGTGAATCTTCTATATTTCATTTTGGATGAATGAGTGAAAGTTGATTTATTGGCCATAGATCTCATGGAACTATTGTGCAAGGCAAGGATTGTTTTATTTGACTGCCTAGATAGAGTCCTCTAGCCTCTCACTCAAAATGGAAAGTTCTATGTCAATTCGGCCTACAATCCAATCCTCAAGGTTTTTATTGACCCTACTTGTTAGAAGAAAGTGTGGAATTACTAGCTCATCCCCAAAGTGAATTTTTTTGGATGGATATGATGCATGGAAAAATTCTTACTCTGGATAACTTCACCAAGATGGGGTTTAACTAGCTAATAAATGTAGCCTATGCAAGAAGGAGTAGGAAAGCATCAACTATCTCATCATGCACCATAAATTATCCACTATTATGTGGTAGTCCATCCTCCACAAGCTCAGCCTTCCTTGGGTTATTATCAAAGAAATCTAATAATTTACTACTCACTCACAATCCCCCTTCTAACACCCTCTACTTTACCTTATGTGATGAACCCCCCACCCCCTCACAATAATTTACTACTCACTCACAATTCCCCCTTCTAACACCCTCTACTTTACCTCATATGATGAACCACACCACACCACACCCCCACCCCCCATCCCCCCCACCCCCGCCCCCCCTTCCCAATTTTTTGGAGCACATGAAAGGAACACAACAAGAGGATATTTAGAGATGTTGAACAATCTCCTATTGTGGTGTTTCACCTTGGTTCTAGACCCATATTAGATACCTCTTGGGGTTGTTGATATTAACATTGCCAAAATGTGGAGCATTGATAAGGGATTAAGAAGATTCAATAACACTAATCTCTTCATTAGAAAGGCCATTTAATGGATCCCACTCAAGCCTCTATGGGACAAAATCAACTTTGATGGGGATTCTTAAAAACGGATAGAGGCTAGTGGAGGAATTCTCCATAATGATAAGGGTCATATTATAGTTTCATGCATTGGGCCTCCTAAGTACCATAATTTGAAAAAGAGAAGGATGTGACTCTTATTTGAGGGTTGAATTTTGCACTTTCTATGGAAGTAGGAAATTGGAAATTGAAAGGGACTCCAAAATCATTGTTAATGCTATTAAATTTTTTTCTAGGGTGTGGTAGAAAGTTGACACTATCTTAAGAGACATCCTTGACCTCATTAATAGTCTTAAGGAAGTTAAGATAAACCAAACCTAGAGAGAGAGAGGATTCTATGGGAGACTCTATGGTTGTTGTTGGACTATTTTCTGACAACTTACATTTCCTTATTCAATAGGATGAGGGTCTTGTTAATACTAATCATAATGATGCTTACAAAGTAGGGTTTTAGTTGTCTTTGAATTGGCTTAGTGCGACCCTCCATTCCTTTCTTCCTCATCACCAATATTTTGACTTTCAAAGTCATGAGATGTATGACCCAAGTTAGTTAGCTGTTGTCATGGATCTTGCATCCTAGAGAATGTTGAGTTGAAAATGCATTTATGATTTTTTGGCATCATTTACAAAATTAATTATAGTGGCAAGATCACAAGGACATGTGGAATTACCCTATGATTCATGGTCATAGTTATTCTCTTCATTATCCCTATCTCATAAATTTAACACTTTTCTTTTCTTATAATATCCTAGATTGTCTTGATTTTGGAGCTTGTTTCATGATAGCCTTATTGGCCCACATAACTCTTCACACATATTGATGTACATGTTTGAGCTAGAAGGACAAACCAACACTATTTTCCATAAATTTTGTCATTATTATTGACTTATGAAAGGACACTTTGGGTTTTAGTTATTTTGTGAAGTTCTCTATAGAGTTAAATGTGCTCCAGGTTTTGTAGGCTTTGACCTGGTTATTTTTTGATATTTCTAGGTTTGTACATTTTCTTGGTGTTCCCTTGTTGCCGAGTAACTTTTATCTTGTGAAGAAGAATATGGTGTTAGAATTCTTTAGAATAATTGAGAGGGGGGGTGAATCAGTTATTCAAGGTCCAATAATGTCTAATTCAAACTTTTTGTCAAATCCTTAATGGCATATAATTGAAATGATCATGCATGCAATTAAACATTAAAAAATCATGAAAAGTAAACATGCATCACACCATAACAAAAAGGATTTTGGTGACCCAAAAACCCTCCAGGAATAAGAAGGTAAAACTGGGGTGGGGATGATACCCACAAAATAACTGCGCAATTGATTTCAACCACTTCTAATGTTCTACCCTGTTAAAGGCTTTACACACTGTAAGATGTGACCCTGTTAAAGGATTTCTACACCCTATTAGGAGTGTGCCCTATTAGAGGACTTAAGAACATTCAACTTAGAATGTCACCCTATTAAAGGGTTTACATAGAGCTGTTAGGCCCACCCAAGTCCATGGGATTTACAATCACCTTCTCAAAAGAATCTTTTATCCCTCTCTAAGGATCTCTTATCCTCCTCCTGAGGATCTCTTATCCTTCTCCTAGGGATCTTCTATCCTTTTCCTGAGGCTTATCCACCTAGCTATTAAGTGAACCTAGCAATGTAGGATTTCAATGTCTAATACAATGGTAAGAAAGTATTAGAAGGGTTTTGACTTGATAAAGATTGCAACTCTAACCTTGCAAATTTTAGATCACTCTTCAGTTCTTTTCTTTGCTTGGCTTTTCTTCCTTGCAGTGCTGACAGCTTGTTCACCCTTCAAGATCTGTCTCCTTGAGTTCTTCCACTCATTATGCCAATGCACTCTATGGTCACTTGATCAACTCAGAGTCTTGATGCTCTGTACTTACTCCTCATTGTGTCCTCTTCTTGATACTTCACACTAGCCTCCTCTTGGCTTCTCTTACACGACCACACTTATGACCAACTCCCTCTCTTCTTGCTTCTTTGATCTTTGACTTGTGACTCCTTATAAAGAAGTTATGTTCTACATTTCCCGCTCAAGTCTTCTCGCTCATCAATTTGAATTGATCTAAGAAAACGATATTATTTTCCCTCCAAATTGTTTCTTCCAGAAACTTCATCAGTATTTTCCTTGAATTGGTTTGCATGGTTTACATAAAATTTTGTGGCATCTACTCATCATGCTTATCATCCAACTAATTCACAAAATTCGATGTAACAAACTTATTGTCACTGATCTGGTGAATCTTTTGACTTAAACAAATAATTCAGCAACTCAACATCATTGGTTTACTGATGCTCGGCTCCTTCTGTGTTACTTGGCTTCTACTGCATTTACTAATGCTCGGCACTTGAAGAAATTTTCTTAGCATCCATTACCTTTTTCTAATGCTCGGCACCTAACAATTCTGTATTACTCGACACTTGAACGATTGCTCGGCACACACTGAAGTTGAACTTTCTCGGCTTCAACGAAGAATTTGCTCGGCTCTCACTACCTTTCTTGGCTCTCTCAAATGAACTTAGTTAGGCTTTACGAATGACTTAGTTAAATCTTACATTTTAAGTGTATCTGAGTGTGTCCATTCCCTTTGTCTTAGAATATGTCATCAATACAATATTTCATTAATGGCTTAGCTGATCCTTATACTTCATTATAACATCATAACTTCAACCTTTCTCTAGGTGCTCTAGTTACATCTTATTGATTGCCTCCTCCTTGTCAATCAACCAATTGATAGTGTTTGGATCACTTAAGCAATTGTCATTCCTGCAAGTAGCAAGTTTGACATCAATGACAAAACAATGATTGAAAACATTCTTTACCAGTTCCATTATTCTTCATTCATGATCTTTTCAATCATTTCCAACATATGGGGGGTGATAGACTCGAAATTGAGCCCAATAAGATTGATGAAGATTTTTAAAATGACCCTATGGTCATGTATTTATGCAAGGAATGTGGTATTCTATGAATGGCTTAAATGAATTCATCTCTCACCAATTTGTCTCACCTTGGGTTGAAAGACATGTCTCTCTAAATGATATCTTATTTGAGATAAATGAAGACATCATTACAAAAGCTACTGGTCTTCCCACTATAGGTCATAAGTGGAAGAAAACTAGTAAAAATCTATATTAGGAAGGGTTTAGTTAATTCTTCAATTGTGTGGATGAGAAACTAATTCACAACCATGATGGATACAATACTAAGGATCTCTTGGAGTTTTGGCCAAAAAATTTGCAAGGTGTTAATTTGTGGTGACTGATCAAGAAAGTATTGTAAACTTTTTATAACCTATGGAGTTAAAAAAAAATAGTTGACTCGTTAGCCATTTCTCAAGGTTGATTCATCAAGAATTTTTTAGTTGACTTGTCAACCATTTCCCAAGGTTTACTTGTCAAGTATGTTTAGAGTTAACTTGTTAAGGTGACAAATATTATGTAATAATGGCTTAGAGTTAGGGTTTTCTAAGGTGAATAAATAGCCTCTTGCAAAAGTATTGAATTATAAGCGAGATTGAAGATTGTGATGATATAGAGTTAGTAGATAATAATATTGGACTCATTATTTTGCGGATGTAGCCCAAAGATTGAGTGAACCATGTTAAAACTTTGTGTCTTTTTCTTATTTTATGTGTGCTTTAATCCTTTGTGATATTGATTATATTTGCATGTAATGATTATTTTTGTCTATCTAATCATAACACAAGGTGATTATCAAAGTATTTTGCACTCAAGAAGGATGGTATGGTGTCTTAATTACTATCATCATCTTCATTTTCTATGTCCTTAAGCTTAAGGACCTTATTTATATTTTGTTCATTTTTCTCCACTCCCTAGAAAGCAATATGGTGGATGTGGCCAAGGCTAAGGCATGCAGTAAAAGATGGTCATTCTCCACTAGGGTCTAATATTTTTTCTATACAAATTTCCTTGTGCCTTTTGCCCCCTATTAACATTTCATTGTAGGGTAAAAGCACAAACCTTTGTCACCCTTTTATAAAGGAAATGGCTAATAAAAGTATAATGGTTCATCTTCAATGACACAAAACTGGTAGTATTATTTAGAATTCAATAATGAAGTAAACCAATGAAATGTGTAGAAATGAATGAATTTTAGGATTATAAATTTTAATAATTATTTGGAATAAGAATTGATATATTTTTCTAATTTTTAAAGACAATTTTTTACTTGTTGAAAAACACTCAAAATTAGGGGTCTAGTTCTGACCACAAAACTATATGAAAATAGACCTATTTGCCTTCGATCTTAGATTATGTTATAGGTAAAATATATAGCTAGAACAATCAAAATTAAAAATTGGTTGTAGGCCTATATTTTATCTTTTATAACAATTTAAATTTCAACTCACCTAAAATTGATTGTTTTCATCTACCACCACATTTAAAAAAAAAAAACAAATCTATTCTAACCAAAAGAAAAATTATACATTTTTGAAGAGGACTCTCTCCTCTAGAATTTCATGTGATTTTTAATTTTTTTTATATGAATTAATATTTTTTCCTTTCTCAAAATTGACATCTTCTCGAGTGTTAAAAAATGTACTTCTAGAATTTTTTAATTACAATATACTATATTGAATACACTATAAACTCTATATGAGAATATTCTTGACTTTTAGTTCTATAAAATGGTGTTTATATGTCATTTAATTTTTTTTATAAAAAATAGTAAGAGTTATTGAAACGTTAATTTTCTGAAATAATATAATTTTTTTAGTAATTGGATACAAACTAGTATAAAACATGCATTCAATAGACACTTCCAATTGGAAAAGTGTGAGACTATACATAACTTAGCTAGAAATACTCAAATTTGAATAAAATTGATTTTTAGATAGAAATACTCAAATTTTGTCATTCTGATAAGTCAGCTTGAAAGGTGACATAGCTTTGTACTTTTACCATGCAAATTGTTACTCAACATTAAGTATGGTTAAGGTTAACTTTTTAAGCTGACATATGTTACACAATATTGTCTTAGGGTTAGAGTTTTCTAAGGTGGATATATAGCCTCTTGCAGGAGTATTGAGTTGTAAGGGAGATTGAAGATTGTAATAGGTTAAAGTTACTAAATAATAACATTGGACTCATTATTGGTGGATGCAACCCAAGCACTAGGTAAACCACGTTAAAGATTTGTGTCTTCTGTATATTTAATGTGTGTTTTATTCCTTTTTGATATTGGTTATATTTGCATGTAACTATTATTTTCTATCTATCTAATATTAACACAGGGGGTAATTATCAAGTAAATTTAGCACTTGAAGGATGATATATATGGTGTCTTTTCCTACCATCATCTTGCTTTTCTAAATCCTTAAGCATAAGGACCTTATTTCTATTTTGTTTTTTTTTCTCTGCTCCTTAGAAAGCAATGTGGAGGATGTGGCTAGGGCTAAGGCACAAGGTAATAGATGATCATTCTCCACCAAAGGCTAATATTTTGTTTGTACAATTTTCATTGTGCATTTTTTCTCGTGTTAATATTTTAATACAAATTGTTGCTCAACATAATCCTTCACTCACTACTTTGTTGCCCATAGTCTACACCCTCTGCTCCACCCCCCTCTTCTAACTCTAGCAAGAAATCCAAAAAAATCTCCTATGATCCCTAAAGATAATAAGGCCTCTCCCACCTCTGACTCCCAATAGGATAACAATCAAAATTTAACCCTTTGAGGTCCTAACTCTTCTCTTAAAAAAAGGAAAAAAAATTGTGTTAAATGTTGACTCTAAAGGTGAGTTGGACACCCCTTAAAGAGGAATATGTCAATCTAATATACATACCAAGAAGTAAGGTAAAAAGGCCTTAAAAGATATGATGGAAAAAGAGGAGGACTTCATTGAGTAAGGTAGCAAGAAGTCCCTAAAGATAATTTCGATGACGAGTCCTCTTTCAAAGATGAACAAAGCCCCATAATTAAAACATCCCCCCGCCCCTCCCTGCCCTCTTCTAACTATAGGAAGAAATCCAAAAACTTCCCCATGAGCCCTAAAGATAATAAGGTCCCCCCACCTTCAACTCCTAATAGGGGAATAATCAAAATTTAACCCTAGAGGTCCCTGAACTCTAGTCTAACAAAAAAGGAAAAAGATTGTGTTGAATGTTGACTCTAAAGGTGATTTAGACACCCCTTAAAGGGAAACACGTCTCTTCAATAGACATGCCAAGAAGCAGGGAAAGGCCTTGAAATATATGATGAAAAAATAGGACTCATTTGAGTAAGGTAGCAAGAAGGAATCTAAAGATAATTTGGAAAACAAGTCCTCTTGCAAAGATGAACAAAGCCCCATTATTAATATGTACCTCTAGGAAGAAATCAAAAAAATCCCCCATGAGCCCTAAGGATAATAAGGCCTCCCCCACCTACTACTCCCAATAGGGGAACAATTGAAATTTAACCCTAGAGGTTTGTGAACTCCGCTCTAACAAAAAAGGAAAAATCTTGTGTTAAATGTTGACTCTGAAGGTGAGTTGGACACCCCTTAAAGGGAAACACATGGCTCCAATAGACATGTGAAGAAGTGGAGTAAAAAGTCCTTGAAAGACATGATGAAAAAAGAGGACTCGGTTGAGTAAGGTAGCAAGAAGGAATCTAAAGATAATTTGGATGATGAGTCCTCTTGAAAAGATGAACAAAGCCCCATTATTAAACATACCCCTACCCTCCACTCCCCATTCCTTTCTTAACCCTCTAACCTTCCCACTTCCCCCCTATTGAACCTATCTAAGACAATTGTTGAGCATTTGAAGAATAATAAGGCAGGTTCAGGTGGTCTTGTCAGGAAAATTGTTAAGTAGATTATAGGGCTGGAGACTTTTGTCCACTAGCTAAAAGATGATATTTTGGGATGAACAATCAACTAAGAGATGTGTCTATGGTCATTCTAAAAGTCATTCATGTGTCCACTTCCTTCCTTTACATTCTTTCAGAGAAGATTTCTGGTGGTATCTGGGTTGGAGATGAAGATGCTCGAAAGCTATTCAAGTTCCTACAAGAGGAATGGGAAGGCATCTTGCTATCCAAGCACTTGGGACAAAATAAATGATGATTTTTCTTCATAGTTTGGCTAGCCCTAGGGGCTCTTTTTTATTTTTTGCAATAGCATGAATGTTTAGACTTTTAGATATATATACAATCTTGCATGGCTTATTACATTAAACAATTAATATTTTCCTTATAAGTTTACTCTAGACTTAACTAACATAAATTGTGGGTAAATTTTTATGTTAAGTGTAATTTAGATTTTACTTGCATTGACTATAGCTTACTTGTTAAGTGTTCTCGATGCTTTGTCTTCTTCAAACTTATTTTTGGTAGAAGTAGAAATGATTATAGTGTTGTTTCTATTTATGTACTAGATATTTTTTTATTTGTTGTTAAAACATATCTAGTACATAATTATTGTACCATGGATCAATACTCTCTTGCTTATTCAAAAAGAAATTATAAAAAATACTACACAATACTAGATTTATCAAAATGCTTAATTCAAGCATAAAATTCTACCACACAATATTTAATACTATCTTTTGAATTTAGCCCTTAAATAGTAACATTCTACATAGATACAATTTATCCTTCAAACAATGTCCATTTACACAAAACGATGCAATTTGTCTTTTTCAAATAGTTATGCCCCTTCATGTGGCCCGTGGCTAAACAGCAGAGGATTTGCACCCCACGTGACAGTTTTTTGAATTTATAAATTAATTTATAAATTCAAAAAACTGTCACATCGGGTGCAAATCCTCTGCTAGATAGACATCTCCCTTCACGCGCGTGCACATATATATATCCAAAATTACTGTTTGTTAGTTTTCAAAGTTAAATGTTCAAAACCAACACATTAAAGAGTAGTTACAAATTTAATTCTAATTTGCTAGGTTAAAAATAAATGAGATTAAATTTCTAAAAGAAGTTTAAAACCAACTTATTCACACATTTGAGTCGCTCTTGTTATTGTTTAGAAAATAAAGCTTGTTTGGCTCATTTTTATAATATTAATTGTAGATTGGACATTATTTGTACAATTTCTTTCGATATTTTGTCCAGGTTGAAAGTTTCATAAATACTACTGATGTCCTCGCCTATTTATATCAATAAACCCAAAACCATTAACATGTGCTTCAATATTATAGAGCCAAAAAGGCTATTGATTCATGGGAAGTTGTGAAAAATTGCCTTTGGCTGGAGTTGTGTATGCAACGTGCTATGGCTCAGTAGTTTGATTTGGCAACGGACTTGAAGATTCGTGGGTGGATTCATCCCCATTGTGAAAAAAAATTTCTTTTTAAATTGAAATTTTTTTAAAATGTTTTTTTTTCCAATTATTTTCTTATAATCATTATGAATTTGTTTCATAGATTCATACTATTAAATGATTTAAAATTATAGATTCATATTTGAAATGATTTAATTTTATAATTATGTATATTTATCCTTTTTTTTTTTTAATGAGAAACTATAAACAGGAGATTAATTCCATTATACACGCATGAATTCTTTGTAGTATTCAATCGTTTGGAAGTTCACTAAGGGCCCGTTTGGTCACGAGCATAGGAATGGAGAATAGGCATGTAATATTAGGAATAGGAATGGCTATTCCAATAACAGGTATTTTTTTTGGAATGGGTATAAGCTCATTTTAGAGGCAAAATGGGAATACGTATTCCTATTCCCTATTCCAAGTGACGAACCAAACATAAAATGGAAAACGTATTCCAACTTTTCTATTCCTATTCCAGCAACCAAACGAGCCCTAACCACAGCTGCTGAAATACGAACTATGCCCGTAGTATAATGGGAGTGATGTGTTTTCAAGAAATGATGGGGGTAGTTTGGGAGTCATATTACTTTGACCAAAGGCCTCGAGGTTCTCATAAGATTAACACATGATAGAGTCTATGGTTATGAGGATCGAGAGTGTGGACTTTGTTGATCAAGAGAAGATATATCTCCACTTCGAACAATATTAATATCTTATCTTCTTTGTTTCTATATTCATTCATTTTACAAGAAGATATGTTTTGTGAGTTATAAGTATAGAAGAAGTTGATGAATTTGGATAAGGCATCTCAATCTAGTTGATCAATTCAAAATATTATTACTTACTATCTTTCTTCTTGTAAAAATGACTCATAAAGGTTTTCACTCTTATTTTGTAAAAAAAAATTGGAGTTGGTTGGAAAAGAGATGAATATCCTCCAAACTCTAACTTTTGAGGTAGTTGTGAATCTGAAGGAATACCTGTTAGGTAGTTATCTTCTAGAGCCAACAAATAGAGGACTCTATAAATGTGACAGGGGGACCTCTTGGATTGGAAAAAGAGGGACACTTATGTGAGGTTTTGATAGCAAAGTAATTTTTGGAAAGTCGTACAATTTTTGCTCTTATAATCAGCT
Source organism: Cupressus sempervirens (assembly GCA_028749045.1). Classification (NCBI taxonomy): domain Eukaryota; kingdom Viridiplantae; phylum Streptophyta; class Pinopsida; order Cupressales; family Cupressaceae; genus Cupressus; species Cupressus sempervirens. Next base: position 727,771,470 of record CM053785.1, read on the forward strand.
AAATTTTCTTATGTTCTTGATGCAAAGAAATAAAAGGAAGTGCATTTTGTGTTCTTTTTTCTATATATCAGAACTGTTTGGGTGTTGACTCGATGTTTTCACGGTATTTTGTAAATGTTAGTGAACCATCGAATCACCACTAAGCTAATGTTGGCCTTCAAGGTAGTTGTTGATCGTTCTTGTTAGAAATTAAAGTTGATTCAAGAAGGCTTGAAAGTCATTTGGTGCATTCATTTTTATAGCTTTCTTCACATCTTTCTAGATTCAAATACTTCTTTATTTTAAAATCCAAATTAATTCAAGTATGAAGGAGCTGCCCCTCAAAATGCAAAGGAAGGTCATATACCAAAGACCTATCTAACTTTTAGAAAAGCTGATTTATGGCATACATTTCCATTAGACAAAATCATACTTTTCATAATGACAAATCTGTTTTCCAACAAATAGACTCATATATCATGCTAATTAGAATAAACTATGGAGAAGAGAGCTACAGTTTACTGCATGGAACAACAATTTACATAATATGTGAATGAAAACAACTGCTAAGAGAACTATGGTTATTTGTGCATTGATTAATACAAAACTACCAACAAAAATTTAAACTACTGCAAACTGAAATATTGACGATGGATGTGGTGATTGAAAAAAATGATGGAGGTGGAGTTAACGACATCACTATCCTTCAATTTTCTCCAAACTACTTGATATTCCTAATAAACTTGAGAATCCTTGCAAAGGTCATGGAATTTGGCTTTATACTCCATAATTTGTTTGAGACTTTCTGAAGCCTTTGCAAGAAATCCAATTATGGCATGCTCTAATCTTTCCAATCCAGGTGAGCATTTGTATATGGTACTCATTTCTTGAAACTAGCGGACGATACAAAATGAAACATGCCAAAAATAATCGAGTTTGTAAAAATAAAAAAGGAAGAATTTTTAGGAGTTTTTGAAGAAATTAAATAGTTAAATCTAGAAGGAAAATGGTCGGTGAATGCATTAAAGGGCAAAATAGTGGGGTTTTAGCATACAAACAAAAAGCCTGATATTTGCCATGGAAATGCCTAGCCTCTTATATTTGAAGGCATAAATTTGAGTGTACACATAATCACCGCAAGATCTTAGGATGTATTTGATGAGAAAAAAATGTAATTGTGGATAAGCTCACAATCATCTAATTACAAAAATAGCTTTACACTCAAACATATTTCGAACAAGAGCTCTGTTTGAGCACAAGCCTCTGCCTATTGTGGCATTTAGAAGGGAATATAGGAGTCAATAATAAGATAGTAATTACAACTAAAAGTTCAATTTGAGATAAAGATCCTATTAAATTGGGTTAATCTAGTTATCAAACTTCTAAAGATGTAATAAATAATATTATAAAGTTCTTAGTTAAAGAGATATTAATAAGATTCATGGTCCCTAAATTGCTAAGTTGAAATGCTTTAATTCGACACCACAAGAAGAAGATATGTAAAAGTTAGTAACTATTTTTATGCCGAGAGGCGTTCTATACAATCACAACACAAATATCCAGCACGAGAATATGCCAAAAAAGATTCTCCATCAATAAAAAAGAATTGGGAGCGGTTACAAACTTCCAAATTAATATTAAAAAAGAATTTTCAAAATAATAGCTGGCTGAAATAATAGGAAGCCAAATGGAGGCCAAAATAATAGGGCCGAAATAATAGGACCCGAAAAAATAGGGACTAAAAAATAGGGCCTAAAAAAATAGGGACTAAAAAATAGGGCCCGAAAAAATAGGGGTGAAATAATTTCAATATGATTTTTTTTTTTGTTAAATATAATTTTGCATGCACATTCATGCTTTTTTTTGTGTGGAGTGGGGGAATTTGAAACAAATTTGTGGAATGTGAAGAGATGTCTATTGGGGGATATAAGGAGCCTCTCAGAAGTTATAAAACCAAGGCTCCTCATTTCATTTTCATTTTATGTTTTTGCAGGAAGGAAGAGGTGGAGGTTATTGGAGGATTAAATTGGAGTTTTTGAATAGCAGTAGATTGAAGTTTTGGAGTAACATTTTTGCAGGTGAGATTTCTATTTTTTATTTACATTTTCATTTAGATTTAGATGTAGATGTAAATTGAAATTCAAAATTAGTTATAATATTCTAATTTGATTTAGATTTCAATTTTAATTAATTTCATTTAGATTTAGAATTCTATTCATAACTATTTAGCCTTGCATTTAATAGTTTAGTCTTGCATGTTTGATTTAGATTTAGATTTGTATTCAAAATCTATTTGATTTATATATTTTATAATGCTTTTCATGTACATATTTTAAAAGTGCATGTTTCAAATTAGTTTTATATTTGCATGTTTCATATTAGTTTTAGATTTGCATATTTCAAAATAGTTTTGGTTTGCATGTTTTAGATTTGAATATTTCATAATAGTTTTACATTTGCATGTTTCTAAGTATTTATATTTTCATGTTTCAAAGCATAATTTTATCATTAATCTGGATGAGAATGCCACCATATCAATACAATTTATATTTTATTAAAGTTAATGATTTATTTAAAGTAGATAAATCATATATTTAGTATATATTTTATCATTATTGAATTATAAAATAAAATAAAATTCTCGAAATAATAGCTAGCCAAAATAATATTAAGCCAAATGGATGCCAAAATAATAGGACCTAAAAAAATAAGGCCAAAAAAATAGAACCCAAGAAAATAGGGCTGAAATAACTTAATTAAAATTTTAAATATAAAACATTTTCTTTTTGTTAAATATATTTTTGCATGCACATTCATGCTTATTTTTTGTGAGGAGTGGGGGAATTTGAAACAAATTCGTGGAATGTCAAAAGACATCTATTGGGGGATATGAGGGTTCTCTCATAAATTATAAAACAAATGCTCCTCATTTCATTTTCATTTTGTGTTTTTGCAGGGAGGAAGAGATGGAGATTATTGGAGCAATTAGAGTTTTTGAATAGGAGTAGATTAAAGTTCCATATAGTTTAGCCTTGTATGTTTGATTTAGATTTAGGATTAAAAAACTATTTGATTTAGATATTTGATAATACATTTCTTTTGCAGATTTTTAATGTGAATGTTTCAATTTAGTTTTACATTTCCATGTTTTACATTAGTTTTAAATTTGCATTTTTTAAAATACTTTTGGTTTCCATGTTTTAGATTTGTATGTTTCATAATAGTTTTATATTTGCATGTTTCAAAATATTTATATTTTAAATGTTTCATAATTAAATTTAATCGTTGATGTGGACAAGAAGGTCACCTTATCAATAAAATTTATATTTTATTAAAGTTAGTGATTAACTTAAAATAAACGAATCATATATTTAGTTTATATTTTGTCATTATTTAATTAGATTATATATGTGTTTTATTTAAATATTTTTCATACTATATATAGATTTTTACTAATATTTATGTTTGTAATGTTTGAAAAGTGGAAGATAATGCCACCATATTTCAAACATTACAATCTAACTATTTCATTTGAAATAGTTTTGATTTTTTATTATGTTATTTTGAACATTATTCATTTGAAAGAATTTATGTTAACTATTAATACTTTTTCATTATGATTATTTCCATATGTTGATTTTTGTTTATAAGTTTGCAGGTTACTATTTGAGTTATGGATACCTCGAATAGAGAATCAAACATTATTGGATACTAGAGCCTAACTACTTCAATGATCTCAAATGATTTCTTCGAGATTGAGTTTGACAAATGGCTATAAATAATTAAAGAGGCACACACAACTATAATTAAAGTTGTAGAGAAGCAATATTTCCAATTAACTATGTTGAGGAAATGGAAGAAATGCATATGGAAGATGCATAAATTTTTTTGTGTGACACATCTACAAAAGTGGATGGGTTTCCCTCAATGATGAAAGAAGTATTTCACAATCATTGTTCAAATAAAGGTCACAAAAGAATCCTAATCATTGAAGAATGTGACATGTATTTACACCATCACAGATATATTTTTTTGTATATAGCTCATTCTTGTCTCCGGTTTCAAATTTTTACTTCTAATTAGTTGTATTGGCAATTTTATTTCCCCATTGTTCAATGTAACTTTCATGGAGAAGAGAACAAGACAAAATAAATTTATTGTTGTACGAAAAATTTCTTCAATGGAAGTGGCTACTAAATATATTAATTAAGAAAGAAAATCATAAGTCTAAATAGATTTCTTAATGATAGGGAGATTTATTGATTACAATTCTTAATCATTGCAATAAAAATTGCATTAGCATTATTAAAAATTCAACAATATATAATGTTCTCACATCATCATGGAGAAATAATTTTCATAAAATTGACTCTTATATATTCTTTCACACTTTTAACATCATCTAAATTGTTGTGTTGGGACTTATAACTTCCCTTTCATGAATTAATTTTTCCACTATTCGAGTCATTGTATAACATATATTCCAAATTTTACCATAGTTGTACTCCAAATACTCCAACACTACACCTAAATATCATACTTCCCTTAACCCTGTCCCTTATTTTAGTGTAACACTTAACCACTTATTAACCCTAACCATAACACCAAGTGTCATATAAATGAAATTGTAAACCTTGGATCCTAACTTTAACTCTTACTCTATATATGATTGTACTAATCATTTAGTAAATTATATACCTTAGCCTAACCCTATATGTACAAGTAACTCGAAATAATATTATATTTTTTATAAGTGATAATATGTATATACACACACCTAGAGAGAGAGAGAGAGAGAGAGAGAGAGAGAGAGAGAGAGAGAGAGAGAGAGAGAGAGAGAGCATACTTGTAGACAAGAAGGAGCTCATATTATGTTTCTTACAGAGGCATGTTTTATGTTGAGAGAGAGAAAAATAGATTATGAGGTGTATCTAGAGAGCAAGCACATAGAGAGAGAGAGAGAGAGAGAGAGAGAGAGAGAGAGAGAGAGAGAGAGAGAGAGAGAGCATATTTGTAGAAAAGAAGGAGCTCATATTATGTTTCTTATAGAGGCATGCTTTATGTAGAGAGAGAGAAAAAGAGATTATGAGGTGTATCTAGAGAGCAAGCACATAGAGAGAGAGAGAGAGAGAGAGAGAGAGAGAGAGAGGAGTATCTAGAAAGTAGGGTCAGAGAGATAAGTGGGTGTATCTAGAGATTAGAGAGACAGATTAGGGGGCATTACTAGAGACTATAGAGAGAGAGGGTATATTTAGATAGTGGGGGGAGATATTAATGGATGTAGTTAGACAAAGAGAGAGGGAGAGAGAGAGAGGGGGGGGGGAGGGATTACATTATTAAAAAGGTTAATAACTTGTATCACAATAGCACTAATCATGGGCACTATAATAGAACTAATCCATATTAAAATTTAACTTGTCAGTTATCCTAACACCAAGGTAAAGTGTAATAATACCACTAACATCAGCTATAATATGATTAGTAACCCTAAAATTATCTTAACCGCAATAATAACACAAACCCTAACTCTAACTCTAACTCTAACTAGATAATTCCAATTTTAACCCTAACCCTAACCCTAACCCTAACCCTAACCCTAACTCTAACTCTAACTCTAACTCTATCTCTAACTTTAATTCTCCCCCTAACCCTAACCTTAATCCTTTATAATCCTAAATCTAATGCTAATTCTAACCCTAACCCTAATTCTAGCCCTAACCCTAAGCCTTACTATAACTCTAACCCTAACTCTAATTCTAACTCTAATGCTAATTCTAACCCTAAATCTAACCCTAATTTTAACCCATATTCTAACTCTAACCCTAACTCTAACTCTAACTCCAACTCTATCTCTAACCCTAACCCAACCCCTATCCCTAATTCTAACCCTAACTCTAACTCTAACTCTAACCCTAACTATAATTATAACTCTAACTCTAATTGTAACCCTAATACTAACCCTAACTCTAACCCTAATCCTACCCATAATCCTAATCCTAACACTATATATAATGCTAATCCAAACCCTAACACTATACGTAACTCTAACTCTAATCCTAACCCTAATTCTAATCATAAACCCAATCCTAATTCTAACCCTAACTCTAATTCTAAACCTAAATCTTACCCTAAATCTAATCCTAACTCCAACCTTAACCCTAAACCTAACCCTAACCCCAACTCTATCTCCAACTTTAACTCTAACTTGATCCCTAACTCTAACTCTAATTCTAACCCTAACCCTAACCCTAGCCTCAATTCTAGCCCCAATTCTAACCCTAACACTAACACTAACACTAACACTAAAACTAACACTAATTATAACCCTAACCCTAATGCTAACCCTAACTCTAACCATAACCCTAATTCTAACCCTACTTTTAACTCCAACTCTTGTGCTAATTGTAATTCTAACTCTAACTCTACCTCAAATCCTACCTCTAAATCTAACCCTAACCCTAACCCTAATTCTAACCCTGACTTTATTTGTTACCCTAATTCTAGCCCTAACCCTAATTGTTACCCTTACCCTAACTTTAGCTCTAACTCAATCTATAACCCTAATTATATTTGTAACCTTAATTCTAACCCTAGCCCTAATTCTAACTCTAACACTAATTGTAACTCTAATTCTACCCCTAATCCTAACCCAAACCTATATAACCCTAACTCTAACCCTAATTCTAACCCTAACCCCAATTCTAGCTCTAACCCTAACCTAATTCTAACCCTAACTATAACTTTGTTCCTAACTCTAACCCTAACTATAAGTCTAACTCTAATGCTTACCCTAACCCTAACCCTAACCCTACTTCTAACCCTAACTCTAACTCTAATGCTAATTCTAATCCTAACCCTAATTCTAACCCTGATTCTTACCCTAAATCTAACTCTAACTCTAACTCTAACCCTAACTCCAACTCCAACTTTAGCTCTAATTCTAACCCTACCCCTAATTCTAACCCTAACTCTAACTCTGACTCTTTTTGTAACCCTAACCCCAATATTAACCCTAACCCTAACTTTGACTATAAACCTACCCCTAATCCTAACCCTAACACTATATATAACTCTAACTCTAACACTAACCCTAATTCTAATCCTAATCCTAGCCCTAACTCTTACCCTAACCCTAAATCTAATCAGGTAACTTGAACCCTAACCCTAATCTAACCCTGACCACAACTCTATCTCTAACTTTAACTCTAACTCTAACTTGAACCCTAACTCTAACTCTAATTCTAACTCCAACTCTTATACTAACACTAACACTAGCACTAACACTACCTCTAATTTTAACTCTAACTCTAATTGTAACCCTAACCCTAATGCTAATCCTAACCATAACCCTAACACTAACCCTAACCCTAACCCTAACCCTAATGCTAATCCTAACCCTAACCCTAACACTAACCCTAACCCTAACTCTAACACTAATTCTAATCCTAACCTTAATTCTAACCCTAAATATAACCCTAACTCTAACTCCAACCCTTATTCTAACTCTAATTCTAACTCTATCTCTAACCCTAACCCTAACTCTTATTCTAACCCTAACTATATTTGTAATCCTAATTCTAACCCTCACCCTAATTCTTACCCTTACCCTAACCCTAACTCTATCTCTAATCCTGACTATATTTCTAACCCTAATTCTAACCCTAACCCTAATCCCAACTCTAACTCAAATTTTAAACCTAACCCTAACCCTAACTCTAACTCTAACCCTGACTGTAACTCTAACCCTGACCCTAACTCTAGCTCTAATTGTAAACCTAACCCTAACTCTAATTCAAACCCTATCCCTTACCCTAATTTTCATCCTAATGATAACCCTAACTCTAACTCAAACCCTAACTCTAACCCTAACTCTAACCTTAACACCAACCCTAACCTTAATTCTAACCTTAACCCTAACCTTAACTCTAACTCTAACCTTAACCCTCACCTTAACACTAACCTTAACCATAAACATTAATTTGTCCCTAACTCTAACCCTAAATCTAACTCTACCATAATTGGACTCTAACCATAACCATAACCCTAACTTTAATCTTGGCTCAAAACTTTTTGCTAACCATAACTCTAGAACCTTAACCCTTACTCAAGCCCTAACCCTAACCCTAACCCTAACCCTAACCCTGTCCCTACTATAACCCTAACCCTAACCATAATCATAAGTCTAACCCTAACCTTAACCATGAGCATAATTCTAACCCTAAACTTAACTATAAACATAACTCTATCCCTAACTCTAACCCTAAATCTAACTCTACCATAATTAGACTCTAACCCTAACCCTAATCCTAACTTTAATCCTAACTAAAACCCTAACCCTAATCCTAAATCTAACCTTAACCCTGACTCAAACCCTAACCCTATCCCTACAATAACCCTAACTCAAGCCCTATAATAACCCTAACCCTAACCCTAATCATAACCATAACTCTAACCCTAACCTTAACCATGAGCATAACTCTAACCTTAAATCTAACTCTACCATAATTGGACTCTAACCCTAACCCTAACCCTTACTTTAATCCTGACTCAAACCCTAACCTTGACTCTAACCTTAACCCTGACTCAAACCCTAACCCTAGCCTTACTATAACACTAACCCTAACCATAACCATAACTCTAACCCTAACCTTAACTATGACCATAACTCTAACCCTAACCTTAATCATAAACATAACTCTAATTCGAACCTTAACCATAACCATAACTCTAACCCTAACCTTAACCATAAACATAACTCTAACCCAAACCTTAACCATAACTCTAACAATAACCATAACCATAACTCTAACCCTAACCTTAACCATAACACAAACCCTAACCCTAACTCTATCCCTAACCCTAATGCTAACCCTAACCCTTATTCTATCCCTAAGGTTAACATTAACTGTAATGGTAACTTTGTCCCTAACCATATATCTATGTTTGACTATAACATTTTACATTACAATATGCCAAAAATAAAATTACTTTTTTTTAACCATAATCCTACCCCTAACTCTAACCCTAAATATGACCCTAACTGTAAATCTAACTCTACCATAATTAGACTCTAATCCTAACCTTGATCCTTAATTTAACCTTCACTAAAACTATAACCTAACCCTAACTCTAACCTTAACCCTGACTCAAAACTCTAACTCTAACCTTAACCCTTACTTTAATCTAAATGAAAACCATAGCCCTAACCCTAACCCTAACCTTAACCCTGATGTAACTCTATATACAACCCTAACTCTAAATATAAACCTAACCTTAACCATCACGCTAAAACTAACCCTTTCTCTACCCCTTTCTCTAACTCTAACCATAAATCTAATTTTAACCCTAACCCTAATCCTAATTTTAACCCTAATTATAACCCTAATTTCAACTCTAACTCTAGCCCTTATTTGAGCTCCAATTCTAACTCTACCTTTAACTCAAACCCTAACTCTAATTCTAATCTTAACCCTAACTATATTTGTAACCTAAACCCTTATTCTTACCCTCGCCCTTACCTTAACCCTAACCCTAACTCTAATTCTAACCCTAACTATATTTGTAACCCAAATTCTAACCCTAATCCTAACATTAACTCTAACTCTAATTCTAAACCTAACCCTAACTATAACCCTAACAAGATTCGTAATCCTAAAAATAACCCTAGCCCTAACCCTAATGCTAATCCTAACTCTACTTGTAACTCTATTCCTAACCGTAACTCAAACCCTAACAATAGCCCCAACCCTAACACTAACCCTAACCCTATCTATAACTCTACTCTTCAATATAACATTTTACGTAACAATATGCTTAAAATAAAACCGAATTAAAGTGATGCAAATAAACACCATATATAGAATTAAAAAATAAAATATTCAAGAATAATTTTATAGTAAGTTTACACTATTACATTTTTCTAGTAAAAGAGTAAAAGAGCAACTTCCTCTTGTGTTTAAAATGTCATGAATTTGTATACTTTTTGCAAAAAGTTCTCATCAATTTATATGTTTTTGTCATTCATGAACAATTTTGTAGTTTTAAATCATAGTAACTGATGATCCAAGGTAATAAAACATATAGGTCCCAAATAAGGATTTATTAATAGAGAGAAGTTTGTTCAAGTTTGACTCCAATTTTTTGGAGGGATTGGTTTTCAAATTAGAAACCCCTCTTTTTACTCAGGTTTGTTTGAAGAGTTTGAGAATATAATTAGAGCTTAAATGGTGATTCAACACTAGAACTAGGAAAAAAATTCATACCTACTCAGCAACAGGCTGAAGTTTGGTTTCCTAGTGCACAATTTTTAGTAACAGTGATTGATCATAGTAAACATAAAGGATCAATCCCCATTAACAACTCAGGAATAGGGAAAAGTTTGATGAAGTTTGGTTGTTGATTTTTGAGGGGTTGGTTTTTAAATTAGAAGCCCCTCTTTTTTAAATCTGGTTTGTTTGAACAGGTTGAGAATATGGGAAGAGCTTAAATGGCGATTTAGTATCAGAAACAGAAAAATGATAGCTATTTAGCAGTATGTTGTAGCTTGGTTTCTTGAAGCACACAATTTTGAATCCTTGTAATAATTCTTTCTATTGTTGAGAATGGGAATTGCTTGATCAACACGAAAACAAGCCCATTATGGATGCCATCTATATATGTTTTGGAGTGTGGATTTGCTCCAATAGCCTATTCAAGCCACACTTTTGTGCTTCTCGTTCTAATCTGATTGAGATGTTAACCACCAGTCAAACTCAAGACCTACTGTAACCACAATGGGTGATCAATCTTCTAGTTATGGGCTACTAGCCTTTGATTATGATTGCTGGATCAATGCTTCCAAACATTTTTTTAAGTCTTTGTACTGACTATGATGTTGACGGGGATTTCGTTTTAGGCATTCTAACTAAATTCCAACGTCCTATAGATTTAATAGAGCTTTGTTTTTCAGCTTCAATACTTATGTTCGTAAGTGCTACAAAATTCTACTTTTGCCTAGGAAAATCCCATTACCAAAATCTTGAGAAAAATATTTGGCAAGATTCAAAAGCTCTTGGAATACCAGTGTTCAATAATATTTGTATTAACCACTTTCAATTTTTCCAAACATACAACCAATGTTCAATAATATTTGTATTAACCACTCTCAAGTTTTCTAAACATACAACTAGCGTTCAGTATCTATATTTGTTAGTTTTGTTAGCTTTGGACAGCTATTTGTCCATTTGCTATTATTTAGCAAGTAATTGTTTTGCTAACTAATTGGTTAGATTAGAAACAAATATTTGTTAATTAATTGACCACTTTTGGAAACAACTAGAAACTGACTTGGTTAGGGTTGTTAAGTTGTTTTAATCTCAACCGTCGATTGTAAATCAATCTCGGTTGTTGGTTTACCAACAGGAGTAGTATAAAAGGAGGTCAAGGGGGCATTTGGAGAACATGAAGTTTGGAAAAACGTTTGCAGTGTTAGCAAATAGTCTTGTAGTGTTAGGAAGAGCGTAGTGTTAGCGTGGGAATAGCAATGGGGAATATCAGCAGGATAAATTAGGAGGTTGTCAAAATTCTGCCAGTAAGAGGCAAGGAATTTTGTATCTCTTGATTTGCTGAAGTTTAATATAATTTCTCATCTGCAGAACTGGTTTTGTCTTAGGGGTTTTTTCCAGGGATAATTTGTCCAAAAATATTGTGTTCATTGTGTTGTTCATTTCTTTCCATATTTTATAAGTGAAGTTGCAGTTTTGTTATTTTTCGATATTAGCTAGGAATTTATTTTCAGTAGTTTAATAATCGTTTATGATAGGAGATTGATAATCAGTGACTGCAATAGTTAAATTGTTCACATGGTATCAGATCATTGTTAAGGGTAGAAGAGTATTGCCCCAGGAAATAAATTTTGATCTCTTTAGATTTATTATTGCTTTAAACCCTTGATATGACTTCAGCTGGTTTGAGAGATCAGGATAGATTGGATGGTGCCTCAAATTTTGGTGTTTGGAAGGCCAAAATTTCTTTATTGTTGGAAGAGAATGGTATCAAGGATTATGCTACGAGTTTTGTACCTGTACCAATGGATGCAACATAGCTTGCAGCATATAGGAAGGACGATGCCAAAGCGAGGAGGATTATCCTTAATGGTGTCAAGGATCATATTGTTCCACATATCGCAGAGCTAGATACGGCTAAGAAGATGTGGGACGCCATTCTGAATCTATACCAGAATGCTACCACCAATAGGAAGTTGATTCTTAGAGAGAAGCTAAAAAATACCCAAATGAATCAGGGAGAAGATGTCACAAGTTACCTTACCAGGCTCAAACTTGTCAAGGATGAGTTAGCAGCTGTTGGAGATAGCCCTAGTGATGACGAGCTAGTGAGAATAGCCCTAAATGGGTTTACTAAACAATGGAGTGTCTTTGTTCAAGTTGTCAGTGGACGAGATACTTTACCGAGTTGGGATCGACTATGGACTGATTTCACTCAAGAAGATTTTAGACTAAGTCTTGTTAATGGGGCCAACAAGAGTCAGAAAAATGAGGTGGAACAAGAGAATGTTGCCCTAGCAGGTAAAGGGAAAGCAAAGAAGGGATCTAGCAAAGGATCGAATTCACAAAATGAAAAGAAGAAGAAGGACCTTTCTAAGGTCAAGTGCTTTGGATGTCACGAGTTTGGCCACTATGTCAATGATTGCCCAGAGAGGAAGAAGGGTAAGAAGCAAGTGGCAGCTTCAGCAAGTGCGAAAGAACTCTCCAGTAGAATGGAAGATGAGTTTGCACTCATAGCTTGTATGGTTAGCTCAACCTCACAGTGTGTTTGGTATATAGTTAGTGGGGCGTCATTTCATATGACAGGAGTTAGAGAGTACTTCTCCAGTTACAAGGAGGAGGACACCAACATCCAGATTTCTATGGGAAACTTGTCCAAACTCAACCCTATTGGGAAAGGGACTGTTCAGTTTCAGAGGGAGAATGGAAAGATAATTCCACTTCATGATGTGTTATATGTGTCATGCTTAGGTATGAATTTGATTTATGTATCTGTTCTTCAGGATAAGCGGTATAATATACTCTTTAGAGGGACAAATGTGTTGATTAAGCACAAGGATTGGAAATCACCCATAACTATTGGAGTTAGGAGTGGTCGCCTTTATAGATTGCAGTTTGATACTCCTAAGGCACTTATGAGCAACATTAATCCTAGAGATCTTGGAGAGCTATGGCATAGGAGGATAGGCCATATTCATCATGGAGCACTTAGATTGCTTCGTGAGACAGTGACAGGTGTTCCAGAGGTGAGAACAGAGCATGACGATGTATGTAAGGGATGCGTGTTGGGGAAGTTTACAAAAGCATCTTTTCCAAGGAGTGACACCAGATCTAAGGGTTTTCTTGATCTAGTACATTTAGATGTTTGTGGATCGATGTCGACGAAATCTCTCAGAGGATATGAGTACTATGTTACTTTTATTGATGATTTCTCTAGAAAGACCTGGATATACTTCTTGAAGACTAAGGATGAGGTTTTCAATCGATTCTAAGAGTTCAAGGCTCTAGTGGAGAATTTGACAGGTAAGAAGATAAAAGTTCTTCAGTCAGACAATGGAGGTGAGTACAAAGGAAATGTCTTCCAAGAGTTATGTACCAGAGAAGGAATCAAGAGAGAATGGATTGTTCCTTACAATCCACAGTAGAATGGAGTTGTTGAGAGGAAGAATCGTTCTATATCAGAGGCAGAAAGAGCTATGCTACATGACCAGGACATGCCCCGTTACTTATGGGAAGAGGCATGTAATACAGTAGTCTACATCCAGAATAGAGTTCCACATAAGGTGCTAGGGAAGATGACACCAAAGGAGGCTTTCACAGGGAAGAAGCCAGATGTTAGTCACTTCAGGATATTCGAGAGTTTGGCATATTGTCATATTCCTGGAGATACATGTACAAAGTTAGATCAGATTGCAGAGAGGGGGTACTTTGTTGGGTACAGTGAGACCTCAAAGGCATACATGATTTTCATTCTAGAGACTAAAATAATTATTGTCAGATGGGATGTCTAGTTCATGGAGGACAAGGCATTCAGGAGATCTAGAGATTTTCCAGCAGATGATCAGAGTGAGCAGCCAACAGAAGCTCCAAGACCAAGTCAAGAGCAACAAAGCTCAAGTACAATTACCAGTACGAGTGCAGACTCAGTTAGTGAAGATTCATAGAGTATGGAGCAACAGGTGCAATAGGAAATGCATCTAGAAGACTTAGAGGTTGACATTTCATCCTCTACAGTTGGCAGCGGGAACCAAGTAGTTCCAGATACACAAAGGGATACTCAGGAGTTTGTGGGAGCTCCTAGGAAGAGTACTAGATAGTGAAGACAACCAGCCAAGTTCAATGACTATGTGGCATTAGTTAGTCAGTTGGTAGATAGTGAGTCTTCTAGCTATCAGGAAGCTGCAGAACATCAGGTATGGCGAGATGTTATGGTTGAGGAATATTCTTCAATAATGCAGAATGATGTGTGGGAGGTAGTACCTAGACCAAAAAATAGGGCTGTAGTTTGATCACGCTGGATCTACAAGATAAATCATAGTGCAGATGGTAGCATCGAGAAATACAAGGCGAGGTTCGTGGCAAGGGGGTTCTCTTAGAAGGAGGGAATAGACTAAGAGGAGACATTTGCTCCTGTTGCCAGGTATACTTCTATATGAGCTGTAATCTCACTTGTAGCACAGATGGGATGGAAAATCCATCAAATGGATGTCAAGACAACATTCCTTAATGGTGAGTTGAAGGAGGAGGTATACATAGAACAACCAGAAGGCTTTGTAGCACATAGCAAAGAGACCCATGTGTGCAGATTGAAGAAAGCATTGTACGAACTCAAGCAGGCTCCTAGAGTGTGGTATGAGTGCATTGATACATACTTGCAGAAAATAGGCTTTGTGAAGAGTGAAGCAGATGCTAACCTCTACTACTTGATGGTTGGGGGTGAGATTCTCATTCTTGTTCTTTATGTGGATGATCTATTTCTTACAGGTTCACTAGGGCTCATAGTGGATTGCAAGAGGAACCTTGTAGAAGAGTTCGAGATGAAGGATTTAGGACTTATGCACTACTTTCTAGGCATGGAAGTGTGGCAGATAGATGGGGAGATTTTCCTTGGTCAAGGGAAATATTGCATTGAAATCTTGAAGAAATTTAGGATGGAGGATTGCAAAGCCATGTCTATACCCATGATCATGAGTTGGAGGAAGGTAGATACATCTAAGGAGAAGGATGTAGATCCCACTTTATATAGACAATTGATTGGTTCGCTTACATATTTGGTCAACACTGGGCCAGATATAGCATTTGCAATAAACTCTCTTAGTTAGTTCATGCTTGAACCAAAGAGAATGCATTGGACAGCGGCTAAGGATGTGCTACATTACTTGCGTGGTATAGTCGAGTATGAGATCATATATGTTCGAGGTGAAGGTATCAGGCTGATAAGCTATACTAATGCGAATTGGGCAGGAAGTACAACAGATAAAAGGAGCACTTTAGGGTGTTGTTTCAGCTTGGGATCAAGAGTTGTATCTTGGTTTAGCAGGAAGCAGAAGTTTGTGGCTCTAAGTTCAGTAGAAGCAGAATACATAGCAGCTAGCATGGCGACATGTGAAGCTATATGGCTTTGAAAGTTGTTAGTAGCCTTGTTTGGTCAGAAGGTTGAGACTACTGTGATACATTGCGATAATCAGAGTTGCATTAAGTTGTCTGAGAATCTAGTGTTTCATGATAGGTCTAAACATATAGATATCAGATATCACTTCATTAGAGATTGTGTACAAAGGGGAGTTGTTCAGCTACAATACATACCTACAGAGGAGCAGGTAGCAAACATTCTGACTAAGGCATTGGGGAAGGCAAAATTTATCTTCTTCAAAGATAAGTTAGGTGTCCTGCAGAACAGCTTCCTCGCTAAGAGGGAGTGTTAGTTTTGTTAGCTTTGGATAGCTATTTGTCCATTTGCTATTATTTAGCAAGTAATTGTTTTGCTAACTAATTGGTTAGATTAGAAACAAATATTTGTTAATTAATTGACCACTTTTGAAAACAACTAGAAATCGACTTGGTTAGGGTTGTTAAGTTGTTTTAATCTCAACCGTCGATTGTAAATCAATCTCGGCCGTTGGTTTACCAACAAGAGTAGTATAAAAGGAGGTCAAGGGGGCATTTGGAGAACATGAAGTTTGGAAAAATGTTTGCAGTGTTAGCAAACAGTCTTGCAGTGTTAGCAAGAGCGCAGTGTTAGCGTGGGAATAACAGTGGGAAATATCAGTGGGATAAATTAGGAGGTTGTCGAAATTCTGCCAATAAGAGGCAAGGAATTTTGTATCTCTTGATTTGCTGAAGTTTAATATAATTTCTCATCTGCAGAACTGGTTTTGTCTTAGGGGTTTTTTCCAAGGACAATTTGTCCAAAAATATTGTGTTCATTGTGTTGTTCATTTCTTTCCGTATTTTATAAGTGAAGTTGCAGTTGTGTTATTTTTCAATATTAGTTGGGAATTTATTTTTAGTAGTTTAATAATCATTTACAATAGGAGATTGATAATCAGTGACTGCAATAGTTAAATTTTTCACAGTATTAACCACTTTCAAATTTTCTAAACATACCATTTTAAGGTGACGAGAACTATTTTTGCAATTCTTATCAGATTATAGTGGGTTAGATGTTTTTAGTTTTTAGGAGCTATCCATAAATTAGGTTGGGTGCTTTCTAGTTCTAGCGGATACCTATATTGGCATTTTGGCATAATGCATCAAATGGTGCCATAAAAATGTGATTCATACTGAATAAGTCAGAATCTTCTTTTACAAAATTCACATACTTGCTGTTTAGAAATGCTATTTTTGTCACCAAGGGTTATTAGAAGGAATATTTTTCTCAAAAGGCAACGTGCACGCATGGCAAATTATTCATTGTTTCCTTACAAAACATGGCATATTATCCAATGTCCTTCAAATGCATGGAATATTATTTTTAGTTTGCTTTAAAATGTCTATAGTAGCATTGAAGGGCTTTTGTGAAAAGCAAAAATATCATTCTCTAAAAACCACAGAAAAGAAACCATGGACTTATTGTCGGACAGATATTGTGATAATTCTCCTTTGTTTATTATCAAAGGAAACCGATCTTTAAAATTGTTTAAAATCGAGTCAAGATTTCTATAAGATCCTTGGTCGTCCATGTTCAATTCTTATGGCATCATCTGACATGGCATGGTATATACTTATAATTTGACAACTGAAACAATTTCTGAAAAGGTTTTGATGGCCTGGATTTATTGCATTTAATGGATGTCACGTCTTGGCAAATTGAAGTTTTTGATATCCTCAATTTCAATTCAACAGTGGCCACATCTTGGGAAATAAGTTTTCTGTGAGCTTATTAAAAGTGTGTAAATGAAATGAAGCATGCAACTTATCATTGTTGCAATGAATACACCTATTGGTTATCTGACATAAAATGAAAATAAAACACATGAAATAAAATAAAACAATGAAAACTTATTATATAAAAAGTACATACATGGTTCAATAATCTATTTGTTCAAGCTAGCAAATTGATGTTTGCTTTATTACATGTTACACGTCTCGATAATGTATCATATGAATGGCTAAGATTTTACTTACAAGCACTGGCTTGGCTTCATTTTTTTTTCAAGGGTAAATTGTCTTGGCTGCCAAACTTGAATATAATGTTAAGCTATTTTGCATGGTTGGGTAAAGTAGTTTGCATTTGTACTTTGGAGTAGATTGTTTATAATTGTGGAGTAGGTTAACCAATTGAGAATTTTTTGATATGGGGAGAAAAAAGATAATTATTTTGGAAAAAGATTTTAAGACACCAACCTACTAAGAAATCTTTGGACTCTTTTGTGTTCCCATTCAAGTTTGTGAAGGTCATTATATCTCACACGAACAAATGTATGGACAGTTAAATTAATGTGCACTGCTAACTAATGTGTATTGTGATATTGGTAACTACTGTGTATTGCTTAAGTTACAAACTAATTTAGATGGAATAGTTAAAGATGATGATGATAGATTGATATAGACAATTAAAAAGGTTAATACATGGTTTTTAAATATATACTTTTGAAACTAATGTTTTCATTAGACCCCTGCAATTAATTGACATTATAAAAATGATTTCTAATTCTAAAGTTTCTGATGGTCATATTTTTAAAATCAACTTTTATCTCATTGGTTAGAAGCATTTTCGCCAGGGGTTATTTTAATTTTTTCATATGAAAATTAAGAAAAAAAGTACAAGATCAAATTTAAATTTACTCACCCATATTCAAACACAATATATAAACATATCTACAAATATAAAATAGGTAGGGACTCCAGTTCCCTCAGAGCCCTTGTTTAATATTGGAAGAGAAAATTTTAATTCTATTTTATGGCTATTGTTGCAAGGTGTTTATACTTTCGCTACAAGATTATTAGATAAACAAGAATAGAGGCACACTATTTGAGATATGAATAAGTTTTTAGCCATACTCTCTCTTTTAATTACAAGATTCTATGCAAAATGTTTCATTTGACTCGAGTTTATTATGAATTTGCATTTAATTCATTTAATTAATATTTTGATACATTGTCCATGTATTACCCTTGATAAACATAAGTTATTTTTTATCAATTATATAAACACAATTAAAGAGCTGAGATTTGTGTACACTTGTAAACAAAGCAACATTATTTTTATCTTCCCACTAAATCTAGAAAACACAATACTTATAAAATGACGACAAGAATGGTGATCCACAATAATATTAAAAG
Source organism: Cupressus sempervirens (assembly GCA_028749045.1). Classification (NCBI taxonomy): domain Eukaryota; kingdom Viridiplantae; phylum Streptophyta; class Pinopsida; order Cupressales; family Cupressaceae; genus Cupressus; species Cupressus sempervirens. Next base: position 727,790,276 of record CM053785.1, read on the forward strand.
AATTTCTTCCTTACTCGGAAAGATCCAACTATCTTGTCAAGAGTTTTACAGACCTTTGTCGGTGGGTAAAAAACATGCTGGAAGCTTCTTCGCCAGATGGTTTTAGAAACTTCATAAGGTAACTTCACAGATAACGATGAAACTCATTTGAGTATCGGAACCCTTCGATCTGCCGTGCGCTTGCGAAACCCCTACAGACGAAGATCAATTTGTAGCGCCTCACTCCTGGGAGGATTCTTCACCGCCCACAGAAAATACTGCCCGGTCGCCTCCAGACCCATCGAAACAACCTTAATATGTTCCTTGTAAAGCACAATCTTGCTGCCAAAGTTAATATAAACCACTGATCTGGTGGCCCGACGATCCATCCAGCCCTTCACACCTCCCATTTCAAAATCTCTCGACGGGCTGCTCAAAACAGCGCCGATGCTCCAGACAGGCACACCAAATGACCTTGACACATGATCCACAAAATCACCCTCCATTTCCTCAAACGTGTTCATTACCACACCTACACTAACCTACCCAAGACTACCGATAAACGACAGCTCTGTTTTGACAGAGAAGCCATTGGCGTCTCGTGCGGATATTGATGAAAAAGAGGATCTTGACCGCCTGCTTTGGGGACAATTCCATCGCTATAATACAAGATGTCTAGACATGCGCTTTGAGAGACCGAGTTGAGCTTTGGGGAGAAATTGAAGGGCATTGTATCCCAAAGCAAGAGTCGATCATAGAAGATAGATGCAATTGTGAGTATTTCATCAAGGCACTTATAGAAGGTATTGCATAACATTGTCTACCCCCAAAGAAACATATTTTGAAACTTATCAAAACATTTTTACTAAACATGAAAATTACAAATATATAATCCAACAACAGTTAATAATCATTCACACTTTATGAGCAATAATAGTTTCCATGCATAGAAGGTCTGACCATACAGAAGATGCAACCAAAATGAATAATGGTAGATCATAGTGTATAGTGGTGACCATTACAAAAACACTGACTCCAAAAAAATGAATCCATGAAAAAAATAACAAGACCAACGACAGAAAGAAATAGCACCCCCACAAATAGAGGGAAAAGAGGGCTCCATGCATGTAGAGGAACTACTCAAACAAAAGTTATTATTTAGCGAACTAACGTCAGTTACCCAAACCAAAAGGCCAATGTCTATGCTGGCATCAAAATGACAATTTACTGATTTTAAAAATTAATTTAAAAATTAATTTAAAACCGTGTCTTAGATTGTAATTTATTTAGAAATTGTCATTTTGATGCCAGCATAGACATTGCCAACCAAAAAGAGGAGAACATTTTTTTATGAATAGTCTATTTCTATTAATAAATTAATAAATTATGTTGAATTTTATTTATTTTTCCAAGTTTTGAAGTACATGTTAATACACAAAGTGCAATGAAAACATTAGTCCCTAGTTATAGGTGGACATATTTTACAATTTATATATGTATTATAACTTTTTATATCAATGAAAAATAAAATTGCTAAGATCAATCTATTCTATATTCAATAATTTTTTCCCTGAAACTTATATTGTATAAGATTTTATCAAAGAAGAAGCAGGAGGAGGGGTTGCAAGGGCTAATTTTGTTAAAGAAGAATGGATTGTCACATTGCTTTTTAAGTAGTCATGTTAGGCATAGATATAGTGTTTATATTGTGTTGGGTGATTCTTTTATCAATACTTTAACTATGAACTCTATGGTTTTTTTTGAGGCAAACTTCAAATTGTTGTATGTGGTGTAAATGTGCTAGTGCTATTAATGTGTTATTATATTAGATTATATGATAATTTTAAAGGAAATAATTAATAACCTAAAAAGTATTTTAGTTTTAATGATAATGAGAGATAAATGGTACTTTCTAGAGGTAGATAACGTATCAAAGACTACTCAAGCTATTTATGTAATTTTGTCCATGCTATGGTACTATCATTGAAAGTTTGACATTATGGTGTTGCATCACATTTATTGGTGTCTTTTATGGGCTACCAAAATGAACCTTTATAGTATATTGGTAGATAGAAGTGTTTGTTTTAGATATATTATCATATATTGATATATTAAAAAAAAGTTTGAAGTCTCATCAATTTTATTTTAATGATCATGGCTAATTTTGTATATCTATTGAAAAGTGGTCATTTTAAAGTGTCATTGATTACCTACCTACTGAAAGATGTCTCATGTCTCAGTAATAATGCACTCGAGGGTATGTGTAGGATCATGGTGTGCCAAAAAGGGGTGATGTGAAAAAAATGGAGTTTGAAAACGTCTAAAAGAATTTCAAAATCTGCTTTGACCCTTTTCCATCCATCCAGATACCAAAGTTGAAAAGTTAGGATCAAGCCTTTTTGGGTATTTGATCGGTAATTGAGAATTTGATTTCATATTAGATACCTGATATCCGATACCTGATATTATATCAAGTATCCAATATGAAATCGGATACCCAAAACTTTTAACATAGATTTAAAAAAAAAAGCTCGAGAGCACTTTTACATTGCATTTTTTCTTGACTTGAGTATTGACCTCCATTCAAGTATTAGATTTCGGAATGGGTATACGATAAGGATAAGTTTTTTTTTTGGTTTTTAAAAAATGTTTTGAATGAATATTATTATAAATTAGTTATTTTTAATTGAATTTTTTAAAAATTAGGATTTTATAAATAGAAAAAGTTGAAATTTAGGTTGTTTTTAATAGAAATTATGTTTTGCAAATTAATAGATATGGTTGATCCAAATGATGATACTGAGGTAGGAAACAATGTTCCTCGTAACCATCCACCTATTTGGTTGGTTTGAATGCATCGAAAGGGGTCATAGGTTAACTTATGACCCCTTTCAATGCATTTCATGACAACATATGTCCCTAGGGGCCCTAGGACCCCTAGGGACCTATTTGGTTGGTTTGAATGCATCGAAAGGGGTCATTCAATAACCTATGACCCCTTTTGATGCATTTCATGATAACATATGTCCCTATAGGCCCTAAGACCCCTAGGGACCCATTTGGTTGGTTTGAATCTATCAAAAGGGGTCATAGGTTAACCTATGATCTCTTTTGACACATTTCATGACAATATATGTTCCTAGGGGCCTAGGACCCCTAGGGACCTATTTGAATGTTTTAAATGTGTTGAAAGGGGTCATACGATAACCTATGACCCCTTTCGATGCATTTCATGACAACATATATCCATAGGGGCCCTAGGACCCCTAGTGATGTTGGAAGGGGTCATAGGTTAACCTATGACCCCTTTCGATGCATTTCATGACAACATATGTTCCTAGGGGACCTAAGACCCTTAGGGACCTGTTTGGTTGGTTCGAATGTGTTGAAAGGGATCATTGGTTAACCTATGGCCCCTTTCAATGCATTTCATGACAACATATGTCCCTAGGGCCCCTAGGACCCCTAGGGACCTATTTGGTTTTTTTGAATGTGTCAAAAGGGGTCATACGATAACCTATGATCCCTTTCGATGCATTTCATGACAATGTATGTCCCTAGCAACCTAGGACCCCTAGGCACCTATATGGTTGGTTCAAATGCCTTTTAATGCATTTCATGACAACATATACCCGTAGGGGCCATTTCATGACAACATATGTCCCTAGGGGCCCTAGGACCCCTAGGGACCCATTTCATTGGTTTGAATGGATCGAAATTTGATGCATTTCATGACAACTTATGTCACTAGGGGCCCTAGGACCCTTAGGGACTTATTTGGTTGTTTTGAATGCGTCAAAAGGAGTCATATGATAACCTATGACCCCTTTCGACACATTTCATGACAACATATGTCCCTAGGCACCCTAGGACCCATGGGGACATCAAAAGAGGTCATAGGTTAACCTATGACCCCTTTCAATGCATTTCATCACAACATATGTCCCTAGGGGCCCTAGGAATCCTAGGCACCTATTTGGTTGTTTCAAATGCATTAAAAGGGGTCATACGATAACCTATGACCCCTTTTAATGCATTTCATGGCAACATATGTCCCTAGGGGCCCTCAGACCCCTATGGATGTTGAAAGGGATCATAGGCTAACTTATGACCCCTTTCGATGCATTTCATGACAACATATCTCCCTAGGGGCCCTAGGACCCTTAGGGATCTATTTGGTTGGTTTGTATGTGTTGAAATGGGTCATAGGTTAACCTATGACCCCTTTTGATGCATTCAAAACAACCAAATAGGTCCCTAGGTGTCCCAAGACACCTAGGGACCTATTTGGTTGTTTTGAATGCATCAAAATGGGTCATATGATAACCTATGACCCCTTTTGATGCATTTCATGACAACATATGTCCCTAAGGGCCCTAGGACCCTAAGGACCTATTTGGTTGGATCAAATGCATCCTTTCAACACATTTTATGTCAACATATGACCCTGGGGGCCCTAGGACCCCTAGGAACCTATTTGGTTGGTTTGACTGATTAGGACCTATTTGGTTGGTTCGAATGCGTCGAAAGTGGTCATAGGTCTTTCAACACATTTCACGAAAACATATGTCCCTAGGGACGTCAAAAGGGGTCATAGGTTAACCTATGACCCCTTTTGATGCATTTCATGACAACATATTTCTCTAGGGGCCCTAGAACCCCTAGGGACCTATTTGGTTGGTTTGAATGCATCGAAAGGGGTCATAGGTTAACCTATGACCCCTTTCAATGCACTTCATGACGGGTCATATGATAACCTACGACCCCTTTTAATGCATTTCATGACAACATATGTCCCTAGGGGCCCTAAGACCCCTAGAGACATCAAAAGGGGTCATAGGTTAACCTATGACCCCTCTCAATGCATTTCTTGACAACATATGTCCCTAGGGGCCCTAGGAATCCTAGGGGCCTATTTGGTCAGTTCGAATACATTGAAAGGTGTCATAGGTTAACCTATGACCCCTTTCGATGAATTTCATGACAACATATGTCCCTAGGGGCCTAGGACCCCTAGAGATGTCAAAAGGGGTCATAGGTTAATCTATGAACCCTCTCAACGTATTTCATGACAACATATGTCCCTAGAGGCCCTAGGACCCCTATGGACCTATTTTGTTGGTTTGAATGCGTCGAAAGGGGTCATAGGTTAAACTATGACCCCTTTAGATGCATTTCATGACAACATATGTCCTTAGGGGCCCTAGGACCTATAGGGACCTATTTTTTTGGTTTGAATGTGTCGAAAGGGTCATATGATAACCTATGACCCCTTTTGACACATTTCATGACAACATATGTCCCTAGGGGCCCTAGGACCCCAATTTAACCTATGACCCCTTTCGATGCATTTCATCACAACATATGTCCCTAGGGGCCTTAGGACCCTTATGGCCTATTTGGTTGGTTTGAATGCATATGTCCCTAGGGGCCCTAGGACCCCTAGGGACCTATTTGGTTGGTTCAAATGCATCATGACAACATATGTCCCTAGGGGCCCTAGGACTCTTAGGGATCCATTTGGTTGGTTCAAATGCGTCAAAAGGGGTCATCTATGACCCCTTTCGATGTAGTTCATGACAATATTATATTTAATAATAATACAATAATATGTATTTTAATATAATAATAATATATTACTAGATTATATAAGAACAATAATCATATATATTACTATATATAATAATAAATCATATAATATTACTATATATATTTAATAATAATAATAATTATCATATATATTACTATATTATGTTTTGTTATAATAATAATCATAATCATGTAATTATATATAGTAATAATAGTTAATAATAATAATCATAATAATATGTAATAATAGTTAATAATAATAATGCCCACACTTCCCAAATTTTGGTTTCCCTCCAAAATTTGGGTGGTTTCCCTCCAAAATTTCAAAAATTTGAGTTGGGCTATGAATGCTTGAAAGAATTATGGCCACCACTTTTTGGGTACCTGATTTCATATCGGGTATCTGATTTGGTATCGGATACTTGATTTGAAATCAAGTACCCGATTAGGCTTGGTATTTACCAAACTTGTTTGGTCAACTCAAAAAATGTGTTTGAGAAAGGTTTCACTGACATTTAGACTTTGAGTAGTCATTTGACAATATTATTTTCATCAAAATTCAATGAAACAAAAAGGGTTTTTTTATAACACTCTCAAGATTCCATTGATATAATTACTATCAAATTCTGAGTTCGATAAGTATTTATTAGTTAATTTTTAATGAAGATGACAACAAAGTGCTGATTGAAAAAAAAACTATAACTTTCAAATGGTGTAACATTTTTGAAATCCAAAAGTTGCATCACATTCTATGTTTCGCCTAGTATAAGGAAAAAAAAATTAATTTGGTAAAGTTTTCAATTAGTTAAGGTGGTCAAACACATAGTTTTTTTAATTCTGGAAAAGTTATAGTAGAAAAATTATATTTAAATATTTATTTGGAATAAAAATACTCAAAAATATGTGTCACATCTAAGAATGAGTCTACTTTTTATATCTATAATTATATTATGAAATAGTATGAATTTGATTTTGATTAAGGTGGTCAAACATACACCTTTTTGTTTTTGCCCTGAAATGTTTGTAGTACTGCATTCAAATCCAAACTTTTGTCTAATCAAATAATTTTCCTTCTAGATAAGGCCTAGTAGTTTAGAGACTACATTCAATTTCCTATAGATTATTTTCTTACAACATTTTGATATAAAGTCCAGAACCACTTTAAAGTTATGTGTCAAGTTGACACAACCCCTGATTTGTTAGTTTTTCACTACCAGTTAAGGCCATAGTTTGGTTGACCATGATCCTGCACATACCCTCGACTTGGGACAAATGTTCAAGTGGTAGTGGATAAATGTATGAGTAGGGGTGTATAAATGAAGAAATTATAAACCAAAAAAAGATAATTAGTAATTAAAGAGTTGAGGAGATGGCCTACTTATTGATTAGCAAAGTCTAAAATCAAATTTATATTAGACTTAATTATAAATAATATAATAAAAATGAATTTTATTGTTTACTTAATAACTAAGACTAATTTTAGACAAGAGCCTATAACACAAAAGTAAAATTGAGTTTCTTATAATAACTAAGAATAATTTTATTTATTATAATATTTTTTAATAAAATATTGATTATTAAATAAAATTTCTCATAAGATTGACAACAGACTTCATAAAAGGAAGAACTCTAGTAGACTTATCTTATCCAATCCAAGCTTTATACAAAATTGGCTCTCTAACCAACCAAAGAAGGAAGGCAAATGGCCATGATGAATACATACTTTATTTCTCATGGATCACCCACATTGGCCATAAAAGAGCTTTCTGTAATGAATTTTCTGTTGAACTGGGACAAAGTTTTACAAGAGAAGCCTAAAAACACATTGCTCATCTTTTCTCACTGGGATACTTCCTTCCCCACTCTCAATACTGTGAGAAAACATACCACAATTTATGATTTCTTTTGCAATGACTTTACCAAAGAGATGTACAAGTTAACTCCCCCTTTTCACTTCCATTGATTTGGGATTTGATGTCAAGAGGCTAAACCTTCATTTGGGCTTTTTGTTGCATCTAAATTTGCAACCAGCTATAGAATCCCATAATTTCTCAACAGTTTTCCTCCATCCAATGAATACAACTAATTTTATTCTTGAATTGAAAATGTACATTCCGAATCCTTTTGAAGGCTTCTCAATTTACTGAAGTATACCTATCTTGATTATTTGCATGAGGAAGTTACTTTCCCATTTTTTAATGCTCAAATTACTTGATCCATATGTCCTAGATCTACTTGCTCTAGCGTGTCAACAAAACATGGGGGCATAAAGGAGCATAGTGTCATGGAACTTATTTGTGATTGAAATCTAAACATGGCATCATGAAAATCGATCTTTCATCTACATATTTGGAAGATTTGTTGCTCTTTTCATCTTAATTTATCATGGGTCTTTATCAAGTTATAATATCAACATTTAGCATGTTGAATACAATGTGCATGGAGCTCTTGATGTGGAAAAAAGAGTGAAAGATTTGCTGGGTAATTCAGGATTGAAGAATGTTGAGGAAGATTCAAGTAGAGGACTAGATCATGGTGCTTGGGTACCCCTTTCTTTGATGTACTTGAATGCTAACATACCTATTTGTCAGATGTCTGTCTAGTTAGCACAAAGTGGTGAGTGTTGAAAGATTTTTTATGCACCTATGTAGCTTGTTATACCCAAATTACTATCAACAACACAGCTCATCCACATTTCTAATATTTTTGCATACGTTAAAGAGTCTCCTTCACATGTGTCAACAAAAGTGGTTGATCTATCATCTACACTCTTAATTTTTTTTCAACATATCAGTTTATGTATTTGATCTATTATATCTATAAATTAATGAAATGGGTTTGTAATCTATGAGCCCAATTTGGGTTTCCAATAATGAGTACCCCTATAAGATGGGACATGTTTTGCCACCCTTGAAATCAGAGGGTGTTTTGATAATTGGATCTAGCAATGCCACTCACAACCACCAAAGTTTGGATATTGATGCTCAAGTTCATCCTCCATGGGCTCTAGATTTTGACAACTGGCTAATAGAAATCCTAATCAAAGGCAGGTAAAAGACACACTTTACATCTACTTCTATATCCATCTTTGTAGTTTATCAAGACTTTTTTTCTACTAATTGATTCTTGGGTAAGTTTCAAATGCTCAATAACAAAAGATTCCATAGATATATTTCTCTCTTCAAGTATCAAATCACATGGTTTAATTGTTTGGTTATCTATTAAAAAAATTGTTTTTAGATTCAATTCTCTCTCCCTCTCTCTCTCTCTCTCTCTATATATATATATATATATATATATATATATATATATATATATATATATATATATATATATATATAGAGAGAGAGAGAGAGAGAGAGAGAGAGAGAGAGAGAGAGAGAGAGAGAGAGAGAGAGAGAGAGAGAGAGAGAGAGAGAGATCATATTATAAAGTGCAATTTAAAGTTGTTTTTTTTGGGGGTAAAAGATTAATAGATCCGTACTATTATTAGATAGAAGAAAACATTACAACAATAGGAATCCTTCCAAACACAGTCAAGACAGCATAAAGTGCAATGTCATAATGAGACTATCATTTAGAATATCAAGAAGATGAATAAGACTAGAGATGGCATTGATCAAGGAGATTCAACAGTTCAACCACATTAGGCCATTCAACCACCATAGACCCCTGCTCCAAATTTGCACCCAGATTTGCAAGGTGATCAGATCTCTCTATAACAGTGGGAGACCTTATACACCTAAATCTTGGCAAGAGCCTCCAAACTTATTTAATGACATATTAGAGGTCCCAAGACACTAAGGAATAAGAGGAAAGAGTAGATGTCAGAAGTTGAGAATCACCTTCAATATGAACCATCTTGAAACCCATATCCAAAGACATTTTAGTGCCCTCCAAAAGGGCTTGTGCCTCAGCAATGTTATTGGAAGCATCAAGGATTCTAGAGTAAGAAGCCCTTAGTGTATTACCAAAATGGTTCCTAATAACATAACCCACTCCTACTCTACTTGGATTTCCTTTGGAGGCCCCATCGAAGTTGAGCTTAACAAAAGAACTAGATGATGGTTGCCACTTGATTTCACTTCTAATATCCTTCTTGGATCTTTTACCCACTAAAACTCCCCAGAATGGGATATAATTTTTTTTTCTAGTTATTTAGGACATAAGAGTCAAACAAAGTGAATGTAGAAGATAAGTTTTTCATCCTCATGACATAAGAATTAGCACAATTCACACACTTTATCCACCTCCAAAGACTCTTTCCTAAAAATCATCTTATTTCGTTCCCACCATATCCCCCAAACAACTAGTGTAGGAACAACCCTCCAAATTGCTACAAAAAAGGAGTTCTTCTATAACAAAGGCCAACCAATCAACTATTGATGGAGTGTTCTTTGAATTGGGTTGATCCAACCAAGTCTATCCATAACTCTACTCCAACATTCATAGGCAATATCACAAGTGAGAAGGAGGTGATATGTGTCTTCTCTAACTTTCTCACACAAGATACACATAAAATTGTCTGAGATACCTATTGATCTCAGATTGGTTTTGATAAGTGAGTGTCAACACACTTAACCTCTTTACTTAGTTCATGTTGTACTAATAATACATGTTGAGCACAACATGTAAATATTGAACATGCCAAGTTGTAATGAGTGTTAGAGTCACTCAAGTGCCAAGCAGATAGACCATGTCAAGTGATTTAGGAGCCAAGTAAACAATGGATGTCGAGTAATGTAGATGTTGAGTCCAAGTATAAAGATCAATACATGTCGAGCATTAGAGACCTCATATGCTGAGTGACACAATTTTGACATATTTTTCTGTAATGGCATAGACAACTATGTAAACCATTTTTGAGTCGAATTAAGATTAATTCTGATATTTTGGAGATAAGGACGAATCTATATTTGGATTCCCTATGCAATTACATGTAGCCAATCAAAAAAAGGGAAGGTTTAAGTAGCAAAATAGATGAATCGAGGCTATAGATTCATACCTAACCCTAAGCCACCTAAGTCTTCTTAAGGAGGATGAAGCCCTAAACTCTTTATGATAGAGGAGAGTGAATGTGGAAGGAATTGAAGGAGCAAACAAGATAGTTTGCATGCAGAGCATTCAAGGTGACTTAGAAGTTATGATGAAAGAGTGAATTGCAAAATCAATTAGATAAGGACAAAGGACAAAGAAAAGGATACAAAATTGAGACATCTGATCATGAAGGATCTATAAGACATTGTGTAGAGGTGATCTATTATTAGGCAAGCAAGTGCCAATCATAGGATCTATGCTGAGACATTTTAATAGGTGATTTTATTTAAATCTCTTAACATAGTAGTCCTAACAAGCTGTATGAAATCCTTTAACAGAGTGCTTACTTAGTTGTAAGTTGAAGTCCCCTAATAAGGCACACTTCTAATAGGGTGTTGAAATCCTCTAACAAGGTGAGACCTAACAATCTTTGTAAGCCTTTAATAGGGTAGATCTTTCATAGGGTAGATCATGTTTCATGGTCAAAACATTGTAACCTTCGTTGGATACACTTTATTACTACAATAGTGAAGATTTGTGGGTGTCATCATCACCCCGGTTTTACCTTCTCACTTGGAGGGTTTCTGGATAATCATATCTAATGTTATGTGTGAATGCTTACATGGTTATATAATTTAGATGCATATGCTTTACATGTCATTTCAGTTTACTTACTGAATGCATGAGATCAATGTATGGTGAAAGTTTTATGGGTCCAAGTTACTAATTCATCCCCCCCAGAAGTTTACTCTTTCCACTTGTAATTCCAACAATTCATATCAGAGCCTAGTTCTCAAAAAGGGAAGCTTTACAACTTTGAGGAAAGATCTTGAAATGGAAGTCTACAAGTTGGGAAAGACTATTGAAAACCAGGAGATCAAAATACATCTCATACTATAGCAACTGAATGAGGAAAGAGAAGAACTAAAGAAATCCTTGAAGAGAAGGAAAGAGATAGCTATTACAGAGAATGACACACCATACAAAGAGATAGACACTACCAAAGCTATTTGCAGATGGTGACTCCAATTAATTTTATGTAGTAGTTGTAGATCTAATGGAAAAGAATGAGTCCAAGTTGAGGAAATTAGAAATCTCAAGTTAGAGCAATAATTACAAGCTATACTGTTATGTGAGGTGACTAAGCAAAAGAAGAAAGCTATGGAAGACAAGGCCATGATTAAAGAAGACAAAATAATTCTGGCCAACAAATTGGAAGAGAAGTCAATAGAGCTAACCAAGATTTCCAACATGCAATTGGATACCCTAAGTCAAATGATGAATGCCAACTATGAACTGAATGTCAAGGACATTGAGATAACTACATTGAAGTTGCAGAATGAACAATTGTAGAGTGACCTAAAGAGAGAAAAAGAATTTTTTGAAAGATTCAACAAGCCAAATGAAGCCATCAAATACTTTGAGAAACTATTAAGATCCCCTAGACCCAACAATGATACATCAAGACTGGGCTACACAAGCATTGAAGAAGGAGAATCATCCAAGGTTGTAGAAGAAAGGAACATCAAAGGTAAGAACTCCAAACCTACTTGTCATAATTGAGGTAAGAAAGGACATACTGCTAATGTGTGTAGGAGAAAAACTACAAATCAGAATGTCAAGCCTAAGAACATGACTTATTGTCATAAGTGCAACGAGCAAGGTCATTAGGCACATAAATGCAGAACCAGGACTGTGCATACAATTTTTTTTGAAGGATACTACTATAATTGTTAGAAGTATGGACATAGAGATTTTGAATGTAGATCCAAATCTATGAGGTCATCAAACAAGCCAACAAAGGTAAGAAACAATGGGAACTCTTGCAATTGGGATTATAATACAAGATATAGTTGTGATTATTGTCAAGAATATGGACATATACCTAAAAATTGTATTAGGACACACTTCAATGGTAATTACAAAAGATGGTTAAGTCAAACTACATGTTTTAGCTATTTGAAGATTGGTCACATCTATAAATATTATCCAACTAGGTCAAAGGCACCAAGTTGTGAATTTGATAAAGGTAAAGGTAAGGCAGATGTTGAACACATCAGAGGTGAGATGAATAAGACATGGAAAAAGAAAGATGTTTGTAGCACATAAAATGGAGAAGGGATCACTTCACCTAATAGGTCAAGGGATCACACTTCATCAAACTAGGCAAACAAGAGGTATGTGGGACTAATATTTAAAGGTTTTATCATACATCAGTTCCAAAAGGAGATAGTACTAAAAAGAATAAATTAGCATGAATAAAGATGCAAGATGTTATAAATTCAAGATAAATCTTTGAGTCTTTCATGCTGTTTCCAAGTATGAAAAGTTTCCTATATGTGCCAAGTGGAATGCTAGTTGATGCCAAATTGTCAGACTAGGTAGTTGACATCAAGCTCGTAGTAGCTACCAAGTGATGGCAATGTCAATGGATGTTGAATGAACCTAAAATTGGTCATTCCTGAGCTTATATATGTGTAAGCCCTTAGCAATAAATACAAGGTTTTCAAAGGGTATATGATCGATTTAAGCTCATTTTTCATCATTTCAAAATAAAGTAAGAGTGAGAAGAGCTAGAAGCAACCTGAAATTTGTCAAAAGTGATTGCAAAAGATTTGTGCAAAGATTCATCACCAGTTCATCAAATTTTCTAAGGTATTTATTTGAAGCTGAGCTATGCAGTTTAAATTTTCATAAACTCTAGCTTGTCACAATGGTATCAAGTTCAAAAAATGTTGAAGGAAAGAAGTTTTAAATGTTCAGCTAGTTAGTAATGAAGTTAAGAAACTTGTATTTAAAGCCATTCTTGACATCGCCTATAAACAAGACCCTTCTAGCACATTGTCAATGATGCTGCCAAATGTATGGTGCAAGATAAGAGGAAATGCTACAATTGCAAGATAGGAAGCATTGGTGACATGGAAATAAGAGGTACATACAATAGATTGTGTGAAAATAGTGTTTTGAGGGAGGAATTCAAAATTATTGAGAAAAAGGGTTTAACACAAGCCCTAGATATTCTTAATCTATTTAAAACTGAGTGGATATGAATTGTACTAAATCAAATTCATGATGGTTCCTTGTGGTTGGAAGGAGGACCAATTAAAATAGCCAACAGAGTAATTCATAGGGTTACTAGTTACCCAACCCTAGATCAGCCCAAGACATTTGGAAGTGATTGAGAAAAATACTGGAGCAGTCTAGAATACGAGAAGTATGACTATAGATACAACCTTAGATCCTCTTATCAATTTTTTTGTAAGGGTAATCTTACATAAATTCTATCAATCTAGTAGATTGAATAGTGTACCCTACATAGCTATGGATGTTGTTTATAAAATTGTTAAGAAAGATCATACATATGATCTAGTAGAACTTAAGCTACAACAACTTATGGAGAACCTTGGAGCAATAAGGAAAACCAAGAGTACACAATGCAAGTTTGGTTCTATACTAGTTTGCATATTCTTTTATGTACAAAACACATTTCCCTCATTTGGAAAAGTAGGATGGAAGACTAATAGATCAGCTGTAGTACATAGGAGAGTACATTAAGTAGCTAGGAGAAAACTTTGAATCCATAATGACTAGTTACTTTGAATATTTTAAGAAGTTAATGAAGCACAAACTTAGAATTCTAGTTTCCTTAGTTGAGAAACATTATAATGATGTATGCTTTCTTGTTGATGATGACTACATGTTTGTGCAAGCTTCCACACCAAGGGTAAGATGGTTGGGACCCTTAGGTTATGAGGTAAATGTAGATGAAACCTCAACAGCCATAACAACCCTACTTGTAGAAGAAGTAGACAAGACTGCAAAAGTTTTTGGAAATTATGAGATGGTGAAATCAAAGATTTCCATGGAACTAAAGATTTCCTCCAAAATTAAGAAAAAGGACAAGTTGGTAAAGGAATTAAAAGAAAAATTTGGAGAAGGTGTTGAGGAGGAAGAGGAAGAAGATGAAAAAGATGAAGAGGATGAACAAACACAAGCTCATGAACCTCTAGCTTTAACTGAAGGATTGGGAGAAGACAAAGAAGAGGAGGTGATTGATGGTGCCAAGGGAGAAGAAGCCAAAGAAGCACCTATTCTTGTTGAGTCACAGAAGAGGAAAGAAAAGGCGCAACCCATAGAAAGGGAAAAGAAGATTGTAAAACCAAGTCAACCAAAGCCTACTATACCTACTACAAGGGCCACTACATGAGAAACCACCCAAAAGGGCAAGGAAAAGTCAAAGAAAATAGAGCAAGGTGGATAGTAGCATAAAATCCAAAGAAGGAAGTATGTGGCTCAACCAAATTTTGATGAAGAGAAGACATAATCAAATGATAACTATCAATTCAAGGTGGTAAGTCACAATCCTCTCTCTGATCTTGAGAATTTATGTGAACATATCAAGAGTAATGCTAATTTATCTAGTTTTAGACATATTAATTTTGATAAATTGGGAAAAGAAGAGAAAAACCAAGTGGAAGAGGCATTATATGCCATGATGACAAAGTTCAAGAACACTCCACTAGAATTTGCCAACACAATACCTAAAAGCCTATATGACATTGTTGAGCAAAAATGACATTATCTTCTAAATTTGGAAAGACAAATAAGGGAGACAACACTAGCCCAAGTAATGCCAGAATTGACAAAGGGACAAATTGCTAAGGTTGTTAAGAAATATGCAGTTAGGTTTACACCTAAATACAAAGCCTTCAATATTCTCCAAAATAATATTGAAGATGTTGTTAAGAGATCAACACAAATATGAAAACTTATTTATGGGTTAACCATTGTTAAGCAAAGAGAAGTTGACCCTTTAGAGGGTAAAGGTGATGACAAAGATGATGATGGTAAAAATAATAATGAAGATGATGATAAGGAAGATGATGAAAAAGATAATATAGTTGGAAAGATAGAAAAGTAAGATGATGACAAGGCAACATTTGAGCAGCAACAAGAAGAACAAATTGTGCATGACACACAATTGCCGAGTGTTAATCCTCCTCATAACATAACCAAAACCACTAAAACCATAATTCTTAATGATGTCTCTAATCCATCATCTCAAAACATCAATCCTCTAATGGTAGAAGGTTTAAAGAATATTTTAGATCAATCTACTTTGTAAGCAAAACTATGTGGTAATCTTGTTTTGGTCAGTGTAGAAGAACTGCAAAAGGCAGTAATTGATGTTACAAGGGAAAAGGTGAATCCACAAGAACCACCTTCCATCATCCCTTTAGTTACTCTTGTACCACCTTTATTCCAAATCATGACAATAGAAACATCTACTAAGGTTGATACAATTGAAAAGAAAGAAGAAGAGCAAGACATGATTACAGGACAAAAAAAGGAAATAGGATAGATAGATTCATCTATACCTACAACAAAGCACAAGGTGCCAGCCAAGTCATAGTAATAGACTAGGGGCAGCCTAAAGAGATAGAACCAAAGGTGAAGGAACAAGTGGAAATCCAAGCATTGGTAGCCTTATCAACATCTACCACTTCTTCTACTCAAACTCTTCAGAGGTTGAGCACAGATGCTACTCCATTGTAGATCTCAGTGCCAAGTCCAAGCTCATTAAAGATTAACAAGGTAATACATTATGGAGACAGAAGCCTTGATGAAGAAATTGTTATTCCAAAGTATGATTATGATACTATGGCATTGGAGCAAATAGGCATAGGCATTTTACAACAAGCCTTAGAAAGGAAAAAGTATCAATAAATGCTTAGGAGAGAACACAGGTAGAAGCAAGCACTTCAAGATATAAAGGACATCTTTTTAGATGAATTTAGCCTACTAACTATTGCTGAGACCAAGTCACTAATAGAAAAATTGATAGATATAGTGGAGAAGGTCAGTAATGAAGACCTTGATACAAATGCAAAACTATTAGAATGGTCTGAAAGAAGTTTCAAAGCAAAGTAACTAAGAAAACATCTAATAAGATAGCACTACAACAAGATGCATCAGCAACCAAGGTTGAGGATGTGAAGAAGGCACTTGAGAATATATTCTCATTGTACACAAAACTATGTAATCCTACACTTCACCCAAGAGACCAAAAGTCACATTCTGAGTTTAGAGAGCAAAATATCTACATCAAGTGAAAGCCTACCTAAAAATCCAACTTAGAGTGAGAAGCATTTTAGAACATTGCTTCAGACAAAAAGTCAATTAGCTATCTTAATAGTAGATGAGGCTAACATTAGAGCCAAACTAACAAGTATTTAGGCTACCCTCACCCCATATATGGAGATAATGCACAAGGAACTAGGCTATGTTGAAACCCTATTGAAGAAAGACTCCAATCTTTCTACTCTAGATGGTCTAGTACACCTTGCTATAGAGCTTGCAATCCAAATTAAGTCATTGGATGTTCCATGTGATAACTAGGATGCAACTCTAAGGATAATAATGAATTTCCATAAATTTTTTTGGACAAACACGCGATAGGTGTATAGCCTATTTGACATAAGTGTCAAAGAGGGGGAGAAATAATAATGGGGGAGAAATATCATATGGGAGAGATATACATTTTTGAGAAGAAAGCAACAAAAGGGGCAGATATCAGCTAAAGGAGAGCATATCAAATGAAAGAGTATCAGATATAATGTATTGAATTCAAAGGAAGCACAAATTTTGGATACAAATCATACACATTAACTCAAGGGGAGTTATAAAATTTTCAGGTATACAAGTTAGTGCACAATTTTGAAATTTTGAAGTCTTGTATATAAGCTGAGTCATGGATATGTTATGCTCAAGAGATTAAGGATAATATTGTATATTTAAGTGTTTTTGACACTCATGTCAAAGGGGGATATTATTGATCTTAAATTGGTTTTGACAAGTGAGTGTCAACATAGTTAAGCTATTTACTCAGTTCATGCCGAACTAGTAATACATGTTGAGCACAACATGTAAATACTAGATCATGTCGAGTTGCAATGAGTGTCGAGTCACTTCAGTGTCAAGTAGATAGACCATGTCGAGTGATTCAAGATCTGAGTAAATAGTGGATGCCAAGTCACATTATAAAGATCAATGCATGCTGAGCATCAAAGACTTCAGATGTCGAGTGACACAATTTTGACATATTTGTTTGTAATGGCACAAATAACTATATAAACCATTTTTGAGCCAACTTAAGATTATATTTTGATATTTTGGAGATAAGGATGAATCTATATTTGGATTCCCTATGCAATTATATGCAACCAATCAAAAAAAGGGAAGGTTTAAGTGGCAAAATGGATGAACCTTAGCTGTAGATTTATACCTAACCCTAAGTCACCTAAGTCTTCTTAAGGAGGACAAAGCCCTAAACTCTTTATGATAGAGGAGAGTGAATGTGGAAGGAATTGAAGGAGTGAACAAGATAGTTTGCATGCAAAGCATTCAAGGTGACTTAGAAGTTATGATGAAAGAGTGAATTAAAAAATTAGTTAGAGAAGAACAGAGGATAGAGCAAGGGATACATCATTGACACATCTAATCATAAAGGATCTATAAGACATTTTGTCGAGGTGATCTGTTATCAGGAAGGCAAGTGCCAATCAAGATCTATGCTGAGAAATTTTAATAGGTAATTTCAGTTAAATCTCTCAACAGAGTAGTCCTAATAGGCTATATGAAATCCTTTAATAGGGTGCTTACTTAGTTGTAAGTTGAAGTCCTCTAAAAAGGCACACTTCTAACAAGGTGTTGAAATCCTCTAATAAGGTGAGACTTAATAGTCTTTGTAAGCCTTCAACAGGGCAAACCTTTCATAGGGTAGATCACGTTTCATGGTCAAAACATTGTAACCTTCATTGGATACACTTTATTACTACAATAGTGAAGATTTGTGAGTGTCATCCCCATCCTAGTTTTACCTTCTCATTTGGAGTGTTTATGGGTAATCATATCTAGTGTTATGTGTAAATGCTTACATGGTTTTATGATTTAGATGCATATTCTTTACATGTTATTTCAGTTTACTTATTAAATGCATGAGATGAATGTATGGTGAAATTTTTATGGGTCCAATTTTAAACTACTGATTTACCCCTCCACCCAAGAAGTTTACTCTTTCTACTTGTAATTCCAACAATACCTAGTCTCTGGAGTCTATATCTAGTGAGAATACACTTATGAAGTGCTAGCCAAAGAGAAGCACCAGCCTTGGGGAGGACTGCATCATGCCAACAAAGGTAAAATTCCCTAATCTTTGTTGAATAAATACCATTTAGTAAGGAGGAATAACCATCTTTGACTAAATACTTACCACTTTTGCTGAATGATTAGATTAGTTTATCCTCTTCATCAAAAATAAAGATAAACCTCTGATTAAGGGTTTTACGAGTTCAAATTTTTCCTCAATTGGGATTACACCATCTAGTATGATTTTCCAACTAGCCTTGAGACCATCCTCTGAGATTGAGATACAAAGGTAATCACAAATATTGGTACCCCATAACCTCTCCAAAGACACTTAGAGCAGTATGGAATTTTCCAAGTGAATTATGAGGGGGATAATCATTCCAAGAGTCTAACCAAAAAAGGGCTTTGTCACTAGAGTTAATCACCCAAGAGAGGTAGGGAAGTAAGATCTCCCTACTCTTTACCAAGAAATTCCACATTGTAGATACTACTGGAGTATTTCACATTGTGAATATTCTCTCTAGATTATCCAAGTCCAAATATTTAGTTATGATAATCCTAGCCCAAAGGGCACTTGAAACTTAGATTCTTATACAACAAGTTATGAATTTCCACCCCACCAAAAGATGGAGGTTTGCACATCATATCCAAAGAAACTAGCACAATCTTCTTTTTTCATCTAAGTTGCCTTTCCAAATAAAGTCTTGAAGACATTTCTTAATTTATTCTAGAACCCTCTTAAGAGAAAGTAGGAATGACATAGCATAATTTGGAATAGAGGAGAGGACAATCTTAACCAATAAAATCCTCCTAGCGAAGGATAGCCATCTTGCCTTCCAAGTAGCAATCATATCTCTAATATTTTGGATTATAGAACTCCAATATGCAGCCTTACTTGTACCTTGAAAGAAGGGAATGCCCAATTATTTACATGGGGTTTTAGCCACCTCAAAACATAGACAATTTTGAATATCCCTCATCACCAAACTCTTGGTGTTAAAAAATAAAATTATGGATTTGGATAGATTTCATTTTTGGCCTAAAGCAAAATAATAGTCATTGACGATCTCTTTGATAACCTTAGCCTCCCAAAGATTTCCTTTACCAAATAATAAAGAATGATCAACAAATAGATTATGAGTCATTCTTAAGGAGTTACATATGGTAATTCCTTCCCATTGCCCCAAGGAACCTTTGTGTTGAACAAAACCTTCTAAGCCCCTCACCAAGAATGATAAAAATGAATGGTGAAAGGGAATCACTCTGCCTAACTCCTTGTGATGAAGAGAAAAAACCACAAGGCAAACCATGAACCAATACTTAAAAAAACTCTCCCAAAATGCATTTCATCACCCACTTAACCCATTTCCTATGGAAGTGCATTTTGACCAAGATTTTTCTTTAAAAACCCCAGTTAACTCTATCATAAGGTTTCATCATATCCAATTTTAATACCATCGAGGGTAATCTATCTTCTTGGATCAAATGAAGAACTTCATGGAAAATTAAAGCACCTTCCATCATTTCTCTTCTAGGAACAAAACCACCTTGTTCTTTTGAGATGATGAATGGAATGATCTTTGCCAATCTCAAAGAAATTGCTTTAGTGAATATCTTATAAATCATGTTGCATAAGGAAATGGGTTTGAAATTAGCAAAGGATTTTGGTTGAGAGAACTTTGGAATAAGAGTAATGAAGGTTGTTTTGAATTGCTTTAACATCTCTCCATGAATCCTAACCTCTTCCAAAGCTAAAAGGATATTCCTCCCAATGAAATCCCAATACTTTTGGAAAAATAAAGGGGAAAATCCATCTGGGCTAGGTGCCTTGTTTTCCCCCATGCTGAAAACTACCTTCTTAACTTCATCCAAGAAAAAGGGTTACATTAAATTGGCATAATGCACATCTAAAACTAGTGAGGGAATGCAATCCAAAATTTTAGGATTAGCATGGGAAGTAACAACAGAATTTAGTAAGTTCTCAAAGAAATGGACCACCTCCTTTTGAATGTCATTTTTTGCTATAAGAAGCCTACCTGAATCATCTTGAATTTGGAAAATGGAATTACAATGATGCCTAATTTGGACTAATGCATGGAATAATTAGGTGTTCTTGTCACCTTCTAGTAACCAACATTCCCTTGACCTCTGATGTAGGTAAATTTCTTCCCTCAACAAAACCTCCTCCAGTTGTTTGGATATAATATACTTCAGCTGATAATCCATTATCTATAATATGTTGATTCCATTGGGATAGCTCTAACTCAATACTTCTCTTCTACTCAAAGCTATTACCAAAGATTACAAAATTCCATTCTTTGATTCTAGACTTCATGTGTTTCATCTTGAAAGCAAGTTGCTACATTCTTGACCTTGCAACAAAAGGAGATTCCCTCCACCATTCAACAATAGATTCACAAAGTCATTATCGTGGAACCACTTCCTTTCAATCTTGAAGTAATGTTTAGGCCTATTTCCCTTGTTCTTCCTAGCATTCACTAGGTCAACTAGGAAGTGATCAAATCCATTGAATAGGAGGATTGAAGAAACACAACCACCATGCTCCAAAACCCACTGAGGATTAAGCAAAAACCTATCCAACCTAACACCCACATGGCTAATCCCCTACCTCCTATTAGACTAGGCACAAATACCATTGATAAGAATATAGTCAAAGAAGGCATTACCTTCATAGAAGTCCTTGAAGTCTTCAATCACCTTTGGGGAAGGATCCAACCCACCAACTTTATCTTGGGCACCAATGGTGGCATTAAAATCTCTAGCCATGATGGTTTTAATGGTGCCAAGATTCTCCATAACCTGAGACAAGGAGTTCCAAAGGTTTTACTTACTCACCACCAAAGTGGAACCATAGACATTTATAAGAATAAAAAAAAAACTAAAATAAGGTACCTTGATAGCCATCCAATTAGCATTAGAAATAATTGGATGAACTTGATAAGAGTTTGGTTTCCACAGAATAGCCAAGCCTCCTGAGGCACCAGTGGATGGAGAAACTAGATAGGACTAGTTTTTCCAAGATTTGAAATACTTGTTATTACCTTCCAAGGAAAATTTCATTTCCTATAATAAAACTATATCAACTCCCACTCTCAAGATTTGATCCTTGATGAGACGAGCTTTTTTAGAGTCATTTAAACCTCTAACATTCTAGGATAGGAGTCTCATTGATGCTTTAAAGAGCCTTCCACTCTCCCTTGATAACTTTTTTAATAAGATCAACTACCTCTTCTTTTCTCTTCCTGGGATTCCTTACAAAATTTAGGGTCAATTGGATGCCTGAGTCAATTTCTTCCCTAATCTTCCTTGATTTAGAGCAGCAACCTTTGGGTTTTTTGATGGATGAGCAAGAGTTAATCTAATTTGTATTAGCATCCAATTTGGAAATGGAGCAAGGAAAGATTGGATTACCCAATGAACTTTGAAGTAAATTGGGGTGACCATTACCCATCTTAATATTAGGAGAATGAATACCTGCTACTAGGGAAATATCTTTAGCCAACTTAGCTAGCTCTCACTGGCAAATATTTTGAACAAGGTCATCTAAACCATCTCTTGGAAAAGTCTGATCTGAGATGTTATTAAATTTTTTAACCTGAAGGATAATTTTATCAACAAAGTCCTCCAAATCCCCTATTGATATATCGTGACTTTTCAACATTTTATTTGTTGAATTTGACATATTCCAAGGAGAACAAATAGATTTACAAGGTATAAGAGGCATATCACCCCAGTTATGGTGACAAACCCTCTCTGCAGGTGGTGATAAGTTCTCCTTATCATGTGTTTCACTAAATACAATCTTTGACTGGGATGCTTGCTTAGACATGGCCAACCCTATATTGTCATCTTGGCATGTGTTTAGATCTAAAAAGGATTGGTAAACCTAGGGGAGGTATTGAATCTCACTCTTTGATGTATAATATATTTTTGATTATGAGCCAAAATATTGATGTATAAAATATCAAAGATTTCTTTTAAGATTATATCATAGCACTTTGTCACTTTGAGGTATGATGAAATCAATCATTTTGAAGACAAAGTAGCTTTTGAAAAAATGGCCCATCCAAGCCTAGAACATTTTTTACCCATTGTGCTTGCCCTTGGAGCAGCTTGTGAGGAGGCTAAAGCTGAACTCATCCACACTAGTTGGAGTCACAGTTCACTTTCATATTCACCATATTCTTTCACATATGTACAACAATGTCATGAATTCAAATTGATGGATGCAAATTAGTGCTGCTAGTTGTAACTTAAATTAGTTGAATATAGGAATTCATGGGCTTCTACTCTCTAGTACTTCTCTTATTGTAAGGACCTATCATTATTTATATGTACTATATGATGCACCTGGTGATTTTTCTGGTCTCATTTCAGCTTGTTGAGGTGGCTATATTACAGGTTCTTGGGTAGAATTTGGAAGCACTGCAAGTGTTTTTCTTGAGTTGTTTTCACTTGGATGTTGTAGTATTCCTCAAGTTTGGGTTTGGCTCAAAAAATAAAAGTATAAATGCAACTGAATGGAGAAAATATTAGTAAAGAAAAAATAATTTACAATATATGTTTTCTTACTCTTATTTTATAAGAGGCGAGTAGAGAGCATGAAACAAAATAAGAATAATATATAAAAATATGAAATTTGTCTGTCTATTTTTGTATATTATTTTTAACTTTGAGATTTGAATCTAAAATATTTAATATTAGAAATTAACAATATATATGTGATTTAGATCAATTATGAAGCTACAAAATATTATGTCAAGGTTGCAATGTCCTTTTTTACTAGCATTTGATTATGCTAATACACCAAATCCCTCCTCCAAAAGGTTAGATCCTTATTCATATTAAATTTAGATTAAATGGTTCACTATTCTTCACACCATCCATATTATCAATGCATAACTTCATGATGTCTTTTATGCACATTATGATAGAAATTCAAACTAATTGCTAATTTGTAAGAATGTAATTAGAATTTAACAATGTAACTTGATATATTTTGATGATCTAAATCATGAGTCATGAGAAGTTGTAGTGGCAATTGGAACATCATTTTCTGAAGAGGATTTATGAAAGTTAATGTCTTTGCATTACAATCACATGTTAAACAAAACCAACCAACTTGTCATTTTGAAGGAAACAATTTTTATTTTTAGTCTCACGTGCTCATTGAATTTTGTGATTTCTTGAAGAATCACCTGGGTTTTGAATGAAAAACAAGATCTTTAGGGTAAGAGCACAAAGTTGGGTTGCAATTCTGTGGAAGTCAATTTTGTAGAATGAGACATTTTGGAAACAGGTACCTGATTTGTTTAGAATTAGGTACCCAATTTTAAAAATATGGCTTGAGCACCCAATTCATATTCAAAAAATTAGGTACCCAATTTTTTAACATGGACCAGGTGCCTGAATCGAGTTTTTAAAATCAGGTACCCATTTTAAACAAATTAGATACTCGATATGTTTAAAATCAGGTACCTGATTGCGAAAAACTACAAAAACCAATTTTGTTGCTCTTTTTTAGCATACCAAGTATTTTACTTTGTTTTCTACTATTTTATTTCAATTGTTTTCAATTTTATGCTTTATAATTTTGTCAATTTATTGCTTTTTTCACTTTCAATATGTAAAATTGTAAATTTCCATTATTAATAGTATTATCTTTAGATTATTGTATCTATTCATTTAAATAGTTTTGTATATTTTAATTTGCAAAATTTGTAGATGTTCATTTAAAATTTATTATTTTAGATATTTCAATGCATTTAATAAAAATTACAATGTTGAATGGTTAGATAGATGTAAATTAGATTGTTTAAACATGTAATTACATTCAATATTTTATATTTATTTCAACTAAATAGTAATTAATTATAAATTAGTTTATAATTCATATAACAAAGAAAGTAAAACTAACTATATTCCTAAGTCTAACCTCAACCTAACCATAACTATACAATAATTTAATCTAAACCTTAAACATAAAACTAAGTTTTTATGTGTAACTCTCCACCAAGGGATCAAAATGAAAAACTAAGTATATAATGATTTTACTTATTGTATTGTACTTTGTTTCATGGATCGGAAAGGGATGATGTAATATCTTTTATAAATGTATATTCTTTCAGCCTTTCATACCCTGTGACATGTGTTGGCATATTAGTCAAGTTTTTTATTAATGACACACACTTATTCAAATTTTGTATGGCTACTGAGCTCATTGAACAGTCTATAGTGTCTACCGTGTAATTTAGTAGCCACTGAGCTCTACAATTTCTACCAATTTTTTTGGACTAATTCCAATAGCTATCGAGCATTTTAGTAGTTACCAAGTGTATTCAGTTAGTGTGAAGCCCAATAGTTCAAACTGAGAAGATTCAATCTACCAGTTCATCCCAAATAGTTCAGTGGTTTACCAAGCATTACAGTTTCTACCGAGTTTGTAGTTCATGTAATGTGAAGCTAGTGTAAATTGAGCTTATGTGTTTATCGAGTGATTCAGGTTATGCCAAGTTACACAGTATATCTACTGAGTCACCAGTGTAGACCAAGTTTAAGACTACTTTGAAGTGATCAGTATGGACCGAGCCTCTACATCTACCGAGTGCATGAAGATGCCGAGTAATGATAGTGGATGTTGAGTATCAAAACTTCACCAAGTTAGTCTTTAGAACCTAAGTGTCTTCATTTGGGCTGACTTTGTGATATATGTGTTAACTTGTATGATGGTCGACTTTGTAATCTTGTAATTTGGATTGGTATATATATGTAATGTATTGTATCACATCCATATACATGTAAGAATGTGAATGTGAATAGTTGAAGCTAAGTAGCAAATAAAGAGTAAATTGTGAAGGCCATATCAAAAGAGGAGTAGAAGAGACATATTCATCACAGAAAGGTGATTGGTACAATCAAGGAATCTCTATCAGTAATCGAGTTGTAAGTTAGAGATCTATTACTTCATCCTATTAAGTGAACCTGTCAAAATCCTTTCACAAGGTAGACTTAACAGTCTTTCTTAAATCTCTTAATAGAGTACATACTTCATTGTGTGTTTGTAAAACCTCTAACAAGGTGGACCTAGTAGTCCTATTTTCTCCTAATAGGGAAGATCATCATAAGTGATCAATGTAAGCCTTAATAGGCCAACTTTATGCTGCAGTATTGAAGTTTTGTGGGTTTCATCCCCACCCCAGTTTTACTTTCTATTTGGAAGGTTTTTGGGTCACCAAATAATTGTGTTCAAGTGTTGTGGATGCTTTTATATTTTTAGTTTCTCATGCATGCAATTACATCAGATATGATGAATTAAATGTTAAATGGTTTATTGGATTCAAAATTGAAATTGGTGTAGAAATTTTAGAAGTTACTAATTCACCCCTCCCCTCTCAATAACTTAGCATAGTCTCAAATATTTCCAACAATTAGTATTAGAGAATTATGGTTCTCAAGAGAAAGTTTAACAACTTGAGAAAAGGTCAAGGATGTGGAGATATTCAGACTTGATAAGGCAATTGACAATGAAAAGTTGGATCTGGAAATGACCATTGCACAACTCAAGAAAGCTAAGGAGCAACTTACCCAATCCCTGAAAAGAAGGAAGGAACTTGCAAATTAGATGAATGATCATCAGTGCATTGAAGAAAGAATTGAAGATTTTTTTCCCTTCAAGCAATTCAGATGAAGCAACTGATGTAATCAAAGAACTCCTAGAGAAGAATGGTTCCCTGCAAGAAGAAGTAAGAAGGCTAAAAAGAGAACAAGAAATTCAGTCAATGAGGCTATGTGAAATCTTAGAATAGAGGAACAAGATAAAAGAAGAAATGGATGGAAGAAACAATGAAATCCAAAACCAATCTCTTCAGCATGCATATCTTATGGATCAAATCTCCAATGCAAATGAGGAAATCATGAGCCAAAAGATAGATCAATGAAAGATTAAGGAATGATCTAAATTTAGAAAGACAAATCAATGAAAGAATAAGAAATGAGCTAAGATCTGAAAAGAAAATTAGTGAAAGGTTGAAAAATGACCCAAATACTGAAAAGCAAATCAATGAAAGAATGATGAAATCTCAAGCATACATGGTTCAACTAAATGAGCAAAACCTCTATAGACAAAAGGGAAAAGCAGGAATTATATACAAAGAAGAAGGTGAATCCTTTGAACAAGGTGCTTAAAGTAATCAAAGACTTACTTGCAATCATCGTGGTAAGTTAGGTCATACATCAAACAAATGTTGGAGTAATGGTAAAGCAAAATTTAATGGAAAATGCTATAATTGCAATCAACATGATCATAGGGCTAATGAATATAAAGATAAACCAAAATTTGAGGGCAAGTGTCACAAGTGCAAGAAACAAGGTCACAAGGCATTAGAATGCAGAACTAAGTCATTCAATTCAGTAGAGAAAATTGTGAAAGCAATATTTGGTTGGGATTACAATACTTGGTGTAGATGTCATAATTGTGGAGAATTTGGACACTGGTATGAATTGTGTTAAACATCACACAAGGAAAAGAGATACCACAATAAGATGTTTTACTTGTACTGAACTTGGTCATCTAGCCAAAAATTGCATGAATACTGGTAAAATTGAAGCTGAAAATAAGGAAAAAGTAGATAATATTCGAAAGCAAATGAGGCAACAATGGATTCCTAAGTCTACCAAGGATGCTAGTTCAAGAAATGATGGTCATGTCACTTAAGAAGTGGGTGACTCCACCATTTTCAACTAGGTTTCGAAAGGAGAACTAGAACTGCATTATCAAAATCACATTCAAACAATTTCAATTGAAAGATGACAAAGATCCAAATTAGTATTCAAGATACAAAAGGATCACTAAGGAGGAACATTATTAGTTATCACTGAGCTATGTTCTCAAGTAAGGTCGGGTCACAGACTCTATCGAGCAAGGTTAGGAGTAACAAGACACACATGGTTATCGAGTCATGAAGTCTTCACTGAGTAATTAATAGAATAGTGGATGATAGGGTGTCAAGCATGATGTCAACTCAACTACCTTTATATTGAGTATTAATGGAGAAGCCTCAACAAAATGCTTGAAATCAAACTCATTTTTCACTATGAAATCTAAGTGCTATTACGAAGAAGTGATTTACAGAGAAATCAAGCGACTTTAAGCAAATTTGTAGTAGATTATCAAGGTTTTCACAGTTTACCAAGTACAATGGCATGAAGCAGCAACAAAGTGAAGAGAGGGTTTGAGATGTTGGTTCGAGGAGTTGAGTGGAAAGCACCAAATTTCAAACTTGTGCCCACAGTTGTAGAAACCCTAGACCCTAACAGAGCTCAATCACAAATTCCTCCAAAGGTACTCCTTATTAACGATATTCATACTCATTTCAAGTGTTCTACTCAAGAAATTGGAACCCTAGAAATGGATGATGCCCCAGGTGAATTGTGTGTTAATAGAATTCTTAAACTTGAGCATAAGCATTTGGAAGACAATGGTTTAACACATATTCCCCACATGCCCCAAGGTTTTCAAATTAAATGGATTAGATACATTCTAAGTTGGGTGCATAATGGTCAAATATGGCTTGAGCGACTAGTTGTGATTACAAAGAAAATGATTCATCGCATCACCAATCTCCCCATGCTCACCAAAGGCAAAACAACTAAAACCCTAGGTCAAACTGAATTGGAAAAAAAAACCCTAGCAGAGTGGGATGGTAGAGGGATGAAAATTAGCAATGCAATAGATGCAAAGCTAAAATTTTGGATTCATGTCATAGCACATAAGATATATAGTTTGAGCCATCTCAACTATGTATCCTGTGAAGCTATGGACTTGGCTTACAAAGTGGTAAAAAATAACTTGTCTTATAACCTCATTGAGTTGTTGTTAAGGCAATTCAACAAGAACATGGAAAGTATCAGGACATCCAAGAAAAACCCCTATAAATTTGGTTCACTCTTGACATTTTTGTTCTTTTACATTCAGAAGTTCTTCCCTTCCAAAGGCACGGTAGTATGTAGGAAATAAGTGCCTGTTTATATCAAATAAATGAATACATTATAGAAATGGGAGAGAACTATGTTAGCATTATGGACAACATTATGGACAACTGCGCCAAAGTGTTCAAAGAGAAAATGAACAATAGGTTTAGGATACCTAAGAAGTTAATTGAGGATTACAAAGATGATGTATGCTTTATGGTTGATTGTGATAGAGTTTACATCCAAGCAGTAAAGCCCAAAATTGTGTGGGTAAAACCTCTTCCTTATGAGGTAAGTATTGATGAAGCAAAGGATATTATTGAAGCTCTAGTTAATGAACCTGTTGATCCAAAGGCACCATACTTGGAACCTATGATGAGGACAAGGCAAGGATAGAATTGGAGATAAAACTCCCTCAAGTAGTTAACAAAGGAAAGAGGAGGATATCTAAACTAAAAACTAGCACACCTCTCATGTTAACTAAAGGAAAAGGAGAAGATGTAGAAGAGGTAGAGGATGAAGAGGAATCATAAAAGGAAGAACCTATGAAGAAGAAAGGTAAGGTGATCATCACCAAGCCACCAAAGCCATCCACTGTAATCTTCACAAGGAGGTCCAGGAAGAAATGAAGTGACATTGTCCTTAGAAAACCTCCTCCCACCTTCCAGGAAAAATTGAAACAAATGGAAGAAGGTGCAGGCATAACAAACTTCAAATCTTTGAAGTATGAAACAAGGACAGAGGAAGAGAAGAAACATCTTGAAGAATTGGTGTTGACAAAAATGGGCAAATGGAAGTATTCACCAGATCAAATCACCTCTCAAATCTCTAATGAACTATTAGAGAAAATAAATCCAAGATGAGACTTTGCAATGCAAATAGCAAAAGACATTTATGCAGAAACCTTGAGGTAGTTGCTATAGAGCATGATAGATGTTGAGGTAAAAGAGTCTTTGAAGAAAAATGAAGATAAAATGACTCTTAGGTTTAATACATGTTTAATTTTGATCATAGATATAGAGCATGTAGTTAAAAATGCTACAAACACTTGGAAAAATGTCTATCATCTTCACAAGCCAAGTGAGCAGCTAGTGGAAATAAAAGATGATGATGATGACAGTGATAATGATGAAGAAGAAACTTATACTGAGCCTAAACATTTTGACAATGAGGAAGATGAAGAAGATGAAAAGGAGGAAGCTACCAAGGAAGATATAGAAGATGATGAGGAGACTGACCCAATGAAGATAGCTGCTACAATCATTGCCTCACTTCCTCACTCTCCAAGCAAATCAGTAGCTATATCAAGCTGGAGACAGCTTTAGCAAGTTTGATTGCGACAACCATAGACACTTAAAATTTCCAATCACTCTTTGCCCCCACTCAACTCAATGTATCATTAATAGAAGTTACTTCCAATTCATCTACTAAGCTACAACCTCTCACTTCTTTAGCTACCGAGTCATCAGTCATGAATACAATGTCTTCTACAATTTTGAGCTCTTCAATAGTAAGTACTTCAATTTTTGATACTATAGTTTTGTCTACTTTAGTTTTGGATACTTTAGTTATGACTTCTTCAGTTTTGGATTCAACAAGCATTCTTGTTAGTATTCCATCGGTTAGTACTCTATCAATTTTCATTGCAAGTCCTAGTATATCAACTATTGTTTCCATTTTGGACACAAAAGCATTAAGTACAAGGACAGTTGAACCTAAGGCTCAATTGAGTACAAAAATTTTGAGTAAAGGAAAGGACATAGAGGATGACATAGACTTAGATGAGGAAATAGAAATCCCTAAATGGGAATTCATAATCTTTTTGCAAATCAAATGCATGAGTTTGGTGAAATTCTCTAGAAAAAGGCAAAGTAGCAAAAATTGAGAGAAGAAAGGGATAGAGAGTATAAGATTATTGATGATGCTAAAAATATTTTTTTTGCGGCCATAGGAATTGAGGTTGATACTTCTCATCCTATTTTGCTTCAACTAGCAGAAGTAGTCCAAAAGTTCAATGAGGACAGTAGTGGACAAGACAAGCTAATTGAGAAAGTTGAAAAGAAATTTGATAATAAAGTACTGGAGCACATTGCTTAGCAAATTTCTATTCAACAAGTTGAGCTTTCATCAATTTTGATCAATCTTGAGACCTCTTGCACAAATGTGACATCATTTTTTGTAAATTTGTGTGATGTTTTTGAGTTTACAAAGGAAATAAAGAGCAAACTATCAAAAATCAATGAGGATCTGAAACCCAGTTCTTAGTAGTTGCAACATTACCATAGTTCAAACTCTACACATCATATGAAGATTAGTTTTTTGTTAGACATGCAGGAAGAGTTGTTAAAGGAAGAAGCAAGGATCAGGTCATCACTGTTTGATATTCAAAATATGATCCTTCCTATCATGGATACAATGCAAAAACATATTGTTTACTCAAAAACCTTGATCCATGACAACAACTTCTCTATTGTAGATCACATGATAGAACTCTCTAGAGAAGTGCAAATTGCTCTACATACATGCAAGATTTTGCAAGAGAATTGGAATAAAACCCTAGCACTTATTCTTAAGGTACATTCTAATTTTTATCTCATATTGGTGTCTCCATGTAGATAAGTTCTGAATAAATCTTTGGCATTATTATAAAAAAGGGGGATATTATTGTTGAATCACATGGTATGCTATATATAGAGACACATAGTATGGGGGAGAAACATGCTATGAAGAGAATGTATATAATAGATGATGTATAGTATACCTTACAAAGATAAATTTTGAAAGATCTCAAAACAGTATATTCTACTGAGCTAGTACCACATGGTGATGTATATAAGATTTTGGCTGATAAGTGTTTTTGTCACTAATGCCAAAGGAAGAGATTGTTGACATATCAGTCAAGTTTTTTATTAGTGACACACATTTATTTAGATTTTGTATGGCTACTGAGATCATTGAACATTCTACAGTGTCTGCCATGCAATTAAGTAGCCACCGAGCTCTATAGTTGCTATCGAGTTTTCTAGACTAATTCCAATAGCTATCGAGCATTTTAGTGGTTACCAAGTGTATTCAATTAGTGTGAAGCCTAGTAGTCAAACAGAGTAGATTCAATCTAACATTTCAACCCAAGTAGTTCAGTGGTTACTGAGCATTGCATTTTCTATCGAGTTTGCAGTTCATGTAATGTGAAGCTAGTGTAAACCACACTTATGTGTTTACTGAGTGATTCAATTTATGCCAAGTTACACAGTATCTACCGAGTCACTAGTGCAGATCAAGTTCAAGACTACTTTGAACTGATTAGTATGGATCGAGCCTCTATGTCTATTGAGTGCATGAAAATGTCAAGTAATGATAGTGGATGTTGAGTATCAGAATTTCACCAAGTCAGTCTTCAGAACCCGAGTGTCTTCATTTAGGCTGACTTTGTGATATATGTGTTAAATTGTATGATGGCCGACTTTGTAATTTTGTAATTTGGATTGGTATATATATATGTAATGTATTGTATCACATCCATATGCATGTAATAATGCAAATGTAAATAGTTGAAGCTAAGCAGCAGATAAAGAGTAAATTGTGAAGGCCATATCAAAAGAGGAGCAAAAGAGACATATTCATCACAGAAAGGTGATCAGTACAATCAAGGAATTTCTATCAGTAATCCAGTTGTAAGTCAGAATCTATTGTTTCATCCTAACAAGTAAACCAGTCAAAATACTTTCACAAGATAGACTTAACAATCTTTCTTAAATCTCTTAATAGAGTGCATACTTCATTGTGTGTTTGTAAAACCTCTAATAAGGTGAACCTAGCAGTCCTATTTGCTCCTAACAGGGAAGATCATTAAAAGTGATCAATGTAAGCCTTAATAGGCCAAATTTATGCTATATTATTGAAGTTTTGTTGGTTTCATCCCCAACCCAATTTTACTTTCTATTTGGAAGGTTTTTGGGTCACCAAATCATTGTGTTCAAGTGTTGTGGATGCTTTTATATTTTTAGTTTCTCATGCATGCAATTAGATCAAATATGATGAATTAAATGTTAAATGGTTTATTGGATTCATAATTGAAATTGGTGTAGAAATTTTAGAAGTTACTGATTTACCCCTCCCCTCTCAATAACTTAGCATAGTCTTGAATATTTCCAACAGACATGTATAGTGGATGATTATGCATTTTGAATTAATGCAAAGTGGAATTTAGGAACAAATGTATATTATTTAAATGGATTGAACTTGTAGTTATTCTTTCATGTGGATGTGTTATTTATTTTACTTCTAGTATAATTATTTAAAAACTAAATGTGACTCAACATCTTGGGATCCATAAGGAATGTAATCTCTTATGTTTTCTTATGTATTATTGTATGTTATTTCTTACTTATAAAACTTTAGGTTAGTTCTTTAGATCCCTTGGCAGGGCATTACATAATGTGCTTCCTTACCTTAAAACCATATCTTTTTTTAATAAAACTACACACTAACTGTAAACATAGTATTAAACTTGATGTAAAATCTCACTCTAACCATAATTCTAAGCCTAACCCTAACATTGATTAAAATTTTAACCAAAATATATAATTAAAATTGATAAACTTAATTCTAAGCCTAACCATAATCATTGATAAACTTAATCCTAAATGTTAAACCCTAATTCTAATTGTAACTTCAATCTTAAACCTAACACTTGATCCCTAGCCAGGTAACCATAACAATAGGTCCATAATGGAAAGTAATCTTAATCCTAGGTTTGAAAGCTTTAATTAATGATTGTTAAATTGGGTTGAAGAAATATTGAAATCTTAAATGATAAACTATAAAGAAGTACTTCAAGAAAAACTTATTTTGTACACTTATACTTTAATTATATTAATTTGTTAATATTTCTCTTGATAATTATATTTAAATATGATTTATATTCTTTTAATTTATCCACACAATATGTAGGACTTAACTTTTCACCATAATTTATGTAGATAATACATTTCAAACGATATGGATTTTATCTTTAGATGTGTGTTTGATTCTTTTAGCATCAGGTTTGTTCACATTGGACATAGCTAGAGTGTCATAAATTTGACAAAGAATCCAATCTTCCATAAGAAAGAAAAATACATGGACATCCAATAATATCTTCCAACTAAGATCTTGTTATTACCCTAACTATTACTATGACATTTACACAAAACATAATTGTGATCTAGTAATCAAACATGAAGTTGCCTATAAGTAAACACCACTTTTTGATACACATTCTTGGTTACACAAATCTTCATTGAACATCTAAGGTCATGATCTACATGCGTCTCCATCTTAGCCTCTTTACTAAAATTTATACTAGAGTGAGAAACAATATTTTGGTTACTTTTGACTACATCCTCCTCATGTTCACTAAACAGACCTTCTAAAACTATTACTTTCGAGACCAACTTCTTCTATCGTCCATTAATAAGTCCAAAAATTTATTAAAGAAAAGGGCACTAAATGTTACCACCATAGACACCTCTATTCAATTCTTGAAACATCACCTAGTTGAGAAGGGAAAAAAAATTCACCTCCTTTTATTTTCTACAAATCACTTGATAGCTCTTTAGAAACCTCTTGAGAAACCCTTTTGAATAGTTTAATTCATAGAGAACATGTCATTTCCTTTGGTTTACTAAGATCCAATAGGGCTACAAAAAATGTGGCAATGATAGTGTTCACATCCATTGTATGTAAATTACTAGGTCATATCCCAAAATCAACCTTTTTAATGTACTCATTTTCCAAAGGAAGATAGGAAGACATGGTACTCATTTTCCTTACCCACTTCAAGAATGCCTATTTCTCTACTCTATTTTCCTACAATGGAAACACAACACCATATTTTGAATGCTTGAGTAGAAGAAACCATTAGAAAATCCAAGCATTTTGGTGGACATCTCACCGTAAATAACCCTTATAGGTTTAATAGAAAATATTTTTATTCTAAACAAGATCATTGAATGCTTTTTAAAGGTAACTTTTTCAAATATAGGTGGAATATATAATTAATAAATTTATTAATTAATATATTTAAATTATATCTTAATATGAAACATGTTTTATAATAATTAGTGTACATGGAAATACTAATCTGTAAGTTATATTATATTTTTGTTAATATTTTTAATTTTATTTTTATCAATAAATGGTCAAAGCCTTATATTATATTAGATTAAAAGAAAATTTACAAAAATCTTCATTTTGATGGGCACTGGTAGGAAAGAACATAGAAACAAAACCTCTAATCTAGCCTAGGACAAGTATCCTTTATTATACATAAGCCAAAGGGGCATACCCCAATGAAATAAACATTAAGAAAAGTTTTAATAAGTCATTACATTGCTATACATCTAAAACAAAAGAGGGGAACAAAAGATATCTAAGCATAATTCCTTCAGTAAGTAGGAGATAACCTTAAAAAAGGGGACAACACAAACTAACCACCAACCAGAGTTAGGCATCAAAAAATAATAAAACCATAATTAAATTTGGATAGTAAATTGAAGATTAGAAGGTGAAAGTTTGTTAATCATACTTTTGTTGGTATTTAGAATTAATGATAGTCAGAGTGGGAGATAGATATAGACGAATTGTTAAATTGGTTAGGAGCATATTTTTTTAAAAAATCCTTAATTATTCATTATTGAATAAAATGCTTGTTAAAATTCATATATCCTTAAGTTTATTGACATATACAAATAGTTTGTATATTGTAGTCCATAATTAATCTACATAGTTTAGGGTTAGCTTAAATTGAAAGATTTATTGAACTAACAAAAGTTAAGAAACTCAGGAAAATAAAGGACAAGTTTCAAAGCCGTCAATGATTCCAGAGCCATAATTCCAAACCAGATTTGTTTGAGATTGATACATTATAACTAAAAGAGTATATTATATTAATCTAGGCCGTATTTACAAGGTATGCTAATCGACTGAACAAAAAACTAGATGGATTATGTATAATGTATACTATATAGATTACTTAAAAAATGCAGTATTGCATCATTCATTATATGTATACTATAGGCTACTTAGGGAAAATGCCACCAGATTAAAACTAAAATCTTGACCCAATTACATAGAGACTACATCTGAGACTTAGAAAAGATCAAAGCTAAATGTTAGAAATCACCCAAGATCTAGGCTAATTCCTTAATATTTCTTTTTGAAAAAAATGATAATCTATGAGGCATCATGGAGGTTTTGGGCCTTCAAGCTTGGCAGGAATTCATAGGTGTTCCTTGCTCTACTAGACTTGTCAAAGTTTGGGAGGCAAAACTCCACTGCTTCCAGGTTCAAAAGGTCTGCCTCCAGATGGATATAAGTGTCAAACACCCATAGATAATTTATAAACCATTCTCTACTAGGGTCCTCTATGATTCCTCTCTATCTCAGAAAGAATTGGATACTTGCTTCCATCCTCGACCATTCTCTAAAGAAGAGAATGTTATCTCTTATAACAAAGAATAGGTGCCTAGGACTCCTGGCAAGTTTGTGGCTACCTATTTTGTATTCCATATAAGCTTTAGGTAGAGGAATTTTAAGCTTAGCATCGATATTGGCCATGACTATCTCTAGACCTATCAGCCAGTATGGATCAAAAATGTTGTAGCTTAGTTTGACAATATCCCACTTTTCTACACCAGCCCTGGCTAGACATCCTACCCATAGCCCCAACATGTCACTATTAGTTCACCACAAGTATTTGTAATTAAAAACGTCTTCCCCCAAAAGCATACTAACTACTACTCTACTCATATCATCTATCGGCCTACAAATCCTATTCCATCTTTCTAGTTTAACCGGACCACAAAAAGCCATAGTTCGATTTTTGTGGGTATGATACAAGCAGATGTTAGTATCCATAGGTAGGGATTTAAATAGAGACTAAAACTATAGTGCATAATGGGAGATTCAAAGCCTAACTTCATTAAGAAAGATCTTGGAAGGAAGCTTCTAGAACAGATTAAGATGACACCATCTCCCTAAATTTGCTAGATTGCCTCACTTGAATTCATAATTAAAGTGATACTTATAAATTGGGGAGAAGATTATCATCAAGCACTGATACATGAGCTCACTTTTGCATTTATTAGGAAAATAGTGAACCCATAAGTCTAATAGGTTGGTAGAAATATAATGAGATCTAGGAATAATTATCTTGAGCTAGCTATGATTAAATATTAGTAGATTTTCTTCGTTTGTGTCTTTGTTTGCTAGGCTATCTACTTTTGAATTGCCTTCTCTGAATATATGTGAAAATATTACTTCCTCAAATTCTTCTAGTAGATTTAAGGTTGCTTCTAATCTAGAATTTAATATCCAATTTGGATTTTCCCCTTTCCTAAGTGCATTTAATATTATTTGTGAGTCTCCTTTGATTATGATTTTTTTAATGCTTAGGTTGATACAAATTTTAAGTCTTTCTTCTACTGCTTCTAGTTTAGCCATGTTATTTGTTGTTATATCTAGAGGCTTTTCTCTTTTTACTAACCAATTCCCTATTTCTTACCTAATTATGCATCTTATTCCTACCCTTCTTGGGTTGCTTCTGGAAGCCCCATTGAAATTCAGTTTCTTCCATCCTGTCAACAGAGGTTCCCATTTGCATTCATTTTTGGCTACATTATTTTTCTTTTTATATGTGAGAGGTGGGTTAATAAGTTAAGACCATTGTTTTCTAATCTCTGCATCCCATTCTATGAACGAACCTTCTTCTTTCAAGTTTTTCCTTAGATCACTATTTATTACTTCCATTATGGTGGCCTCAATTTTGCTACAAAGGGATTGTGAGTTGAGTTCTTTGTCTTGATATATACATCTATTTCTTTCTTTCCATATTTCCTAGGTTAAGATTGCTAGAGTGATATTCCAAAGTTTTCCATAAACTCTCTTCATTATATTTTTTGGCCATCTAATCAAGTGATCATCACACTTTTCTGGTAGGGGGTCCGTCTAGTTGAGTTTAGCTTGGAGCCACAATCAACATTCCTATGCATATTTATATTGGTATAAGAGATGCTCTATATTTTTTGAGTCTTCTTTACAGAGTGTACATCTTGATGGGCCTTCGAATCCCATCTTTTAGATTCTATCTGTTGTTAGGATTCTTTTTTGGATGGCCGCCCATTGGAAAATGCCTACTTTATGAAGCCCTACTAGATCCCAACCAAGGCTTATTGGGATGCTTATTGCTTCCCACCTTTGAGAGCTGATAATTTGTTTATAGCCTTCTTTAACTTTATATATCCTGTCCTTAGAAGTTGTCCTTATAAGTCTATCCTCCCTATTTTTAATTGTGACTGGACGATTTTTTAGGATATTTTCTAAAATATCTTGGTCTACCTAGTTGATACCACAATTGGCAAAGGATTTCCATTCCTAGGAGGTTCCTTCATCAAATTTTATGACTTGTATGTATTCTTTTACTTTAGAGCCCCAAACTAATTTTAAATGTGTTTTAGTAGTAATGGTTACCTCAATATGATCAAGGGGAGGATACCCGTTCCACAAATCTTCCCAGAATGGTGCTTTCTCACCTCTCCCTATGTCCCATGTTGTAAATTTAGTTATAGGGGCCACCACTTCATCAAAAAATTCTAGGATGTTAAGCCCTTAGGAGGAATCCTAGTTCTGAAGAGTGCTATCAAATGCATTAAGATATTTGTTATATAATATTCTGGCCCATTTGCTATCTCATTCTTGATACATTCTCCATATTTGTTTAGCTCCTAAAGCTTCATTTTGTCAGTCCAGGTTTCTGACTCCTAGACCACCTACTTCTTTAGGCCTATGTACTTTTTCTCAACTGATTAAGGCTACCTTCTTTTTATCTTCTATGTTGTTCCAAAATTAATCTCGTAGTTTCTTTTCAATTTTTTTGTTCATGTTCTTAGGTAATTGTGAGCATGAAAGTTGATAGGTGGGAATAGCTGATCGAATGGCTTTAATTTTTGTTGTTCTCCTAGCCTTGGTCAACAATCTGCCTTTCTAGACCTTAGTCTGATTGTTAATTTTCCTTAAGGTTTGATCCCATCATGGACTGTTCTTGTTACCTTTATCCAAGAATATTCCTAGATATTTAAATGGAAAGGTGCCCTTTTTAAATCCTAGTTTGTTACATATAAATTCTTCTCTTTTAGTTGATGTGTTTAACAAGAAGATTTCTAATTTTTCTACATTAATTCTTTGGCCTGAGGCTTTTGTATAGGTTTCCAAGATTTTTTGTATGTGATCTGCCTCATTTTTTGTACTAACTCTGGCTAATATTGTGTCATCGGCAAATTGCTGATGAGTAGCATTTTCCACATTGTTGGTGACCTTTACTCCTTTGATTTTGTTGTTAAGTTGCACTATTTTGATTGCCCTTCCAAAGGATTCTACCATGATGATAAAGAGAAATGGAGAGATGGGGTCTCCTTGTCAGATCCCCCTAGAAATGCTAAAGAATCCTTCTGGTGTTTTGTTGATAAGGAGAGAGAATTCTAGAGTGGATATGCATTGAAAAATGATGTTTATATATTGTTTTGAAAACCTAAAGGCTTTGAGTTTTTTGCATAGGAATCTCCTATCTACTTTTTCATAAGCTCTTTGTATGTCTAACTTTAATAATATGCATGCTTCGTTATTTTTGTTTGCTAAGTGGATTGTTTCTTGGATGATAGAGATTTTATCTAGGATGGATCTTCCTCGTACAAACCCTATTTTTTCTTCTAATATTAATTTTGGGAGATGTTTTTTGAGATGGCTAGCTAGAGCTTTTTGAAAACACTTTATATATTGTATTGCATAATGCAATGGGTCTAAAGTCACTTGGTTCTTCGCTTTTTTTTTTCTTGGGTAAAAGCATTAGGAAGGTATGATTTAATTCTAATAAAAGGGACCCTCCATTCCTAAAGGCTTCCAATGCTTTCCATAAGTCTTCTCCTAAAATATCCTAGCATTTTTGAAAGAAGAATGCTTGGAATCCATCAGTTGTAGGTGATTTATCAGGGTTAATATTGAACAGAGTCATTTTGATTTCTTGTAGTGTAAAAGGCTTATTTAGTGTTTTGTTGTCTTCTGCTATAATCAACTTAGGTATAGTTTTTAACATTTCTTCTTGTTCAGATTTGTTTGAAGTATCATAATTATTGAGTATATCTTTAAAATAGTCAACAAAAGTTTCTTCTATTTTGTTTGGATTTTCTATACAATCACCTTGCAAATTTTTAATTTTTGATATATTATTGCATGCTCTGTTATATAGTATGTAGTATGTTGTTATGGAAGAATTTTGTATTATGATCACCTTCTGTTAGCCAATTCTCTCTTGATTTTTGCTTCTAGAATATCTCTTCTTTTCCTAGAATTTCTTCTTGTTTTAGAAGGTATTCTTTTTCTAGTTGATATGTTTCGTTATTCATTCCTTTTTTGATAATTTCTTTTTAGTTTTTCCAATTTCTCTTATATATCTAATTTCCTTTAAATATTCCTTTAAATTGTGTTTTTTTCCATTTTAATATCTTTTCTTTTATGCTTTTTAATTTGGATACAAAAAAAAACATTTTAGATCCTTGAAAATATTCCTCTTGCCACCACTGTTTTTATCTATCCCATAAAAGTCTTATCCATAAACCACATCTTTTCACATTTGAATGGGTTCTTGCTAGGTTTAACTTGTTCTTTATTTTCCATTTTAATGGGGAAGTGATCTAAACTTATCATTGGTAGAATTTCTGCATTGATCTCTCTGCCCAAGTTGCTTAGCTCTCCCTTGAAGAAAAATCTGTCCAGTCTTTCTACAATATAGCAAAAACCTTTCCTTCTATTATTCCAAGTGTATGTTCCATTTTTGGTGGGGATATGTATTAGAGAGTTATTTCCTATTCATTCTCTAAAATCATCTATAGCTCTAGTTACTATTTTTATCCCACCATATTTTTCCTCTTTCTTTAGTATTACATTGAAGTCTAATGATGTTCTCATCCAATATTTTATTAATGAACGAATTAATCTCATTCCAAACTACTGATTTATTTGTTGTTTGAGTAGGCCCATAGACATTTATTATTATCAACTGGATATTTAACTTTGTACTAGTAACTCTGATTCTCATCCAATTAATATGGATAGATATGTTTTCTATGTTGTCTTTTTGGGTATTCCAAATAATTCCTAGTCTTCCTGAAGCCCCCTGTGATGGTTTAAACTTAGATTTCCATGTTCCAAGTTTCTGGCCTAATTTTGTGCCTTCTTCTTTACTTAACTTAGTTTTTTGAATTAGTATAAATTTTGAATCAAATAGTGTAAGGTTATGCTTTAGTAAGCATTTCTTGCTAGGGCATTTAGGCCCCTAGCATTCCACATAGTGATTTTTGTTGATCCTTAGTAAGGTTATTCCCCTTCCCATCTTGTAGGATTTCTATAATATTAGTTTGTTCCTTTGCCTGTCCTATTGCTTCCCTTAATTCTTTCAATGATTTTTGTCCTCATTTTTGCTTTAGTTTCCTGCAATTGGGTGTCTTTATGCTTTCCTAATTCATTGCTATACCCAAGTTTTTCATATTTACTTGATTAGTTACACTTTCTGCAATATTGGATTCTTCTATTATCTATTTGTCCTTTGCTAGGATTTCTTTGATAAGTTGGTTATTATTTTGATCCTCTTCTACTTTTAGATCTTTTCCTTCTTCCTCCAATATTTTTTCTACGGTTTCATTCTTCTCAGTGGTGCTTTCCACCAAAGGTCCATAATCCTGCCATATTTCTTCTTCTTGATTTACCTACTTTTCTTTTTGCCTACTTATTTTCTTATTGATCTATTCTATTTCTGGATCCATTATTCATGTAGCTGTCTCCTTCCTTGATTCCTCTTTGTTTTGATTGAACATATCCTTACCATTACTTGGACTCTGCCAGAACTTATAGCTCTTATTTTTTTCTTTTTTCCTAATAGTTATGTTGCTCCATTGTGTTGAGTTCGTTGGTGGGATATTTGGACTCTATACTATCTTCTTTAGAGTTTGGTCTTGTTCTTGATTTATTACTTGCTCTAGTACAATTTCTCTGAAAATCCCAATTTTTGAATGATCATTACAAATCTCTTCCTCTACTGGGATAGATTGTTTATAGTTATTGTTTAGTATTTCCCCCTCTACATCAATCTTCCAAATTTCCTTACCTTTGTGAATTGTATGATTAGCTTCTATTATGATCCACTAATATTTTAGATCATTATGTAGTAGCAAAATATCATGAGTAAGCATCTTAAGTTTTTTGACATTGCTCTCCATCTCATCTATGAGTCCTTCTCTATTTTGTAGTCTTTACAATTTCTATGTTTTTCTAGTGAATGTTGATAATCTAAGTTTGTCAACCATCCGTATTCTACCTCTTTTTTTTTTTCTAAATACTTTGTTTGAGTCCATTGGTCTATCTCTATTTTCACCATTTCCTTATTTCTATCCTTCTCTAGTATTCTTTTTGCCTTATTTATCTCTATTTCTTTTTCCTTTTTCTTGCCTACCCTTTGTATTTTCCTAATGTTATTTTTGATAGTAGTGTTGTTAAAGTTTGTTCCTATAATATTATTGATTTCTCATATATATTTAGTGAATTTTAGATTATATATTGATCTATTCATGATTTTCCTGTTTATAGAATCGCTTTGTTTAGTTTTAAATAGAAATCTTATTTTTCTTGTTTTGTATTTACTCGATTCAAATCCGATCAGATTTCCTAAAGATTGGCCTATTCTTTTAATGATGTGGTTTCATTTAATTTTGATGGTATGTTTGCATATTCTATCCCTTTGATTACCTATTTATGATCTTTATAATTTTCATTAAAGTTTGGTTTCCATGTAATAAAATATATATGATGCCCATTGTAATAGCAGATGGATAATTCTAAAAGTTTATTCCATATCTTTGTTAATAATTAATATTAACTGTTCAATATAAATTAAATTTATTAGCTTTTTAAAGGTAACTTTTTCAATTATAGGTGGAATATATAATTAACAAATTATTAATTAATATATTTAAATTATATCTTAGTATGAAACATGTTTTATAATAATTAGTGTACATGGAAATACTAATCTATAAGTTATATTATATCTTTGTTAATAATTAATATTAACTAATCAATATAAATTAAATTTAATAGCTTTTTAAAGGTAACTTTTTCAATTATAGGTGGAATATATAATTAATAAATTTATTAATTAATATATGTAAATTATATCTAAATATGAAACATGTTTTATAATAATTAGTGTACATGGAAAAATTAATCTATAAGTTATATTATATCTTTGTTAATAATTAATATTAACTAATCAATATAAATTTAATTTAATGTAAATAATATATTATACAATTATTCAATAAATTGATATCTAAATAATATTGTTTTTATATTAAATTAGTTAAAATAAAGGGGCTTGGCACATAACAAAACAAATTCATATCTATCATAAAAAACAAATTTCTTGTTCCTCATTATAACAGAGACACACAGATAAAGATGTACCATCTACATAGATACTTAAAACATAACTACTTGAAGAGTTACTCATTCAATTCTTGGCAACCAACACATTTTCCTGTAGATGTCATCACCTGAAAGGCTAATTATGTGTAATATTATAATATTTTCAATCCTAACCCAAACCACAATCTTATTTATATGTTCAATCCTAATTGTTTTAATATTGATCCTTAATCGTACAAATTTGCTAAGGCATAATCAGAAACATATTTATATAAGCTATTTTTAGAATTCACATTTAAGTTGATTTATTAATATATTTTTTTGGAGTATTATTTTATGATTAGGCTTAAATTTTCTATAATGTTCAATTAGCCTTAACATTAAAGTTTAATTAAGTGTTTAACTTTATTTAATTAATTGATATCATTTTAAATATCTATGCATTTATATAATTGATATTTTAGATGTGTTTTATTAAATAGTAATTTTGTGATTTTTTATGTTGTTTAAATATATATGCAGATTATATTTGATAGAGCCACCCCCAACCCCTCCCCCTCCCCCACCCCTATCTCTATCCCCTCCATCTCCACCTCCACCTCCACCTCCACCTCCATGACCACCTAGTCCTCCTCTAGTACCCATCGCAGAGGATTTGCAGGAGAGCATGAGGCATAATCTTAGCGACCTAATGCGAGATATTGAGACTATCAAACATGAGGCCCACCCCCCTTCTCACCTACTATGCCTTGAAGATAGCATGCAAGGCATCATTCACTCTATACAACATTTGGATTCTAATATTGATTGCTTTAGATTATGGAGGCAAAACATGTGTGCCTTTTATTCTAATGGCCTATCCTATAGAGAGGTCCATAAGCTCAAAATAGTTAAACAACATTTTACTAGATATTTTGTAAACCCTAAGACAGGTGGAGATTAGCGAGAAGAAACCTCGCATTTCTATTAGATGGTGTATGCATCCATGTATATTAGCACACTTTTGGGAGTGGGTGGTGGATGGTATTTGACCATCCACCACATGCAAATCAAGAGGTTCCCATGTACTTCCTTAGGAAGCTATGAGCTGAATTTGGATTGGGTTTGAAATCCAATTATTTTAAGATTAAACCATTTCAGGGGGTTAGTGGAGGGATGCCTCAGGGTAGGCCTAGGGCAAAGCTGAGCAATAGAATGAGAAATCACATATGACCTCAGCCTCTTGTGCCTCTTCCCACACTAGTTGTTTTAGTGCCACGCCATCATCAAGAAGTTTCATATGCTCTTACCTCATTGAGTGCCCTTTCAAGAAATTTAGCAGAGTAGTGGACACAGGCAAGAGATATTTGTCCACTTGGACACATTTGTACTAGTTGTGGAGATATATGTAGAGGCCTCTAGAGCAATGTTGATGTGGTACATGATGACCATTATGATTTTGATGATGACACATAGGTTGCCCATGGTGATGGTAGTGATGATATTGATGTGTCATCATTTTTTGACCTCATGCAAGGAGAGCCTAGAGATAGTCAGGAGCAACATGTAAAATTTTAATTAAAATTTAAATATGAAGTACATAATTATTTACTTTCTACATACATGTGTAATTGT
Organism: Cupressus sempervirens; assembly: GCA_028749045.1. Taxonomy (NCBI): domain Eukaryota; kingdom Viridiplantae; phylum Streptophyta; class Pinopsida; order Cupressales; family Cupressaceae; genus Cupressus; species Cupressus sempervirens. The sequence goes on from CM053785.1 coordinate 727,835,144, forward strand.
ATTAACCATATTAATGTATGTTGATTTTGAAATAACAGAGTATGGATGATATTGTTCCTCCTAGGAGATAGTATAGTTTTTTTTTGAGAGCTACAGACATTGACATCCTTCATGTATGGTATGCACTTTGAATTACACTATAAAAATGTACATTCAAACTACAATTTAATAACATGTGCTCATATGCTCTTTTTATCTAATTTTGTAGGGATTGTTAGTTGTTACACAGGTTGATGTCAATAAAAGTCTTGATCCATTAACCACTGAGGCATAGCCTCAAATACCTATGGTATGAACTTTTAACTCAAGGAAAATAATTTGTACTATTTTTATGTATGTATATTGTTATTAACTTATAATCTTCAACTTTGATTCGTGTGCATAATTTTATGTGTTTTGATTTTACAAATAGGAGATGGATCATACTTATCCATATAGGCCTTGGTATAGTTTATTCTTGACTCCATCTTTTGACCATGTGAGACATGTTGATGATCATCGTGCTAGCATATCTTTAGACACATTTGTGACATTGACTACTACTTAGGTATGATATATATACATATTTTTATAGTTTATAAAAAATGTAGTGTACAAATTACGTACTTTTTAGTTTACGTACTTTGTAATTTATGTATATATAATTTTGACTCAACATTTATGTATCCATAATTTTAAGACTATGTTGCCATGAGTGTTGCTAAGAATATGGGACTAAGCCAGATGGGGGTACCTACATCATCCTTTGAGGTTAGTATTGTGATTTATGTACATACATAGTTCATTATGCTCTTTATCAAATTTTAAAAATGGATGTATTGTAAATTACATGACCTCACCACTGTTGCATTTGGTAGCTTTCATAGTACACCTCCTCCCGTTATAGAGGGACACCCATCTCATGTGGAATTATTTTTATTATATAGTGAATATTTAATTTATTTGCAAGCTAGCTTTTGAAACCCATTTCAATTAAGCATGTACATGATGAGACACCTCATGTTACATAGGATGATCCATCTACCTCATGAGGTGTCCCACATGATGAGACATCTCTTGTTACATAGGATGACCCATCTGAGTCCTCTTTGCGTGGACTAAAGAGGATTGCAAATCAGATAGATTAGGTCTTTTGGCACCTTTAGATTTTTTTTTTATGACACATATTGTTTATTTTGATACACTTTGTATTAGGACAGTTAACTATATTATATGTATTTTTTGACTTCACAGATCATGTTATGACATGTTAAACCATGTACTATTTTTTTACGACTTCTTATCATGCTAGTGTATGTAGTATATATTATTATGTTTTCATGTTGTAAGTATGAACCATTTTCTTTATTGTGACATATTTTATTCACATTATGACACATTTTGTAAGTATATGGTACATGAACAATAATTTTAACTGTTTATATACAAACATTAATTTAAACATGTTTGAATGTAAAAGTAATGGAAAAAAAAGGAGGTCATTGCTTGAATTGACAATTAATTTATAATATCAAGTGCACGCCTTTAACTTTCAAATACAAGTAAACTCCTATTTTTAAATGTTTACAACATGTTTCACAATAGATGTAAGACAATGTCAATGACATATTTATAGAAGTGAACTCAAAATATAAAATTGGTTCAACACATTTCTTCAAATGAGGTCCTGTAAGATAAAATTGTAAAACAAAAACACATGTTAATAAAAGCATAAATTAATATGAGCTATCTAAACTATGTAAATATGTGTAATTTGAATGTACTCACTATGTGTAATTGCACAAGATGTTGATGTTCGATCCACCTTAACATTTTATTTTGCATAAATTGTAATTGAGACCTGAATAAGAGGTATATATAAGTTCTCTAATTTTCAATTGACAATGCATACATACATGCAATTAAACTATATAAGTACATATATAAAAATAGCACAATAAAGAAAAAAACTTACATGTGTTTGATTTAAATTTAGTCATCCCACTGTACCATCTACATCCTCTCTCTTTTGCAATGAATCCATGATTGTCTCGTGCTCGTCCATTGAAATTATCCATAATACCTTATTGGTGGGTATCCCTTTGTATCTTTCTAATTTGATATTCATTGCCACAACCAAATGAGAATAGTGTAAAATTTTCTTTTCGGATTGGTAGTCTTCAAATGCTAGTAAACCATTTCTTCTTGTTAGGTATTTACGTAGCCAGGTGCCAGCTACAACAACAAATCCAATTGGATACTCAAAACGATCATCATCTACTTAATGACATATCAATTTTTTCTTAGGTTCCACACATCTAGCTAGCCAATACTCAGTTTGTTCATCATTATCATTAGGTGCAATAACAACATAAACATGTCCTATAAGATAAGATAAAGTACATAAACACTTTAATCACATGTGTACATATATAAATAATATATTAAAGACATGCACTTAAATTATATTAATGACATGTACATAAATAAATAATATAAATTGAAGCATGATCACAACAAAATCTAATTTAACTGTGCATACCAGTTTGTATTAAATCTGAAATACAACCATAGTCTTCTAATGCAAAAGTAACATTTTGGCCTTCATTTACTATATCATCTTGAAAATGTGTGACGATAGGTGCTAATGATTTTACCCATTCTGTATTCTCACATTCTTCCCATTCACCTGCAAGACAAAATTGACAAAAAGAAGCAAGCTCTCTAGTCTATATAGTCCAAGTGTTAGAATCTGAACTCCTAAATGAATGTCATTTAGCTAACTTGCTAATTGTATCACAGTCATATCTTGAAAGTATATTCTTCTCTTCAACTAGGTAGAAGAAATTTTTGATTGTAGAGTTCTGACTTGATCTTGTGTATAAATATTTGTTACATCATTTGACAATCTCATGTGCATTTTTGAATTTGGCTTTTTCCTCAAATTTTAATTGCTCTCTTCTAAGGGCTCTCTTCAAGCATGCACTGGCATCATCATGTTCTCCTTTACCATGTCAATCCTCAAAAAAACTCCACACATGTTAGATATTGGTTTGCCTATGTGTCCTACTCAACCAATAAAACATTCTAGCATTCTTGAATTGTCCTATACAATTATTTGACCATATCCAATGTTGTGTCATTTAAATTTGTCTCTCTTTTAAATTATCATAAAAGACCTTGAAACAATATTGGACAAACTCAGATGAATGAAGTTTACTATCACTCATATAGAAATGGTATTCTCTCAATATTTTTTGATCATCCTCTATACTATTAGGTGCATGCCTATTAACTATATGAACATAAATTGTTACTTGCACTGAATTGTAATATTGTGGTTGTACCTCATCTTGCGGTGCAAGTGTGTAGTTCTCTGCAAAGTCAACAACTGAAAGTATAGTACCAATTGGAAATGTATTCTTACATATGCAAAATTTTCCACCAAGCCATCTAGCATATTGAGAGTGTTTGACATATTGTTTATGATCACACTCTTAAACTCATCCATAAATGCATGACAACTAACTTTATATGTAACTAGATCACACCTTCTTCCAATCTTCCCATCCTTTAATGGATATTCAATAGTTTTGAATCATTTTACATCAACTAATTGTTGTCCAAAAGTAGTCAAAGAATTTTCATGCAAACATTCATCTAACAAAGAAATATTGCCACACATATCACATGTACCAAAAAGAAATGCATTGAAAAGAAAGTATTAATCATCAGGTGGGTTACAAAATAAACTTGATATGAAATCCTTTATAGTTTGAGGTGGTATTTTTATACCACATTCTTGCAACATTTCTTTACTATGCATGGTACCACGTATAGATCAAAATATATCATAATGGTAACAAAATTGAGCATGAGTTTTACAAAAACATGTGATTCTTTCCTTGTTAATCCTTACATACCATGGTTTACACTTTTCAAAAGATCTTTGACTAATGGTAATAGTTAACACCTTACCATCTACAAATTTTCTAAACAATTCAGTTTGAGTCATGTCCAAAAGGTGTTTAGGATGTGGATCACATATTTTTGACCCAACTCTCAATTTAAGAACATCTCTTGAATTAGGTGATACTCTTGTATTATCATGCCAAAAAATTTCAACCAAACTTTTGACTTCACTAGTAAGTTTCATATTACATCTCAGAAGTCCACCACTATAAGTCCACAAAATATTTGTTGGATCACAGTCAAAGTTAAGCCTTCTCTTTACAACTCTTTCTAAAATCTTATGATTCACATTAGGATATCCACTTATGTTGCTAATCAATCTTTTGTCAGTTGTTGATTTGTTAACTAAAGCTATTGTTATTGTTTGTCATGCTACATTATTATCTTTAGAGTGACTTCTCTTTCCTATAACATCAAAGACACTAGCAAAAGTGGATACAACTTATTTTAAAGACACACTTTTAATATTATGTTTTGCATACATTCCTAACTTTTTCATTACTTTTCGCATTTTAGACATTTTAATTAGTTGCAACATCAAATGACATTGAAACCCAAATTTCTTATTATAAAAAAAAAATGTCTATATAATCTATTATCATGTGTCCTAATTTGCCTCCATGAAACCAATCCCTCAAGATTATATAGCACATCATTAGGAAAATGAAAATTATGTTTAGGCACTTTAGTATCATTCTAACATGTTTGTTCAGTAATTGGTGTTTCTATGTCTACATTCATACAATTATTACTTTCAATTGGCATTTCATTTTCACTGTTATTTGGGATTTGAATCTCGTTTCCAATTTTTCTTGGTATTTCTTTCGGGGCATGCATTTATATTGGAACTTGTTGTGCATGATCGTTTGACAATCTATTCTCATGAAGAAACTCTAAATCATTTAAACCGTAACCTACTTCTAAAAAATCACCAATTTTACCATGAGAAAAAAATTGAGGGTTTGGAGACACACCTATATTGAATGTTTGATTAGAATGTGCACTTGAAACTCCTTGTATTAGGTTCTCATCTTCAGCCTCTTCATCCATCGTGGTATCCTCAATGTATTTCTCCTTTGAAACATAGTTCAATTATCTAATTCTTTATCTTCTCTCTCGTTGATGTCGTGCTTCATTCTCTTTATTTTTTGCAATCTCCTCATTTTTCAAAACTTTAATTTTCTTCTTTCTTTGTTGTTTTGATCCCATGTTTGCACCAATTTTGAATTTGAATCAACAGCTTGCAAATTGTAGAAGAAGACAAGAAAATAGAATAACTATGACATAATTCATTGTTGTAGATTGAAACTGTTATTCAATCATTGCAATCATTGAAAATTGGTTTGTGGGGCATCTTTTGGGGTCCAATGAGTAGATTAGAATCGGGTACCCAATTGTTTAAAAATTGGGTACCCGATTTTTAAAAAATCATGTACTTGATTATAAATTGGGCACCCAATTTTTAAACAATGGGGTACCCAATTTTTAAATAATCAAGTACCCATTTATGTTAATGACTAAAAATCAAATCGAGAACCAAATTTTTGAATTACAAATCGGGTGCCTGATTCTAGTTGACATAGGCGGTAATTTGGAATGGTTGCAAATTTGCATGGGGTTTTGCCTTGGGAAAGGCATGGCATAGGCTTGGTCCCACCAAGCCTATGCCTTTATGAACCATTTTTTCTAAGGCATTTAATCGACAATTTTAGATATTGTCATAATTTTTATATGGTCGTCCCTATTGAATTTTTGATGAAACAAAAATCCATTACAGGCCTTACTATTATGATTTCAAGAATTTAAATTTTATAGTGTTATGAGTTCATTTGCTATTTTTCCATTATTTATTAATCAAAAGTATCTCTTAAACGTTAAATAGTGGCATTCACTAAAAATTTAATAAATTTTTAATTTTTTTAAATTTTGTAAATTAATTTACATGTCACCAATCCTCACACAATTATTTTAAAGTTAACAAAAAAATAAAATAAAATAATTGATTAAATTATGGCATCTATACATGAGACATTTTAGAAATTAGCTTAATCATCAAGTAAAATATTCTCATCAATCTTTGGTGTGTTAGGTAACTTCGTTAAAAAGGATTCACAAAAATTAATTTAGTTGTGTCAAATTTTAGTGTTTGTACATGAGTGTGGTATGGTCCTAAAATAGTCATTTTGAAAAAGTGGTTTTGAAAGATCCATTCCAAAAAAAAATCTATCATATGGGTATACAAATAAATTACATATTCAAAAAGAAGATCCCAGGCACTATAATTTTTATATCTAAAGTTTTTTTTTATTTAATCTATAAATTGCTCAAATTTTGGCATCAATTGACAATATATTTCTCAAACAGGAAAAACACTTCCACTTTTTGGCCAAAAGTGAGACCCAACTTCTTGCACTGACTCTTTGATTTATTACATGTTACCTTTTAAAGGGGATTAGAAAAACACAATATTCTTGTAGCTTTGGCATATCTTTTGAAGATTCTTTACAAATTCTAGGTGATCATTATCTATTATGTTGTCTCCTTTGTGCATGCAATTTTAGTAAGTTAATATTTAGAATATATCATTATAGCATAGTATATTTGCAAAAAATTCTATTAAGGTCATATATGTTATTTTGAAGTATTATCTACATTATTTGTATCAATATTATTAAAAAAGGGTTAGGTATCCATGAGGTAGAATTTTTTTTAAAAAAAGGTTTAAATGAGACAAGTCCTAAAACAACCTAACTTAATAGTTTATCCATGATATCTTTGATCTTTAGACATCATTTGTACCCGTTATAACAACTATAAAATATAAATATATTATTATTTATTTATTTATTTTATTTCAAATATACCTTTTGAATATAGTGAGATCATAAATTCAATTTTTCTATATATATTAATTTTAAAAAACTTTTTTTACAAAAAACTTATTTCACATCTATACCAGATGAGCCAAGCACACAAGGATATCTATGTTATACACTAGTGTTTGTAGTTTAGGCTTGCAAGTTATAAAATAATCTTTGACATATATACTTTCAAAAAAATTATACAATATCTTGTAATTATTACTACAAAGAAACATAGACTCATCAATTAATTATAATTTGATATGTCATATTATAATTTAACATTTCTTTTATTTTCAATCATAATAATTTAAAATGACATATTAGATAGGTTAAAAAAATTGATTCACCCTTATGTAAGGTAGAATGTTGATTATGAAAAAATTGTACTTCTTCATAAGGACTCAATTTTATATACTAGATAAAACAATGAATCTATAGTTATAGTGAATCTTAACAATGGCTAGATTGAGTTTTGTAAATCCTCATAAAGTCTTTATTGCCAATATCTTTATTCTAGTGACATAATAAATAAAAACAATCAAAATTGCAAGAAGTTTCAATCTCGACACTTTAATAAAAACTAGACAACTTCTCAAATGAGTAATTCACAATAGGGATGCCTAATTCCCTCTTAATTATATCCTTATTGATATCACTTCACCTTCTCAGACATATCATCCTCTAGCAGTTGGATTTTTTCACAATGTTTTTCTATGTGTTCTATAATTTTAATAGATTAAATCATTGAACATTTTTTATTGATTATGAAAATAGCTTTTAGGACTCAACTATGTAGCTTGTTGAAGATATAACATGGCCAAGAGGGGTAGTTGAATCAATTTAGAAATTTTAATTTTTTTTTATTCAATTGTTGATAAACATCAAATCAGCATATACAATTATCCTTTATGAAGCAATAAGAAATAATAAGGAACAAATCAGAGTCAACACAAGAATACCCTAGATTTATGTTGAAAACCTAAGGTTGGGAAAATTTGCAAGGATAATCAAACACATAATTATAGATATTTTTGAATTACAATGTTTAGGTTCACTACCCAAACTTGTACTAGGGCTCACTACCTTAGGGAAGGATGTAAAGGACGTGTACAATTAAAACTCACTATCTTAAGAAAATATACAAAGATCTTCCATTGGACTCGTTGTCATCCAACAAAATTATACCATCCTAAATTGTATGCACCTATGATTAAATGCTCAAGTAGACTACATTTTTGGGTGAATGCACAAAGTTGGGTTGCAATTTTGCAGAAGTCAAATCTGCGAAATGAGACCTCTTAGAAACGGGTACCTGATTTTAAAAAATGGGCACCCGTCTTTGACTCGGGTGCCCGACCCTAAATTTAAAAAATGGGCACTCGTTATTTTTAAAAATTGGGTGCCCATTTCTAAAAAAATTAAAAATTTCATTTTTAAGAAACGGGCACCCATTTTTAAAAAATAAAAAACGGGTACCCATTTTTTAAAAGTAAAAAATGGGTACCCGTTTCTTAAAAATTCATTTTTTAAAGTTTTCGACAGATTTTACAGGCCGATTTTAGCTTTTCAAAATGGGTACCCATTTTTTGAAATTGAAATAACGGGTGCCTGTTTCTTACAACATGAGGCAGGATTTTTTTTTCCTACCTTAGATTTTGGTTTGGGACAGGCTTGGTAAGACGAAGCCTATGCCTTGGCCTCTCAAGATTTGGCTAAGGCATTGAACTGACAAATTCATGCCTTGCCATAATTTTTAGAGGGTCTTTCCGATCAAATTTTTTTATGAAACAAAAACTCATTAGAGCTCTCACTAATCTGATTTCAAAAATATAAATTTTATAGAGTTATAATTTTATTTACTATTTTAAAAAAAAAAATTAATCAAAGGTGGTACCTAAATGTAAAATAGCAACGTTCACTAAAACTTTAATAACTTTTTCATTTTATATTTTTTCTTAAATTAATTTATATGTCATCAATCTACATTCAATTCTTTTGAAGTTAAAAAAAAAAAAATTGAAAAAAGTGAAATTTTGATCAAATTATGGTCTCCATACACGAGAGGTTTTAAAAAATTTCCTTTATAGCCAATTAAAAATTAATTTAAAAAAAATATTCATTAAAAAATTCAAGAAAAATATTCTCATCAATCTTTGGTATGTCAGGTAACTCAATTTAAAAATATTTGCATAAATTCATTCATTTGTGTCAAATTATGGTGTCCGTACATGAGCATGGTATGGTCCTGAAATAGGCATTTTGAAAAAGTGGTTTTTAAAGATCTATACCAAAAAAAAATCTATCATATGGGTATACAAATAAATGACATATTCAAAAAGAAGATTCCAAGCACTACAATTTTTATTTCTACAGTTTTTTTATATTTAATCTCTAAATGGCTTAAATTTTGGCATCAATCGACAAAATATTTCAAAAATAGGAAAAACACTTCCACTTTTTGGCCAAAAGTGAGACCCAACTTCTTCCACTGACCCTTTTGTGTTGTCGAAATTTCATGTCCATTATGCTTGATCTAGTTGTCCATCACCTAAATTTCTAGCTTTATTTCCTCCTTCCCAACTCCCAATTTCAATTTTGGCCTCTTTTAGTAGGAGAGGATACCAATTGTCCTCTTGCCCAATGTTTAGCCCAAAATTTGAATTAGGATTTAGAGAGATTTTTAAATTAATGTCATCTAATCATTTGAGTTTTGACCCTTGAAATGTTACATAGGTGTAAAAGCTATCTCTCCTCATTTGGACATCCATGATATTCACAATCAAGATTTCAAGTGTTTTTCTAACATTTTTCATCCAAGAATTCAAGATCAAACTTTCAAGAATCGAAAGCATCTTTTAAGACAATCTTCTTCATTGTAGCAATATTCTTCCCATGATATCCAAGTAGAGGAGATCACAATCAAGCATAACAATGGATTAAAGATCTTTAAGGAGTAGTCAATGCATTTTTGAAAGCAATCATTAACTCTTATTTACATTTCAAGATACAAAGTCAACATACAATTAAATTCAAGCATCTTCATAGACATCATGATCTCAATATCAATTTATAGAGGTATATAAATTTACAAGGTAGATCTAATATTTAACTTACATTTAAATACTTAAATACTTTTCTCTCATACAATTTCATTTCTATTTCAAGGATGATTCCTCAATAGAGGCTTAGCCAAGGAAACCCACTTTTAACCTAACAATTTCTCCATTTTTCTATGTGGAAGAATGGGTGGTGAACAGAATGTTTCAAACATGAAAAATACAAGATCTGACAAAAAGTTGTATAACTGAATTTAGTCATAAGTACTACGAACAATATTCCTTTCTTACTCTTATTGGGAACATGACACCTTGGGAAACTTGTCCTTGAAAAGTAGCGTCAAATTGAAATTGTAGGTTAGTGGTGTTCTCTAGTTTCTATTTTTGGTACTCGTGTGTGGCTTTTCATTTTCTCTTAATCTATATATTCTACAACTTGTCATAGTTTCCTATATTATCTTCTATCTTGCATTATTAAAAAAAAATCTCCCCAATATACTCTCATGTTTATACAAAAATAAGCAAAGGACCATTGCACACCCAATTAGTACTTATGTCCTACTTGAGCCTTCTTTGTCATCTTCTTTCTAATTGTGCACTAAGAAAGAATTTGTTAGATGTTGCACTAGGGAAGCACTCTATAACCCCTTGTTGTTTGCCTACCCATCCTTCTCTTATTATGCATTTTGGTGAACCTAACTTTTGACATTTCCTTTTTTTATTTGATGTTAGGTTTTCACTTTTATTTGATGGTTAGATGTTCTATTCATTAGGTACCATGTTCAATAATGTATCTTAATTACATAGATGTTGTATTATTTTAAATAATATTTTCTTATCTATCTCAAGTATTCTACTTGCATTTTCAAAACATGTATGTCATTATTTTCCTTTTGCATGAGTGTCATAACTAAGTCCCACAAATAGCATTCTAGTTAGAAGAAGTTGTATACTTATGGGTTCTTTGATCTTGAGTCCTTTATGTTTTCTAAGAATGTTGATGAAATAAATGTGTACTAATGAAATTTCCATTTTTGTTGAGAATCCTTCTTGTCACTCTTCTCATGGCAAATATAACACCTTAAGAGTGTCTCCTACCCAATTTGATGCCAAAAATTCAAGGAAAAACACACCAACAATTTTTACTTAAAGGTTTAAACTGAGTTGCACACTCACTAACACTGAATGAGTTGTAGTGAGGTTATTGACTATATGAATATTTACAAGTTTCAAGGTTGCATGACTAGGTTACAATGCATTTAGGTTAAGGTTATCTAATTAAAATTTACAATCTAGGTGATGGTTTGATGATCATGAGGCTACTGTCTTGGAAATATAAGGTAGGAAAGGTTATTGAGAGGGGAGGGGTGAATTAGGAACCAATAAAATCTTATCTCACTTCACCAATTAATCCTTCATATAATATTTTGATCTATATGCATGCATGAAAGAATGAAATAAAATAAACATTCATAACAATTTGACACAAGATATGGTGACCTAAAAACCTTCCAATTAGAAAGTAAAATTGGGGTGGGGATGATACCTGAAAGCTTTAGTACTATAGTATAAAATTAACCTATTAAGGCTTGTAATTGACCACTTTTGGTGATCTGCCCTGTTAAAAGCAATAAGAACTTTGAGGTCCACCTTGTAAAAGGATTTACAAACATACAATGAAGTATGCACTTGATTAAAATATTTAGCAAAGACTGTTAAGTTTACCCTGTTAAAGGATTTGGCTAATGCACCTATTAGGATGAACTAGTGGCTAATCTCTAATCTACAACTTTGATTCACTGGTTGAGATTCCTTGTATTACAATGATCACATAACTATGATAGATAATACTATATTGTCCCTTATATTTCTTGTAGCCTTCTTTAATTCACACTTTTTCTCATTATATGTTGTATCCATTCATTTTTGGATATGATATAATACATTACATATATACCAATCCAAATTACAACTCACTAGAGTCGGCTACAATACCAACTTCATCATAATCCATAAAGTTGGACAAACTATTGTAATTCAAGTTCTGAAGACAAACTTAGTGATGTTTTGATACAAGAAAAAAACTATCAATGTTCAACAATCTTTGGCACTTGGTTGAACCTGAAGCTCAGTCCATATTAATCACTTCCAAGTAGCTTGAACTTGGTCAACACTATGTGACTCGGTGAACTCTGAAAAACTCAGTAGAAACTGGATCCCTAGGTTGACATTGCATGACTTGGTCAACACTAGATCAACTTCGTTAACCTTGTGACCTTGGTAGACACTATTAGACTTGGTTAGAACTACAATCTTCTTCTCTTCCACTTACTAGCTTGATAGCCTCTGTTATGCTTGGTTTGCACTAAACTATGTCTGAAGCTCAGTAAATACTGTGTAACTCAGCAGACACTACAAACTGACTACTTAGCTCAAGAATAACTGGATCACTTGGTTAACATTGCAAATTGAATGATGAGCTTGATAGCAACTGTAGAGCTTGGTAGCAATATAACCAATTTGACTAAGTGTTGAGTCACTGATAGAAAAATTGAGCTTAATGTCAACAATTTTCCCCTTTGGCTTTAGTGACAAAAACACTTATAAAAACAAAAATCCGTTCATTCAAAACTGTAAGTCAAAACTTCCTTCGCCATCATTTTTTGTCTTTAACTCAGTTTTGACTTTCATCTATTTTAGCTTAGTAGCATACTCTCTTTTTCTGATTTTCTTTTGTAAAAGTATTTTTTTCTCATTCATACTACATTATACTACTCTCCCATACCTATATCTCCCTTATATATATACAAATGGATTATATTATACTTCTCCTCCTTTACATATTACTTCTCCCGCATTCTTATACACTTATTCCCTTTTTGACATAAATGCAAAAGGTGTATAATATCCATATGTTAATACCAAAATGTGGCAGGAATTTAGAATGTATCTTCAGAATAAGTACCATTGTTTTGTCCCAATTTTCCTATAGCCCATTGCTTGCATGTAATGCAATCTGAACTTCTACTGATAGTTCCATCATGTGATTAGCTATTGAGTTGTTATCATGGATAAGTGTCTTTTCATGTGTAATTTATTTCTACAATGCATCCATGTTTAGAAGAATCATGCTTTGGATTTCTACAAGTGTGGCCTTGATCCTAGATTCTTCCTTCAATAATTCTTCCTACAAGTTTGTCAGATATCTAATCTTTGAATAATGTGAAGAACTATGGCTTGGGTCAAGTGATAGTTGGTGTGCACTTGCCTTCATGTCTTCATCTATCTTGGACAATTTCTCCTTGATATCCTTGGTAAAGATAGATGTGTCACTTAACAAATAATGATATAGAATTGTTAACAGATATTTCTAGTGTACCAAGAATAGTAGCTAACTCTTCTTGGGTCAGTGCAAGAAGTTGGGTCTCACTTTTGGCCAAAAAGTGGAAGTGTTTTTCCTGTTTTTGAAATTTTTTGTCAATTGATGTCAAAATTTGAGGTATTTAGAGATTGAATATTTAAAAACTCCAGAAATAAAATTTTTAGTGTTCGAAATCTAATTTTTGAATATGTAATTTATTTGTGCACCCATATGATAGATTATTTTTTTGGTATGAATCTTTTAAAACCACTTTTTCAAAATGCCTGTTTCAGAACCATACCATGCTCATGTACGAACACCATAATTTGACACAAATAAATGAATTTTTGCAAATCCTTTTAAAGGGAGTTACCTAATACATGTAAGATTGATGACAATATTTTTCCTTAATTTTTAATTGAATAATTTTATTATTAATAATTATTAATTGGCTATAAAGGTAAATTTTAAAACCTTTCATGTACAGATGACATAATTTGATCAAAATCTCACTTTTTTCAAAAAAAAATTTAACATCATAAGAATTGTATGTAGATTGATGAGATATAAATTAATTTAAGAAAAATTATAAAATAAAAAAGTTATTAAAGTTTTACTGAATGTCACTTTTTAACATTTAGGAGATAGTTTTGATTAATAAATAATGGAAAAATAGAAAATAAACTAATAACACTATAAAATTTACATTTTTGAAATCAAAACAGTAAGACCTATAATGGGTTTTTGTCTCGTCAAAAAAATCAATAAGAATGACTATAAAAAAATTACGACAATACCAGAAATTGTCGATTAAATGCCTTAGAAAAAAAAAGGATCACAAAGTCATGGCTTGGTGGGACCAAGCCTATGCCATGTCTTTCCCCAAGGCAAAACCCCATGCAAAAGTCGGGAGCCATACCAAATTCCCGCTCACATCTCACGAATCGGGCACCCGATTTGTAATCCAAAAATTGGGTGCCCGATTGCTTTGAACCGTTGTACCCGATTTCTTAAAAATTGGGCACCCGATTCTTTTAAAAATCAGGTACCCAGTTTATAAACGGGTACCCGATTTTTAAAGAATCGGGTGCCCAATTTTTAAGAAATCGGGTGCCAAATTTTTAAGAAATTAGGTACCTGTTTCTAATGTACCCGTTGGGCCCCAAAAGCTGCCCCACCGACCCAATTTCAATGATTGAAGTGATTGAACAACAGTTTCAACCTACAACACCGAATTTTGTCACGCTTACTCTATTTTCTTGTCCTCTTATACAATTTGCAGGCTACTGATTCAAATTTAAAATTGGTGCAAACATGGGATCAAAACAACGAAGAAAGAAGAAAGCAAGAGTTCTGACAGATGAGGAGATTGCAACAAATAAAGAGAATGAAGCACAACGTCAACGAGAGAGAAGAAAGAGAATTAGAGACTTGAACAATGTTTCAAAGGAGAAAGACATTGAGGGTACCCACGATGGATGAAGAGGTCAAAGAAGAGAACCCAATACAAGAAAATTCAGGTGCACATTCTAATCATGCGTTCAATATAGGTGTGTCTCCAAACCCTCAAATTTTATCTCGTGATGAAATTGGTGATTTTTTAGAAGGAGGTTACGATTTAAACGATTTAGATTTTCTTCATGAGAAGCAATTGTCAAACGATCATGCACAAAACACTCCAATTGAAATGCCTACGTTGAAAGAAATTTGAAAATGATATTCAAATCCCAAATAACAATGAAAATAGTAGTGTCTGAAAATAAAAATTGCATGAATGTAGACATAGAAACACCAACTACTGAACAAACATGTTAGGATGATAGTAAAGTGTCTGAACATAATTTTCATATTCCTAATGATGTGTTAGATAATCTTGAGGGATTGGTTTCATAGAGACAAATTAGGACACATGCTAATAGATTGTATAGGCATTTTTTTTATAATAAGAAATTTGGGTTTCAATGTCAGCTAATGTTGCAACTAATTAAAATGTCTAAAATGTGAAAAGTAATGAGAAGGTTGGGAATGTATACAAAACCCAAGAATAAAAATAAGTCTTTAAAACAAGTTGTATCCACTGTTGCTAGTGCTTTTGATGTTATCGGAAAGAGAAGTTAGTCTAAAGATAAGAATGCAGCATGACGAGCAATAACAACAGCTTTAGTTAACAAATCAACATCTAACAAAAGATTGATTACCAACATAAGTGGATATCTTAATGTGAATCGTAAGACTTTAGAAAGAGTTTTAAAGAGAAGGGTTAACTTTGAATGTGATCTAGCAAATATTTTATGGACTTCTAGTGGTAGACTCCCGAGATGTGATATGAAACTTACTAGTGAAATCAAAAGTTTGATTGAAAATTTTTGGCATGATAATACAAGAGTATCACCTAATTCAAGAGATGTTCTAAAATTGAGAATTGGGTCAAAAATACGTGATCCACATCCTAAACACCTTTTGGACATGACTCAAACTGAATTGTTTAAAAAATTTGTAGATGGTAAGGTATTAAATATTACCATTAGTCAAAGATCTTTTGAAAAGTGTAAACCATGGTATGTAAGGATTAACAAGGAAAGAATCACATGTTGTAAAACTCATATTCAATTTCGTTACCATTATGATGTATTTCAATCTATACATGGTACCATGCATAGTAAAGAAATGTTGCAAGAATGTGGTATAAAAATACCACCTCAAACTATAAAAGATTTCATATCACGTTTGTTTTGTAAGCCACCTAATGATCAATACTTTCTTTTCAATGCATGTCTTTCTAGTACATGTGATATGTGCGGCAATATTTCTTTGTTAGATGATTGTTTGCATGAAAATGCTTTGACTACTTTTGGACAACAATTAGTTGAGGTAAAAAGATTCAAAACTATTGAATATCCATTGAAGGATGGGAAGATTGGAAGAAGGTGTGATCTAGTTACAGATAAAGTTAGTTGTCATGCATTTATGGATGAGTTTAAGAGTGTGATCATACCAAAATATGTTAAACACTCTCAATATTCTAGATGGCTTGATGGAAAATTTTGCATATGTAAGAATACATTTCCAATTGGTACTATACTTTCAGTTGTTGACTTTGTAGAGAACTACACACTTGCACCGCAAGAAGAGGTACAACCACAATATTACAATTCAGTGCAAGTAACAATTTATGTTCATATAGTTTATAGGCATGCACCTGATAGTATAGAGGATCAAAAAATATTGAGAGAGTACCATTTTTATTTAAGTGATAATAAACTCCATTCATCTGAGTTTGTCCAATATTGTTTCAAAGTCTTTTATGATAATTTAAAAGAGAGACAAATTCAAATGACACAACATTGGATATGGTCATATAATTGTACAGGACAATTCAAGAATGCTAGAATGTTCTATTGGTTGAGTAGGATACATAAGAAAACTAACATCCAACATGTGTGGAGTTTTTTTGAGGCTGGACATGGTAAAGGAGAACATGATGGTGCTGGTGCATGTGTGAAGAGAGCCCTTAGTAGAGAGCAATTAAAATTTGAGGAAAAAGCTAAATTCAAAAATGCACATGAGATTGTCGAATGGTGTAACAAATATTTATACACGGGATCAAGTCAAAACTCTACAATCAAACGTTTCTTTTACCTAGTTGAAGAAAATAATATCCCTTTAAGATATGATTGTGATACAATTAGTGGTTCAGCTAAATGGCATTCATTTAGGAGTTCAGATTCTAACACTTGGACTATATGGATTAGGGAGTTTGCTTGTTTTTGTCAATTTTGTCTTGCAGGTGAATGGGAAGAATGTGAGAATACATAATGGGTTGAAGATTGGCAACAAATATCATTAGCACCTACTGACATGCATTTTGAAGATGATATAGTAAATGAAGGCCAGAATGTTACTTTTGCATCAGAAGACTATGATCGTATTTCAGACCTCATAGAACCTGGTATGCATAATTTAATTAGAGTTTTTTGCGATCTCATACTTCAATTTATATAATTTACATATGTACACTCATGTGATTAAAGTGTTTCTATACTTTATCTTATCTTGTAGGACATGTTTATGTTGTTATTGCACCTAGTGATAATGATGAACAGACTAAGTGTATATGAGCAATGTTAGTATGCTAATAGAAACCAAATCTAAATAAAGCTTCTACAAACTAAACAAAATTCATAAACTTCAAGATAGACTAAGATGAGCTCTCAATTGAGAATATGAGCCATTAATGGGCTCTCTCAATGAGAAGCTCTCTTGTTGAGTAGCTTTGTCTAAATAGATAGGATGTATGCTCAAGCTTATGCTTCAAAAAGGGCTTCAAATGGAGTTGGAATTTGGGTGTGAGTGTATGGTTTTGATGTAAAATGGCTTCTCAAAATGGCATTATGACTTTACTTCATGGATTGTGTTATTTTGCAAAGGGAAAAGATCCAATTTATAGGCAAGAGGCTTGAGGGATTGAGGGCTAAGATGCAAGGATGGGAAAAAGCTCATGGAGGGCTTAGATTGCATAAGAGGAGAGCACATGGATTGTGATTCCTTACAGCCAATCAAGGAGTGACACATGTCACATGGTGAGAGGATGGAGGAAAGGGGAAGGATGAGTCAACAAATGAGGCTCAAGGGATAAAATCTTCATAAAGACCCTCATAATGACTTGTAAGAGCAATAAAAGGGCTTGCAAGAGTCATTTATGGCCTAGTGGACTTCATAAAGTTTTGTGGTTGAAGATATTTGTGAGAGATACCATGAAATTTGAATTTGAGGGTTTAGGCAGGTTTTAAGCTTGCTTAGGGTTGTAAAAATGATTAGAGGAAGGGTTAGAGATGGCCTAGGACTAGGCAAGTGGATGGCAAGTGGATTGCAATTAATGAGGGTGGGTGAAGGAGGAGATATTTGTTAACTTTGCCTTGAGTTAGCAAGTCTTAACCCATGTTTAGGGAATGTGACAAGGTTAGGAGGGGATTAGGATTAGGGTTAAAGACATCTTCTAGAAGAGTCTAGGCTTTGGATGAGGATGAAGACTTTTTAGAAGAGTCTAGAACTTCCTAGGATAAGATTTTATGAAATAAATAAAGTTTTATTTATTTCAAGGGTTTGGGTTGAGGAGATATTTATTAAAATATTTTTAATAAACATGAGGATTAATATTTAATCTTGATTAAATATTTTGAGTTGGGATTAGGGGTAGGAAATGATGAGATTAGCCTTTAATCGAAATTAAAGAAGGATTAGAAGATTTTGGAAGAGGTTATTGGTCTTAAGGAAATTGGCCAACTTTTGGGAAAAAAATAAATAAATTATTTATTTTGGGATTTTTGGTCAATTTATTAATTAAATAATTAATAAATAAGGAAATAATGTTTAAATAAGATTTAAACATTTTTGGGAGGGATTTATTAATTAAATATTTTTAATTAAGATAAAGGGATTTAATGGCATAAAAATTAATTAATTAATTAATTAATTAATGATGATGTCATCAGGAATTTTTTAGAAAATAAAAATACTTTATTTTTAAAAAGTTTTTTAGGTGTCTACATTTTGCCCCTCTTTGATGTGATGTCGTAAGTGGCATGACATCAAAGATAAGAAAATAAGATGCCCAAGGCTAGAGCAGAAGAGGAGAGAATGGACTATGAGAAAATGTATATGAGCAATGTTAGTATGCTAATAGAAACCAAATTTAAATAAAGCTTCTACAAACTAAACAAAATTCATAAACTTCAAGATAGACTAAGATGAACTCTCAATTGAGAATATGAGCCATTAATGGGCTCTCTCAATGAGAAGCTCTCTTGTTGAGTAGCTTTGTCTAAATGGATAGGATGTATGTTCAATATGCTTCCAAAGGCTTCAATGGATGATCGTGGATTTTTGGTGTGGATAGATGGCTTTAGTATGGATTTGGCTCTCAAAATAGCATTATAACTTTACTTCATGGATTGTGTTATTTTGCAAAGGGGAAGGATCCAATTTATAGGCAAGAGGCTTGAGGGATTGAGGGCTAAGATGCAAGGATGGGAAAAAGCTCATGGAGGGCTTAGATTGCATGAGAGGAGAGCACATGGATTGTGCTTCCTTACAACCAATCAAGGAGTGACACATGTCACATGGTGAGAGGATGGAGTAAAGGGGAAGGATGAGTCAACAAATGAGGCTCAAGGGATAAAATCTTCATAAAGACCCTCATAATGACTTGTAAGAGCAATAAAAGAGCTTGCAAGAGTCATTTATGGCCTAGTGGACTTCATAAAGTTTTGTGGTTGAAGATATTTGTGAGAGATACCATGAAATTCAAATTTGAGGGTTTATGGGGGTTTTAAGCTTGCTTAGGGTTGTAAAAATGATTAGAGGAAGGGTTAGAGATGGCCTAGGACTAGGCAAGTGGATGGCAAGTGGATTACAATTAATGAGGGTGGGTGAAGGAGGAGATATTTGTTAACTTTGCCTTGAGTTAGCAAGTCTTAACCCATGTTTAGGGAATGTGACAAGGTTAGGAGGGGATTAGGATTAGGGTTAAAGACATCTTCTAGAAGAGTCTAGGCTTTGGATGAGGATGAAGACTTTCTAGAAGAGTCTAGAACTTCCTAGGATAAGATTTTATGAAATAAATAAAGTTTTATTTATTTCAAGGGTTTGGGTTGAGGAGATATTTATTAAAATATTTTTAATAAACATGAGGATTAATATTTAATCTTGATTAAATATTTTGAGTTGGGATTAGGGGTAGGAAATGATGAGATTAGCCTTTAATCGAAATTAAAGAAGGATTAGAAGATTTTGGAAGAGGTTATTGGTCTTAAGGAAATTGGCCAACTTTTGGGAAAAAAATAAATAAATTATTTATTTTGGGATTTTTGGTCAATTTATTAATTAAATATTTTTAATTAAGACAAAGGGATTTAATGGCATAAAAATAAATTAATTAATTAAATAATTAATTAATTAATAAATGATGATGTCATCAGGAATTTTTTAGAAAATAAAAATACTTTTTTTTCTAAAGGTTTTTTAGGTGTCTACACTAAGTATTGGCTAGCTAGATGTGTGGAACCTAAGAAAAAATTGGCATGTCATCAAGTAGACGATGATGGTTTTGAGTATCCAATCAGGTCTATTGTTGTAGTTGACACCTGGCTACGTAGATACCTAACAAGAAGAAATGGTTTGCTAGCATTTGAAGACTACCAAACCGAAAAGAAGATTTTACACTATTATCATTTGGTTGTGGCAACAAATATCAAATTAGAAAGATACAAAGGGAGACCCGCCAATAAGGTATTATGGACAATTTCAATGGACGAGCATGAGACAATCATAGATGCATTGCAAAAGAGAGAGGATGCAGATGGTATAGTGGGATGACTACATTTAAATCAAACACATGTAAGTTTTTTCATTATTGTATTATTTATATATATATATGTACTTATATAATTTAATTACATGTATGTTTGTGTTGTCAATACCAATTTAGAGAACTTATATACCTCTTATTCAGGTCTCAATTACAATTTATGCAAATTTAAATGTTAAAGTGGATCAAACATCAACATCTTGTGAAATTTCACATAGTAAGTACATACAAATTACACATATATATTTACATAGTTCAGATACCTTGAATATTAATTTATGTGTTTATTAACATGTGTGTTTTTGTTTTACATTTTTATTTTACAGGTTCTCATTTGAAGAGATGTGTTCAACCAATTTTATGTTTCAAATGAGTTCACTGAACTATAAATATATCATTGACATTGTCTTACATATATTATGAAATATGTTGTACAAACTAATTCAAAAATGAGAGTTTACTTCTATTTGAAAGTTAAAGGTATGTGCACTTGATAAATTATAAATTAATTGTCAATTTAAGTAATGACCTCCTATTTTGTTCCATTACTTTTACATTCAAGCATGTTTAAATTAATGTTTGTTTGAAGTTTCAAATTACTATTGATTGTAATATTAAAAACAAGTCACTTGCACATGATAATTTAAAGATCATTACTCATTGTATTGATTATATGTTAGATCATTACTCATTGTATTCATTGTATTGATTATATCTTACATTATCAAACAACACATTAAGATCACTTATGATGTACATTGTTAGGTATGTTATCCATACATGTGTGTCTTAAGGGGACATGGGAGTCCTAATAGGTCATGTTATGTCTGTTATAGGCTATGATAGGTATTCATATGTTTACTACCACATAATAGGTCTTATTAGGTGATAATGAGTCTTACATTACCAAACAACACATTAAGATCACTTATGATACATTGTTAGGTACGTTATCAATACATTTTTTAATCTAGTAGGTCAATTTTATTTGTATGAATCTCAATGCATAAATTTGATGTGATATTTATCCAATAATGCTCTATAGATAGTTAAAATTATTGTTCATCTTGCATATATACTTACAAAATGTGTCATATGTTCATAAATAAAATATGTCAGAATAAAGAAAATTGTTTGACTATACTTAAAACATGGTGAAACATAGTAATATATGTACTACATACACAATCATGATAAGAAGTTGTAAAAAAATAGTACATGGTCTAACATACATCATAACATGATCTATGAAGTGAAAAAATACATGGTCTAACATACATTTTTAACTATCCTAACACAAAGTGTATACATCATAAATAATCTATACATCATAAAAACACAATCTATAGGTGCCAACAAGACCTAATCTATTTGATCGAATGTCCTCTTTGCTCCATGTGAAGAGGACTCAGATGGATCATCATGTGTAATATGAGTCGTCTCGTCATGTCGGACACCCTGTGAGGTAGATGTATCACCCTGTGTAACATGAGGCACATCTCATCATGTACATGTTTAATTGAAATGGGTCTCAAAATATAGCTTGAAAATAAATTAAATATTCACTACATAATAAAATAAATTATACCACATGAGATGGGTGTCCCTCTGTAACAAGAGGAGGCACACTATCAAAACTACCAAATGCAGCAGTGGTGAGGTCCTGTAATTTAAAATACATACATTTTTTTAATTTGATTTTAGACCATAATGAACTATACATCATGTACATAAATCACAATACTGGCCTCAAATGATGATGTAGGTACCTCCATCTGGCTAAGTCCTATGCTCTCAGTAACACTTGTGGTGACGTAGCCCTAAAATTATGGATACATAAACATTTAGTCAAAATTAAATATACATGAATAATTACAAAGTACATAATTTGTACACTACATTTTTTACACGCTATAAATTTAACATGTATATATAATTTATATATCATACCTGAGTGGTAGCCAATGTCACAGATGTGTCTACAGGTATGCTAGCACGATAATCATAATATGGAGTTGGAAATAGACTATACCGAGGCCTGTATGGATGAGTATGATATCCATGCTCCTGTTCGTAAAATCAAAACACATAAAATATATATACATGTGAGTCAAAATTGTTTAGATTATAAGTTAATAATAATGTACATACATAAAAATAATACAAATTATTTGTCTTCAGTAAAAGTTCATACCGCATGTATTTGAGGCTGTGCCTCAGTGGTAACTGGAGTAGGACTTGTACTAACATCAATATGTGTAGATGCAGACAATCCCTAAAAAATCAAATAAAAAGAACATATGAGCACATGTTATTAAATTTGAATTTGAATGTGCATTTTTACAGTGTAATTCAAAGTGCATACCGTATAAGGGACGCCAACATCTGTAGGTCTCAGAAAAAGACTATATTGCCTCCTAGGAGGAACAATATCATCCATCCTCTGTTATTTGAAAAGTACAAATTAATATAGTTAATACAATTACACATGTATGTAGAAAGTAAATAATTATGTGCACTTTATATTTATATTGAAATTAAAATTTTACCTGCTGCTCTTGACTCTCTCCAGGCTCTCCCTGCTGCATGAGGTCAACAAATGATGACACGTCTATCTTGTCACTACCATCACCACAGGTAGCGTATACATCATCATCAAAATCTGCACCCTCAGCATAATGGCCATCGTGTGCTGCACCACTATCGCTTTGGGGGCCTGTGCATATGCCTCTACAGCTAGTACAAACATGTCCAAGTGGAGGAGCATGTACCGCCTGTGTCCACTGTTGTACTAAATTGCTCGAAAGGGCACTCAAATGGGTAAAAGTAGATGAAACTGCATGATGATGGTGAGGAGTAGGCACAATAGGTGCAAGAAGAGGTACAAGGGGCTCAGCTCACCTAGGATTTCTCATTCTATCACTCAGCTTTACCCCAGGCCTATCCTGAGGCATCCCTCTACCAACCCCCTAAAATGCTTTCATATCAAAATAGTTGGGTTTCAAACCCAACTCAAACTCAGCCCATAAATTCCTAAGGAAGTACATGGGCACCTCATGGTTAGCATGTGGTGGATGGTCAAATACCATCCACCACCGCTCCTAAAAATGTGTTGCTATGCATAGATGTGTACACCACCTAATGGAAATGTGAGGCTTCTTATCACTAATTGGTTCACCCGTCTTAGGGTTTACAAAATAATGTTGAAAATTCCCTTTACCTATATGCAGGTTATAAACCTCTCTGTATGATAAGCCATCAGAGTAAAAGGCATGCATGCTTTCCCTCCATGATCTAAATGAATCGATGTCTAAATCAAAATGATGGATGGAGTCAACCATTCCTTGCATGCTATCTGCAAGACACAGTGGGTGAGGGGTGTGGTGCCTCTCACGTCGGATAGCCTCTATATCACTCATGAGGTCTTTGAGGTTACGCCTCATGGTCTCACGGAGCTCATCTGCGGTGGGTGGTGGAGGTGTGGGTGGAGGTGGAGGTGGAGGTGGAGGGGGCGGAGGTGGGGTTATGGGAGGGGGAGGGGGTGGTGGTGGGTCCATCAAATATAATTTGCATATATATTTAAACAACATAAAACATAAAACATGACAAAAATACATCACAACATAATACATGAAAAAATTACTATTTAATAAAATTTAAATCTAAAATTTATCAACTAGATCTATATAAATGCACATATCTTTATTAAAATCATATCAATTAAATAAATAAATTTAAACACTAAAGTCAAATTAAACATTAAATACTAAATTTTTAAGTCTAATCATAAAATAATAGTCCAAAAAAATATATCTAGGTTAGTTCAAGGTTTCTTTTCTTAAAATAGGAGCCACCAAGCTAATTTTGCTTTCATGTACACTTATTTTGTGACACTGGGGGATTGTATGAACTCATTATGGATTATACATGTTCATGTCTCAAGATGAAACAAAGTTAAGATTATGACAAGGTTATGGTTTACAATTTTGTTATGTTAACATTTTTCATGATGGCTAAGCTTAAGATTATTATAATGATTGCGATCCTTTAATGTTATGGAACTTACCTAGGATTATGGTTTTACTTAAAATTATATTTACCAGTTTTGGATATTTATTATGGTCCTATTGTTTATAGGATATATAATAGATGGCATTAAGATGAGAGTTAAGGTTACAATTATCTAATGAAAGCTTAGAGATAGAATTATGATTTGATTAAAAAATATTTATGATTGTAGTTTGAATCCTAACTATTATCTACTTTTTAATGCAAACTATAAGTATAGATCATGTTAGGTAATGAACTAATACATGTGAACCCTATCCCTAACCATATAATAATCCTAATTCTAATAATAATCCATAATTCATTACCTTATGAAGCTTTGGCTATCCACTTTGTTGCTAGAGTAATCCCTTGGCTATCCACAAAATGTTCCTAATAGATTTATATAGAAGACCAAATTGATTTAAATAAAATGAGCAGGAAGAAGAGAAACTTACACCCAATATTCAAGGAGAGAATCTTTTAACATACTTGAATTCTACCAACAAAAGTGAGATAATTAGAGTTCCAATTGTTGAGTTTTCCAAAGATTTTCTTGTTGATATAAAGACACATTTCATTTATATGTTAGCGTTTACTACAAATGGAATCCTTAGGTACCTAACCACTTAATTATGAAATCTCCATCCAATACCATATTTACTACACAAGGTAGGGGACTCAATATCTAGCCCCAATAAGATAGATGTAGAGACATAAATCTTGCTACCCAATACAAAGAAAAGAGGTCCAATTTGATCATTAAATGACTCACGTTGCAATCTTCTAGCTTAAGAAGAATACAAATATATTATCAACAAACTATGTACGTTAGATACTTATTAATTATTTGGAGAGTAGATCCTCTAACTTTTAGAGACAACTGGTTATCTTTAAGGAGATAATGTAATGAGTCAATATTCAACAATAAAAAATAAAGAGGATGCAAGAGGACACCCTTTCATAATTGATCTAGAGAGTCCTAAAAATTATGATCTAACCCCATTAATTTCTTTACTAAAACCTTGACACCAATCATAAGAGAGGACACCATTTGACATTTAATATTGGATGGAGGGCTTGCAACATCATCATAGTGAAACTCCATTCCACCCTTTTGTAGACATTTTCATAATCAATTACTTGAGCATGCCTACACTCTATCCTAGAAATGTTTCTCAATCCAAAGTCTTCCAATAGGTTATCAAGTTCTCCAATATGCATAAATATCCTTAATAAAACACTTTTGTGTAGGGTTAATGATCTTGGGTAGGATATCTTTTAGTCTAGAGGCTAAGACCTTGGCAATAATTTTTTTGTATGATATGTATTTAGGAGTGTCCTGTCTCTAATTTTTAATGAGATTCTTATCTCCCCTTGGGGATCAATTGATTACTTGACCTAGGGATTTTATGAGCCCTCTGTTGATCACTTGATCAATTTTATGAGCCCTCCATTGATTACTTGACATAGGGATTTCTCATTACTAATTTTTTGGATGGAGGAGTTGATTTATGATAGAAATGGGTTTATCACTTGGAATAATGCATCTTCATTCTAGGAATGATGGTTCTCATTTTATCCCTATCTTGTAAATAATTTTGAACTATCATTGTCTTCTAACCAAAAAAATTGATAGTAAAATTAGGAAAAAGATATTTCTATATATATCACTAGGGGGTGGGTATTTCCTTTTATAGAATAAGGTAATATTTTGTTATGTGGCCTTCCATTCTGCAAAGGTAATAAACATTTAGGCTACCCATACAAGAAAATAGGAAACAAATAGGGGAATCTCCAGTCTCCAAAAAAAAATTTTAGGCACTTCCAACCCAAGATAAATAGAAATTAGTCCACCCTAACATAATTATCTAGTTAGGGATTAGGGTGTTAGAGTGCTTCAATACCCTCCTAATTAGATATTACATGATGAATACTCACTTAGGATATAAAGGTTTAGGCATCCAATGGAAAGACAAGTTATTCACTTCTTTAGATATATTCTTACACATCCAAGGGTCTAGTCTGGGCTCCTACTTGCACTGATGTGGACACCTCCACCTCTTGATGGTCAGGGAGGGTTACTGAATTAGATGCCTGATTTGTTCAAGTCTTTTCTAATTTTTTAATGATGTATCATTTTGAGACCTTGATATCAATGTTTAATTAGTTTTAGGATTAGGGTTCAATTTGGTTTGTACTGTTTGATTAGGTTTACATGCTTAGGTTTCAATTAGGACAAGAGTTAATAAATTGAATTAAGTTTTAAAGTGCTAAATTTGGTTTTAGATATAGAATTATAGTTAGAGCTTTTAGATTAAAAACCAACATTAATTCAAAAAAATTAGGTTTGAATTTTGTTTTAAAGTGTTCAATATATTATTGAGTTCTAGTTTAGGGTGATTTGGTTTAGTCTTAAGGTCAACGTTTAACTTGGTTCAATCTTCTAGGGTAATGGTTCAATTTGGTTAATGGTTGGGGAAAGGATTTTTAAGGTTAAATTCAAGGTTTCTACTCTTAAGTTGGGATATATAATTAGGTTTATGATCATGGTTCAATTCAATTTGGTTTATAAGTATAATATTTTAATTAGTTAAGGTCCAGGGTTACCTTTCAATCTTAGGGTTTGACATTTATAAAATTAATACTCAAGGTAAGATAGGAAAGTTATTTAATTATTTATATATTACATGGTGTAGGTTTTAGCAAATTAAGATTAAGGTTAAGATGATAGTAAGGGTTATGATTAGAGTTAAATTCAATACAAATTGACATTATAGTTAATTCTAAATGATGCCCAGCCAAGGGATCCAAAGAACTAATCAAAAGTTTTACTAAGCAAGCAATAACATAAATACAATAATTTACATTTATAAAAAACATAAGAGATTGCATTTCTTAATGAGCACATTTACATTTCATTTTTAAATAATTATAAACTACTAAAATTAAAATAAATAACACATCCACATGAAAGAATATTAACTACTTTAGTTCAATCCATTCAAATAATATATATACATTTGTTCCGAATGCCACTTGGAAAATTAATTCAGAATGCACAATCATCCATTGTACATGTCACAGGGTATGAAAGGCTGAAAGAATTTACATTTATAAAATAGTTTACATCATCCATTTTCGATCCATGAAATAAAGTACAATATAATTTAAGTAAAATAATTTTAAATACTATAAGTTTTTTATTTGGATTCCTTGGCGGGTTGTTATGTGATTAAGTACTTTATATATGTTTAGGGTTGTATTTATATGGTTAGGTTGAGATTATAGTTTAAACAATGAATTTAGGTCAAAATTATAGTTAAAACAAGGTCGAGGTTATATGGTTTTAGGTCAAGGTTATATTTATTTGTAAAATTACATGTTTAAACAATGAATTTACATCTAATCTAATCATTCAACATTGTAATAAATACATAAATTAAATACATTTCAAAACATTTAAAATAATAATTTTTTAAATAAACATTTACGAAACTATATTTTAATTAACAAATACAAAAATTTAAACATCTAAGTTCATTAACAATGTAAATTTACAATTTTACGTACATATTAAAAGTGAAAAAACAATAAATTAACATACATATTAAATTGAAAATTGAAAAAAATAAATTAAAATAGTATAAAACATATTAAAATACCTGGTGTATCGAAAACTAGTAGAAGGGGGTAGTCGGTAGGGCTGAAAATCGGGCTCCCATATGTGTCTCTAATCAGGCTCCCATTTTTGAGGTCATGAAAATAACCTCAAAAATGCCAAAAAAGCGGTTATATAAACTTTTACAAATTGGGTACCCGATTTGTAAGCAATCGGGTACCCAATTTTTTAAAACTTGGGTACCCGACTTGTAAAAGGGTAGGCGCCCGATATTTGAGTAGCTCGAGCACTCGATCCGATTTTCAATATCGGGTACTCAATTTTTAAAATTTGGCTCAGGTGTCCAAAGCTTAATTTTAGAAACGGGGACCCGATTTTTAAAAAATTGGGTACCTACTTCTGAGAAGTACAATTCCGTAGATCTGACTTCCATCGAATTATGACCCAACTTCTTGCGGTCACCCTCTTGGTCTATTGAAATTTTTCATTCAACTTTATCTAACACTCTATTTTCAAACTTTATTTCTACTCTTTGAAGTAGTTTCTCCTATCCATTCAAGTTTTCATTGAATTTGTGGATAATATCTGCTAATTGATCTAAATAGGTTGAGTACCATAAACCTCAATACTCAGAGCATCAACAAATATGGTCTTTATGTCTTAAAAAAAATAATTCTCTTTCTTCTTTTCTTCTCTAAGCTTTTTTTGCCTAGTTTTATTCTTTAGTAATTATCCAATGGTGTCCATTTTATTAGGAGTGAGGGTAGAGATATCCCAATTCAGAATAACTATATCAATTATTTCTACTTCTTTTCCCTTTTCCTTAAAATGGTGGAAACAATTTGTTTCCCCTTTTCTAGGACTTCAATACTCGGTTGAGACTAGTTCTCAACTATCATTGTACTAGTTATAGATATACTTGGGATAGAAGTAATTGTGGAAAATGATGGACTAGCAAAAAATGTTGAAACAACACTAATAACATGAATACCTTGCTGTTGCTCGATCAAGCTTGATGATGGAGGACCTTGCTACTTGGAAAATGAAGTACTAGGCACTTCTATCATTGTTACATTTATCTAAATAGATTCGGAGCTTGGTTGTGTGCTTGGTACAGTAGTTGTAACCACAACCAACTTGGTAGAAGCTATCTCTAAGACAGATTGCACTAAGGTTGTGCTCAAAGAGTGAGGAAATGAGGCCATGATAGCTACTACAATTTTCTCTAGATTGGTATCCTCAATACCTTGTATCTCTGGAAGACTTCCTCCAGTAGCTTCATGTTCCTCCTCTTCATCATCCAAATGAACATCATCAATCTTATCATCTTTTATTTATATATCTTCTTCCTCATCTTCATCATCATTTTTGTCATCAACATGTACAATAAAGTCACTAGGTTGATGTAGTTTATAAATGTTTTTCCATGTTGTTGTTGTTGCCTTCACTACATATTCAATGTCTTTTATCAATATCATACATGTTTTCATTTTGAGAGTGAACTTCTTCTCATTTTTATTCAAGGATTCTTTGACCTCCTCATTGAGATTTGGCATAAGTTGTATGAAGGTCTGCTCAAAGATGTCTTTGATTTCCATCTTTGCATGCTCCCATCTAGGCTTAATATCTTGCATAAGCTCATTAGGAATCTATTGTGTAAGCTCATCAAGTGAATACTTACCTAGCTTGGTCATAACAACATATTCAATCTATCCTTTCTCATCCTTATTCCTTGTCTCATATTTGAAAAATTTAAGGTTTTCCATGCCAGCTCCTTCCATTTTCTTTAATCTTTCCTAAAGTGTAGGTGGAGATCTTTTGAAGATTATTTTCTCAACTTCATCTTCACCTAACTATAATTTCTTCCTTGACTTGGATTTTCTTCTAGTGAACACAATAAGGGATGACTTGGCAGGTTTGATTATGATAACCTTTCTTTTCTTCCTTAAAGGTTCTTCTTCCTTAGATTTTTCTTCTTCTTCTTTATCCTCTACATCATCATCTTCAATATCATAACCTTTTCCCTTAGTAAGCATTGGAAGGTAACCTACTTGCTTTGTGCCTTTCATTGTCTTTTCTACTTTTTTCCTTCCTTTATTGACTGCTTGAGGTAACTTAATTTCAAGCTCTATTTTTGCTTTAACTTCATCATAGGTTCTGAGGTATGTAGCTTTTGGATCCATAGGCTCATTTAGCAAAGCCTCTATGATATCTTTGCTTTCGTCAATGTTAACCTTATACTCTAGTGTCTTAACCCATGCCACTTTACTTATGATTGCTTGAATGTATACTTTGTCATGTAGTCCACCATGAAAAAAATATCATCCTTGTAGTATTCTACAAGCTTTTTTGGAATCCCAAATCTATTATTCATCTTCTCTTTGAATGTTTCAAAGTAGTTATCCATGACACTTTCAAAATTTTCACCCATCTCTACTATATACTCATTAATTTGATACAAAACATGAACATCTTTCCTCCATACTAATGTACCTTTGGAAGGGAAGAATTTCTGAACAAAGAAAAATAAACATGTTAAAAGGGATTCAAACTTACATAGATGATTCTTTGATCCTCTGATGCTCTCCATATTCTTGTTGAATTGGTTCAATGGTAACTTGGCAAGGTCAAAGGATAAGTTGTTCTTGACAACCTTGTAAGTGAGATCGACAACTTCACACGATATAATGTTTAGTCTATTTGAACTGTAAATGTTATGTGCAATGATATAAAAGCCAAAATTTAGTTCCATGTTAGTTACACTACTAATCTTCATTCCTCTTCTATCTCACTTGGCAAGAGTTCTCTTTTCTAGTTTGACCCAACCTAGGGTTTTGGTTGTCTTTGCTTTATTAAGCATTGGAAGCCCAGTGATTCTATGGATCATTTTCTTCATTATCTAAATAGGTTGCTCCAACCATAACTTCCCACTATGTACATGGATCATAATATATATCTTCCATTTGACCTAGAAGTCTCTTGGCATATGAGATATATGAGTCAAGCCCTTAATTTCCAAATGTTGATGTTTGGGTTTCAATGCACCATTCACACATAATTCCTTGAATGCTTCATTCATTTCTAGGGTTTCAAGTTCTTGTATTGAGTAGTGATAAAAAGAATAGATGTTGTGCATGATTAATACCTTGGATAGAATTTATGATTGTGTACCAGTAGGGTCAAGCACTTCTACAATTGTCGGACTCAACTTGAAGTTTGGTGCCTTGCAGTCAACTTCTCAAACCAACATTTCAAACCCTTTTGTTTTTGTTGCTGAAAGATACCATTACTTGGTAGGGTTTGCTGAAAACTTTGAAAATCTTCAAAAAAAGGAACTCAAATTTATCAAGGCCTCTGAATTCACTCTTCTCAACTAGCTTTGGAAATTTGTAGTGAAACAATGCCTTTGATTTCTTCCATTTAACTAATTTCCACCTTTCAATCACCATTATTGTTTCATACTTCATACTTGCTAGGTGACAGGTTTTCCTCCACTTAATTTAATCTTTAATGCTCAGTAGAGTCACCATCACTCAGTAGGAACTACCAAATTGAGCTTGCAACAATATGTAACCTAACCTTTCTTAGTAAGGTCTTGCGACTTGACCTTGCTCGGTAAGGTCTCCTACTTTCCATTACACTTGGTGATCCCTGTGCATCTTGAATTTTTATTGGATCAATCTACTTGTTGGCTAGAGCTGGTGTTAGATTTATTCTTTCAAATCACAACACTAATGATCTCCATAGGGAACTAAGTTGAGGTGTTTGGACCACCTAATTCATTGACTTGGGTGTCATTCACTTCATGGTCTTGGTTTGCATTCTCTAGAGATTTTTGTAACCATTTCTACCTCATTTGTTTTCTAATATTGTCATCTTTGGCTTTCTTTTCATCTTCAATTCTACCTATGTTCATATAGTTCTTAGCAAGATGTCCAAGTTCTATATAAATAAAATATCTTTTTGTAGTGTCTCTTTTCCTCATATGATGTTTCACACAATTTTCTTCTATGTACCCAAATCACCACAGTAGTGACATCTACACCATGTATTATAATCTCATCCAAATATTGCTTTCACAATTTGTTATGTTGGGTCCACTACTTGGTTTTGCACTCTAAAGATTTGTGTCCTTGTTTCTTGCAATTGTGACATTTACCTTCAAACTTAGGTTTCTTTGTGCATTCAATTGCTCTATGACCATGCTTATTGCAACTGTAACACTTTTTATTGAATTTTTCTTTACCATTACTCCAACATTTGTTTGATGTATTACCTATCTTACCACAATGATAGCAAGTAGGCCTTTGATTCTTTTGTGCTCCTTGCTTAGATGATTCACTTACTTCTGTGTATCCTATTCTAGCTTTGCATTTATGTCTATATTGACTTTGTTTATTCAATTGATTGATGCTTTCTTGATATTTAATCATTCTTTCATAAGTTTTTTTTTCCAGTGTTGAGATCATTCTGTAGTCTTTCATTCTCAAATCTTAGATTCATAACTTCTTCATTTGCATTGGTGATCTAATTAATGAAGTCTACTTGTTGAAGGGATAGTTGTTGGATTTCATTGTTCTTTTCTTCTATCTCTTCTTTGACTTTGTCTTTTTCTTCCATGACTTCACATAATTTGACTCATTGAATTTCTTGTTCTCTTTTTAGCTTTCTAACTTCTTCTTGAAGATTGGAGTTCTTTTTAATAGATCTTTGATTGCTTCATCAACTTCATATGAAGTTCTTTTAAGATATATATCTTCATTTCTTTAGTTAGTGTAGAGATTACCATTCATTTTTACTGCAAGATTTTTCCTTCTTTTCAATGATTGAGAGAGTTTCTCCTTTGGTTTCTTTAATTTCCTAATAGCCAATTCAAGATCCAAATTTTCACTATCAATAGCCTTATCTAGCCTTTATATCTTCATTGCCTCTGATCTTTTCTCAAATTATTAGCTTCTAATGTGAGAACTTGAAAGGCTCTGATACCAATTGTTGGAAATATAAGGTAGGCAAGGTTACTAAGAGGGAAGGGGTGAATCAGGAACCAATAAAATCTTATCTCAGTTCACTAATTAACAATTCATATAATATTGCGATCTAATTGCATGCATGAAAGAATGAAAGAAAATAAACAATCATAACAATTTGACACAAGATATGGTGACCCAGAAACTATCCAATTAGAAAGTAAAATTGTGGTGGGGATGATAGCCACAAGCTTTAGTATTGTAGTATAAAGTTAACTTGTTAAGGCTTAAAATTGATCACTTCTGGTGATTTTCCCTATTAGGATTAATAAGGATTGTGAGGTCCACCTTGTAAAAGGATTTGCAAGCATACAATGAAGTATGCACTTGGTTAAAAGATTTAGCAAAGACTATTAAGTCTACCCTGTTAAAGGATTTGGCTGATGCACCTATTAGGATGAACTAGTGGCTAATCTCTAATTTGTAACTTTTATTTGTTGGTTGAGATTCCCTGTATTACAATGATCACCTAACTATGATAGATAATACTTTGTTATCCCTTATACTACTTGTAGTCTTCTTTACTTTGCAGTTTTTCTCATCATATGCTCTACTCATTCATTTTTGGATATGATATAATATATTACATACATACCAATCCAAATTACAACTCACTAGAGTCAGCTACAATACCAACTTCATCATAATCCACAAAGTTAGCCAAAATGTTGTAACTCAGGTTTTGAAAACAAACTTGGTGATGTTCTGATATATGACAAACACTGTCAACACTCAGAAATCTTTGGCACTTGGTTGAACTTGAAGCTTGATCCATACTAATCACTTCTAAGTAGCTTGAACTCGGTCAGTAGTGTGTGACTCGGTGAACTCTGAGAAACTTAGTAGCAACTGGATTACTAGGTTGACATTGCATGACTCAGTCAACACTAGATCCACTTCATTGACCCTATGAGCTCGGTAGACATTGTTGGACTTGGTTAAAACTACAGAGCTTAGTCAGCACTAGGATCTTCTTCTCTTCCACTTACTAGCTCAGCAGCCTCTATTATGCTTGATTTACACTAAAATTTGTCTTTGAAACTCAGTAAACACTATGTAGTTCGATAGACACTACAAACTGACTACTTAGCTCGGGAACAACTAAATCACTTGGTTAACATTGCAAACTGAATGATAAGCTTAGTAGCAATGTAACCAATTTGACTAAGTGTTGAGTCACTAATAGACAAATTGACCTTAATGGCAACATAATTTACATCTAAGAGTTTCATTTGAGTTATCTAGGTTTAAACATAATATTGAATACAATTTAATATTTCACTATAATACACATGTCATTTGTGAAGACATACTTTAATAAATTTGATAAGCCATAAACGTCATTGCTACAAGGACGTATAATACTCGCTTTTAAAGTTCAACATTATAGTTTAGATATTAAAATAAGTATGCAAGAATGGTTCCAAATAATTCCCCATTTTATGTAATTACCGTGAGATGTGCCTATCACATAATCTGTTAAAATTATATGGGCAAAAGTGTTAAGGTTCATGTGAATAATTTATAAGAGCATCTATAGATAATATATAAAGTCATGATATTAAATATATGATAATATCATTTATATTAAATAATAATTCCATGAGACATATTTTAGTTTTAAAAGTAATTGCTATCACATAAAATTTTTATATTAGCTCAATTTAACTAAGACACAGAAATTAGCTATGAGTATGAAATTCCCATAACACATTAATTTTTTAAAATTTACTACTAAATAAAACAAAACAATCAAATTAAATAACACTAGCCCTTACTAAATTTTACATACTAACAATTTAAAAAAAATAAAACTAAACTAATAAATCAATTTAAGAACTACTTACTAACTAATTATATTGCTTTACATACTATCTAAGTTACTTTATTAACTATCTAATTAACTTTCTTAGGAACTAAATAAATTCACATACAACTAATTAAATTAAATTAATAACTAATCAAATGAAATCACTAACTAACTAATCCTACTTCCTAGCTCCCCAACCTATCCTAGCAACCTATATTTCCTAGTCTCCAACCTTATCCCCTACCACCCCACTTGTGGTTGAAATTTGTAGGGGTTGTATTAAACATTGTGTAGGGCTTCCTTAATTCTTGTAGTGCTCCAAGAAGGGTGAGTGCATAAGATGAGGAGAGTGGGTGGAGTTTGGGGCCCACCCAACCAATGGGTGTTCCCCAAACTTAGCAAAGTAAGAGTTATAATTTTTTTTTTTAAAAAAACTCATTGAAATTTTTGTTTATTTTCTCATGTTTGAACAAAGACAAGGCCAAGGGTGATGGGAGAGTTGGGACCCACATGGGTCTCACCCTTCCTTATCATTGTCTTTGTAATGTTAATATAATATTTATTTTTTGAATGGGGAGTTTGAGGAAAACATATTTGTAATAGACTTTGTACTATCCTTTGAAAAGTGCTTTAGTTAATAATTATAGTGCACAAGTGGACTTAGGTTTATTAATATTTAAATGATTGTATGTTTCATTTGAAATGGAGGAATTAATTTTCTTCCCATATAAATTCTAGAGACCTATAGGTCTCTTTTTGACATTTTTTTCTTTTACCATGTTTATGTTTTCTAGTGCATTTTTTTATTTCACATCAATTTCTTACACCCCAATTCATTAATTTAATGGGTTAGATTGCAAAGCATGTTGGTCATCTATTTGCTTGTTTCACACTATGTTATTAATGGTCACATCAATCTAATTGGTTAATCTATTTAGTTAATTGAATCTACTAGGATTAAATTTTAGAAATGAAACTTGATAATGAGATATTTGTTTCTTCAAATTCTATGAAAGAAAATAACCTAATCAAATAACATCATTGCATGGATGAATTTAATTTGAACAATCATAATAACATAACCTACTATTTGATAGGATAATCTCATCATTTTCCAACTTTCTCTATAACATTGAGAGGAAGATGCATTATCAATTTACTTTGAATACCTTTAATTTGCAACCAATTCAAAGGTAACTTTGTTCATTACAAAATTAACTATAGATTAAAATATAAATTCCTTGAACTTCACTACAATATCATTCAACCTTATAATTAAATCATTTTTTCTTTCTTTCACTACCATTACAATACTAAGGAGATTCACATAAGATTTTCAAGCCAATGATTTCCACAAAATGCATCTTTATTTCAACTTCCACAATACATTCAATACAAAGGTATGACAATGGAGAGGAATTTTCATCTCTCTATAATAGTCAAAATCAAAGAAATGACAATGAGAAGGAGAAACTATCCAACACAACACTTGATCACAATCCAACAAGAATTCATCCTTTCACAAGTCTCCAATAGGAGATCCAAAACTCCCAAGCTTCTCAACTTCAACCACAAACTTGTAAATAAGATTGATCATAACCATGGAGTGCTCACCTCCCAACCTAAGTCTCTATGAGACCACCCATCAAGCTTGGAGAACTAAAGACAAAAAAGTCACATACATAATCTATTCTCAAATGTAAGAACATCACAAGAACACCATAACCAAGGCTTCATGATGGGTTTCACCTAAGATCCCATGAACAAAGGTGAAGGCGTGCCAACCAAAGAGGAGATGCCAATGCCAATACATAAAATTTCATACCTTCATGGGGCTCATATTAATAACATATCTTCCATACATATGTCTCCCTTTATCACCCCAAATGATATCAAAACATCATAGGCAAGCAAGGGCCCATGCTCAATGCTTATTTTCTCTCTTCTTCATGAGAAGAGACTCTACACTACAATAGAGGCACCGACTAAACCCTTCATCCAATGTCACATCTTCCCTCCCAAGGATGAGTAATGCTTTCACATCCAAAAACAAAACCCTCAAAGAAAATTGTAAGAAAACAAGATTTGGAAACACCATTCCCCTCCCTTCACAAGCACAATAAAAACAATAATATAAAATGCATGCAACACATGAATCAAGTTCATCAACAAGCTAGTATACAACAAAAAAATGAAGAACATTCTTGGCAAGAACCACCAGCCTTGCACAAAAATTATAGAAATAGATAGTTGATAATAACCCCTTTTTATTTGCTTCAATCTGCAAAACCCTTATGTCTCTAAAACTAGAGAGTGGGTGAACACCCATTGAGTTGTCCAAGGCCCTCTAAAAAGACCCCCAAATGCCTACCCACATCCCACTAGCAATAAGTTTTGAGTTGACTCCTAGTTTTTAGCCATCATTCTTGTCTCCTCTCATAAATGCAAGTTTGGCAAAGTCTGTGGGGAAACGGTAAGGTCATGAGACTTCTCCATTTTAAATTTTTTTAGAAAATTGGTTGTTTGGAGGATCATTAAAGTTGTCTAAACCTTCTAGTAGTGAAAAGTAGGTCCCTAACTTATAGTACTACCATATGGGCACTTAATTTCCACTAAATTAAGCTCCTAGGACCACTACTTTTTCCTCAAAAGTGAACTAAATTTTCAAATCCAAATTTATATTTGGTATGACTCCACATAATGACTCTTGACAAATATGAAATCATAAGCACTTAATTAAGTTTAATTTTAGGCTAAATGTCTCTTGCCAAACCCTAATTTGACATGTCATTTACACATGAGCATTACAAGTGTCAAGTGACACCATAGAATCATATTACACATTACAAGTGGCATGTCACTAATTATATAATGAACTAATTTCTAATACATATATTCAATTTTTTTTTTACATATTATATTACATAACAATGAGGTTCGAATCTCTTGAATAGATTCAACCTTAGTTTCACTATTTGCACATAGGTTTAGCTCTTGGTTCTCTGATTTAGTACCATGGTTAAATATCTACACACTCAATTTGAATATCAATTGCTCAAGAAAATCACTTATATATGAATTTAACTTGCATAATCAAAATCAACTTAAAACATTCATAGTTTCATTTCAATGAGCTTTTATCATTTCTAAACAATGATCAATTATAATGAACTTGCATTATTGAAATACCATGACATATTCATCAATTCAATTTATATTACGAAAATGAACCATCAAAATGAATATATATATATATATATATATATATAATGTCATCAAGCATCACAAGTAAAACATAATAAAGTAATAAGCACATGACATCAATAATATGGATCAATGTATAATCCATCAAATAGTGTCTCAAAATCTTCAATCAAAATGTATCAACTAATCTATGATGGGTGAGGGTGAGGCCTCACACCCAAGTGGAAAATATTTCTCATGATTTTAAAGAATTTGAGCAATAGTTAGATCAAGAATATTCTAATACAAAAGACATCTCTATAGTAGAAACAACAAAAAAGATGTTTCACAATGACGAGAACGGTGTTGATTTTTTGTATGTTATTTCCTATCTTATTCATAAAAATATTAACCCCATTAAATATTGTGCTCAAGATCTTGGTTTAACTCAACCTAGCACTAGTGTTAAGCTTTATTTTCATATTACTATATCATTACCTATTGTTTATACATGTATGTCCCACCTCACCTGACTACATTTGTTTCAAACACTAATCCTATACATGTTAATCTTGGTAGTGTTCCTAATCCTATAATTTCTCCTCCTTCAAGTGTACCATGTGCTTTACAACCATTATATATATCTACCTACAACAATGTTTCATTTTCATATTCAAATATTCCTTCTATTGGAAATATAGAAGGAGTAACTAAGAGGGAAGGGGTGAATCAGTTACCACTAAAATAAATCCCAAATCCCTTAGATGTCAATACAAAACATAAATTGTGTTGAAACTATTGTTACTCGATTAACACACAAGGACTCAGTTAACACTAACAATATGTTGTAATTCAGTAAGTACTATAATATCAACTGTTACTCGACAAATATTGAACATGTAGATCTTAAGATATTAATGGTGATTAACCTTAATTAACTTAGTTGCATACACATAAAATAAATAGCATGAACACAAGTGACACCAAGATTTAATGTGGAAACCCAATTTGGGAAAAACCACCAATTACAACTAGTTATTGTTTTTCACTCTTCTAAAGTGAGCCCTACTAGGATCCAACCTTGTTAAAGGTTACAAAACACATTGTTAGGTGTGACCCTATTAAAGGATTTAATCATCTTGTTAGGAGTGGCCTTGTTAGAGGTCTTTAGACACTTCAATCTAGAAATGCCACCTTGTTAGAGGATTTGGCAAATAATTGTTAAACCAACTCTGTTAAGAGAGTTGATACACTACTACAATAGTTAGAGAGTAACAATGATATGACTTGGTTTTTTATGCAATTTTATTGCTAATTTCATATCTCAATTCTGGCTTGAATACTTGATCCTTCCTAATCAAATTAATCATTGCTGCCCAACAAGGATATTATGCTTATCCTTCCAAATCACTTCCTCTAAGCATCTTCTTATCTTCTAGACTCTCACACATTCAATCCTCAACTTGACCTTATACTTATATCATATACATTGTCAATTCGGCTTGAATACAACTTAGAATAATTAATATTCATCTCCTCAATCAGCTAGAACCAACAAACAAATCTATTAAACTCAATATGCCAAAACAAGAAAATTATTTGTTAGTTGACCCTACTCGGTAGACACTAACACTAGAATGATTTTCTTGTGATAACCAAGTGAACTTGGTTAACACTTCATCTTTGCAAACTTCCTTTGGTAACCAAGTGAGCTCGGTTAACCCCAATTCCATCCAACTTTACTTTGTCAACCGAGTGAGCTGAATTAACACTCAACTTCTATAAATTTTTCTTTGTTGCCCAAGTGAACTCGGTAGATAGTGCCTTCTGAACTTGGAAAACACTAGAATGCTTGGAAGACATAGGAAATTGTCTTCATTTCCAAAGTGAGCTCGACATACATTGATAGGTAAAGATATGACATTTTGTGTAACATCAAAGATAATATATAATTGATCAACAATCTCCCTCTTTGGCATTGATGGAAACACATGTCATAATACAATGAAATTTCAAAGAAAAATAAAATAAGGAAAATATTCTTAGTTTTATTTTGATTTTCATCCATGATAACTCCCTCTATCGATGTGAACTCCCTCTGACTATAGTTTCTCCCTCTGTCAACAAACTCTATCTTCAACATCTTCTTCTGATAGAAAAATCTTCCTCTTCAATATTGGACCAAGTTATTCCTCTTCAAATAATTTTTCTATGATATGACACACACAAACTCTACCTTTTTGACATCTTATGCCAATGACAATATTTAGTGAGTATTAATGTACCTAATGTATAGATTCATATGCAATCTACCCTTTCATTACTACATCAACTTGACTAATCTTCAACATGCTCTAGTTGATGCATCACTAAACTTCATTTAGTGAGCTTCAAATAGGGGAAGAACCCCTAACTTGACTCTTAGATGCAAAAATTCATCCTTAGGTAATGGCTTTGTGAATATGTCTACAATTTGTTCTTTAGTATTCACATATTCTAATCTTACCTCTTTGTCTTTCACCAATTCTCTTAGAAAATGATTTTTTTTGCAATGTGCTTTGTCTTGGTATGCATCATAGGATTCTTTGATATATTAATTGTACTTGTGTTGTCATGGAAGATAACCATTGGATTCTTGATTTCTACCTTCATACATGCCAACAATTGCTTGGAACAAAAAACACTAGAAAAATTAATTGTTGTTGCAACATACTCTGCCTCTATTGTATACTGAAAAATGCAAATTTTCTTCTTACTTTTCCAAAAAACTAGTCTCTTACCAAGAAAGAACACTCCACCACTAGTGTTCTTCCTTTCATCAACACTTCCTACGCAATTTGTATCAGTGAAGGCTTTCAAATCTAAATTTCCTCCTTTCTTCTACCATAATTCATACTCTTTATTACCCTTCAGATACCTCAAAAATCTCTTTATTGCCATCATATAATTTTCTTTAGGATTAGCTGAAAATCTTTCCTCCATTCCAACTGTAGGAGCAATATCAAGCCTAATAGGTACAACATACTAAAGTTTTCCAATCATTGATCTATATGTGGTCTAATCTACCTCCTTGGGATCATCATTTTTGGAAAGTTTATGTCTAGTAGACATAGGTGTTCTGATTGGCCGTGAATCCTCCATTCCAAACTTCTTTAGTATCTCCTTGTTATACTTAGATTGAGTGATGTAGATACCATCTTTCTTCTATTAGCAACAAAGATTTTGATTTCTCCAAACATTGACATCTCAAATTTCTTACTCATTTCCTCTTAAAAAGCTTTGTACAGATCAACATTTCCAATAAACAATGTATCATCCACAAAGATTTATTTGAACAAAATCTTCTTGTCTGGTCCTTCTTTGATGTATAGGTTGTTATTATCATTTTTCCTTTGAAACCAATCTTCATCAAGTAATTATGAAGTCTTTCATACCAAGCTCTAGGAGCTTTCTTGAGACCATATAGTGCTTTGTGTAGTTTACAAACCATATTCCTTTTTCTAGGATCTACAAAACCTTCATGTTATTTTATGTAAACTTCTTCTTCTAGAATTCTATTCAACAATGCAAATTTCACATCCATTTGATAAACTTTAAATCTTTTATATGCAGCATAAGAAAGTAAGGTCTTAACACCTTCTAATCTTGCAATAAGAAATTTTTTTTTACCATAGTCAATACCTTCCTCTTGAGAATAACCTTTGCATACTAATCTTTCTTTGTTTCTTGAAACTTCTCCATCTTCATTTAGATTATTTTTGAAAACCCACTTTGTGCCAATTACATTATTATCCTTAGGTCTAGGAAGAAGAGTCCAGGTCTTATTCCTTTTTATCTATTCTATCTCTTTATTCATTTCTTCAATCCATTGTTCATTATACAAAGCATCTTTAACTTTTCTAGGTTCAAATTTAGTAAGCAAGCCTGTACCTTTCAATTTGTTCCTTGTCATTGTGTCATCTAACTTGTCTCCAATGATCTACTCAAGTGCATGGTGCCTTCTAACATATATTGCTAATATAGATACTTTGGATTTAGAACATTTTTTACTTGCCTCATCATGATCTTTTGCATCATGCTCCAGTCCCACTGTCTGTGAATCGGGTCCTTCAGATTCAAGCTTAGGTTGCATTGGTTGTAACTTAATAGCCTCTAATTGTGACACAGGTCCTTTAGATTGTGACTCAGATGCTTCTGTGGATTTTGGGGACTCAAGAGGTAAAGTTTGGTGACTTCCAATTTTATTAGGCAATGTATTAAGTTCAAAGTAAATAAAAATTCTATAATCTTCAGGTTCTTTGTTGCTCTCTTCTTAACTCTTTTCTACAAACTCATCAATCTTCACATGTTCACTTTCTATGATCTTATGAGTAGTTAGATTCAAATATTTGTATGTTTTTCTTCTACTCAAGTATCCTAGGAATATTCTTTCATTGCTTTTGACATCAAATTTACCTTTCCTAGACTCCTTCAAACTATAACATTTTCTACCAAATACCTTCAAGTAACTTACATTGGGTTTATAGTCATACCATAGTTCATAAGGAGTTTGATTTGAGTCGTTCTTCAGTTGTACTCTATTCAAGGTATGAACTAATGTACTAATTGATTCCTTCCAATATTTGATTACAAATTACTTTCTATCATCAAGGTTCTTGCATAGTCCATGATTCATATGTCCTTCTTTTTGCTATACCATTCTACTAAGGTGTACCAAGCACTAATACTTGCCTTTTGATTCCTCTTTCAGTGAAGAATTCATTAGAAATGAATTCACCTCCTATGTTTGATCTCAAACATTTCAGCTTCTTTCTTGTTTCCCTCTCAATTCTACTCAAATATCACTTAAACTTTTGAAAAGCTTTAGACATATCTTTCAGATACATTATTGTCATCATCTTAGAATAATCATCAACAAATAAAATAAAGTTCTTATCTCTACTATAGCTCTCAATGCCAATATGTCCACAAAGGTCTATATGTACCAACTCTAAGACTTCTTCAGAATAATAGTTCTTGCACTTGAAACTTTTCTTGCCCATCTTACCAATTTGAAATTTTTTGCATAGACCCATATCAAGTTTCCTCAGACTAGGAATACCTCTTACTCTTTTGTTTTTTCTTATCTTGACCAGGTTATCAAAGTTTACATAACATAACCTTATATACTGTAAGACCCCTTCCCTAGTACCCTATTATAAATCTTAATAACACAAATATGACTAGATCTAGGAAGAGTAGGGAGATGAGATGTCATGTTTTTGCCTCTTGTGTATAGAATGTGAATTATATATTATTACCATACGCCCTATGATAGAATGATGGTAAGAAGGTTTTGGGATCTAAGTATGTAATGATTAGCATTTTCCTTATAAAAAATGAACCTAAGATCTTATTGAGACTGATATATATTGGTTATTGTTGTGTTAAGTACCCTACAATTTGAAATTACATTAGGTTGATGAGACCCTATAGAATAAAGGTTCGAGATGTCATAACTTTGAAACCATGTCGATGGATTCATGTTATTTTATGGTCTGTTAGGATAATTGAATTAGATGGTTACTATGGAAAAATGAATCAACACCTACCCTTGTGAATATTACTTATAGTCACAGATAAAAATTACTATCAAAATTGTATAAGGGTCTACATGGTAGAACTTAGTATGATTTAATGTAATAAGTCAATTATTGTGCAAGTAGTA
Source organism: Cupressus sempervirens (assembly GCA_028749045.1). Classification (NCBI taxonomy): domain Eukaryota; kingdom Viridiplantae; phylum Streptophyta; class Pinopsida; order Cupressales; family Cupressaceae; genus Cupressus; species Cupressus sempervirens. Next base: position 727,879,138 of record CM053785.1, read on the forward strand.
TTAGGAGGATATGTTGATATTCATAAGGACAAATTTTATGGCCCAATAAAATGTAATGGATTTATTCTATGATTGATTTTGAAACTATGTGACATGACTATGCAAACATCCTAATTACCTGACATAATTAATACACCTTATGATTTATCATCTTATAATGATAATGGGATATTGTTAGTAATCACACTATATTTAATTGAATCAAAGGATGCTAGTTGTGATGTTTACTTTTTGGTGATTCTTACCTAAGATATGTATTCAGAACTAATTTTTATGTTGGTTGATTTAACATTTATAGATTCAATATTGCATCATTATGATAGGAATTAGATTATGATGTGGCTTATAATATTAATTGGATAATATGATTAGATATTAATGTTAATATGTAGATTCTGATATTTTAATGTTTTAAATTCTTTATATAAAAATGATTACAAAGTAAAAGTTGATTATGAAAATTAAGTATTGTTGGTGCAAATACATATTTACTATTTACACTTACTTAAATTTACTTAGGTTAATGCATTATTTTATTATATTGCATTATTTTATTATTTATTTTGTGAGACACTTAGGAGTTTGCGTACCTTTATGAGTTGTCATGTTGACAACACAGAAGTACACAACTCTAATTTAGTACATGGTGTGTACAACATTGGAGTTTACATCATTCACTGAGTTGTCATGTAGACAACATAGTTATTTGCACTCGTAATTTAGCACATGGTGTCTACAACATAAATTTGCATGTTACACCCTTATAGGCTTACCCTCTCATCATCACACTTACTCCTGTGCATAATGGAGGATAACCCATATCTAGTGGACATGTGCCTAGTTGTATGACTTATCATGGTGTTGATTCCTAGGCAATCTAGATGCATCTCAGAGGCCTTTATATATAGGCACTCCTAGTGTACTTTCATTCATATTGAATCAAATACATATCGATATTCTGATCATACTCTTTCTAGTTTACAATTGTGCTTGTGTTTGAGTTCTTTGTTCTTGGGTGAATTTTTCCCTAAGAAAAATTCTTACATGGTATCAGAGCTTGGAGAATTTCTCTTCATATAGTCATTCAAAACCATTGTTGCTTCAACACCTCAGCCCAAATCTAGAGCATCGTAGAAAGTTGGAGTGTCTAGAGTTAGAGTTAACCTTTCCATTGCATCTAGAATGTTGATTCAATGTAAATCAGCTATAAATTCAGCTACACTAGCCCAAAGTCAATCGTGAGGCAAAAAAAAAATTGTAAACCGACACCTGAAGCCCCCAATTTGCAATTCTGGTATGGTCATTTTGCAAATCTAATTAATTATTTTTAAGATCTATAATTTTATTCTCTATGCTTTTTCTAATAGAATTTCAAAAAAAAAAATTGGCCAGGCGGCTCAGCAAAGAATTTTTTTTGTATAGGCACTAGGCAATCACACCCTAGCCCTGCACCCCAAATATTTCATAGAATATTCCTTAAGTGGGTACCTTACTAAATCGGCAGACTTGAATCATCATTAATCTAGATGGAAACAAATTGGAGGTTTCCACTGAACAAATTTAGCTAAGTAATCAATATCTGGTGACCGACTGTCTAACTCCTGGTGCACACATTCCGACAACATTGCCACACTTGGCCACTTAATTGCTTGTTTTACAAATGGCTTTCATTTTAAAGCCTTGGCTGAATGCTTTCCCCATGAATGTAGGATTAAAAAGAAAACTTTGACAGTCATTTTTTAACCTCTGGCCACCATAAAAGGTTTTCAGTACCCGCGCAATGGTTCCTCTGGCTCCCTACATAGTCCCACAAACACGTGGACCCATAGGAGTGGTCAACTCTTTGACCTCCACCTCAACAATAGCGCAGGCCACATTGGCTGACTCAGCAACAACCACCCTAGGTACCACCAGCCACATCAAGGCCCACGTCTATAAATTTGTGCACACCAGTTGTACCTACCACATGTACCACACCACACTACACGTCAGCTTGCCAACAAGGAGCCTCGTCAACTTTTTTGTATAGCCATGTGGACTACTTGCTTGGACTATCGTACTACCACGTGTGCATCTATATAGTGCCATGTGTTCTGTCTATATAGTATGGCCTTGATACCTGACCAGGGAGGCTTTTTTTTTTGCTAACATCAACTAGACATGGGATAAAATTTGATGACCGTCTGACCATCATTCTTAGGCATTTTCTAACTACTATGACAACTGTTTAACTATCAAATTTAAGCTCATAGTTTTCTGTCCAGACCCCTCTCTAGATGTAGTTTTTATTTGGTAGCCTGACTTTGAGAGACCATAACTCGGTCATCTAGAATCCAAATTAGTTGCAATTTTTTTAATTTTGGGTAGAATTTCCTAAACTTTTTAGTGGTGGTATTATTTTTTGGTTTTTGTGCAAGGATTTGTTAGAATTTGCATCTTTTGGTGACTGTACCTATCCAATCCTACATTTTGCAACTTCAAACGCTCCATACAGACTCATCTAGACACATTTTTAGGTTCTATTTTTTTTGAAAGTGCATTATTGTTTTACTTTCCAAATCTTCATTCAAATTCTAGGGGTTGTGTGGACAAAAATCTCAGTTTCAAACTAAGGGCCTTTTCCGCATTCTATTGGTTTGATTACTTTCATAATTGTTGTACATCTAAGCTACAGTGCTTAGTGATAGATTTGACCCTCAAAAGGCAATTGTAAAAAGAAAAATCAAAAGTCCACTTTGTAGATTTTGACAAGTGGCCTATTGTACATGCACTATATATAAAGCGCCAAAAGCAACTTTATTGGGGGGTTCTTTTGATTGAGTGAAAAGGGGGGGGGGGGGGGGGGGGGGGGGTGTATTGTCTTCTTATGTCCCTCTTTTGTGCTCTTTTAATTTTCTGCATCATGGGTTCACCTAAAGCTCCACTTCTAACTTCATGCAATTATTCTACATGGAAAGATATTGTATGGAGTAGATTAATGGAAAAAAATTTAAATCTTTATGTTGATGGTACAATTCCAAAACCCACTGATGCTAAAGAACTCATTGATTGGAAAATTATAGAAAATTGGGCTTTAGGAATTATCAGGAGTTGTGTACATAGAGATCTCTTCTTCCACATTGCTAGTTTCATGGAAGCCAAACCTGCTTAAGACAAACTTGAAGCATTGTACAGTAAGATGGATGAGGAAAAGGGATTCTAGATTGAGGATGATCTCCTTCTATTGGATCCAAATAACTTTGATACAATTTAAGATTACATCAACAAAGCCAATGTGTATAGGGCACTACTTCACAATTGTTGAAATTCCATGAAGGATGACAAGTTGATTCATCACATCCTAAAGAGGCTACCTTCAAAGTATGCTTCCTTTTTTTTGAGTTATAACACTCATAGGTTGAGCATGGGAAGTGCTTTCCAAAAGCCTACATTTGATGCATTTGCAAAGATGTTGATTGTTGAACAATCTCACTTGATAGATATTGGAATTCTCACGACATCAAAGACCAAAGCATTGGTGGCTAGTGATGAGCACCAATCAAGTCAAGGAGGAAGAAGTTCTAACAACAACAACAAGAAGTAGTGGAAGCAAAAATCACAGTCTGAGACACAATAGTCTTCCTCCCAACAACAAAGGTCTTCTTCTAGCAAGAAGGGAAGTAGTGAAAAGAAGGACAAACTTTTTTATGCATATTGCAAGAAGCTGAATCATGATGAGCATCATTGCAAGATTAAGCGAATCAATGAGTTGGAAAACCTACTCAAGAAGAACAAAATTCAAGTGCTAGGTACTTCCAAGGATTCAACTCCACCCACTTCAAAGTGAAAAGGGCAAGCACTTATGGCAAATACAAGTTCTTCTTCAGAATGGATTCTTGGCTCAGGTGCCTCCTATTATATGGGTTCTTTAAAGGGAGATTTTTCTTCATTGAAGCCGTCATAGGTACCACACATCTTTGTGGGAGATGATACTAAAATGGAAGTTGAAGGGAAAGGACATGTGGAAATGGAAAATGGGGAATTCAAAGACGTTCTCTATGTTCCAAACCTTAGCTCTAATCTCCTCTCAATTTACCAAATCACTCACCTTGGAGATGGAAACAAAGTTGAGTTCCTTCCAGATTCAGTAATGGTGTGAAGTCTCAAAGATGATTCATTGGTTTTAGTGGGAAAAGTCAATCATGACAAGAGGCTTTATTCTTCTCCTAATTTGTGCCTGAGTCTCCTTCACATGCCTTTTTAAGTCAATCTAATTCATAATTTAAACTATGGCATGAGCAGTTTGGTCATCTTGTCTTTCGTTATCTTTAGCAACTTTTCTCAACGCACATGGTCAAAGGTCTACCTAACATCAACTTTTCTAAGAGTGAGTGTTCATCATGTTTAGTGGATATGCATCTCGTGGAGAAGTATGATAAAGGAATGTCTTCTAGAGCTCTAGTTGTTCTTTAGTTAGTTCACATGGTACTAGCAGGACCTTTTGCAATGACATCAGTCAACCAAGGCTACTACACCCTTACTTTCATTCATGACTTTTCATGCTACACATTGGTCTAATTCCTTCATCATAAGAATGAAGTGGTTGATAAGCTTCAAGCCTTCAAAATTATTGTTGAACAAAAATCAAGGAAACTCATCAAGGTTCTACAAATGGACAGTGAAATCAAATATGCGAACAGAAGACTCAAAGACTTTTGTAAACTTGAGGGAATTGATCTTCAAAATCCACCAGCATTAAGTTTGCACAAGATAAATGTTGCAGCACTAAGGATTAGAACTCATAAGTCCATGGCAAGTTGCATGATACAAGCCAAGTCTCTTGATCCAACACTTGAAGTCAAAGCCATTAACAGTGCCACTCACATACTTAACAAGTCTCCTCATAATACCTTAGATGGGAAGACTCCTTTTGAGGCATGGTGTGGTAGAAAACTAGTTGCGAGTCACTTTAGAGTCTTCAGTTGTCTAGCATGGGCAAACATTTCTTCCAGGGGATACAAGGCACCAACACCTAGGCCTTGTACTTTCATCAATTATGAAGATAGTGTAAAGACATATAGACTTATGGATCCTAATACTCACGAGATCTTTGTGGAGAAGGATGTTCACTTTGAGGAAAGTTCAACCAACTTATCCTCTAATTCTCTCTGCACTTCATACACTATGGAAACTGATAGTGACACTAGTGATAGTGCTTCAAGAGATTCAGATACATGGGGTTCTATCTATAGTTGTAGTGAGAGGTCACATCATCAGTATAGTCCACATGCATATATTGCCATAGTGATAGGTCCACCACCATAGGATACACCTTATCTTCTAGCTCTAGCAGCAGTTGATGACTACATAGCAGACATTTCAGGTTTTTTCGTGGAGTCACACATAGTAGACTTGGGAGACATCCTTGATGATTTGCTTCTTCTCTTTGATGTAGATAATCCTTCTACAATTTTTGTGAGGGATCACTCTGAACCTCGTGTCCATTCTCTACGTGATCAATCTTCACAGGTTGATGTGATTGTGGATCCTTATGAACAACAATTGTTAGAGGTCTCTTTTTTAGTTTAGGGGATAGATGGTTTATTGGAACAAGTTCTACCTACATCCTTGCCAGATTTGCATTTGTTCTTTTCAGCACTATTGGAAGGGGTGACTATCAGCATCGACATAGGGACACTTGAGAAAGTTTTAGGGCCACCATACATCTTCAAGATTATACCTTTGCCATTGTTTCTTCCAAAGGGGAGGAACATTATTTAGCACTCATGGACCAGCTTCATCCTTGGAATAGCAATCACTAGTCAGCATTCTTCATTAGTGGGGGACTACCTTGTCTCTCTTCCTTTTCTTTCTTATGGGGGGGACTTTTTCCTCTTATGAGGTTTTGTTCTTCTCATTCTTTGCTTTTGTATATACTTGATGTATGTTGTAATGGGGGGGTCTTAATTACTCCCTCCATCCATGCATCTTGTTTTCATCTCTCTTTTTGGGGGAGGGTTTTTCCTATGAGGTTTTCCCTCTTTCTTTGCTTTATGAGAGATTGCATTGTATTATGTACATGGGTACCTAACATGGCCTTGTAGCTGGGACCCATTATGCATTTCATCCTAGTTTTCATAAGCTTAAGGGCATTTTCCTAAGTTTCACTTAAGGGGGGGAATCGGTGCAAATACATATTTACTATTTACACTTACTTAAGTTTACTTAGTTTACTTAGGTTAATGCATTATTTTATTATTTATTTTGTGAGACACTTAGGAGTTTGCATACCTTTATGAGTTGTCATGTTGACAACATAGAAGTATGCAACTCTAATTTAGCACATGGTGTCTGCAACACTGGAGTTTGCATCATTCACTAAGTTGTCATGTAGACAACACAATTATTCACACTCCTAATTTAGCACATGGTGTCTACAACATAAATTTTTTTGTTACACCCTTGTAGGCTTATCCTCTCATCATCACACTTGCTCCTGTGCATAATGGAGGATAACCCATATTTGGTGGACAAGTGTTTGGTTGTATGACTTATCATGATGTTGATTCCTAGGAATTCTAGATGCATCTCAGAGGCCTTTATATATAGGCACTCCTAGTATACTTTCATTCATATTGAATCGAATGCATATCTATATTTTTATCATACTCTTTCTGGTCTATAGTTGTGCTTGTGTTTGAGTTCTTTGTTCTTGGGCACGAATTTTTCCCTAAAGAAAATTCTTACAAGTATGATAATGTGAACTATTTAATATAAAAATTGTCATGCACCTATATACATGAATTTTATATTATTTCTCATTGGGCTACTAATGTTTGACTTTAGTGTGCAGGCAATTGAACCATGGAATGAATCAGGGAAACAAGGTCCAAACTTATGTGGACATAGTTTAGCCAAGGCAAAGCTTTGGAAGATTTAAAAGCCTCGTTGTGATGTGTTTATTTCATCAATGTAAGTTTGCATGTGTGTGGTAAATTTAATCTCATAAATACATTAGGGACATGTCATGGTGAAGTATATTGTGTTTAAATGTCACTTGACACTTGTAATTGTTTGTGTGTTAATGTCATGTCACCTAGGGTTTTGGGTCATGGTTATACTTAACCTTAAGCTAATTACCTTTGATAAGATTAATAAAATCCACTTAGAGAAAGGATAGGATGGGTTACCATCAAGGGAAATTCGAATTCAAACTTGACAAGGATTTCTAAGGGTCAATAAGTGGTTCCAAAGTGCCATTTTTGTAAAAATAAGCTACCCATATGTTAGCATAATATGCTAGGGGCCTAAATTTGACCATTTTATTTCTTAACTAGCCTAGGGGGCCCCTTAACCAATGCACTCTTCCACCAATTCAAAAATTGAGTTGTCTCATGAGTTAATCCCCATCTTTCCACTTGGTCAAAATATAAAATTTAGAAGGGACAAAGTTGTAAGATATAGTGGCTTGATGTTTTTCCCAAAAAAAGATAGTGGGAGAGCCTTTTTAGTGGACTTGGACAAACTAGTGGGGTGTTCACCCACTCTCTAAGTTTAGAGACAATTAGGGTTTGGAAGGAGAAAAGATAAAGGAGAAGGGAGCTCTACAAAAACTTTCATTTTTCCTTTAGCTTGGACCAAGGTTGGTGTCCATGCCATAACTCTCATTGCACTTGCTCAATGATGTTGTTCTTGTTCATATTATGTTAAAATTCATGTCATGTGTTTGTGTTGAGATTGTTGGTATGTGTCATTGTTGTGATAGATTTCTCTTGCATATTTTTCCATGTTTTTGTGTGTATGAATGTTAATGGGTGTGAAGGCTTCACTCACCCTTGGGAGGGAAGAGATGCCTTGGGTGAAGGGTTTAGTTGGGGTCAACATTGAAGTTGAGATTTTTTCCTCTTGGAGAGGGTTTTGTTGTTCGTGGAGTATGGGCTCTATTGAATCCATATGCCTTGTTTTTTATTATGGGGGGTATAAGTGTATTGATGTGATGAGGAGGATGAATTTTGATAGCTTTGAAGAGGTATTATATAATTGTAAATGTATGTGTATTTGGATATGGCATTCTTCTCTTCGAAGAGCTCATGTTCACCCATTGTTTCATGATTCCAATGGTGAATCATTGTGTTAAACCGTGAAGGGAGTTTATATGTGTTGTAATGTCATATTTTATGCATTGTTATTGCTTGAGTGCAACTTGTTTGATCCTTGTTTCCCCCAACTCGGTGGGTGGCTTCTTAGAAGCCTACGATGGGAGGTGAGCCTCCATGGTTCTTGTGTTGCGTGTATTATAGGTTTTGTGGTCGATGGATCAATAGGAATTGATTGGAGTTTCTCATTGTGTTGATGTAACATGAAGATGTTTTTTGTCTTTGTGCATTGTCCTTGCAGTGGAAAATGCCCCATCCTGTTCACCTTGTCGTAATGTATGTTGCAAGGTAGAAGTGAAGGATTTTGTGAGAAGTTAGTCTATAGTGTGTCTTTCATGTCCCCTAATTATGATAATATAGATAAATAGGTCAATGAAATAAAATAGTTATAATAATTATTTTAATGAATTTATACTAAATTATTTCAACTATATTTTAATAAATATAAACTAAATTATTATTGGAGTAAATGACTATATATAAATCATATTGTAATTTCATTATGAATAAATGAAATTAGACTAATATATTATTAAAGAACAGACAATAATATATTACTGATATTGTAACAATGTATAGAACAGTCAACCTAATAAAGTTAAATATAATAATAATATACATAAATATAAAATAGTAATAAACAGGGACACAATACAAATAATTATAATAAATATCATCTATATATAAATTGATATAATATAAATCTAATCTTTATAAAGAGACAATGTATTAATGAATGAGTACATTAAATGAAATTAATTACTAAATTAATATAAACAATTAATTATGAAGAGTCGTGACTAATGGAAAATTAGATATAAGAAGAAAATTTCATTTTAAAAAAAGGATATATAAAAATGATATGAATTAGGTAAGGAGAAGAATAGAGAAGAAGAAAATGAAATATATATAGAAAATGATGGTTTGAAAAAGTTTAGTTGGAAGAAATTGAATGACATTATGTTTGTCCTGTTGAGGGACATTACAGTGGTATCAGAGCTGGTATTCTTCCTAGTCTGTGATTATCTAATTTTAAGAAATATTTCTATAGCTAACAATAACATTTTAAAATTAAAGATTCAACAACATCCCCAGCTTAATTTTGCATGAAAGAAAAAGATGAAAATATTTGACAATGAGTTAAAATGATCAAAGCATAAATTCGTCAGTTAAAATCAAATTAAAAAATTTTAGTAGATAAAAAAAAATGATAGCCAACATTTAAGGATTTTGGAAAATTAGTGAATTTCAAATGAAAATGACAACGGTCATCATAGTAATATTAGAGATTGGATCCTACCATCCTGTGGAATAAAGATAAGAAGGAGATTTGTATATAGAACAAACATTTAAAATTCCATGAGACATTCTAAGCTATCTACAACTTATAATTTAAAGAAAGGAAAGAATATGTACAGTCAAGGAAGTTAATAGATAAGAAATTTTTAAAAAGAAATAGAATATACATACAAATTAAGTAGATTGAAGAAACTAAAAGTGAAGAGGATAGAATAGCGAAGGATTCCATCTTTGTCTTGTCAAAGAAAATCCTAGAGACAACATGTAGCAACCAATAAGGAAGAAGACACATTTGAGTCTAATTCACAAGTTCATGGTAGTGAATGTTATAAGAAATTAATAATCTACAAACCAGTGGAAAAGATAAAATAAAATTAGAGAGATATTCATAGAACAAGTATTGTGAACTAAGCACTTATACTCTTACCAAATCAGAGGTCATATTTGGCAATATTTTCAATATATATATATATATATATAGATCACTGATATATGAAATAAGAACAAATAACAAACCTTCGAGAAAGTGTTGTGGTAATATGAAACAAATTATATACCAAAACAAACTATAATAATAGGAACAATAAAAAATCCTCATGATTAAATCATATACCACGTAGGAGAAATAGGACCCATCGCTAGGGTATATGGAGAATTAAGGGAGGAAAGAGAAAAATAAAATTATGGAAAGGGAGTATAGTACCCACTAGTGGCAATGTGATTAGAAGGAGACTAAAGAAAATTAATAGTTGAAACATATGTTCATACATAACATATGAAGATAATGTTGTTATCGTCATTTATTACTCCACAAGTTATGCAAATAGTGACACTTTATTAACCAACACCTATGTTTCATATTGTCCTAAAGATCATAAATAAAATAATCAACAAATAGGAATAAGTCCACCCAATGGTCAAAAGATGAATAATTCAAATTGAAAGGGGAGATAAAGTGTTAACCCCAAAACATAATCACCTTAAATTTTAAACCCAATTTAAATACATGTGAATCCCATGTGAGAAGATAAGGTGAATAAAATAAGTTAAATACCATTTTTTAGAAAGAAAATTGATAATTAAAATATAAGGATATGGGTAAGACATATTAAGAGGGAAAAAGCCGAAATTATAGGAGATGGGATTAACACCATTGTAGTATAAATTGTGGAGTTCTTTATATTGGGAAGTATTTACTATTTAAAGGAAAATAATATAAGTCTGTTAATGTGAGGCAAAGACATAAGGAAACTATGTAATGAACATAGGGTGCATTAAACCAGTCTAAATATTAGTTGATTTATTAATTATCAATTATGTTTAAGATACAAATGATAAAAGAAAAATTGGACTTAAATGATGAATGGAGGAAGGACTAGGTAGGTAAGAGGGTAGGGTTGATCCCTAAGGTAAGAGAGTGATGTATTCCACTCTTGGATTTAGGCTTATTGAGCTATGGGACCCCACTACAATGTTTAATTACCCTAATAAGGCATAGCATTAAGAAGTAATGATTCTAAAATGATTAAAAATTTATGTTAAGCAATAAGAACTAGGTGGATAAGAGGGTAAGGTTGGGTCCTAAGGCAAGAGGGGTATATACTGACTCTTGGGTTTAGGTTTATCGAGCTATGGAACCCCACCACAATGTTCAAGGACTGTAGTATGGTATAGCATCTAGGCATTGTGAGGGATGGAAAGCACCCATTTGAAAGGCGAGGACCAAGGTCTTGTCAAGCCTTTAATGTGGTTTCCTTGTCCAATCCATGGGTGACCTAGCCTATACATACAACCTAATCTAGATGATATGAATATATACATATATGAAGAATTATTTTAATTAAATCATGCAATGATAATCCGTTAAATTGATTCCTTGAGAAAACATGAGAATATTGTAAGCCCTTACAAGTGGGGACATTACAGTAGAGCTATTTTTTCTAGTTAAAACTATTAGCTTCTTTTGAAAGTATATTCATGTGTACTAACTTGTATTCCTTGGATGTAGGATTTTGGATAAAAGTAGAATGACAAAACATATTCTTTTTAGAATAATCTTATTAGATAATATGATGATATTTTCAATATGTGTCTACATCATGTATGCTTTGTGTCTTCATGCATCAATGTGTCTTCTTCGTGTATGCTTCAAGTCTTCAAGCACTTATATAATTACGTTGTGAACACTTCATGTTTTGATGCATTAATATAGAAATTCCATCTATGGTTGATGTATTTTTGCATCCTATTCTACACCTTGTATGTGACTTCATTCATTGCTTTAGGACAAGAAATTTGAGGAAGGGTGGATTGTCATGTCCCCTAATTATGATAATGTAGATAAATAGGTCAATGAAATAAAATAGTTATAATGATTATTTTAATGAATTTATACTAAATTATTTCAACTATATGTTAATAAATATGTACAAAATTATTATTGGAGTAAATGACTATATATAAATCATATTGTAATTTCATTATGAATAAATGAAATTATACTAATATATTATTAAAGAATGGGTAATAATATATTATTGATATAGTAGCAATATATAGTGAGATCTAAAAAATAATAGTCAACCTAATAAAGTTAAAAATAATAATAATATACTTAAATATAAAATAGTAATAAACAAGGGTGCAATACAAATAATTATAATAAGTATCATCTATATATAGATTGATATAATATAAATTTGATCTTTATAAAGAGATAATGTGTTAATGAATGAGTGTATTAAATGAAATCAATATAATCGATTAATTATGAAGAGTCATGACTGATGGAAAATTAGATATAAGTAATAAGGAGAAAATGTTATTTAAAAAAAATGATATATAGAAATTATTTGAATTAGGTAAGGGGAAGAATAGAGAAGAAGAAAATGAAATATAAATATAAAAAAGGATGGTTTGAAAAGGTTTAGTTGGAAGAAATCGAATGACATTATGTTTGTCCTGTTGAGGGACATTACAGTGTCATTGCTAATCTAGATTGCATTTGTGTGCAAATGAAATAAATTATTGATGTATCATTGATAGATGTAGTTGCAATGTATCATGAAATCACTCCAAGAAGTTTTTTTTCTTGCATTGTACTCTTTTTCCATTTGAAGACAAATAATTGGGTATTTGATATTATTTCAAAATAGATTCATGTGATGCTATGGAAAGTATAATTCTGATATGCTTTATATTGCAAAAGATATTCATAATGCATTTCATTCAATATGACCATATTTACAAGGAACTTGTGATGAAATAAGAAAATTGGTTTTTATAGGTAGAACTATTAATTGTCATAACATTGTATAAGATCTCTTAACTTTATATAGTTAGCAATTTAAAACACATCTCTTAAGCTAAATTCCTTTATCTCAATGGACTTTCATAGTCAACTATATAATACACATAACCACAACAACCTCACTAGATGGGTAATTCTAACTTTTAAATTCAAACCTCACAAGCCTATCAATTTACTAAAGGAAAAAAACTAAGGGATCCTACTTAGGAAAACCAATGGAAGTGTCTAGCATTTGAGCCTAGACAATGGGCTAGGAGAGTGCATTAAACTCTCTAGAAAATGTATGGGAAGTGAAAAGTAATCCACTTCTCAAACACAGAGAAATAAAATAATCTTCAAATATATCTCTTTGATTTTTCCCCCATCAAAAAATAAATAAGTATATATCCTATAGTGTCTCCCCTATAACCTAAGGCTTCGATGATTAGTACAAGTTTGAGGTGGGTCAACTCCATGTCCCATCACAAACAATCATCTCATATATTTTGGTAACAAATAACATATCAAATAATAAATATGTAAACATTTAAATAAATAAAAATAATATTAAAAAAAGGGGAGAATCACCCATAATAACATTTTAAACCTTTTTGCATTCTATTCGAATGGCTAAGGAGGAAGGGATGTCACGTGATGCTCACCTCCTCCTTCATGTGTGCACTTTTCCAAGTGCTTAGTAAAAACTTCCAAGAAAGGGGACGATAGGCTTGTCTTATCTTCCATGTCCACATCACTTGCATCACCTTGTGTGTGGTCCCACTCCATAAAACCTTTCAGTCCTCCCCCTTGAATGCATTAGAAATATGGAATATGGTATGGGAATTTGGTAGTAGTCTAGTTGATTTGGCCAATTAGATAGGAGTTAAGAGGGGGAGGGGGGAAGTTGGATATTAAATTGCATGGGGTGACTTGGGCTGAGGAAATAAAGTTGGAGGTGGGTTTAGGATTTTAGTTACTGTGAATTTTAGTTTGGGAAGTAGTTAGTGTTCAAAATGTTGGGGATTAAGTTTAAGGAAATAATTAAGGGTGAGTAATAATAATCAAGTCTTAGGAGTTAGTTTGTGAGCTAGTGTTAGAAACATAAATATTTTGGATAGAAGTGCAAAGCCTAAACATTGAAATTAATGTGAGTGCGTATTGTTTTAATTAGTAAGTTGTTAGAGGTATGTAACACAATATTTAGCATATAGGGAGTATAGATTATATTATATATATGAGATAAATATGAATAATAGCCATGTAAGTTATATCATTAGTTAATACTTAAATTAGTTATATCTTATAGCAACAACCAAATTTTCTAATATCTATTGACTAGTGATTTTATGCAATGTTATAGACTAGATAAAACATAAAGTGTGTAAATGTAAAAGAAGATTATTATGTATAAACATATATACTTATCCTTTAATTCAACTCAATTATTAATATGAACTTGATAAAGACTGGATGGTGATAAATCTTGTTACATTGTAGATGCAATGAACCCCTTTTATGTAGATGAAGGTTGAGAAACACAATTGGTTATTAACATGTTTACAATTTGTAATTCTTGATAGTTTGAAACTTCTAGATTAGTTTAGGGTAGTTGTCTAATTAGAATAACTATGGAATTAGTAATTATTTGCATTAACACAATTATAGTTATGAATACATATTACTCTATGCGATATTAAGCATTCTACAATTAATGATAGAGAATGGGATATAATAAGCATTGTGGTAGAGACAAAGTAAAAAGGTTATTGTTAAATGAGTATCCTTAGGACATAATATTACTACATGACCCTAGTGATATATTGTTAGTAGTGTCATGGGTTGAGGTAGTAAAGTTACTCGTCGATGATGGTGATTAGATTGAGAAGTTTAGTTGGTATAGTTTTCAACTTAGTTCTCCATTACATATATATATTAGTAGTGGTTTTGTAAATGAATAAGATAAGGCCTTATTATCATGAGTAGGCACAACATCTCAGAAGTTAGAAATGTTAGTAACTAGATCACTACTTCATATCTTGAGGGAAGGTAAGTTACTCGAGGATCATTATTGGTTCGATGAATTAACCTCATCACTCAAGGTGTATAGCATGGTTACCTACACCCTTATAACTAGGATTTCATTCATAGTAACCATACCCTAGAGGAATAATTTCATATCATACATAGTTGAATGCTCTAACAGGTTGTTTACTAACCCTAATAAAATCAAACATCGAGGACCTTATTGTTGAGTCTTAAATCATGTTGTTGTACCCTCAAACCCTATTGTCAGTTAGGGTAGATCCTTTCACCAACCTAGTTTAAATATTTTTATATTTAAGGTTTAAAGGATATTACAACTATATAAACATAACCATTAGGTATCTCAAACTCTTGACCATTCAATTACCTAGTTGACAATGTATACTTCCTTCTTGTGAAAATCCCTAAGTTATCTTTCAAAAAAAAAATTTGTAGTTGTGTTTTCCCCTCAAATTTTGAGCATGACACATGCCATAACTAGCTTTCTTCTACTTAAGCAATGAAGCATGAACTTTCACTAAGATCTAGGTAGAATAAGTTACCTTTTGTTTGGTTACCAAACCCAACTAGATTTCCTTTTCCATCTAGCCGCTTGGCCTTCCCATTCATGAATTCTACCTTGAGTCGAATGTTATTCAACTATGCCACACTCGATAGATTATGTGTCAATACTTTAACCCAATAAGGATTATCATATCTGAGTTCATTGATTAGAGAAATACAAACTTTTCCTTTTATGCAACATGGTTCATTGTTTCCAAATATTACACTTCCACCATCATAGTGTTCCATATGTTTAAACTCTATTTAATCATGAGTCATATGATGAGAATAACCCCTATCAATAATCCATGTATCATCTTTGTTAATATGAGAAATAAGTATCATTTTATCTTCTTCATTATCAGATTCATCTTTTACAGCAATATGGACCATCTCATCATCAT
This sequence comes from Cupressus sempervirens, assembly GCA_028749045.1. NCBI lineage: Eukaryota > Viridiplantae > Streptophyta > Pinopsida > Cupressales > Cupressaceae > Cupressus > Cupressus sempervirens. The sequence continues at coordinate 727,894,851 of CM053785.1, forward strand.
CACTACAATCTAAATCTTTAGCCATGAAACAAGACTACTTACCTTTTTCCTTATAGTCCTTATAGTTCTTGAAATTCTTCTTTCCTTTGTACTTTTTGTTCTTCTTTTAATCCTTGTCTTCTCTACTTGGACACCTTGTAGCAATGTGATCAACTTCTTCACAAGAAAAACATATTAGAGGAATTTTACCTTTGTATTTTCCTTTTCCTTTCGGATAACTTCTAGCAAGCATTGCTTCAATGGCTTCAAGATCACTATCAAAATTTTCCTCCTCTTCACTTTTAGATTTCTTTCGTTTAGACTTTGTATCTTTCTTCTTGAGTGACAACTTAGCTTCAAATGTAGACTCAAGATTGCTAAAACTAGGAACATAATTATCATAGTTATCTAGCTCAAATGTTGTCAATCTTCCCTCTAGAGCATCCAAGGTTATTTTATTATTATTATTTGGATCACATCTCATGTCTTGAATAGCTGACACTCTAATTACATAGATAGGAAGAAGTGTTTTGAGTACCTTTCTTACCAGTGTCACATCTTTATTTTTCCCTCTAGAGGCTTTGATTGCACTGACACTAACTTTGATTTTGTCAACATATTTTGCAATGTTTTCATCTTCTCTCATATTCATCTAATCAAACTAACCTCTCAAGCTTTCCACCTTGGATCTTCTCACATTATCATTGCATCCATAGATATACTTAAGCTTTGTCCACATCTCATGAGCAGTAGGACACCCTTTGACCTCATCAAATTCAACATAGTTAAGAGTTGATGCAATGTCAATCATCATAATGTTATGATTCTTCTTTTCAGCAATCTCCTCCACAGTCATTGTTCCAATAGGAGCTTTATACTGAGCATTCAAATATTTCAGACCTAAATCATTGATGTTCACTAGATGTAGCTTCATAAGTTCCTACCATGACTCAAAGTTATCTTTGTTCAACTTCAAAATCTCTCCTCTGTAAGACATTTTGATCTTTAGCTTAGGTCCATGAAACCTTCTCTATAAGCACCAAAGTCTCTAATATCAATTGTTAGAAATATAAGAGGAATAACTAAGAGGGGATGGGTGAATTAGTTACCACTAAAATAAATTCTAGACCCCTTAGATGTCAATACAAAACATAAACTATGTCAAAATTGTTGTTACCTAGTTAACACACAAGTACTCGGTTAGCACTAACAATATGTTGTAACTTGGAAAGCACTATAATATCAATTGTTACTCAGAAAATACTAAACATGCAGATCTTAAGATATTAAATGTGATTAACTTTAATTAACTTAGTTGCATACACATAAAATAAATAGCATGAACATAAGTGACACCAAGATTTAACGTGGAAACCCAACTTGGAAAAAACCACCAATTGCAACTAGCTATTCCAAAGTGAGCCCTATTAGAAGCCAACCTTGTTAAAGGTTACAAAACACACTGTTAGGTGTGACCCTGTTAGAGGATTTAATCACCCTATTAGGAGTGGCCTTGTTAGAGGTCTTTAGACACTTCAATCTAGAAAGACCACCTTGTTAGAGGATTTGATAAATAGCTATTAAGCACACTTTGTTAAGAGATTTAATACACTACTACAATGGTTAGAGAGTAGCAATGATATGACATGATTGTTGATGCAACTGTATTGCTGATTTCATATCTCACTTCTGGCTCGAATACTTGATCCTTCTTGATGTTGGCTTCCCTCTTTTGATCATATTTCCTTTCTCTTTTTCTTTTACTTCCCACTAAGCTTGAAATATTCAAATAAATCACTTCAATACTCCTCAACAAAAAATTTGATTCTCCACTATCTTGTCCCAAAGTGCCAATTAAGTAGCCAAACAATCACTACAAGCTAATTACTTGAATAATTTTCTTTGAAAATGAATATTTTAATCTCTTTTTTATATGAGCTACTAGCACCCACACAACCATAGTTGTGGGGCCAACTCATACATAGACTCTTGCAAAGGGCACTTGGTCAAGTGGGACTCAATCGAGTCCTCTAATGTGGCTTGCCATGTGGCAGCCACATCACCCAAATATGACTTTTAATGGAATTCCTCACTTTAACACCCAATTTGCATCTTAAAAATTAACAAAAATGAAAAAAACAAAAATATCATTTTGCAGATCTCTCAATGATAAATTTGAACATATATTTTTATAGAATTTGGATTAAAACAATCAAGTAGGTATATTATGTTTTCAAAAGTGGTAGATTCAAAAGCAAAGAAAAATAGTAAATTGTACCCAAAAATTCTAAAAAAATTATGCTACACTAGAGGAGAGAGACATCTTTAAGAATATCTAGTTTTATTTTATTTTGGTATAGATTTGATAGGCGAACAATGGTGGGAGATGAAAGCTATCAATTTTTTTAAAGTTTGACTTTGTATAAGCTGTAACTAAAAAAATATAGATAAAAATGAATCTTTTCTATTTTCCTATACTAGCTATACATGTCTTCTAACATATTTTTTGAATTTAAACCAAAAAATTATGTTTTGCATATATTTTTTTGGTGGGAAGTAAAACCCCTAATTTTAGCATTTTTCAACAATCAAAAAATCATCTTTCAAATTTTAAAAAATAGATCAATTCTTATTCTAAAAAAAAATTCAAAATTATATTAATAATCTTCATACTATTTTACACATTTTATCAGTTTACATCATCTTCAAATTCCTAACATAAATATCACTTTTTGGTCTTTGAAGTTTATCAATTTCACTATTGTTAACCTTTTCCTTTATAAAATTGTGACAGTCGATTGCATTTTTGCCCCTTCATAAGGTCTAATTCAGCCCAAACAACTTAAATTCTTGGAAAACAAGAAAATGTAATATAGGAATATAGGTTGAGTCCCAACTCATAAAGATCTTAATGCCAATTTGTAGAAATGGCATGCAATCCAAGAAAGTGTCATCTAAAGAAAAAAGATCATTATGATATGCGTTAAAAAGCTTCATCTATCAATAAATTTCTTTGTGAAATTAGAAAACTCATCTGGTTGTTATAACTTTGAAGAGTACCTAGAAATGAACAAGACTCCATAGTATCTCTATTGTGAAGCATCCAAATGAGGCACAAACCTAGACATAAGAAAAACACAACATCCAAAACATATCCTGAGGTTTGATATTGCAAATGATCCACCCAAAGGAAACACAACTAAAAACACTAAACACCCTAGTGAGAAGATGTTTGATAAGAGAAACTTATGAATGTCTTACATGATCTAGGACATAGATCACATGCTCATTCTTCATCTAAATATACTCTTTATCTACAAATTTCTCTGTAATTTGGTTCTATCTTATATTAGATCCATCAACTTACTCTTTTGGGTGTTATTATTACATCAACATAAGATAGTAAATGACATTTACTGCCATCTCTCCTCTTATGCACATTTGATTTACCTCAGTCACAAGTCTTCAATTGATCAACAATATAATCCTTTTGCTGCTTAACTTTACCTTTCTTGTCATTAGATACCACCTTGTTCTTAGATATAAGGTCCTCATCCATACTAGAGTCTTCCTTTAACTTCTACATTTTGATTCTTAGAACAATAACTGTTTGTTGAGATAATGGGTGTTGCACACATTGCATAATATTGTTATATTGTATTATTTTATTTTATTATGTAATGTTTCACCTAGAGCACCTAGATGGACATGCAACATGGAGAGATTCCCATAGGATATACTTGTTGAGTTGTATTGTAACATCATGATAATATTTTATGTAATTATTTAATATTGGAGAAAAGAATTAAATGTCCCATATTAAATGTGGGGTCAATGGGTTAGGCAGAGTATTGTTTTAGCACTTGATTTACGTAATACCACTTGGTGGTTTTCTGGGACTTGTTACTATATAAGCAGCCACAACGGTAGTTGTTGGAGTAAAATAGAAGACAAAAAGGGAAAGATTTTAGCAAGACAAGGCTTGACAAGTTAGCCAAGGGAGCATTTGTGAAGGTTGAAAGAATGGCATGGCATGGCTAACCTGTCAAACCTTGTCTTGTTGAACTCTTGCCCTTTTTGTCTTCTATCTTACTCCAACAACTACCCTTATGGCTACTTATATAGTAGCAAGTCCCAGAAAACCACCAAATGGTATTACATAAATCATGCGCTAAAACTGTGTTCTACCTAACCCATTGACCCCACATTTAATATTGGACATTTAATTCTTTTTTCCAATATTAAATAAGTACATCAAATATTATCATAATATTACAATATAATTCATCAATTATATCCTATGGGAATCTCTCCATGTTGCATGTCCATCTAGGTGCTCTAGGTGCAACATTACATAATATCAAAAGACAAAAAGGGCAAGAGTTTAGCAAGACAAGGCTTGACAGGTTAGCCAAGGGAGCATTTGTGAAGGTTGAAAGCATGGCATGGGATGTATGGGTTCATGCTTGTTCACATGGATTGTTTGGTTGTGGCTATGGCTTTGAAGACTTTCATGGTTGTATTACAATTATGTTTTTTTGAATAATACATGGTGATGGATGCTTTTGGAGGTTGGGTTTTTTCCCTCAATGAGGGTTTCCCAAGGTATATCTTGTATCACATTTTTTGGGTATGTTGTATATTCTCTTGAATGTGGATTTTAATTGCATATTTACTTTAGATCTATTATGAGTTATGTGGAAACATTTATATTTTTTGTTTTCAAGTTTCCTTACAAGTGGTATCAGAGCTATGGTTTTTTTGTTGTAACCCTAGATTGAATCCATGGGAATGCATGAGAGGATAAAAGAAAGGGAGAGATATATGAGTTGTTTATTACAAATTTGAGGGTTATAGATTTATTGTTATGATGGGATGTTGGTAGATTTTGGGCATGTAAAATTATTGGTCCAAAGAGTTTTTTGGATATTTCATTTAAATGAAGGCTTTAGGGGGGACCTTGCATAAATGACCTCCTAGGCAAAAAAGACCTCACCATTACTTCTAGGTTGATATTTCTATAAATTTTGATATATAATATGCCCTAGTTTAGTCATGTTGAGAGGAAATGAAAGAGATTTTTAGTTTCAGCCTATGATGACCATCAAATTTAATCCCGTCAAAATTTTTGTCAAAAAGAATCGCATTAAAAATGATAAAAAAGGTTGTCTTGGTAAAATGACCATAACTTTCTCTCAAGATATTGGATTTTGGACTTCTTATAGTCACTGGAAAGCTAATTCAGAGCACTACAAGTTGGTGTAGGTTTGATTCTATGATTTTGACACTTTTTTATGGTTTAAGAGCTTGAAAGTTAGATGTTCGTTATTTTGAGGATAGATTAGGGCATAACTTGGGCATACACATTCAAATTTTGGACATTGAGTAGTCAACAGAAAGGACTTGGAGAGCTCTACACATTGGTTCATATTTTGTGTAGGTTTGACATAATTTATGAGGTGATATATTGATCTGAATGGTTAATGATATATATTAATTGTGGTAACATTGTGAGATAATGACATTGTATATTTTGGAGATTTGGACTTGATGTCATTTTATACTCAATTTATATTTCAGATTGGTCTCATCATGATATGGTTATCTATGCTTGGTTTGGGTATGCATGATTACTTGTTGCATCTGCAATTTGTGCAATGTTGTAAGTGGTCTATACTTATAGATTACATTTATGGCTTAGTTATGGGTTGTCTTTGCCCATTGATCTTTTATTATTGATGCATATTCAAATTGGTTTCTTGGATTTGGGTTTTCTATGCCCTAAGTCACATGATTTTATGATTTTTCTTCATGTAGAAGGGATGAGATGTTGTTACCAGGTATAGTCATGGTAGAGAATTTTGGTTGACTATTTTATGCTGATAGGTTGGACACATTGAGATTTAATTACTCAGTTCATGGATGTGATCATGGTGCTATAAAATTGGCATGACATGATTGGATATACAATTACATCCTTTATGTTCATTGATTTGGATTCTTGATTTTCTTATGGTGGTATATCTTTTTGGTTGAGGTTCATGGTTATTTAGTTTTTTATAGGAGCTCATGATGTGCACTTTGAGTTCTTCAATGGTTTGGTGTCTTGGTTGATTCTCATAGATAGATCATGTTTTGAATAACCCAATCAGGTTATTTAAAAGTGAAATTTTGGCCAGGCTTGGTATTCAAGCCTTGCCATTATACTTTAAAAGACCCAATTGGGTTATTAAATAATATAATTCAAAAAAACAAAACGGGTTTTTTGAATTATCTAATTTAATAACTTGATTAGGTTTTGTAAAGTATATATTTTCTGTGTTGTCCACATTTTTTATAGCCTCAAACAACAAGAGTAGTGTCGAGTGTAGAGAACATCAAACTCGATCACATTTAGCATGAAAAATGATTTTTTTTTGCATTTCTATCCATGGTGTCTTGCAAACAAGATAGGTCTTCATTCTATTCGTTGTTTATGTATTATTTTATCAAATGTTGTAATGCGGTTATATAATTTATAAGTTTTGTAATTGTTTAAAAAAAAAATTAATATATATGCATAAGGAATCCAAGAAAGCTAGGGAGAGATGAAAGACCACATCTTACATAATCAAACCCTCCATCCAAATCACAAGACAAACACAAAACACTTCACTTGTTGTGACACAACCATAGAACCCTCTACCTGTAGTGACATAACCACAAAACCTTCCACTCAATCTTCTAATTCACCAAACACCACCTCCTATAAACCCTTCATGCATACAATTACATCATTTAACTACTACACAAGTGGACTTCATAAATCGTCTCTCACAAAATAGTGCTAACATTACCCAAATGCTTAATAGGTTGTGATCATCTACACTTTGTCACCACTCAACCCTAGCAAATACACGAATGAATGGCCCAAAATGCAAATGAGGTGTCTAGGGAGGTTTAAAAATGGGGAACATGGAGGGATAGGTGTTGTGCAATTTATGTCAATGGGTTATTATATCAGTAAGTTTGATAAAGACATAAAGAAAGGTAATATATGTTCTCTTTTCACCGATTCTATATTTGGAAAGTCCCTATTACACACAACCAAAACTTTTCCTATTCATTGGTGCACTCATACTAGGATGAGATCATGTTTTTGGGATAGGTGGTATATAGTATTTGACCTACCATCATGTAATAATTATGAGGTGCTTCTATATTTTTTGAGAAAGCTATATTGTAAGTTCATCCTCGGTGAGAAGCCAAATTACTTTGACATCCATCAATTCCAAGGTAGAGGGAGAGGCTCTGCCCAGGATAGACCTAGGGCTCATAGAGTGGTACCACAACATGAGAGGAGATGTACAACATGAAAAACCATGTCTCATGTTGTGCTCCTATCAATTGTAAATGAGTCTATTGATTTATAGACTCTTTATTCGGTTGCATCATTGACAGATGTTATCATTAAGCATGGCTCACAGTTAGGTGATTTTCCATCACCTATGGCACCTTGCCCATCATTAGATGCACCTTTAGGGTCATCACAACATGCAACAGCTCCATCATCATAAAATATAGCACCAAGGTCATCACAACATGTGACAACTCCATCATGATCACCTATGGAACCTTGGTCATCATAACCTATGATAGATCCATCAATATCATTTGCACCACCAGTGTCATCTTTTCTTCTGTCACCTACACCACTAGTGTCATATCTTCTTGTGTCACAGACACCACTAGTGTCATTTCACTTGTGCCAACTGTATCATCATTGTGTGCATCATTACAATCTTCAAGGCCCAATCAACATTTTTGTTTTAATTGTCAGCACATGTGTAACAGGATAGATATTTAGGCATCACCTAAATATTTTAGAAGGAAATTTTTAAAAAAAATTATAGAGCACTTTAGATTGATATGTTCAAATAATATGCAATGTAGGGTGTAGCAATCAATATGATAACACCACATAGTACTCGTTCTATTAGAGGTGTGAGGCTAGGAGAAAGAATACCCAAGGTAAAGTTTTTTACTTAAAATTACAATAATACATTGGCTTTAAAATCTTATTTCTTAATTGTATTCTTAAAAGTACAATAATACCTTTCCATCTCCTACCATCATTGAAAACCTCCCAAATTCATCAAATCTATCCAATTCCCATCCACATATCTTGCTCCTAGCATACCCAAACTCCATCTAATGAACCTCATGAGTTCATTCTCCATATACCCATCCCCATCGAAGAACCTCCATATCACATAGGGTGTCTTGTAGGAATGTGGAGATCATGAATCTCCACTTTTATTTCTTAACAAGGTGTCAAAACTTCATTTGCCTCTCTCTTTTCCTTCTCAGTCTCTTTGTTTTCAATTTAGGCATTGTAGTCTTTTTGAGCCACAATTTTTCCTATCTTTCAATGATACTTCTAGTATCATCCTTCAAGTCCTTCTTGTGTCTTCTTGCCCTCCTATGATCTTCTTATTTTTATTGTGACTTCTTTCCATTTACAACATTATCAAATTTATAACAATTATTTTTACTATTTTATAGGACTTGTCGGGGGCTAAAATTTCTCAAATTGGTGATGCCACGCTTTCTACCATTAAAGCCTTGAGAGCTATGCAGTATCATAGCTTGCACACCTATCAAGTTTAAAATTTGAATTGAACATATGATGTGTCTTATTGATTCCTCTTATGTTATATTTGTTTCTTCTTTAGGGTACTCCATGTAGCTTGAGGTCTGGAGAAAGGGAAGGAAATCAACAAGGACACCAAATTAAAAAAAGGTATTAAATACAAGTAAAGTTTATATTTTAAAATTTATTATGAATGGGTGTATATACATGTACTCAATATTGATGAATATATGTTGACTTGTTTGTTGTATATATGTAGAAAAAAATTAGTTTTGTAGATTTGATGAATGCACTTGAGAGTGTTGATGTTAAGGCAATGAAAGAGGTAAATTTTCATATTTTCCTTCACAAAAATTTTAGATTATAGTATGCATTTGTTATATATACATATTAAACAATTGTATTTACAAATGAGTACATGGTTTTTTTTAGTTTATAGTAATTATCAACAATTTGTCTTATTAGCATGTGTTATTTATCTTTTACCTATTATAGATGAGGTCAAACACAACAAAGGCCAGCAATATGTATGTAGAGTCGTAGTTGAAGCCCTCTTGTGATCTCAATTTGGATTTCTTGTGTGTGTGTTGTTAGAAACCCCTAATGCATACTCTAAAATTATAACATTTTATTGCTTACCATACAAGTTGTGCCTCATACTAGAATTAATTCATCAATGGGTGTGCCTCCTGCTAACACGGGAGATCCAGCTCATGTTGTGGTATATGTTTTTCTTTTTTACTCTATTTGGAATCCCTAATGCCACTCTATAATGTTAACATTTTATCGCTTACCATACAGATTGTGCCTCATACTAGCACTAATTCATTAGTGGTTGTCCTCCTGGTAGCACTAGAGATTTGGCCCAGGCTACAGTATGTTTTTGTTTTATAAATCTATTTGGAATCCCTAATGCCTACTCTACAATTCTAACATTTTATCACTTACCATATAGGTTGTGCCTCATACCAGTATTTATTCATTAGTGGTTGTACCTCCTACTAGCATGGGAGATCTAGCTCAGTTTATAGTATGTTTTTTGCTTTTAAATCTATTTAGAATCCCTAATGCTACTCTATAATGCTAACATTTTATTGCTTACCATACAAGTTGTGCCTTAAACCAGCACTAATTCATCAGTGGTTGTACCTCCTACTCGCATGGGAGATCTATCTTAGGCTACAATACGTTTTTTTATTTTTTTACTCTATTTGGAATCCCTAATGCACTCTATAATGCTAACATTTTATCACTTCCCATACATGTTGTGCCTCATACTAGCATTGATTCATCAGTGGTTGTGCCTCCTATGAGAATTGATTCATCGGTAGTTGTGTCTTGCATCATCAGTCTACCTCATCATTTTGTTAGGAGTCCCACCCATTGACGAAGGAGCCCATTACCATTATCATTCAATCCAACTTTGGGACGAAGGGATGAAGTAATGAAAAACTCAACCGTCCACAATTTAGAACCCAATTTCTAGTTATTTTCATATTACTTATAGATAGGAAATTTGATAGTGTATTTTAATTTCTCTTCTATGGACACCTCATAAGGCACAAACTACATCAAAGAGGCTCAATTTTGATGATCCTGCACAATCATAGATATTGACAGTGATATACATATGTACAAGTCATCACATGACATTGACTATATTTGAATTTTTTATTGTATATATTTGAGATTTGTATTGTGCACATTCAACATTTGTCAGGTATTCAAATTTTGTATCATATATATTTGAGATTTGTATTGTGCACATTCAACATTTCTATTGTACACATTTGGCATTTGTCGGGTATTCAACTTTTGTAATGTATCGATGAGACATTACATCTTTTTGTAACTATATGATTGATATGACATAATTTATTGTTCATTTTGATATACATTAAACTTGGATTTCCATCCAACTTGTTCAATATGTGCATAAAAACTCATATTTTAGCTTACTTTCTTGCAATTATTCAAACACATGAATGTTCATTATTTTATATAGAATATGTAACATGTTTATCAAATTCATTATAACATGTAATCATATACCACTTATTTTGATGTAATAAGACATGAAAAGTAAAAATATGTGATGATTTTTGTATTTATGTCAAAAATTATAGCCTGATAGTGCTTAGAGACCCTTAGGGACACTTCCATTTAGTGTGGTTGATACCATCAGAGGGATTTTGTGGCTGAAATGAGATTGGTCCTAGGTTAAACCCAACCAACCAAAGCTAACAAAGTAGATGATCGAAGATCCTAGGACCAATGGTTTGAAATATACACAACCTTGCTCATTTTAACTGAGCAATATTGTAACTTTTGGCAATAGGTGAGATACAGATGCCAAAACCAAAAAAATTGAATGTTTAAAAAATAAGGTAGGTTTTTGTAGGCCTAGATAATGTGATCTTGTAGCACTTGACATTTTGTCAATACCTCACATGAGTTCAGAGAAATGTCTGATCAAAGATCGCAACTCAATCGTGTTTAGAGACCCTTAGTGATGATTTTGTTCAGTGTGGTCAATAGCGTCAAAGGGACATTGTGTTTGAAATGAGGTTAATCCTATCCTAAACCCAACCAACTAGTGCTAATGGAGCAAACAATTTTATCCTAGGACCAACTGTTTGAAATATACACAACCTTGTTCATTTTAAGTGAGCAACATTGCAACTTTTAGCAATAGGTGATATACAAATGCCAAATTCAAACAAAGTTGAATCTCTAAAAATTGAGATAGGTTGTTGTAGGCCTAGATAACATGATCCTATAGCACTTGATAGTTCATCAATACCTCGTACGAGCTCAGAGAAATGCCTGATCAAATATTGCAGCCCAATAGTGCTTAAAGACCCTTAGGGATGCTTTCATTCAATGTGGTTGATACTGTTAGAGGGACATTGTGGCTGAAATGAGGTTGGTTCTAGCCTAAACCTGACCAACTAAAACTAATAGAGCAACCGTGGATTGCTAGAAAAAGCCAAAATTGTTCATTAGGTCCTAAGTTGGTCAAAAGTTGCTCAATGAGCCAAAAGTTATTTAAAAGGTTAAAAGTTGTTAGGGATAAGAAACTATGGTATTAGGTTACTTAATAAGTCCTAGGAATCTTAACTAGGGTCCTATAATAGTCCTAGATGGATCCATTTGACCAAAAGATGTCAAGAGCAAACATTGCTCAAAAGTTGCAAAGTTGCTCAAAAAATTGCTTGAGCAACTTTTGCAATTTTTGCAAAAAGTTGCAGATGGAGGTTTGGGAAGTTGTAACTACCCATTAGCCTCTACATCATGATCTCCAGCACATATACACTCCTCCAGGTCATTTGGTTGTTGCCCAATCAACTTTTGCACTTGGTTGTGCATTCTTGACAACTTTTGCAACATTTGCACTTTGCAACTTTTTAACAACTTTTTGCACTATTATGAAATTTTTCCCTTCTCACGCTTGATACAGGGTTGTTGGGTGGTTAGTCACCCTTTAGGACTCCTCTTCAACGCTTTTCAAATTTCTTGCCAAAAATTGCTCAAGCAACTTTTGAAAGTTGCAAAGTTGCACAATGCAACTTTTAAACTTTTTTGCAAATTTTCACCAATTTGGTCAAATAACCTTCTTATCATCTAACCACAAGCATTACCTATGGTAAAAACCTAACTCTTCGTAGACCCTATTGACCTCATGATGATGTCATCATCATGCCTTGTGCCAATTAGAGGGCTATTTTAAGCCCTAAAAGGGGTGACATAGTGTGACAAAAAGTACATAGTCTAAAACAACCATATCCAAGATTTGCATATGTTGTAGACAAGATAAATGGGTATCCAAATCTATAATTTATTTTCCTGATATTTTGGGAAATTTGGGAGAAAAATGCAAGAGGACAGCCATCTAAATCCATATAAGCTAAAGATAATCGAATAGTTTTTTAAGGATATCATCAAACCCACAAAAAAGAGTTCAAGAGACAAATTTATAATAAATTTATAACAATAATGCACAATATTTACATCTCTTATCAGTTTTATATACAAAATCTAGCATCTAAATATGCACATGTTTGACATCTCTTATCGGATTTTTATACTAAATATGGCATCTAAATATGCACATGTTACATGTCTTCTCCTTTTTATATACAAATTTTGGCATCTAAATATGCACGTGTGACATCTCTTATCAAATTTTTATACAAAATATAACATATAAATATGCACATGTTACATATCTTGTTGATTTTATATATATAATTTGGCATCTAAATATACACATGTGACATCTCTTATCGAATTTATATACAAAAGTTGGCATCTACATATGCACATCACTACAAATTTTGCATAACATATATACAAAAATTTTAAAATTATTCTACCATATGTAGAATGATTCAACTATATAGCACACAATCAATCAAGGGAACCTTCTGGATCAGCTCCAACCCTTATTGTATCAAGTATTGTCTCATGATCAGATTCACATACTTTTCACAATTTATTTTTAAGAGGCCTACCATGATATAGTATCAATTGAATATTTGTTGCAACGATAAGGTTAGAGTAATAAAGAATATGTTTATGTCTCAAAATCCTCAAATAACCAAATGGTAAAATTCTTGATAGGGTACCTATATTTAATTGCAAAGACAATTTAAAGTCAAAATTGATACATTATACATGACAAATTGACTTAAAGAGATCTTCATGGCAGGGGACAAAAATATACTACTTTCTAAGCCATATGCATGTTACAAAAATGGATCCTATTGGGTACTCAATACCCTCACCATCAATGACTATAGCTATCAGTTTCTTTTTGGGCTCAATACACCAACATAGAAAGTAATTTGTTCCTTCATCATTATTCTCATATGCAATAATAGTATATACATAACTTGCATTATATTGAAGGATAAGTTAATGGAAAAGTTGAATGTAATCTATTTTAACTAAGTATTAAATTAATAACTTAGTACCTGCTTTAACTAAATCAGATACATGCTCAAAATCTATTGATGCTTCAACCCGATTGAGTTGTAGTGTTATAGAAAGTTGATATAAATCAATTGGATGCAAAGGTCTACAAGATCATTGGTCAACCCACTCTTTTGATTCACATTCATCCCATAAATGATGCATAAATGAAGAGAAAAAGCATACAAGCTTTCTAGTATGATAGCTAGTGACACTACATTTGAACTTCGAAATGAGTGCATCTCACTTGATCTTGTAAGTGTACAATGATCTTGCAAATTTTCAATGTTAGGTTCTTGTATCAACCAAAAATATCTAGAAACCATAGACTTTCCTGTATTACCTAGTCTCATCGTAGAATTGCATCATTGGACAATTGTTTCAGCATTTTGTAATATTGTGTCACCTTCATACTTTAATTCCTCTCTACTAAGGGTTTTTTCACACATGCTCCAACACCATCATGCTCTCCCTTTCTATGTCCCACCTCAATGAAATTCCAAAAATATTGCACTCCACTTGTCACATGCATCCTACTCAACCAATACAACATCCTTGTATTCTTGAATTGTGCGATGTAATTGTCGAACCATATAATGTGTTGATTATACCTTTCATCTCTTTCCCTCAAATTGTCATTGAAAACCCTAAAACATCCTTGCACAAACTCTGATGAATGAGTTTGATCATCGCCGATACATAAGTGATACTCTCTTAATACTTTTCTATCATCCTTTGTGCTATCATGTGCATGAATAAATGTTCTGTACAAAAATTGACACTTGTATAGAGTTGTAATACATTAGTTTCACTTCATTTTGAGGTTTTAGTGTATAGTTTTCAGCGAAGACAAAAACCAACACAATCGTACCCAAGGGAAAAGTGTCCTTACACAGCTTGAATTGCTCATCTAACCATCTAGCTCTATGTGTATGACCTATGTAGTCATAAACTATTTTCTCTTGAAACAATTTCATGAAATTAGCCACACATATATCACTTTTCACTAATTCACACCTCTTTAATTTTTTTCTATCTTTAACACGATATATAACTAACTTGTACTTTCCAAGAGAAACTAGTGTCTTACCAATTTCATGTGTACTATCTTGATGTAGCCATCTATGCAACTTTTGTAAACCACCACATTGAAAGCAAAAACCTTTCAAACACGTGGTCTTATAATTAATGCACCCATCATCTCATTTACATAGTACACTTGCAATAAATTCTCTCGATGACTTAGAAGGTAATTTTAGACCACATTCTTGCAATATTTCATTAGTATGCAAAGTACAACATATATAACGATAAACATAATAATGCATAGAAAACTCAACATGAACCCTACAATAACGTGTAATGCATGTATGATTTATCTGAACATAGAATGGTTTTTTCATCTCAAAAAACCTTTGGCTGATTTTAATTTGAGGAAGTCTTTGAAGAAACATTTCATAAAATTGTTTTTAAGTCATATCCAAAAAATGTTTTGCATGTGGCTTACAGTTTTTTTTACCAATTCATCTTTTGACAACATCTTTTTGGTTTGGTGAAGCCCTTATGTTGTCACGCAAAAAGTTTTCTATTAATGTTCTTAGTGCATCAACAATAATTTTATCCTTATTTGGGAGTCTACCTTGGAATGACCAAAAAGAAGTCTCATTAGAATTCTCAATTTTCTCTCACCTCACTATGGCTTTGAGTAATGTTGTTCTACTAATCCTTAATGATTTATTTATTTTTCTTACCATACAAGTTTTTGTCATTTCCTTTCCCATTATGGTTGATGTGAGGACTCATCAACTTGTATTAGCATCTTTAGTACGTGCTTTTGAACCAATGGATTGGTATGTATCAAAGAGATTTTTAGCAATTTTTCTTTCACTACTATTTTCAGATGTTCTTAACCCCTAAATTCTCTTTGTCCCTCTAATTTTCAGATTTTTAACCATTTCAACAAGTTGGCATCTTCGAATTTGATTTAAATTTTCAAAATGGTTATTCCAAATCTTTTGTACAATTCTCCTACAATTTATTTCTTACATCTTATCATGCATTGGCTTCAAAGTATTTTCATCAATGTCAGTTAGAAACTTTGGTTTTCTATGAATTATTCTAGGAGATGTTGATGTACGTACATGCTCTATATTTTCATTACTTACATCTTGTGCATTCATCATTTCAACTTGAGATGTCGCATTAGGGGCATGAAGTGACATAAGTGTATTTGTCATAATCATTTCAATTGGGGTATGTTGAACATTTTCGTTTGTAAAATTAGGTGTGTTTGCGACATCAATATCAATCAATAGATTTTCATCACTTATATTGGAGGCATTTGATGATGTAACATCATGTAATCTCCTCATATGCTCCCTTGTTTTTGTCATTGTTGCCTCTCATTTTTCAATCATTCCTCTCTTGTTCTTTCCCATGATTGTAGATGAAATTACCCTACAAAAAATAACATGAATAAAATAAACAATAAAATAAAAAACTAAACAAATTTTCATGATTATTTTATGCTCAATCATAAGATACTAACATAAAATAAGATGTTGGCACATGAAAAATATAAAATTTAGCATTTCAAAGCACAAAAAAACTTACACTTGCATACCTGGTATAGAAATGCATGTGAAACAACATAATAACCGTTGACATGTTTTATTTACAATTTTTGATAACCTGATCGGGTTTTCTATAGCACAATCAGGTTATTAAGTTCTAACTGCATTATCCATATGCACAAATAACCCAATCGGGCTTTGTGTTACTATTACTCAAAGGTAGATTGAAAGAGGGAGGAAGTGATGGAGAGAATGAGAGAGAGAGAGAGGGAGAGAGAGGCTACGATAAAGAGATAGAAGGGGATGCAAAGAGGGAGAGTGAATGGGTGTGTGTGGGTGTGTGTGTGTGTGTGTGTGTGTGTGTGTGTGTGTGTGTGTGTGTGTGTGTGTGAGAGAGAGAGAGAGAGAGAGAGAGAGAGAGAGAGAGAGATTAGGGGATAGGATAAAGAGAAAGAATTAGAGAGAGAGAGACATAGGATGGAGAAAGGATTAGGGGGGGATGGGAAAAAGATAGAGAAGGGATATGAGAGAGAGAGAGAGAGAGAGAGAGAGAGAGAGAGAGAGAGAGAGAGAGAGAGAGAGAGAGAGAGATTAGGGGATATGATATAAATTGTGTGTGTGTGTGTGTGTGTGTGTGTGTGTGTGTGTGTGTGTGTGTGTGTGTGTGTGTGTGTGTGTGTGTGAGAGAGAGAGAGAGAGAGAGGGTGTATAGGACAAAGAGAAAATGTGTGTGTGAGAGAGAGAGGATTGGATGGAGAGAAGAATTATAGGATATGATAGAGAGAGAGGGAGAGGGGGGGAAAGAGAGAGAGAGAGAGAGAGATTAGGGGATATGATAGAAAGAGTGAGAGACAGGTGGAGAGAATTAGTGAGAGAGAAAGGGATAGGAGAAAGAGAGAGAGAGGGGATGAGAGAGAGAGAGAGAGAGAGATTAGGGTATATAATAGAAATAGTGAGAGTGAGAGATATCTATATCTATATATATATATATATATATTAGGGATATGAAAGAGAGAGAGAGAGAGAGAGAGGGGGGGGGATAGGAGAAAGAGGGGGAGGGTATAGGACAAAGAGATAATGAGAGAGAAATGGAGAGAAGAACTAGAAGATATGATAGAAATAGTGAGAGAGAATGGGATAGGAGAAAGAGAGAAGGGGATGGGAGAGAGAGAGAGAGAGAGAGAGAGAGAGAGAGAGAGAGAGAGAGAGATTAGGGGATATGATCGAAAGAGTGAGAGAGAGGTGGAGAGAATGAGTGAGAGAGAAGGGGATAGGAGAAAGAGAGAGAGGGGATATGAGAGAGAGAGAGAGGGATGGAGAGAGAGAGGGGGGGAGGGGAGATTAGGGATATGATAGAAAGAGTGAGAGATATATGGAAAGAATGTGTGTGTGAGAGAGAAAGAGAGAGAGTGAGAGAGATCATGGGAGATTCGAGGATATAATAGAAAGAGTCGAAGAGAAGGGGATAGGAGAAACAAAGAGAGGGGATGTGTGTGAGAGGGAGAGAGAAAGGCGGGGGGATAGGACAAAGAGAGGGAGAGGATAAGAGAGAGGTTGGGATGGAGAGAAGAATTAGAGGATATGATAGAGAGAGAGAGAGAGTGAGAGAGAGAGAGAGAGAGAGAGAGAGAGAGAGAGAGAGAGAGAGAGAGAGAGAGAGAGATGGAGTGAATGAGTGAGAGAGAAGGGGATAGGAGAAAGAGATAGAGGGGATGAGAGAGAGATATGAAGAGGGGGGAGAGAGAGATTTGGGGAAATGATAGAAAGAGTGAGAGAGAGAAGAGGATAGAAGAAAGAGGGAGGGGGGATCGGGGGGGGGGAGAGAGAGAGAGAGAGAGAGAGAGAGGATGGAGAGAGAGATTAGTGGATATGATATAAGAGTGTGAGAGAGAGAGAAGGGGATAGGAGAAAGAGAGATGGGATAGGATAAAGAGAAAAAATGAGAGAGAGGGAGAGAGAAGGGATGGGATGGAGAGAAGGATTGGGAGATATGATAGACACTTGTTTAGTATAATACATAACCTGATCTCTCTCTCTCTCTCTCTCTCTCTCTCTCTCTCTCTCTCTCTCTCTCTCTCTCTCTCTCTCTCTCTCTCTCTCTCTCTCTCTCTCTCTCTCTCTCTCTTTATCTTACCTTGTGAAGTAGTAATACAAAACTCAATTGGGTTTTGTAGAACTCGATCTAGTTTTATATAACTCGATCAGGTTCTTTGAATCCAAAAAACCTGACCAGGTTATGGCTTGTTGATAGCTTACGAAAATGACCCAAAGTCTTGGGAGATTGTTTTCCCTCCATTTTTTTTCCTTTAGACATTTTTTCATCTTCTAATATAAATTATCATCTTTGTCTTCATCAGGTACACCAATCGTGAAGTGGGTATCTCTAAAATCATCACTATAATCTTACACGTCTTCTTAGCTTTCTAACCATATAATTTTTTCTTTTTTTGGACAACATTAACATTGTAAACTTTAATTAATTTTACTAATGCCTTGACATTCCTCATAGACATATGTCTACCATTTTTTTAATAACTTTTAATATACTTAACCAAATTCAAAATAAATTACATATTATTGTTCAACCCTTGATTATATAAACTTTTTTTTAAAAAAAGTTTACATTTTCAATTATTCTGATGCAAGTTATGCTTAGCACATGAATAGGTACCAAAATTTTAGGATGTAATCTATTCAATAATTCATAGCAAAAAAATAATTATCATAAAATTACAAGAAAATACACAACTTCTAGATATGACTCTTAACTACCATCCTACCAAAGGGATATGAAAAGTATTAAATATAACCATGTCTTTTTGTGATGCATATGAAAATAATTATGTTATGTTTTCAAAAATAATCAAGAACTATTTTCCGTGTGTGCAAGGTTTGACCCACCTAATCTTATCCATTTTGTAAAAATGTTAGTAGTTTAGAAAGTAGACTCAGAGTACTATAATTTATATATTTTAGGCATCTTGTCATTTTTAGTGGATGACCCTCAAATGTCTCGTCCAAGTTTAGGTTTACATGATTTCACAAAAAAAGGTGTCCACTTACACCCCCCTTTTTGTACACCATCTTGGTGCACTTACCCTATGTAGAAGGACATGATACATGTTATGATTTGTATGGTTTCTCTTTGGTCTTGGTTATCTTCCTGGATGTTTGGTTTCACTTACATGGGTTTTGAGATTAGTTGGAGATTGTGATCACTGGTTTATGTTCATGTATGTCATGTGAGAGATGACATGGTTATTCATTTTTTTCTCTTTTCTTTTGTTGGTTGTGGAGATCCGGGGAGAGCATTGGAGACTTATTATGAGAGTTGTCCTTGCAGGTTATTGGTTTATGCATTGTGGATGTCTGTGAGGCTACATGGATTCACTTCTTTGAGATATTATAAGTGGATTGGTTATAAATTTGATGTTATCTTTTGCAGTGGGAGCTTTTTGGTATATATGTGGCAGGTATTACTCTTGAGGCTTGTGATTGCAGGTTACAAATTGGATATTTCAATGATGTGAGATTCACTTGGTATACATTTAGAGGTATGGATAGTTGGATGGGTTGGCACTTGTTGCAAGTGTTATTTTAGCTATGGATATTTGACAACTACGGATACATGTGATTACCTTTGGATCGAGTTTTTTGTGCTTGACATTTTAGTTGGCACAGGATTTTATGATCTTCTAATGTGATAGGTTGGGTGTTTTTATCTTTAGATGACTTCTATTTATGTCTAGTGGAAATGGCATAATAGGAGGTGGCTTCATTCATGTTTGACAAGCTAGATACTTTGGTTTTGTTGTGGGTACCAGATTAGAGCACTTGGTGTACTTCGATCCATGATGGTGGATGTGCTAGGAGGGATTATTTCCTTGTTCATCTATGTCGCTACAAATTGACCCTACACAATATATACAAGTGGGAGATTATTGAGATAATGAGTGTTGTATAGATTGCATAATATTGTTATAAAAAGTATTATTTTATTTTATTATGTAATGTTGTACCTATGAGCACATAGATGAACGTACAACATGGAGAGATTCTCATGGGATATACTTGATGAATTGTATTGTAACATTGTGATAATATTTTATGTATTTATTTAATATTAGAGAAAAGAATTAAATGTGGGGTCAATGGGTTAGGTAGCACATGGTATATGTAATACCACTTGGTGGTTTTGTGAGACTTGCTACTATATAAGCAGCCACAAGGATAGTTGTTGGAGTAAGATAAAAGGCAAAAAAGGAAAGAGTTGACCAAGGCAAGCCTTGGCGGGTTAGTCAAGGGAGCATTTGTGAAGGTTGGAAGCATGGCATGGGATGTGTGGATTCATTCTTGTTCACATGGATTGCTTGGTTGTGGCTATGGCTTTGAAAACTTTCATGGTTGTATTGTAATGGTGTTTTGTTGAATAATACATGGTCATGGATGCTTTTGGAAGCTGGGTTTTTTCCCTCAATGAGGGTTTCCTAGGGTATATCTTGTGTTAAATTTTTGCGGGTATGTTGTATATTCTCTTGCATGTGAATTTTAATTGAATACTTATTTTAGATCTATTATGGGTTATGTGGAAACGGTTATATTTTTTGTTGCAAGTTTCCTTACAGTATTCACAATGCTCAAATTTCTTGCACTTCTCCCATCTTCTTCTTTCAAAGGAACCAAAGTAAACTCCTGCACATCCTTCTCTAATATGGAAAATTTACTTCTACAATAATATATAACTCCCCTATCATATTGCCAAGGTCTACCTGATAGAACATTACAAGAACTCATAGATACCCAATCATATAATATTTCATCTCTATAAAGCCCAATGTTGAAGTTCATCAAACACCAAGCCCCTTCACCTCCACCATAAGATCATCTTGAAACTAAATTATCCCATAAGGACAAGGATGTTTAAGCCTCATCAAACCAAACTTTTGTACCATCTCTTTTGATACTAAATTATTTGTACTCCCGCTATCCACTATAACCTTATAACATTTACCTCATGATTTACATGCAATCCTAAACAAAGTCCTCATTTTTATAGGTCAACTTCCTTCTTATTCAACGTGACTCTCCTAACATAAGAGCCTCTCCCATGTTAGGCTCTGTCATACTTCCCACAAGTTCATCAATATTGTGTTCCATAAGATTTTGTTTACCCAATCTTTTTCTAAACTCCTCAAAACATTGAAAAGCTTTATGTTGTATTCCACCACATCTGAAAAAGGAAATTTTTAAATCCTTCTCTTTACTTCCTCTCCTAAGTGTTCTCTAATCGAGTTCATTTTCAATGGTTTGTTTCTCTTTGTCAATATCACTCACTTCTCCTTTCCTCTAGGATTACTTTTTTCTTTCTTAACTCATGTTCTACCTTCAATGCATACTGATAAGGATTTTCAACTTTACTAATCTTCAACATACTCAACTCCTCATGAATATTGAATCTCATGCCATTAACTTATCCAACCACCTCTTTCCCAAACAATTATCAATATCTAGACATGACTTCCATATTGTAAATCTCCTCAACAAATTCCTTCACAGTCATGTTTGGTTCTACTTCAAGTTCTGCAACCTCTTGAATAATTCCAATTCATAATCATTGGGCATAAATTTAGTTTTTAATCTAGCAACCATCACACTCCATTTAGTGATTTTTGGTTTACCATTTTCTTCTCTATCTCTTTGCAATTCCTTCCACCATAAGATGATGTCACACTTCAATTTAACTTATGCTAGCATAACCCTCAATGGATCTCTAACATATTCAAGATCAAAGTAATCTTCTAGTCCTCCAATCAAGTCTATCAAATACTTAGGATGTAATGAACTAGAGAATTTAGAAACATCCATCCTATGACTCTTACCTACTTTTGTCAATGCTCTCAACAATTTTTTCTCATATGAGAGGATCTCAACATATATAGTCCTAAGATTTCCAACAACTTCTTCGTAGATTTTCAACAATTTCTTCATATTCATCCTTTGTCTTTAGGATTTCTTCATAAACCAATCAAAGCATTTTGAATCTCATTCCTCATCTTACTCTTAAAGTCTTCCATCATTTTTCCTAACATACTAGGGCTTATTATTCTAGGTAGCATCTCTTCCAATCCTTTAGTGCAACTGGTTGCCTCAACTCCAGTGATCTAATTACAAGGAACTAATTGTCTCTCACTTGGTGATCTATCAAATACAATTGTAGCCTACCTCCAATTCGATAATCTATTTACCCTTGAAATGCCTAGATAAATCAAACAAGGCCACTAACCAATATACAACTTTGTTAGCACTCGATATGATCAAAGTTTTAAAACTTCAAGTTTAAAGTTTTTGAACCACTTCGAACTGAAGTTCAAAGTAGTTCAAAGTGGTTTGATGGTTCAATTGACCCGTTCTGCATGTTCAAAACAAGTGAAGTTCAGATTCTGGGCTCGAAATACAGATTTAGAGATAGCCTTCAAATTCAACGTCTTCAAGATTGATGATTTAAAGCAGAGGTGTAAGGACCATTTAATTCAGGTTCAGATGACTTCACAAGAGGCTTTACAAGTTCAGGACAGTTCAATAGTTCAATGATTTGAAATGTTTCGAAATAGATTGTCTTGTAGGTTCATGATCTATTCTGAGTAGTTCACATGAACGAAGGTAGGAGAGACGTTGGATACACCATCTCCTGGTCTTGACCAAACCATTGCTATTTCGAAGGAAATTGCAAAGAAATTGTGTCATATGCACCATTTGACATTCTCTTAGACGGTTTCCTTTGATGGGAACATACAATTTATGATTGTTATGCTAAAGAGATCGAGTTGCACACTTCAAGTTCCAATCTCAATGCCATCAATTGATTGGTAGTATGTGATATCCTCTAGATATTTGGGTGCATTGGCTTTTATGGGTGATTTATTAAAAAAAAATGTGTTGCTGAGTAGTAACTGTCACAGAATCACTCAATGCAATTGGAACCCGATAATCAAATCACGAATTTGAAGTTATAACATTCTAGCATTCACGTTATACTAAGCCCGCTTTAAAACTGAGCTTTTTGGCTTTGTGTGAACCCGCGGCCTATGTGCAGATAGGGGGACAAGTTTAAAATGGTTAACAAATGATTCAATGGTGAAGTGTTCTTGGAATGCTATATCTAAATAATAAATTTGATAGAATAATGGACAAGATGGGAACATATAAAGGTCCATGAGAATGCTCATTACAGTCAACAACATGTCTGCAGCTCATCATCAAAATCAAACCATGGATGCCCCTTGATAGGTACCTTGCATAAAGATGGAGATAAATGAGAAACCATATCCAAGTATGGAGATTAACAGGGACAAGAGATAAGTTGGAAAGGATTCTTGAACACTGATGACAATTTCCAAGGTTTGCACATAATCATCCAAATGCCAATATCCAAATGGATAAAATGATGCAGAGATATTAAAATTCTTGAAGGTTCGAGAGCAAAGCCTGTGTAAGAATGATATCAAAGCAAGTAGCAGTTGCATGTCTACGAGATAAGATACCAGCTCACATTCAAATTGTTAAATACAGAATACATAAAATGACTCCTCTTCATGGCAATGGTAATCAACAACTTGAACTCGCACTTTGAAACTGACACACAACGGAGCAAGGAATCAACATTGAGGGAAGCATTGAAGGTGCCAGCTATTCATGAAGACAAAACTGGTCATGTAGGACATATGCCGGTGAATGGTCAGATTACAGACCTGCACACTCTCTCTCAGAATGGTAATTCTTCATCGGAATATTGACTAAGCTTTGAGGAAATTCCTTTTGTAATGGAGATTCCATCTTCTCAGTTTCATGGAGTTCGCCACACATCACAGTCATTGAATATTTTTCGTTGAATGTAATCTTGATCGGCATACGTGGGCAAGAAGTGAATTTTGATCAATCTTCATTGCTAGAGCACTGACAATATGCATGAGTAATTTGATTACATGCCGATAGTTAAGATAAGAAAAGAGTGAATTTCACAATGAAAAATAATTAATCAACACAAAATTCAGAATTGATTATGATTCTTATCATAAATCTGAGACCCGTGGAACACAACGCATCATGTGGCAACTACAACAATTCTAGTTGGAGAAGAGAAAAATATATTATAATTCTTCAATAAACATTATATTATCTCTGTTTGATAGTATTACTCAAGGATCAAATAAAAATGGAAACCCGAGAGATGTGGCAAGAGGAAAAGTATGATGACATGTAGAGCACCCTTTTTAAGTAAGGGTTATTTCTTAACGGAATGCAAACCCAAAGGAAACTTTTCATTCCAAATAAAAGGAGCTTAATGTAATGATTTAAAGAGGATCATGATAGATGTTTAATGATCAATTAAACATTAGGGACATATGCAAGAATCGAGGGAAAAGAGGTATATGGAAAGACACGGGACTAAACAGAAAAGAGGTGGTAGAAAATCTTTCAAGAATCAGTTATTGGAAACGACTGAGAAACTGACAAAAGGAGGAATAAATAAGTGAACAGTAGCATAATGAGGGGTTCCAGTTTTCTGAGTTTTGGCTGAGAGACTTTGGGCTACAGCAGAAAAGAGGCTGTGAATACAGGGGGTTCTATTCTGGCTTCTTCTAGATTGCAGACTTTGAGCTTCAGGCAGGGAGGAGATCTTGCAAAATTGTTCCATTTTTCTTGAGAGGTTGTAAAAGGTAGAGCATGGGTTATTTCTCTTTTCCAAAACTACGTGTTTGATTTAGAGATAGGATTTTAATGGTTGATGTAACATTGTGAAAGAAGTTTTCGTCTTTCTTGAAATAGTGATTTGGTTGTAATGTGTACAAGATACTTTGTGATCTTTTGCAGTTAGGGAAGGGAGACTAGAGGTTAATTACATCATAACTTTGATTATGGTGTATTTTCCTTCCACTGATCATGAACTTTATGTCATTTTCATTTTTCTCTGAATTACGTTTCAATATCGTTGTTTTCTTGTTGCATCATCTTTTCAAAACGTCTTTTAAAGCTCTGATTTTTTTTTAATTCTCTCAAGAGGATGGAAGACACATTTTCATTTACATTATGTAATGCAGTGTACGGTAGATTAACTTTGTGTAATCTATTTTATTCTGTTTCCTTTCTTTTTAGTTCTTAGGTTTCGCGTCTATTCTGTGTTTACGAATAGATGCTTGTTATCCTTTTGTGCTTTCTGGTCAAAAGTACCTATAATTAATTCATTGTAAATCTTGCACGGGGAGTTGTACCCAATAAAATTCAGAGGAAGGTTATTAATCTAATAATAACCTATCCAACTGTTGGTGTCGATTTGTTCTTTCATTTGGGCATTCAGGGTCAAATTTGCACGTACTTTCTCAAAGGACAATCTGTTCACTAACAGATTTTTGGCGACTCTACTGGGGAAAGAATCGAAGTTTCAGTGTTTTCTTTTCTCAGAAATGTGAAGTTACCTCCTCGAAGATGGAGGTTGGCGGCTCTATTGAGGAAGAATGTCGAAAAGTCTTCCTTACAAATCAAGAAATCCTAAAGGAATGGGTTCCAACAAATGATGGAGATACCTCTTAAATCTTCATCTTTATCCCACCTTTCAAAGATAATCCCATCAGAGAAGTTACAAAAGAAGTAGCAAAGCAAGTGAGCTAGTTGAAGTCTTTCTATGGTGCTATCCTCATCAAGAAAAGACCCAAGATGCAATATTTAGAAGAAGAAGGAGATGCATGTGAAAAAGAAGAGACAGCTGAAATGGAATACAAAGAGGAGAAAAATCTTGAAGAGGAAGTAGTTTGGTTGAAGGAACATTTGAGGTAAGATAATGATGATAAACCTCACATTATCATAGTTTCACCCAGGTATCTAAATTTGTTTGTCATGAGTGACCAATAAGTACGGCCAGAAATACTCCAACCTCTAGTTGATCGAGCTTCAGCGAATGAGATTATTCGTGCCAATAATGGAGTAAAGGTAAGCCATAATGATGAAATATTTTCTCAAGATCTTTCCTCATCTCATGCAAAAATTTGTACATTAGAAAGTCATGGTGATTGTTCTTTTCCTGAAGATTCTATTGAGATACTTTCTCCGGGTGCCTTGTCTGAAAATGAATCTTTAAATACCACAAAAGATTGTGAGGGTATTAATCCTTTGAAGGAGAATGTAGAGAAAGAGTCTTTACTTGAATCTTTTCATCTCGAATATGTTGCAATGGCGAACCTTGTAGATGATGCTGCTTTTAATGGAGATGCATTCAAATTTTTTCTCCACATCCTAAGAGTTTCAGTTTTAACTATGTTGATAATCTCCCTATTTCAGAAGTTTCTATTGATGAGAAAGTTGACAACTTGCCTCCGGATTTTCAATCTTTCACTTTTGATGTTGATCATTTTTCTTTGGAAAACCTTCTTGATGAAAAGATTCAAGATAGTATGCAGCCCAAGACTGAACTTCTTATTTCTATGAAGAAAGAAGATGATTCCTTATGCTTGCAAACTAATAATCAGCACGTGCAAAGATTGTCTGAATTTGATGATGAAATCTGCAACTATGACAAGGTGAAAGTGCACGAAGAAGAGTTTCTTTGTCATTCTGAAAATGCTGAAATCAGCACTCAGCCTATAAACTGTCTAGCTGAAGCATGGAAAGAAATATCATTTGATTAACAAGAAAGGGTCGTTGCTGAATTTTTGCTATGTTTTCAACCTGAAGATGTCTCTCAAACAAGTCCTTCTAATGGTGATTCTATTCTTCTTGGAGATGATACAAAGATGCCTCTAGACAAAGACACCCCTGCTGAATTCCTAGTTGAGACAAAGAAATATGACACTGATCCTCGGTCAAATAGTGAATCAACTGATATGCTTCAAAATGAAATTCTTAATGAAGGAGAGGAAGTCATAAACACATTTTTGTCATCACTCAATCTGGGAGACTTCTTCAATGATATCTCAGGTACCTGTTTATATCAGTTTCAGAATGAAGCATCTCTTGATATTTTTCCTCTTCATCCATCTATGCATAGTGTTACTTATTGGGATTGTGGAAGAAATGCTGAAAAGTGTGATGACATTCTGAGAAGAGAAGGGGATGGAATTTATGGTATATTTGATCACAACTGGTTCCTTGAAAGAAATGAAGAAGACATCCATTTGAGGTTTGATCCTATGCTAAAGGAGGCATCATCATGGCTACAAACTGATCATGACCATGCACAAGAGTTGAATCTACACAACAATATTTCTAAGGGGTATACATCATCTTTTGCTGAGGCTTTTTCATTTCATATTTTTCATTTTGAAGCGGAGTCTAACACTGACAGTGTGAAGGGTCAATTCTTAAGTGGAGATGAATATTATGATGAGTTATGGCTTTTTGGAAAAGAATGTTGGATCAACATATGCATGCACACTGTTAGTCTGAAGTTTGGAATTGAAGGAATCATCATCGAGCAATGGTTTGGAGTTTTTCCATTGAGGTACACTTTGTTGATTCAAAAAGGTTCATATTTCTCTCAACTGGTAAATGGATTTACTTAACTTCTTCTTTCTTCCGATCTTTATGGTAGGTTCTTTCCTACCTTTGTAAATATTGTAAATAAGTTTTTGTTGTGCGTAGTGTAGTTGGAATAATGTGCAAGCTTCGTGCTTGCCAGTAGTGTAGGTGTTTGTTTTGTTGGTTGGTTTTGCCTTGCTCCCCTCCGTCCTCTCTGCAAGCAGCTCTCGATCTTCTTTTGCTGACTCTATTTGCCCAATGGATAAGGCACTATTCTTTCCCAGAGATTGTTGGAGTTCTCTAATTTTGCATCAAAATCAGTCCCACAGTTAGAGCCCCTGTTAGCACTCGATATGATCACAATTTTAAATTTTCAAGTTCAGAGTTTTTAAACCACTTCGAACTGAAGTTTGAAGTAGTTCAAAGTGGTTTGATGGTTCAATTGACCCGTCCTGCAGGTTCAAAACAAGTGAAGTTTAGATTCTGGGCTCGAAATGCAGATTTAGAGACAGGATTCAAATTCAATGTCTTCAAGATTGATGATTTAAAGAAGAGGTGTAAGGACCATTTAATTCAGGTTCAGATGACTTCACAAGAGGCTTTACAAGTTTAGGATAGTTTAGTAGTTCAATGGTTTGAAATGTTTTGAAATAGATTGTCTTGTAGGTTCATGATCTATTCTGAGAAGTTCACATGAATGAAGGTAGAAGAGACGCTGGATACACCATTTCCTGGTCTTGACCAAACCATTGCTATTTCGAAGGAAATTGCAAAGAAATTGTGTCATATGCACCATTTGACATTCTCTTAGACGGTTTCCTTTGATGGGAACGTACAATTTATGATTGTTATGCTAAAGAGATCGGGTTGCACACTTCAAGTTCCAATCTCAATGCCATCAATTCATTAGCAGTATGTGATATCCTCCAGATATTTGGGTGCATTGGCTTTTATGGGTGATTTATTAAAAAAAAACTTGTTGCTGAGTAGTAACTGTCACAGAATCACTCAATGCAATTGGAACCCGATAATCGAATCACGAATTTGAAGTTCTAACATTCTAGCGTTCACGTTATACTAAGCCCACTTTAAAACTGAGCTTTTTGGCTTTGTGTGAACTCGTGGCCTATGTGCAGACAAGGGGACAAGTTTAAAATGGTTAACAAATGATTCAATGGTGAAGTGTTCTTGGAATGTTATATCTAAATAATAAATTTGATAGAATAATGGACAAGATGGGAACATATAAAGGTCCATGAGAATGCTCATTATAGTCAACAAGATGTCTGCAGCTCATCATCAAAATCAAACCATGGATGCCCCTTGACAGGTACCTTGCATAAAGATGGAGATAAATGAGAAATCATATCCAAGTCTGGAGATTAACAGGGACAAGAGATAAGTTGGAAAGGATTCTTGAACACTAATGACAATTTCCAAGGTTTGCATATAATCATCCAAATGCCAATATCCAAATGGATAAAATGATGCAGAGATATTAAAATTCTTGAAGGTTCGAGAGCAAAACCTGTGTAAGAATGATATCAAAGCAAGTAGCAATCGAGTGTCTACGAGGTAAGATACCAGCTCACATTCAAACTGTTAAATACAGAATACATAAAATGACTCCTCTTCGCGGGAATGGTAATCAACAACTTGAACTTGCGCTTTGAAACTGACACACAATAGAGTAGGGAATCGACATTGAGGGAAGCATTGAAGGTGCCAACTATTCATGAAGACAAAACTGGCCATGTGGGACATATGCCGGTGAATGGTCGGATTACAGACTTGCACACTCTCTCTTGGAACAATAATTCTTCATTAGAATATCGACTAAGCTTTGAGGAAATTCCTTTTGTAATGGAGATTCCATCTTCTCAGTTTCATGGAGTTCGCCACACATCACAGTCATTGAATATTTGCCGTTGAATGTAATCTTGATTGGCATACGTGGGCAAGAAGTGAATTTCGATCAATCTTCATTGTAAGAGCACCGACAATATGCATGAGTAATTTGATTACATGCCGATAGTTAAGATGAGAAAAGAGTGAATTTCACAATGAAAAATAATTAATCAACACAAAATTCAGAATCGATTATGATTCTTATCATAAATCTGAGACCCGTGGAACACAGCGCATCATGTGGCAACTACAGCAATT
The DNA here is from genome assembly GCA_028749045.1 of Cupressus sempervirens. Lineage (NCBI taxonomy): Eukaryota > Viridiplantae > Streptophyta > Pinopsida > Cupressales > Cupressaceae > Cupressus > Cupressus sempervirens. The sequence goes on from CM053785.1 coordinate 727,924,683, forward strand.
CTAGTTGGAGAAAAGAAAAAGATATTATAATGCTTCAATAAACATTATATTATCTCTATTTGATAGTATTACTCAAGGATCAAATAAAAATGGAAACCCGAGAGATGTGGCAAGAGGAAAAGTATGATGACATGTAGAGCCCCCTTTTTAAGTAAGGGTTATTTCTTAACGGAATGCAAACCCAAAGGAAACTTTTCATTCCAAATAAAAGGAGCTTAATGTAATGATTTAAAGAGGATCATGATTGATGTTTAATGATCAATTAAACATTAGGGACATATGCAAGAATCGGGGGAGAAGAGGTATATGGAAAGACACGGGACTAAACAGAAAAGAGGTGGTAGAAAATCTTTCAAGAATCAGTTATTGGAAACGATTGAGAAACTGACAAAAGAAGGAATAAATAAGTGAACAGCAGAGTAATGAGGGGTTCCAGTTTTCTGAGTTTTGGCTGAGAGACTTTGGGCTACAGCAGAACAGAGGCTGTGAATACAGGGGGTTCTATTATGGCTTCTTCCAGACTGCAGACTTTGAGCTTCAGGCAGGGAGGAGATCTTGCAAAATTGTTCCATTTTTCTTGAGAGGCTATGAGAGGCAGAGCATGGGTTATTTCTCTTTTCCAGAATTGTGTGTCTAATTTAGAGATAGGATTTTAATGGTTGATGTAACATTGTGAAAGAAGTTTTCGCCTTTCTTGAAATAGTGATTTGGTTGTAATGTGTACAAGATACTTTGAGATCTTTTGCAGTCAGGGAAGGGAGGCTGGAGGTTAATTACATCAGAACTTTGATTATGGTGTATTTTCCTTCCACTGATCATGAACTTTGCATCATTTTCAGTTTTCTCTAAATTACGTTTCAATATCATTGTTTTCTTGTTGCATCATCTTTTCAAAACGTCTTTTAAAGCTCTAATTTTTTTTAACTCTCTCAAGAGGATGGAAGACACATTTTCATTTACTTTTTGTAATCTATTTTATTCTGTTTCCTTTCTTTTTAGTTCTTAGGTTTCGCGTCTATTCTGTGTTTACGGATAGATGCTTGTTATCCTTTCGTGCTTTCTAGTCAAAAGTACCTATCATTAATTCATTGTAAATCTTGCATAGGGAGCTGTACCTGATAAAATTTAGAGGAAGGTTATTAATCTAATAATAACCTATCCAACTATTGGTGTTGATTTGTTCTTTCATTTGGGCATTCAGGGTCAGATTTGCACGTACTTTCTCGAAGGACAATCTGTTCACTAACAAACTTCTATGAAATCCTCTTGCGCAAGCCCTCTGCAATTGTGGGCCAAATCCACACCCTGCCACCCCATAGCCAACACATCTAGGGACTCACAATCACAAGAGCTTAACATTGCTAACACAAGAACATCAACCTTTCTCTGATACAACCTAACATAGTCATGGTCAAAGTGTCCTTAAAGGAGACAATCCAAACCATGTAGTATGAGTCAACACAATGGAAATTACAACTTTAGACACAAGAATAGATAATCAACATGCCACAACATATCTTTGCATTTTCAGTGAATCAAATAAATCAAGTTCCTCTACAACATACATTCAAGATATACATGCCTAATTACAATAAAAACTCAAATCTTGAATGTGGGTCAAACCTTTGAGAGGTTATTCTTTCAACTCTCAACTACATCCCTAATCCCTCCACTAAACATAGATCACATGCTAAAATATACAAAAAAAGAATTATAGGTCAAAGTTAGCCCAGAAATTTTTTCCAAGAACAAGAAAATGTAGTACAAGAATATAGGTTAGGTCCCAAATCATAAAGATCTCAATGCCAAGGTGTAGATATGATGTACGATCCAAGAGAGATGTCAACCAAAGAAAAAATATCATCGTGATATGTGTCACAAAGCTTTGTTGATTGGAAAATTGCTTTGTGAAATCAATAAAATCATATGACTATTAGAACTTTGAAGAACACGCTGAATTGAACAAGAGTCCATAATAGATCTTTGTTGCAAAGTATCCAAATGAAGTGTGAACCTAGACATAAGAAAAATATGATGTCTAGAACATACCATGTGGTTTGCAATTGCAAAAGATCCACCTAGAAGAAATGGAACTAAAAACACTAAAATTGGCTAAATAGAACAAACTATTTAAGGAAATATTTTTAGGTGAGACAAGATTGTCAATGACCCAAGGATGCTCCCACATCAAACCTATACATAGCTCGAGGGAGAAAAAGTTAATCTAAAGAGGATAAAATTATATAAACATAATGATTATATTTGTATCATAGATTCCACTATGATTAATTTGGATTTAGAAGATATTATTGATAATAATGATTAAAACACTTCTAGTGCAAATGATGTCAATTCTAACAATTTTGACAATATGTATTCCCTTATCAATGTTGATCCTAATTTAATTGTTAAATATGAAAATGAAAACCCCCTTTCTCCTAGTGTTAAACAAAGTGACTCGTCATTAGAGCACGATCCTTGTTTGGTATTGATATCTCCATCTACCATGCCCAACACTGCACTTCTTGCATGTTTTCCACTTTCCCTAAACAATAGCAATCAATATGGAGGGACATATGATATGCATGACTAGATCCTCTTAAAGGGTGGATTCTTTTGTGTGTTTTCCTATTGTCTTCTTTTTCCCTTGTGGTGTGCATCTTGCTATATATGTTATGTTTATATTTCTTTAAATGACCCTTGTTTCTCCATTGGCCCAAGGTAATAAAGGAATTGACGTATTGTGACATTGACCTATTTATTTCTATTTTGTCTATATGTTGTATACATGTTATGTCATGCATGGACTATTATTTGTAAATGTGCTTTTGTGATCTCTAATTGGGGTTGCGAAATAGTAGAAACCATTGTTTTTTTGTTTCTACAAAGTCATCCTAAAAAGACTCATCATTGTATCTCTTTGTACCATTGTAGTATATATATGAAATGATCTAGGTTCATTCCTAGTGTGTCAATTGATGTCTACTCAAAAGATATTGTTGATACGAAAGTATGTTGGTAATGTTGTGTGAGTAGCATCTCAACCATTTTGTGGTCACATTTGAAGATCAAAATGCATCGTGTGAGGAAGTTCTAAACTTGATTAGATAAAAAAGTTGTGTATTGTACCATTACGGTCCACATCACATATCTCTTATATTTTGTTGAGATTGTGTCTCAAATGTTGAGTTGGTTCTCAAATCTTAGAACATAGAATTATTGTCTCTTGTAGGTTGGTGCCTACAAATATAATTTTCGATTAGTGTCTTCAATATCTTTGCACTCGATTAATTTTTTAAATCCATTATTATATTCTTTTTTGTGAGGCCATGTTTGGATGGCAAATCTAGACAACTAGTCTCATTGTGGTTTTTCCCTTTCTAGGCCTCCATGTAAAGTTGGTGTTATGTCATGTGGATGTGTGTTTGTGGCTCGATAAGTTACATCATTAGTAAGAAATGATTTAGAAGTATTTCTATGATGACTTGGATTCATAGTTGGGAAAATTATTAATTATAATTTTCAATTGATTTAAAATATTGTTCCTCGCCTCCATCCGCCCTTCCCCCTTTTAGTATATCATTGTGCTTAACAAATCTTACACAACATACTTTTGTAATATCACTCAACCTTCTTGCACATCAAAAGAACTACAATGAATGTGAAAACATATTTTTTTTCTTTTTACCTTGTACTATTCCACACACACACACATAAATCCCTTATCATGAGAGTTTAAGGAATCATACATTGAGAGATTCAAGTGTCATTTCCAAGCATGGGAAATTTAAGGTGCATTACTATGTCATGTGTGAAAGAATACAACAAAACAAAATTTGAATAATTCCTTTGTGATTAGATATTTTTAAAAATTATTTGTGGGTCCTTAGTATGCATACAATGCATCTAACATAATCAAATTGGTCTGGGTACTTTTTTCTATGTTCAATAAGGTGGTGGCTTATGACGTGATAGAATATATGGTTCAATTTATCATTTATATTGTTGATTTTTTTATGGAGAAGCATTTTCATGTTGTTTTGAAGCTTTGTGTGCAACTCATTTACTTTAAATTTGATAGGAACAAAGATGATTAACTAATTGACTTTGATAAGAATGATGAGAAGACACTTTTTCATGATGACAATCTAGAGATCTTGGAGATGTTTAGTAATTATGACTATAATAGGAAGCCAATGTGCAAGAGTGTTAGAGCCTCAACATAATATTCTTAAGCCTCCAAGAAAGTCATAGCCTCATTGTTCAATTTCATTAATTTGTGATATTACAATATCATTTGTAAAATATTACATGGCATTTGATACTTAAGATTTGAACTTCAATGAGACAATATTCAACAAAATTAACAAAAAACTGGATATATCATATGAAAAAATGCATTTTGTTTCTACAAAGTTTATTTGATATGAAATAAGAACATAAAACATCTTTTTCTTCTGATTTTTTAAATGCTGTAGTATTTATTTGAATTCCTAAATTTTCTTCAGTAGATCCCAGCCATTGAATTACATGTATGTTCATGATTTTGTGAGTTAATGTCAACTCATTGAATTAGAGTTGACCACAACAAACAAAACATCAAGCTTAAAAACAATTCACAAAACAATTACAATAATGATTTGTCGAGAGCAAACTGTTACAGACCCATGGATTATAACAAAACAATAGAATTAGGATAGCAGTCAAAGGACCATGTATTGCGATGAAATGATATAATAAAAATTACCCAGCAAAACAATGGAATTAGGATAGTAGTCAGGACGATGGTTATGATAAAATTAAAAGCACAATCCAGATCATAAATATGTATAGCTCATAATATTTGTCATGAAAATCAAAGAAAAAAATAAAGATCAGAAGCTCATATAACCCTGTATATTCAAGTAGTTTGAGTTCAGTCACAGTATTATCAGACTGGGCATTTATTGAGAAAATAAGTGTTATTTGGCATCCACATTGCAACATCAATTACTGCACAGACGTGAAAGCATATGAAGAATAGGAAAGTGTGCCATGGCTCCAGCTATTGTGGATAAGTTCAGCTTTAGCCTGCTCACCACCTGCTCCAAGGGCAACGTGCAATGGGAAAAAATGATCTGGGTATGGATGGGCCATTTTTGCACAAGGTGCTTTCTCTTCAAAATGATTAACTTCATCATGCCTGAAAATGACAAGTGATATGAAATAAACACAAATGAGATCTTTGCGCTGCTACTCATGGATGCTTTCAGTAATTCAACTAAAATACAATGTAAGAATAATAAACTTGAGAAGCTTCATGTCAAGGCAGGAAAACAAAAGGTCTCTCCAAGTGTAAAGTAGGGGCTTGAGAGAAGCTGGGAACTCTCCCTTTCTTCTCTTGATGAAAAAATTCAGCACGCGGAATGTTTGGTAATTGGGTACATACACAATAAACGAACAGTGAAGGGTTTCCCTATTCTTTCTAGCATAGCGAGGAGTGAAAAATGGAAGGTACCTCAACAAACTGCTCTTGTGATTTGCTGATTCCCGGTAAAAGTTAAGATGTCAACTTTATTTGCTGTAGCTTATTATTTGTTAATAGGAGTCAAGCTAGTTTGCTCTACAACTTTAGTGCTAATGTTATGATAAACTGAATTCATGTCTGTTAGATGTATGCTATGGATGTAATTGAAGATAATTGAGCTGGCTATTAAGATGCAACTATCTAAGAAACCACTACCAACACGGTTAAGAATCTTAGAAGAGGCAAATTACAACATGTGAATCATGAAGAAAGATGCTGGATATGTTCCAACAATGTCTTCTTTAGTCTTACCCAAGGGGATTCAAACCTGGAAGCCTGCTTTGATACCACCTGAAGGGAGTTGAGCTGGCTATTTCTCCCAAAAGATTCACCTATTTAGGAAACCACTACCATCCCAGTTAAGGATCTCATAGGAGGTTGTCTGGCTATGTCATGAATCCCAAGGGAAGACACTGGACAAATTCCAACACTAATTTCGTTCTGACTCTGCCTCTGTAGTTTGGCTGCCACTCATGGGCATTCATCAAATGCTGTTTCCTTTAGTCATTGGAATCTGAAGTCTCCAACCAGTTGCAGGAATAATTTTTTGAGCTTTCAAAGTTGGAGACAGGCCACAAAGACAAGACCCAAGACTCCCCTATTTTGATATATCAAAGCAAAATCATTTTATTGTATTGCAGAATTTTTATGGTGCAGGTGCAGATGGCCTATAAGGTTGAATATTTGCCATTAATGTGTCTATAAAGAAGAGAATTCAGGTGTAATTAGGCTTCCAATTTCTATCATACTTTACATGGCAGCCATGCTTATTGTCAATGCCAAGTTTCTGCCTTTTCTTGTCTTAAATGGCTTAATAGAGGTCAAGTTGTATATTCAGAGACATTAAGTTTCCATATACCATGATAATATGCTTGGAGGTTTTGGATTTTAATTGTGGGTTCCTTTTTTGAACCAACATTTCAGATAATACTCCATGATCCATCATTAAGTTGTATATTGCTTGATTAAATGCTCAGAATGTAGTACTGAAGTGGCTTTTAGCATCCCTATGGATTCATCAAAATTCTATTAGCCTTTGTTGTTAGCAACATCATTATTAACAAATGCAATTGTAGATTCAGAAACAGTTAAACCTTGTAATTTGACGCATCAACCAAGAAATATATATGGGGCACAACTAAATTTGGAAGGCTTACAAAATCTCCCTATTTTTTTAATAAGAATCTAGAACATACCCAAGAACCAGTAAGATCTAAGAAATTCTTGGTCGACTAAATGTAAGCAGATGTGAAGTATGCTTACCTGCCATTGATTAGAGATTCTGTGAGCCAGTTGTCAAATGCTTGTGCCCAGGGGGCCGGATCCTTACTATCAAAAGCCAAAGCTCTGAGATTGTGAGTGGCACTGCCAGACCCCATAATCAGCACACCCTCTGATTTCAAGGGTGCCAAGGCCTGCCCCATCTTGTAATGGTACTCACCACTCTGTCTTGGCAGGACAGATAGCTGACAAACAGGTATATCAGCATTCGGGTACATTAAAGAAAGGGGCACCCAGGCACCATGATCTAGCCCTCTTCTTGAATCCTCTTTAACAGTATTGAATCCTGCATTATTCAGCAGCTCTTTCACTCTTTTTGCCAGGTCAGGAGCTCCGGGGGCATCGTATTGAAGCTGCCAAAAGTGATTATAACATCATAAAGACCTAGAAGAAAGCTTTTCCCTTAGCTGAAATAGTTATGTACGGCAAACAACTCAACTCAAGAAGAAACCTTTGGATACAGAACATACACCAAGGAATCTCTGTGATTTATCCACAAGGTCTCTCTCTGCACTCTATGAAATTTTAAAAATTTAACCAATTGGAACCTCAAGCCATGGCAAGGGGATCAAGGCAAGCATTAGTATTGCATGTAAATTGTGAGTGACTTGGATGGAAATTTATAAATTTTGTAAATCTATTCATGAAATTAAACACTTCTAGTGTTCAGAACAAATAAAGCACATTCACAGACACACAGGAGCAAAGAGACTTTGAGTTTGAAAATGATTCATAAGTGTATTATCATTCATTTAAATCAAAAAGTTTAAAAGACTCCCTCCGTTGCTAGATCAAGGTCCTAACTGACTTGAGACAGTTCTAGAAGCCACAGAATTATTGATCAATACATGAAATTAAGATGAGCATATAGAAAAATAAAACATGCACATTAAAAATCCATTTTCATGATGTCACTTGTAGATTTCAACCATATATTAACTCTATTATTTATAACCTTGAATATCAATGAAACTATGCTCCTATTCTCTCAAGTTTTTGACACATGTTAAACAACCTGTATCAGGAAAATTGAAGTGGAGCATCCAGTTTAACAGTTATCCTGGCTGTGTTCATTTGTAGGTGACTGATCAGTCATTTGGAGTGTGACTGGAGGTTTAATGCCAGCTCAACCAGTTGTTTTGACAAGTCCTTTAATTGCTGAGTCATGTTCTGTTTAGTCTTTAGTTGTTAGCTGGGGGATTTAAGTAGGAGTAAAATTAGGCATAGGTTGTTACAATCCCCGTAGGAGAAAGTTTAGTAGGCAAACTGAAATAAAGAGATTGGCTGCTGTTGTACGGAGCTCGGTTTTGGGGAAATGATAAAAATCCTTTTGTTGCAGAATAATGAAGACATTAATCATCTATTCTATTGGGGTACAGATCTCTGGCTTGTTCAATGGATTATGGTTTCTCTATGATGCAAGAAATGCGATCAGTAATTGCAGGTATGTGGCATCTGCATCAGTTTGTTATCAGAGAAAACCTCTCCAGTGTCTGTGAGTCAGTGTGCTTTATATAAATATTTCTCTTTATTTCTCCATTGCCTTTGGTTGACCTGTGTCCATCTATTACATTCACAGTATATGTAGGGCTGGAACATTTTTAATATGCAGAGTTGATAGAAATTTATGAGTTTAAGTCTAAGGAGCTTAGAGCGCCACTTTTATAATGGTTCAAGTTGAAGAATTAGTGGAACTCGGAGAGAATGTTGAGTCCAAAGAAAGTTATTTTGCTAAATTTTTCACATAGGAGAATTTGAGAAGACTATATTGTGGAGACCATGTTCTTTTCGCTGGCATTTTTCCTGTAGATTAAAGGGGCTGTGGAGTTGAAGGCAAAATAGACATTTGTGTTAGAGAACAAGCCTAAAGCTTGGAAAAGAAAAGACACACCAACCTCAAGATTGATGTTGCAAACTTTAGTGGATTGTTTTGGTATCTCCCGTCTTTACTTTTGGGTACAGATACAGTTTTCCTATGATCAATCTGAGTGCATTTCATTAGTACTATATGTAGCCTCTTCTATTGAAAAAATGAACTGAAAATTAGAACACAGTATATTGTTTTGGAGCAATTTGCAGGATTATAAACACAATGCTGCATTATCTAGAAATTGTTGAGGTCATATTGTATTAACTTGTGAGGTATGCACTTGTAGATGTGCTCTTCAAATCTGTAGTAAGTTCTTTAAAGAGATACGGAATGGCAAAGGAATGTGAGTATATGGTTGTAAATCAACAATTTAAAACAAAGAGGAGAAGAGAGTTGTAGCTCTGTTTTGGGGCTGAAAAAGTATACTTATGGAGCTATATCAAGATGTGAAAAAGAAGATAACTAAGTTAGAAGAAAGAGTAAGGAAAAAGCGAAGAAATAAGTTAACAAAGGAAAAGATAAAGGAGTTGCAAAAGTTAGTGAATGAATTGGAAGAGTTACGGTGTCTATTAGGGGAATGTGGACTATGGAACAAAAAGAAAGCAAAGAAAAATAAATCGACAACAAAGGTGTTGAAGAGTTATGAGAAGGTGAAAAAGAATGATGATGTAAATTCACATTGTGGGCAAGAACTGTTCTCAGAGAGGGAGGTCATCGAGTCAAGAATTAGACAAGGAGTGGCATTGTTGGAACAGGGAAACATAGAATTCATTGAGAAGTTAGTAGAATTAATAGTGGATAAAAGATCCAGGGATGAGATCGTTCAAGAGTTACAGAGTGAAGAAATGAATGAATGCGATGAAGATGAAGAGATAGCTGACTTTGAAGAAGCTATTGATTTGTGCTACCTTGAAGAAGGAGAATGTGTTGAAGATCAAAGTGCACAAAGAGAAGTTGGAAGATTGCAATGAGAGAGAATGCAGCCTATCACAAGAGGAGGCTCAAGTTGTTGTAGGAATAGAAGCAGTCAATGTTGGAGAGGAAGCTGCAGCAAAGATAGAGATTTTTTGGGAATTTCATATGCGATAAAGATTTATTGGCTTTAGGGAACACAACTTGTTGGAAGCAGCTAGAGGATTGTTTTGAGATTCTCAGTAGTCCTGAAAAAGGAGTAGATCATCACTTTCCTAAGGAGGAAACAAGAATGCTTGATGGTCAGCGTAAAGATATGAATAGTTATGAAATAAAGGACAATGTCCAAAATACTTTATCTTTTGAAGAAAATCACATTGAGTTAAGAAATGAAAGTCATCTCACAAATCTGAAATGGAAAACATGCCTAAATGGCATAATGCTGAAGAGAAGAAAGCACCTTTAGGATATATTATTCCCTTAACTCTATTTCTCTTTTAGATGATTTATGAGCAGATGCCATAGGAGCTGGTATGACTGGTACAAAGAGTAAGGACAATTTCCAATGCATGAGGACTATTGAGCTTTCAAATAGCTGGAAAAAAAGGAAGAGGACCAATTGGGAAAGGAAAATCACTTTTCAAGCAAGTGGTTGGAAATGGAAGAAGAAAAAATATAACTTGAAGATATATCTAATTTGGTGGAAGAGAACATCGTGGCTTGGTTCCTTGGGTCAGAAGGATGGTTCTATTATCTGCTCCAAACTCTTTATGGATGTTTGATGTGATAGTATCTTGGGATAAACAACCCCGCATCACAAAAATAAAATAAAACATATAATAGTTAGGTTATTATTTGTTAACTTTCAAGAAAATAAAGCTTTGAACCAAGAGGTTCAAAAGTTTAAAAAGAAAGGCAGAATGACACAGAGCATACCATTTAACACTTGTCCCAACTGTGTTCATTTGGGTGGCTGTTCAGTCATTTAAAGTCTTGTTGATGTGAATTTTGTTTCACTACAACATGCAGAATCAGATAATGTTTCAGGAGAAATATCAAAAACTCAATTCTCTCCTGATATAAGGTCATCTCCCATGCTAAGCTTGCAAGGTAAGATCATGAAATGACTTCAAGATCCCTTAAATTGTGGATACTCGCTTAGTGAAATAATGTGATTTGTTGGTAATCACTTAGGGGACTTACGCTATTCATTCAATGGATATCAACTCTTACATTTCTAAAGACAGCATCACAATGTACAATGAAAATGTACTTTGATTTCCAAATTCCAATTCAACTTCAACTTAAACTAAACTCCTACTTCTAACTATAAATGTAAAAAACCAAGGATGACTTGGACTCTATTAGATGCAGCTTAATCAGCAACTCTACCAATTGGGTGCAAGCTTCTAAGGAACACTCAAATGGTTTTCACATCAATATCTCCTCTTCAATCTGATCATATGGATGCAAACCAAAGATTAAATATCAATTGAAGTCAAGTACATTCAATCATCGGTTAACCACACAAGGCACTCTTACCATCAGTGAGAGGCTAGTGGCTTGGATTTGCTTGAATCAAGCAAGAAACATCCACAATTAGTCCATTCAACTAAACTACTTCAACATGAAAAAAAAAACTAATCCAGGTGAAAGATTGAGGAAACCATCCAACACCTCAAAGCAATAGCAAGTAATTCACCATGAAGAACCAACAATGAACCATTCATTACTTCAAAAGCATCTTAGCAACAACTTGATCCACTCTCATCCCTTAGCAAACCTACTCTAATCTCCTAGTCTGATGCTTCTCCTCTAATCTAGTGAGTTAACCTTCTAAACCTTTACCAATGAGAAGGCCTTGGCCTTTTATAGATGTTCAAATACACTGAAGGGCCAAGGTCGATTGAAGATCAAGGATCAAGATTGATCCCTACAAACCCTAATTAGGGTTTCCAAATTTACAACCAATTACATGAGGGTGCCAAACCATGGGCCAATAAGAAAATTATAATGATTTTGAGAGCCAATGAGAAAATTGCACGCTTGGCATGATGTGATTGCTTGTACTTGAATCTGGGATTTTTTGATTGGAGAAGACAGCTAGGTGCCACCTCATCATCCTTATCTTGTTGACCCATTTAAGAATATGCTTTGAATATTGGCTTATGGAATGTATCTTTTAAAACTGCAAATATTTCTTGTTTGATTGTTAGAAAGTAACTTTGATCAACCTTTCGACTCCTTGAGGATGATCATGATGGCCCATGCTCTCGAATTGCTTCCTCCTTTGAGTCTTCTCCATCACCTTAAGCTTCTCTCATAGCCACGACTCAAGTTGGTATTCTTCACCTGTAAACTTGATGTGAACTTGATTTTCACCATGAGCTTCTAGGTGATGACCTCATAAAATTAGATTCCATCTTGGTCTTTGATTTTCAAATTTGTCCTCAAGGATCTGACTTGAACCTTCTTTCTCATTTGCTTGGATTCTTAAACTCGAGCTTGATCCTTTGAGCATCCACTTGAAGTCTTGAGGCCTCAAACATCTCCTTGCCCTACAGCTTGGCTGGTCTCTCAAATCCACCTAGCACAACAAAGAAGAAAAGTACTAAGTTCATGAAAGAAATCTGAATGGCTTCACAAAATAAAATTGCATCAGAATGAAAGGCCCTTGATTTATGCATCTACAAACTACTCTCTCTCCTTGCCAATCTTTGAGATGGAATTATATTGAAGTCTAGAATACTAGATGAATATTTCAATGATTATAAGGTCCAGATTTGTTGATTTTTCTTACCCTTGTCATCTCTGATTTTCAAAGGAAAACTGCCTTCAATATTCAGAATTGATGTCCTTAAAGCCCTTAATTATTGACAAAGGATGCCATTGTTGTCTTCCACCAGAGGATTCACTCCTCCAATGTGATCTGTTGTCTCAGGGAACTACTTCACTTCCTGGCATGGAGAAATCGCTGCATATAGCAGAGGTAGTTTGCTGCATGTTTGATGTGTGGATAAAATGATTCACTCTCCTTATATAGTCGAGTTGGGGGCTGAAATGTCATGAAGGTAGAGATGAATGACATAGCCTTGGATTAATAAATTTAATTAACTAAATGCTCACCTGCAGGCTGACTTGTAATGGGAGGACGATTTTATTTAAATGTTCGATCTCCCTTAAAAATTGATGCCATTTTAAATTCTGAGGCGAACCACATGCATGGGGAGGGATTTAGAGTTTTTCAGAGGATTTTAATGATTGGTGGAAATCCTCTAATCACACTTATGCACGTGGGCAGATCAACAATCTCTCTTATTTCCGCCATATTTACCAATTGGATCTTAATTTCACCACTCTTTGCACCCACCTCATGATTTCAAAATCGCTTCCAAAAAAGAAGAGCAATGCTAGGCAGAGATTTTAAAATTAGATGATTTTTGTGGCGGAAATCCTCTGATCAAAGGATTCCCACCACCCCTTCGCTTCTTTTTTTATGCATCATTGTTTAAAAACTTGCTTTTCTTACATCATTTGATAGCCTCTTTCCCTAATTTTTTTAGTTTCCAGCATATGATCCAATCCTTTCTCAACTTAACTACCTTGCAAGGGGGGGCGGAATTTTAAAGCTTAGAGGAATCTGTGGACAGAAATCCTCTGATCAGAGGATTTCCGCCAGCTTTGGCCCCTTCCCTTAGACACATCACAACATAAATTTGTTTTCCCCGAAGAACTTGACAGATTTCCTTATAATCCTCGCCCCTCAGCCCTTCTCCGTTCATTTTGGTTTTATTTTGATCAAGACATAGGTGGCGGCCTTCGCCAATTGGCGATTCCGTCTCTTCCAGAAACAGTCATTTGGCAAATAAAACCTACATATGGGATCAACCAAATTGCCGAGATATTAAATAATTTGGGTCCAAATCCTAGGCTAATTACTCATTAGTTTACACATAATTGGTCCCAAACCCCAGTCCAATCACTAATGTAATCTACATTTAGGACGCAGTTATTTCAAAAAAATTGCTAGCCTTTCCCTAATGTTTTCTTATTGGACAATGTTATTTCGCCTTTATAATAAAATAATATTTTCCCTTGGGTTGTGCATCACCTACCATTTTATCAACACGTCTCCAACTACCTTCGTTTAGTCAACTATTTTATATTTTGGGCTTTGGGACATGTGTCCGAATTTTGGGAAGAATTAGACTTCAGGTCATAATGTTTAAAATTAGGCCCAAAATTAAGCCGAGGCCATTGATTTATCTTACATCGATGGTCTAGATCAATTCCTTTCACCATAAAAATGATAACATGAAAAGTGATGATGACCAAGTTGGCAATAGAAAAGGACACATTATTAATTGAATCTTAATGGATTGGCAGACTACAAGTACATTATACAGTGTACACTTGGCATGTGGGCCATGGACCACTTATGACTCTATAAATGCACAAAAAATAAAATAATCTCTCTGTAGCAACCGACAGATTAGCGAACTATATTAATATTTTGCACTATATGAAACAATTAATTAGCCTCGTACATTACAAAAATGTTTATGACCAAAAAAAAATTGCCTACATTTATTTGCATACAAAAAAGAAATTAATTCACCACAATTATTATTAAATTTTGATACATAAAGGAAAATTTTGCCAATAGAAAATAATTTTCTCCCTTGCCTCAAACGAAAAAATTGCCCTCAATTAGAAAATTTTCCTACACATTTAATGTTGAATTCGCCAACATTTTACATATTTTTCTAGGGAGAGGTTTCTTAAAGTTATCCCTGGTGGCAGGAATCCTGAGATAAGGGGATTCCATGGGCAGAATTTCTGAGATCTCAGGAATTCCACCGCACATGCTCATGCTGGCCACCACCTCTCAAATTTAGAACTCTCAAAATTCTCTACATCTTAAAGCATGTTTTCTCATTCCCACTTCATAGCCTTTAGTCATTCCTTAACTCAATTTAGATCATGCAATTTAAAGGGCAGAAACTTTAGTTCTAGAGCATTTTAAGGGCGGAAATCCTCTAATCAGAAGATTTCTGTCAGCACCTTACTCTTTCCTTGTCACTCAAAACTTGTCTTATTTGGTGTGACTTTCTTTCATTCTTACTTCACAGCCTTTACTCATTTAGTTCAATCAGACTTGGATTGGTATAATGAGACAGAAATTTTGACATAAGAGGACTTTATGGGTGGAATTCCTCTGATGAGAGGAATTCCGCCATCTCTTGCTCTCCTTTTTGAGACTTAGTCAATTGTTAGCTCAAGAGGTGAAAGAAATTATACAAATATAAATTTAACTATTTCCTTTCTTATACTTAAATTTATAGTTGTATAAATTAAAGACTATCAGGATGTTTGAGATAGGCTTCAACTTCATAGGAGTTATAATAAAGAATCTAGAGTTTGGGAGTTTTCAAAAAATTCCAGACTAAACCAAATTTCACGATTTAGCACACCTTCAGCATTCTAACCTCCCGCAAACCACCTTGGCTTTCTAAAGTCAAATCGAAACTGGAACAAAGATTTTCTAAAGGTTTCAACTCATTTCATCCCAAATCCCTAGGTTTCAGCTCTAAACTCCTGTCAGACTTGGCTCAACTCTTGCTTACATCCCTGACAGACTTGACTTCCCAGCAGGCTACAATTGCTCAAAATCACTTAGCTTGGAGACTTGAAAATGTTGCCAACCAAACTTATCAAAGACCACTACTCCTACTGCTAAAGCAAAAATGGGGATCTCCATTTGCAATGGGGTGATGGTGTGAAAACCTCACAACAAATCTGATTGGAGGTGTAATGCCAGCTCAACCAGTTGTTTTGACTGGTCTCCTTTAATTGCCAAGTCATGTTCTGTTTAGTCTTAGTTGTTAGTTGGGGGAGTTATCTAGGAATAAAATTAGGCATAGGTTGTTTTACTTAACTAATGTGTTACAATCCCCATAGGAGAAAGTTTAGGGGGGGAACTGAAGTAAAGAGATTGGCTGCTGTAGTAGGGAGCTCAGTTTTTGGAAAAAATGATTAAATCTTTTTGCCGCAGAATAATGAAGACATTAATCATCTATTCTATTCGGGTACAGATCTCTGGCTTCTTTGTTTTCCATGGTTCAATGGATTCTAGTTTCTCTATGATGCGAGGAATGTAATCAGTAATTGAAGGTATGTGGTACATACATCAAAAATAGATCTACTGACAGAGATATCATGTAATTAAAGGGCTACATTGCAAAGTTTTGGGTGTCACCTTGGCAACGGTCCAGGAAGTAATGATGATTTTGAAGATAGGGCTTTAAGGTTCTCCTTATTATGGTCTACATTCAATAGATTATCGTGCATTTTTCAGATACCCTTTTCCAAACAAAATCAACGGCTTTGCTAAACATGTGCATTAATTGTCCATTTTCATGACGTCACTTTGATAAACTTCATCCACAAATTAGTCCTGTGACCCTGGATATCAGTGAAACTATCCTCCTCATTCTTCTTAGCTTTTGACCCACTTCGGACAGCCTATATTTAAAATATAGATCTAGGTTTCATTAGAAGCAGTCTATATGAAATCATTTTAGGCTGCCCTATCTCTAACAGAAATGGATTAACTATAATGCAAGAATAGGTCACATGATAACATTGAATGAGTTAATGTAATCTTTCAATAATTTTTTCTGTTAATATTAATTCCACATATTGAATAGTGCAATAAGATGGAAAGCCAAACTTCAATGAATCCAATTTTCAATGCCATGGTGCATCCTGATGGCTTGATGGTCATTTCCCAATAACCTATGGTTCAAGCACCAAAAGTAAAACCATATGCTGAATGAAATGTCTCCAGTCATGAGGAGAGCTATAAAATTGAATGCATAAGGGTCCACAATTTGACCATTGGTGACAGATGGTCGGGGCCCATTCACTGTATCTTTTAGACCCATCAGTTGGAGAGATTGGGCCAGTGAGTCGTGCCTGATGTGTTTATGGGGAAATTGCAGAAATGTTACTGGGATGGCTGACCTGCCTGGAAGTGGCAATGATACATGCCTGTACGGAATTGGCAATATCCAGAACCTGTCAATTGTGTAAAATATTTTGAAATCGGGTATCTTTGAGCAGTGAACCTGACACCTTAGACGCTTATAGTGAAGTAGGGAAGAAAAACTCCCTCAAGCAACTGCTGATGACTGATATGCTTAGTAGTCAGGAAACTGGAAAACAAAGAACTTATGATGAATAATTTCATTGCAAAAGTAAAATTGGGGTATTGATTGAACAATATACAAAAACTGTCTGGGGAGTTATTGGTTTTCATAAATCTAAATGAGATAAAAAGTTTAGGGTGTTACTATCAGTTATATAATACAGGCAAACTGCCTGATAAATGATTGGGACCTGGGTTTCATAACTGCAAAATTTAAATTAAATGAAAAGTTTGGGGTATTGGTTGAATAATGCGGGAAACTACGTGGAAAGTTATTTCGTTTAACTGCACAAGTTTAGTGTAATGAAATAGGTATTCGAGGAAAACCCATTTGGTTAATGAATCAACAGAAAAGCAATGAATCAGAACCCCAAAGCGGGAACTGTGCTTTAATTAATTCAAATTGCAAACCTGAAAAAATCCCAAATCATGAACGTACGAAAGCAAATGAATAAGCATCTTGAACAATGGAAACAAAAAAAAGGACTCACCTTATACATTTCTTTAGGGAAGCCATAGAAATCATAAATTGTGCTATTTCTGCTCACAGTATTTACAGTGGGAACTGAAGTCTCCCAATGACCAGAGATGACCAATATAGCTTTAGGCTTCTCTTGTAAAATTTTGTCCCAATTCAGCAAAAAACGCCTTGCAGGAAGGTCTTTTATGACTAAAGTGGGTGATCCATGGGAAATGAAGTATGTATTCATCATGGGCATTGCCATTTGTTGTTATCAAAACAAGAGCAGCAAACTTTTTGGATTCACAAGCGAGATTTGAAAATGATGACCGTAAATTACCTCTTGTATTTCTAATGTTTGATGAGGAAAGAAAAGAGGGTAGGTGACTTTCACACGCACTTATCGTTCCAGGAAACCAGCTGGTAAGACGAGGGATTGGTTGAGGGGTAGAGTCAAACCTCTATAAATATATATTTTGATTACGTCATTCATGCGCTCATCGGCAAACGGACTTCTTTTCTAAGGTTTTATAGGAGATAATGATCTCTAGTAGAAAACCAAATTCAATGGACAATCCCATTTTGACTGGGAATCGCTTTCTCAAAACGTAAGTTGGAGAATTTTTAGAATGGTCCAAAACAAGCTGTAACTGGTTATATCTATCTTAAAAAGTCAATAATATTTGAGTTTTTATTTAGTAAAAATACATGTTACGAGTGTTTGAAGTTTGCTTCTCTCGTTTTCAACTTTCATCGAATGAAAAATACTGTTCTACATAGAATATTATTTTTAAAATAATTTTAAATCAGTTTTTACAATGTTTGTTAGGGAAAGTTTGGCTGGTTTAGTTAACCAAAGTTTGTGTTTTGGTATTAAATATTTATTGTTTTAATTTAAATATATCTAGAGTCTTCTTTTTTAATTTAATTTAATTTTTTTTTAATATATATGGTTTGTGGAAATTATAAAAAATTTATTTTTTGAGTTCTTATAGAAGAAATTTCTCTTAATTTTTATAAGTGTTTTTTTTTTGTTTTTGTTGTTATGCATTTTGTCACCACAAAATGTAGGTAACAGTACATAACTTTTTCAAATTAGTTTCACATTTGTCTAAGTTTAGTTCATTATTTAATTGGTTAGTATTGATCAACCAATCAATACCAACTAATATAATGGATCTTTTTAGTAAGGCTTTCGTTTGTTGAGCATATGCTTGATTTTTTAGGCCTTCAATGTTTCTTTTCTCATTTTTGAATGTGTGTTTTTTGGTTTTTAGTCCTTTGATTTTGTTCAAGTCATTGCTTTCAGGTTTCCCTTCGATTTGATCTATTTTAGGGCTTAATCAAGGTTGGCAGTCAAAAGATATGACCATTTTAGCGCCTAAAACTGAACTTTTTTATGCAACTGCATGAATTAAAAATATCATGTTATATTTTTAAGTTGACATTCATTTTATTTTTTAAATATAACATAATTCATTTTATGTTATGTTTTTAAGGTAGTTTATCATTTTGATTTTTCACTTAAAGTAACTATAGTGCACTTTATGTTATGTTATTAAGTTGAGTTGATTTTTAATTTTTCACTTAAGTGGCTATATTAACTATATAGTTTGATTGATTTCATTGATCAAACCTCTGATTTACATGGAGACTTGCCAGTATAACTATGGACACGGGTATGGGATACCTCTTATCACTTTTTTGACTCTGTGTCATTTTTAAATAATTTTAGTGTTGTCATAATGAAAATGTTGGACCTAGGGTACTTTAGGGCTCCTGAGGTTTTGAAATATCTCTTAAGACCATCCCTACTGCCCGAGGGAAAGAAATTAGATCACAATTGGGGGGATATTTTCTTGTTTCCAAATTTTTCTTTGATGAGAGTCTATGGTTGTCCCCAGCCACCCCACATTTTACCAAAGTTTATTCCTCCTAGATTAGGGATAATTGAATTTATTTGGCAATTGTTCATGGTTAATAGGGAATACTTAGGCCCTAAGGTACATAGGGGAACATTTTGGTGTAGATGTTTTAAAATTGGTGATTTTACTATTGGCAAAGAAGCCTTAGAGCCTATTCATTCTTTTTTGCATCATTACAATTTGTGTATCGGCCCATATAGAATGTATGATTCTGAGGGATGGATGAGGGCCACTTTGAAGGAAATGAGAAATTATGTGTTACACAATTCAAAGGAATTACCCCATGAAGACATCATCCCCAATATAGTAGCAGAAGGGGAGGCAGCTGATAAACTTGCAAAATTGGATGATGTATTGAGGGTAGAGAAGGAATTGAAAAGGATTGATCCCCAGTTCCCAGGTTTCTAAATGGATATCCCTTACCCCTAGAGAATGAGGAAGATGGTCATGGAGCATGGTGAAATAATGGCTAAAATGCTAGAGGGCCCAATGGGAGAGGAGGAAAGAGTGTGCCCAGATAGCCTTGAGGTGGAAGACGAGGATGTACCCCAGGCACCTTGGATGGCAAAGGGGCATAAAAGATAGAAAATTGTGCAAATCCCTCCTCAGGTCAGGCAAAGAACTTTGTAGATTTTACCAAGGAGCAATTAGTATTTTGCTGACATGAGGTAGAACTATCTCTAGACTAGGGCTGATGTAGCAGAAAATAGTTTGACAGATCATGAGTTGGCAACAATAGGATTGGATGATAGGATCATCCAACCTCAACAATTCTTGGAGGATGATGAATTCATCAAATCCAATGAATTCAAAAGTTTTTTATACAAAATCAAACAAAGTGAACTTCTCCTCAGAATGAAACATGATGAATCTGATGAATAGAAGATGGAGTTAATGGAGAAGCTATAGGCCTATGACCCTAAGAGTGAAGTGATGACTCTGGAGGAGGCCAGGGATCTTGTCCATAGGAGTGGCATGTTGTTAGTATTGGGTTGGGACTTGGAGCAAGCTTTCATGCTTGATCAAATCAGAAGACAGGAGAATGCCATCTCCTATGAAGCGATTGGTGTTGATGGTTTAAAATGAGGGACTGGTTTCAACATTGACACCAAGTCTTTAGTAGTTTGGAGCATGGAACTGGCTTCTAAAAAACCAAAATTGATGGATGTATAGAGCACAAAGCGGGGCAACATGATAATTTGGACTCTACAGGGCACCTTTGGCTCAAAGATATCTAAGGCCTTGAAACATTTTTCATTTATGAATGAGACCAAGGTAGAGGAAATGGAGGATAGATTGTCCCAAGCTATACATGACTACATTGATGTTAGAAAGCTCTATGAAAATGAGGTTAGAAGTAGTCATGTATACAAAGAAAGAATTGTTGAGTTGGAAGCTAAGGTACAGGCCCTTGAGGATGAAATTGCATCCCTCAGAGAGCAATTAATACAAGAAAAATAAAGAGTACCTCCAGCTCAAGAAGAGGGACAAGGGACTATGGTGCCAGTTAAAGATACTGTTGAGGCTTTGGTGTAGACTGAGGATTTAGAGGAAGATGAGTCCTCACAACATACTCAATATCTTTCATCAATGGAATCACAACTGTGTAATGGAACCGATAGTGCATTATTCATAAACTATGAGATTTCTAGTGAAGAAATTTATGTATTGAAAAAGTATCACAACCTTCCAAATTGAGGAGATTATTAGCCTTCCATGTAACATGCAATGGATGAAATTGCTACTAGTTCGTAGTAGTAAAAGACATAGTCAGGTAAAATTAGATATGAACACATTATTGAGATGCAAATGAGTAGATACATGTATTGTTCTAGATTTTTTCAACTTTTGAAAAATGGAGGCTAATCTTATACATGTCATAAGTATTTGCTTGTGTCAATTGTCATGATGCAACAGTTAATTCATTTATTTAAGATGTGCCATCTTCCAATATTTGCTACAAGATGAATGTTAGGTGACATGTCACTATTTGCAAATTCAAACAAATAATGGTATGAGTAATGGTACTTTATGATTTTAGTTGCTAGGGCTCTTGTATCATCATCATACCATTGTCCTACAAGCTCTATATTATCATATCTTATAATCCATTCTAGTGAAAGAGTTCAATATGATATGAGAAGGTTTATTATGCAAATAAGTATGTTGCTTTCATCACATGCCCTAAATGGTTATAGCTGGTAAAACAATGTTTTGCATGTTGGATTCAAAATGGCAGTCAATTCTTCTGTAATATGATTTTCGTGAGGGAAATGGACTAAAATATCTTGACAACGAATTATTATATGAGCTTCCTTATATACTCGCGCTAGATATTTTAGGTAAATTAATTCTCCATTTGTCATGAATGGAGATAGAAAATGAATTTCATTAGTCTCTTATATCGGTTCAATGTTTCTCCATCCATCGTATTGAAACATTGCAACATGGTTGTCATAAAAATAGCTTTCCAATATTTTTCTTTGGCGTTCACTTGGAAGTTATAGGATTTTTTTGAAGGACACTAGATTGTGGAATTTTAGAGAATTCATTTGTTGGATGGTGTTATAGTAGATGCATTTAGAGTATTCATACTCATGCAATGTGGAGAGAGGAAAACCTGTTGACAACGAGCAACATTTCTTAGTTTTTGCTACGAATAATTGAATTCTAAGATATAGATTAACTTCAATGTTATCCACTTTTCTAGAGATATTCTTCGTGGAAAATTAATATGTATCTAATTAATGTGTAGGATTCTATATATAGATGACACAAAAATTTAAGATATGTACAATAAAGCCTAAGATAATGCAAGAGGATCCTGTGCATTGTTACTATTTATATATGTTTAGTACTAAAGTGCACTGTGCTCAAGAATGTCATGGGTACATATTATGAAACTAGAATGAGACACATATGCATTTGGAGGAATATCAATGCATTGCAAACATCTAAGAAACCACAAACAAATAATGCATTTGAATTCAATGACATGTGACAGTAGAGTTTTCAACTTGCTAAAAAAAATCTACTTATTGCCTTTTATTTATTCATTTATTAAGATCTAATTTTTAAAACTAAATCTAAATTATAAGTTTTCAACAAGAGTTGTGTTATTTTGTGAGTACAAAAGGATGAAAACATACCAGTCAATTATCAATTGTTTTTGAGATGTTATTTCAATTTCACAACCCTTAGTGTCTCTTTCACAACCTCTGCGCTTGAAAAACAAATAGAGGAGAACAATTAATTACATACTTCACAAAATGATTCCTTACAAATCTATTACATTTATTTTGATAAAGATTACTGAACCAAAAATTGTACAAAATATAAACAATAAGAAATTTTATATAAAGTATTCAATTATGGAATGCATTATACAATATGTGAAAATGAAGAGGAATATGTACTAAATAATATTAACTTATAAACAAAAAATAGTAGAATTATGGCTCATACTAATTTATTGAAATTCATTTTGAAATTTTATGGTAATAGGGTAAGTGCACAAAATTGTGGTGCCAAAAGGGTAAGTGGACACCTTTTTCTTGAAATCTGCAAATTTTGAACTTCAACAAGAATTTGAAGATAGTTACGCTCAAAATTTTCAGATATGACAAAAAAAAAATCCTAGTCCTTTGAATCTAGTTTCTAAAATACTAATTTTTTTTCAAAATGGTTTAGTTTTAGGTCCTCAAAAAAGGGGGCCACAAAAAGTGGTACTATTTATTCCAAAAAAACATAACACAGTACAAAGTGTGGCCCCCCTAAAATTTTAACTTTTTTTTTGAAATTTTTTAATTGCTCTGGTCAAAAGTTACTTAACACTATGTAGTTTATCCCAGATTTTTCGGGTAATTTTATAATGTCTATTTTTTTTTTTAATGAATTTTTTAACTAGACACATCCTAAAAACGTGAAATATCTGTGTGCTCCCCCTAGAAATAATTGAAAACTAATCTAAAATCAAAACTTTTTTTTTTCAAAGTGTGTAGAATGGAGTCTAGTTTCTAAAAAACTAAGTTGTTACAAAATTCGATGAACGAGCTAAAATCTAGAGCCCAATTAGTACGTGGTGGTTTTTGACAAAAAATGAACATACATTCAAAAGAAATTATAGATGAAAGGCTTGAAATAGTTCAAATTAAAAATAAATTATATGGTTAGATAGCTAACACAGAGACCTATAATGCTATGTAACATGATCTTATCGATACCCAACCACGAAAAATCTTGAAGGGGAGCATAGAAGAAAAAAATCATTTTTTGTATGTTTGTTGAAAAACATGTCTCAGGCCTATTCATCAAATCCAAACCTTTGGGTTGGATCTCCAAGGAAAAACCAAGCCTTAGGCTTGGGTTTGATTAAGGTTTAAACTGTGTGTGCGCCCTATAGCGTGCATGCGCTATAGTGTGCACGCACTATTTAAATCTCAGTTCTAAATAGCACGTGCACGCTATAGGGCCCACACACTATTAAGATGTAAGTTGCAAAAGAGAACTAGGTGGGGGGGGATAGGGGAATGGCTATGTGTGTGCATGAAAGAGATAGAGAGAAAGTAGGGGATAGGAGAGGGGAGAGAGTACAGGATGGGAGAGAGAGTAGGGGTGGCAAAGAGAGGAAGTGTGAGAGAGAGTAGGGGTGGAAAAGAGAGAGTGCGGGATGGGAGAAAGAGATTTAAAGTAGGGGATGGGAGAGAGAGGAAGTGTGAGAGAGAGTACAGGTTGGGAGAGAGAGATTAAGAGTAGGAGATGGGGGAGAGAGAGAGTAGGCAATGGGAGATGAAGTGGGAGAGGAAGAACTCGAGAGAGAGGAGGATGGGAGTGCATGTGTGTGAAAGAGAGAGAGTATGGAATGGGAGAGGGGGAAGACAAAGTAGCTCAAGAGAGAGTAGGGGATGGAAGAGAGAGTAGGCAATGGGAGAGGGAGTGGGAGAGGGGGAGACAGGGGGGAATAGAAATGTGTGTAAGAGAGAGAGAGAGAGAGAGAGAGAGAGAGAGAGAGAGAGTAGGGGATAGGAGAGAGTGTGAAAATTTAAGAGAGACCAGAGGGTAGCACAGAGAGAGAGAGAGAGTGAGAGTGAGAGTGAGAGTGAGAGAGAGAGTAGGCAGTGGGAGAGGGAGAGCAAGTGAGAGAAAAAGTAGGGGATGGAAGAGGAGAGAGGGGGGATGGAAGAGGAGAGAGGGGGGATGGGTGTGTGTGAAAGAGAGAGAGTCAAGAATGAGAGAGGGGAGAGAGAGATAGAGAGAGTAGGCAATGGTAGAGGGATGGGAGAGAGAGAGAGAGAGAGATAGTAGGCGGTGGGAGAGGGAGTGGGAGGGAGAGAGAGGTGGAATGGAAGCATTTAAGAGAGATAGAGTAGGGGATGGGAGAGAGTAGGCAGTGGGACAAGGACTGCAAGAGAGAGAGAGAGAGAGGAGGGGGGAATGGGAATGTATATTTATTTATAAGAGAGATAGAGTAAAGGATGGGAGAGAGTGTGAGAGTTTGAGAGAAAGTAGTAGGGGATGCGAGAGAGAGTGAGAGTAAGGGATGGGAGAGAGAGAGAGAGAGAGAGAGAGATAGAGAGAGAGAGAGAGAGAGAGAGAGAGGAAGAAAGAGAACTTGAGAGAGATGGACAGTAGGCAGTAGGAGAGGGAGTGGGAGAGGGAGAGGGAGAGGGAGAGAAATAGGGGGGATGGGAGTGTGTGTGACAGATGTAGAGAGTAGGGGATGGGAGAGAAGAAGAAGAGTGGGGGGATAAGAGTGTGTGTATCTATGAAAGTGAGAGAGTAGGGGATGGGAGAGAGTGTGAAAGTGTGAAAGTAGGGGGTGGCAGAGAGAGAGTACGACGATAGGGGAGAGAAAGTAGGTGGTGGGAGAGGAAAAGAGAGAGGTGGGATGGGAGTGTGTGTGTAAGAGAGATAGAGCAGGGGATGGGAGAGAGTGTGAGAGTATGAGAGTAGGGGGTGGCAGAGAGAGAGAGTACGACGATGGGGGAGAGAAAGTAGGTGGTGGGAGAGGGAAAGAGAGAGGGGGGGATGGGGGTATATGTGTAAGAGAGATAGAGTAGGGGATGGGAGAGAGTAGGGGACGGGCGAGGAGAGAGAGAGTAGGGGATGGGGGAGAGCGTGAGAGTGTGAGAGAGTAGGGGATGGGAGACAAGAGAGAGAGCAAGGGATGGGGGAGAGAAAGTAGGCGATGGGAGAGAGAGTGGGAGAGGTAGAGAGAGCTTGTACAAGATGGGGGAGAGAGAGTAGAGAGGGAGAGAGAGAACTTGAGAGAGAGAGAGATAGTAGGTAGTAGTAGTGTGAGTGTGAGAGAGAGTAGGGGGTGGTAGAGAGAGTACGACGATGGGGGAGAGAAAGTAGGCGATGGGAGAGGGAGAGAGAGGGGAATGGGAATGTGCGTAAGAGAGACAAAGTAGGAGATGGGAGAGAAGAGAGAGAGTAGAGGATAGGAGAGAGAAATTAGGTGGTAGGAGAGGGAGAGGGAGAGAGATAGGGGGGATAAGAGTGTGTGTGAGAGATCTAAAGAGCTAGGGATGGGAGAGGAGAGGGGGTGAGAGAGGTAGAGAGAGTAGGTGGTGGGAGAGGGAGAGTGAGAGAGAGTAAAGGATGGGAGAGAGTAGGAAGAGAGAGAGGGAGGGGATGGGAGAGAGAGTAGGGAGGATGGGGAGTGATGTGTTTTGAGAAAGTAGGGGGTGGCAGAGAGAGAGTACGACGATGGGAGAGAGAAAGTAGACGGTGGGAGAGGGAAAGATAGAGGGGGGGATGGGGGTGTATGTGTAAGAGAGATAGAGTAGGGGATGAGAGAGTGTGAGAGTGTGAGAGAGTAGGGGATGGGAGAGGAGAGAGAGAGAGTAGGGAATGGGGGAGAGTGTGAGAGAGTGAGAGAGTAGGGGATGGGAGACGAGAGAGAGAGCAGGGGATGGGGGAGAGAAAGTAGGTGATGGGAGAGAGAGTGGGAGAGGCAGAGAGAGCTTGTACAAGATGGGGGAGAGAGAGAGTAGAGAGGGAGAGAGAGAACTTGAGAGAGAGAGAGAGATAGTAGGTAGTAGTAGTGTGAGTGTGAGAGAGAGTAAGGAGTGGTAGAGAGAGTACGACAATGGGGGAGAGAAAGTAGGCAGTGGGAGAGGGAGAGAGAGGGGGAATGGGAATGTGTGTAAGAGAGACAAAGTAGGGGATGGGAGAGAAGAGAGAGAGTAGGGTATGGGGGAGAGAAATTAGGTGGTAGGAGAGGGAGAGGGAGAGAGATAGGGGGGATAAGAGTGTGTGTGAGAGATCTAAAGAGTCAGAGATGGGAGAGGAGAGGGGGTGAGAGAGGTAGAGAGTAGGTGGTGGGAGAGGGAGAGTGAGAGAGAGTAAAGGATGGGAGAGAGTAGGAAGAGAGAGAGGGAGGGGATGGGAGAGAGAGTAGGGAGGATAGAGAGTAGGGGGGATGGGGAGTGATGTGTTTTGAGATAGTGCGTACGCACTATAGTGCGTACACACTATAGTGCGTACGCACTATCTCAAATCACCAAAAAATGGTCAAAAACCAACCTTGGGGCCCATTTCATCCATTTTTAACTTTTGGTCTGTTATGCTCTCTGTTATTCTGACAGAAAACACGGGTTTTAACATCTAGCAAACACTATTTCAACGCTTTTGGAAGCTAGCAAACACCAAATTCAATCATTGGATATGTGATTTGAAGAATTTTTGAATATTCCTTTAATAGAAAAGGTTAGTGCAATCCATTTTAAATATTGTTTGTCGATATATAGATACAAATTTGATTATAATTTGATATGTTATGTAATATATAGTGAATTCATTGAAAACTGTATGTTTGAATGAAATGTTATTTCGAAATGGTTAGAAATTTGACAAGTCGTTTGATATATATTGTGTATTCGTTCAAATAATTATAATTTTTATATGTAATTGAATAATTTGTAATTTACACATTTTAAGTACTTTGGATGTTTGAATAATTTGACATGTAGAAATCATCATCATGCCAAGGAAGAAACCAAAGATTCAAACAAATGCAAATAGGGAGAGAGATTTGCCAATTAAAAGAGATAAAATGAAATTACTATGTGAACAAAGAAAATTGCAAAGCAATGATGAAGAATTAACTTTCAAAGAGGATCAAGAACCACCAGTACAAAGAAACAAGGAGGAAGAATTAGAAAGACAAAGAGAACGAATGAGATTGTTATGCTCAAGAAGACAATTGAATTGTGAAGCTACACCATCCTCCAATGTTGGAGTCATATCGTCCGCTACACCATCTTCGAATTTTGGAGTCATATCATCCGCTACACCATCTTCCAATGTTGAAGTCATATCATCCTCTCATGTTGAAGAGACACTAATTTATAGATCCGACGATATACACACTCCATCATGTCATGTTGAAAGCACAACATCAAAACATCAAGTAAGTGATATTCCATCTTTTACATCTTATTGCCAAGGCACATCATCTTCGGTTCAAGGTACACAATACACTCAACCTTATATTGATGTTCAAAATGTTGAGAGAATTGAAGAGATTAGAACACCTTCTAGAATTCGTTTTAGAAAACCAAAATATTTGATTGATATTGATACTAACATTTTGAAATCAATGCCTAACAAGATTAGCAAGCGTACTTGTCAAAGAAAACTTAATCATATGTGGAGATTATTTTTTGAAGAATTAAATATTACAGGTCAATGCCAATTATTTGTTGAAATGATGAGGAATTTGAAATTTAGGCCTATCATGAAGATTCTTGGGCTAAGAACAATGGATGATTCAAATGAAAGAAATATTGTAAAGAATCTAATGAGTGCTTATGACAAAGTGGGTTCTAAATCACACACGAAAGATAGTAATATCACAAGATGAGTACTCACATCGACAATAGTAAGTAGCCAAATGAAGAAAGCTCGACTCATGAGAAAGACAAGCAAAACATTAAAAATTGGTAGAGGTACTTTAAGGAGAGCCATGCTAAGGCGTGAGAGATTAGAAGATCCAACAAAAAATGAGTTATGGACATTTAGCGGTAGACTACGGCGAAAGGATAAAGAAATTAGTGAAGCCTTGAAATCATTGATCGAAGATTTTTGGAAAAATAACACATGTGTTTCTCCTAATGAAAGAGATGTTGTAAGAAGGAGGATTGGTAGCCGAAATCGCGAGCCACATGCGAAACATTTTTTGGACTCAACTCAGACACAATTTTTTGCAAAATTTATTGGTATGTATCCTCAAATTCGAATAAGTCAAAGATTTTTTGAGATGGGTAAACCTTTTTATGTGAAAATAAATCACACATGCAGAACTTGTTGTTGTAGGATACATATTGAATTTTCTAACCATTTTGATGTTTTTAGGCACATATGCGTAGTTTTGCATTCTCAGTTTGTTTTGCAGGATTGTGACATAAAAGAGCCACCAAGATCTTCAAGAGAATTCATATCCAACATTTTATGTGAAATAGGGGACGACCAACAATTTTTCAAGACATCATGCTTGGATGGTACATGCTTATTTTGTGGTTCTTTGCAACTTTTATCAACTTGTCAACATATGGATAGTACACATGCAATTGGAAATGAAATAGTAGATTACGGAAAATTCAAGACAGTGACATATGCTCTAAAAGATGGGAAACGTGGTAAAAGATGTGATCTAGTTATTGAAAAGATTCCAGTGTATGAGTTCATGAAGATTTTTTGTGAAAAGATTATGTACGAGTATGGAGGGCATACCCATAGAGCTCGATGATTGGATTTGCAATTCAAGTTGTGCAAGGATACGTTTCCATTGGATACCATTGTTTCGATTGTAGATTTTGCAGAGAACTACACACTGCAACCACAAAATGAGGTGCAAGCAAAGTACTATACATCTCAACAAGTTTCCATATTTGTTCACATAACATTCATGCATTCACCTACAAGTACAGAGGATGATAGGAAGATTTTGAGAGAGTACCATTTTTACATCAGCGATGATCGATCACATTCTACGGAGTTTGTACATGGTTGTTTTCAACTATTTTATGGAGATTTGGCTAATAGGGGCATATCATATCGTCAACACATTATTTGGTTAGACAATTGTGCATCTCAATTCAAGAATGCACAGATGTTCTATTGGTTCAGCAGGATGCACAGGTTGTGTAGAATTCAATATATGTGGAATTTCACAGAGGCTGGTCATGGTAAGGGAGAGCATGATGGTGCAAGCGCATGTATTAAAAGAGCCTTGGCTCATGAAGAACTAAAGTACAAAGATGGAGCAATATTGATAGATGCAAAATCCATCATCCAATGGTGTAATGGTACAATGGGTCCAGGTAAGGAAGGTGAGTCTATAGTTCGTAGATTTTTTTGGTTGATAGATAATACTAACATTGCACCATATCAGGATTGTTGCACACTAACATGATCTAGTGAGTTACACTCTTTTAGAAGCTCTGATGCAAGTTCATGGAGTATCCACACACGAAAAATGGCATGCTATTGTCCATCATGTGCAGAGGAAAATTGGGATGACTGTAAGTCAACTGAATGGGTGGACAAATGGGATATACGGGTTTTGGACCCAATTGACACCTATCGTCTCCCACAAGCACTGGAAATGGTAGAGATGGATTCATCTATTGACTTTGACAGCTTGTCAGATCTAGTGCAACCTGGTAATATATATATATATATATAATTTCAATATGTAACTTTATAACTTTTACCCAAGTATTTTCTGAATTAATGACCACATTTTGTACATTTGTCACTGCAGGCCATGTTTTTGCTGTTATTGCACCTGAAGACAATGAAGAAGGGACAGATTATTATTTGTGTCGTTGTGTTGAAGCCAAACAAAAATTGGATCACTCGATCATAGATGGTGAAGATTTAGAGTACCATGTCGGTGCAGTGGTTGTAATAGGCACATGGCTTAGACAATATCCTATGAAGAATCCTAACTTGTGGTTATTCGAGGATTGGCAAACAAAGAGGAAGATTCTTTATTATTCTAACCTTGTTGTCGCATCAAATGTCCACTTGATAAAATATGGTGAAAAACCACATAATAAGATTCTTTGGAAAGTTCGCGAGTCAGACCATGAGGCAATACTTGAGACAGTAAAATGTCAAGTAGATCCAGTTGGCTCATTAGATTGAATTGGGAGAGAGAGAAAAAGTGATCAATTGGATCCAAATACAATGTTACAACCTCTTCCCCAAGACTATCACATGACTAAGGTGAACCGTATTGTTATGATGTGTAAGTGATGAGATCTAATTTTGATTTATTTATAATCTAGATACATTATTTGAATTTATATTACATTCTTTAATAGGACCCTTTTTTTTAATCTTATCTTAGATTTTTTACTATGCTAATTCTCCATTTGTAGGTCACCAAAGAAGAGGGCTAATAAAGTTGATGCACAAGTGATAAAGGGTGAGATGCCAAAATCATCTACGAAATGGTATTATGAATTCACATCCTCAATATTTATTAGTGTTCTTTGTTCAAGTACCATTGTATGCTAATCATCTTATGTCTGGAATTGCAGAGGTTAAATTATGTCAATACTAAGGTTTGTAGCATCAATACTAAGGTTTTTAGCATCAATTGGTCATGCTAAGTATAGTAGTTGTATCATGAATCCTTCTGAACCAATATGACTAAGATTCTCGGAAGAAGACTAAACCATATCATCTGTCTACTCCCTCTTTATATAAGAGTTTGTGAAACAATGAGAATGAAACATTGATTATTACTCCCCCCTCAATGTAAAATTCTCATTGATTGCATTTTGTAAAGTTTTAAGTCACTATCAACCTCTATAATTGTATTCTTCTTATCATCAAATTACACAACAATGAGAATATGAACGATGACTTCTTCACATGAACTTGACAATTATAAATGCTACACCTTAATAAATGTTTGGGCTTGGTCTTTACCATTCGAGCTTATAATACAATACATTGGCTTCATTTGTATTTGGAAGTATTTATTATGTTTGTTCCAAAAGTAATTCTTCATTTGCCAATATGAAAATGTGACTATCATGAAAGCCACAGTCTTATAATTTGTAATTTGTATAATGGTATAAAAGCTAGGTTGTGGGTTTGAATCCATACAACCTATGATGAGTGAATAGTGTCATGCAAAACACCCTTCATTTCTTTTTCTATTTCAAACACATTCAACCATAATTACCACCATTACCACTACCAAGGGATGAAGTCTTGTAGGCTTATAGGTAAAATTCTGATTGGTAGTGATCTCCTTAACAAGGTGATCTTGCTATGAGGCAGACTAGTATCAATGTCCAATTCAATACTCTCCTTCTAGTTGAGAAGCATATTTGACCCATTCTCCTAATTGCTTCCCTCCCCAAATTTTCCATTGCCCCCATGACCCTCATTCTCATGCATTTATTCTATTTATTCTTCTACCTCCTCCTCCGCTTGGCCATTTTGCAACACCATCTGGATGGAACTCTAGCCTTCCTCAAAACCATTATACACGACCTCTCCTTCTTCAAGATATTCTATAAAAATTTCCTCAACCCTTAAACCTTTCAAAACCCCAATCTCAATGGAAGGCTTCTAGACCAAAGGAACTAGTAGATCTGGTTCTTTAAGAGAAAGATACAACAAATCCAATTTTCTAGTGACTAGATGGAAAATTGGGGAAATCAT
Source organism: Cupressus sempervirens (assembly GCA_028749045.1). Classification (NCBI taxonomy): domain Eukaryota; kingdom Viridiplantae; phylum Streptophyta; class Pinopsida; order Cupressales; family Cupressaceae; genus Cupressus; species Cupressus sempervirens. Next base: position 727,956,600 of record CM053785.1, read on the forward strand.
TTCAATTAGTTGTAAATCGAAAGGAATTATAAGTAAACTATATCAATATAATAAGCAACTTAGTAATTATATCAATATAATTTAATTACTAAGAAGATGAATTTATTACTCTAACATATAGTACATTATTTTGCACACAAAGGTGTTGAATTTGATGCTTAACAGATTTACATACATGTGTAATAAATAATAAGTGTTGTAGCTTTGGGATCAACACTATAAAATGAAGGATGTCATACTACATTCACAGAGGTACCAAAATATTTTATTTGATATGGAGACAAAAGAAAATGTGTATTCTTCATAACTGCATTTGAGTCTCATGTATTATCATTTTCAGCTATTGACATCAGAGATTCCTTTACATCTTCATCATTGTATTGATCAACGAGTCCTTATTGAACTCACTAGTTCTAAGCCAATGACTAAGGTATGAAAGAGTTTACATTAAAATTTCATTAGTACTAAAATTCAATATAAAATTCATATATAATTTTGATTGTAACATGTCGAGTTACAGAAAATTCTAGACTAATGGACTAGTGAGCATGTTAGGAAGACCTCGTTATATACACCATCTCCCACTTGTTGGCAATTAAAGACAATTAGGGATTTATTTTTTTCCCCTAGTTGGAAAGAGTATATATCTAATGATGTACATTTTACACCTATATGGCATTATTGGGCATATGTTTTGTATAATTTTTTCTATGTATGTCATTTTTTACATATATTTCATGTATGACATTATTAGACATATGCTTATGATGTTTCAAATTATTGATAAATGAATTATATGATATTGTTAGACCTTATGGAATCAAATTTGATTTTTTGTTATCACATTGGTTTGATGCTTGTATTACTGGATTAGTTGATTGGATGCTAAGATTTGATGATTGTGAATTTTAAGATATAATATTTTGGAAAATCAAGAAATTTCATAATGCATATTACCTTAGACCCATACAAATGTTTTTATATTTAAAGATCAATAGTTATCCATAGCTTACAAAGTTTAGCACCTTTATGTTGGTTGAATTCTTTGTTGAAATTTGTGACTATGGCTACATGAATGGTTTGAATGTATGATTTTATCACATGTTCTAGATGTTTTTGCATGTGAATGGTTTTATGCCACTTCAATTTTATGCCTATAAGACACTATATACAATGATGCTTCTTGTTAGCTTCAATAAGACCCTATATTGCGCAACATGCTAAAACCTCAATAATGATGTTTTTTTTGTTCATAGTTTGAATACCCATGTTTGTAGAGTTTGATTCTATTAGTTTGATTTTATTAATAGCCCCATGATATATTTTTAAATATTCCACATGTTTAGTTTTATATTCAATCAATCAACATATTTTCCTTTTAATTCTTCCACATTTGGCATATCCATCTAACAATGAACTTATGATACTCCCATCAAGAAGTGCATGATTGCATGGTTTTATGGTGGATGTCCCTCTCTTTTTTAAATTCCAATTTTATTCATCTACATGAGTAAGGGAGATCAATTCCATTTCTTTCAATTGTATTTAAAGGTCATTAAAGTTTTTTCAAACAATGTGATTAAATAAATATTATTCAACATTTACCTCTATCATCAAGGTTGATTCATTCCTCCTCTTATTTTACCAAATAATTTGGATGAATCACCCATGGCTCCTTACATTTCTTGAATAAAATTTTCAAAGACTTTGCAACATGTCTTCTCTTCTTCCATATAGTTCATGTTCATTGAAGACATTTGGTCAAACAATATATATGCTTTGTATATTCTCACAACACCAATAGTCATGGTACAATGCTTACAAGATCCATAGTTGAAGAGAAGCTATGTGAAGCTTCTAGAACCATGGGCCTATACTTAATTTAGTATTATTGCATCCATGTTACTTATGAAAGTGGAATTTTCACATAGATAAGTAGGGAAACCAAAATTGAAAGCCAAACTTAACATAGAAAAGTAAAGCAAGCCTCAACTATATTCTCATTAGACACTGTGAATTCAAATATCTTTGACGAGGCATATCTCGGAGCTCGTGCAAGATATGGATGAGTTTCTAATTCCTATAGGACCATGTTGCAGAGACCTACAATAACCTTTCTCACTTTTTGGAGATCACATTCTGTTTTCATTCTACAATGCCATCTCGGGTGATGCTAAAACTTGCAGTGTTGGCAAGTACAGAGTTGCCACCTGCCAATTCTCTCTCATCTTTCATCGTGGGATCAAACTATCTACTCAATTAGCTCCAAGTGGCCGGGTAAACCCTATCCCCAACCTCATCTTGTCCCCTTTAGTGCTCGAACGTTCTCAGGCGCGCTGAACCGGAATGTCCCTAAGGGTCACTAAATGCCACAGGGCTGCAATCTTTGACGAGGCATATCTCAGAGCTCGTGCGAGATATGGATGAGCTTCCAATTCCTACAGGACTATGTTGTAGATACCTACAATAACCTCTCTCTCTTTTTGAAAATCACATTCCATTTTCATTATACAACACCATCTCGGGTGATGCTGAAACTTGCAATGTTGGCAAGTACAGAGTTGCCACCTGCCAAATCTCTCTCATCTTTCGTCGTGGGATCAAATTGTCTGCTCCATTAGCTCTGGGTGGTCGGGTAAACCCTATCCTCGACCTCGTCTTGTCCCCTTCAGTGCTTGAATGTTCTCAGGAACGCTGAACTAGAATGTCCCTAAGGGTCACTAAATGCCACAGGGCTGCAATCTTTGACGGGGCATATCTCAGAGCTCGTGCAAGATATGGATGAGATTCCAATTCCTACAGGACCGTGTTGTAGATACCTACAATAACCTCTCTCACTTTTTGGAGATCACATTTCATTTTCATTCTACAACGCCATCTCGGGTGATGCTGAAACTTGCAATGTTGGCCAATACAAAGTTGCCACCTGCCAAATCTCTCTCATCTTTCGTCGTGGGATCAAACTGTCTACTCTATTAGCTCCAAGTGGCTGGGTAAACCCTATCCCCAACCTCGTCTTGTCCCCTTCAGTGCTCGAACGTTCTCAGGCGTGCTGAACCAGAATGTCCCTAAGGGTCACTAAATGCCACAGGGCTGCAATCTTTGACGGGGCATATCTCAGAGCTCGTGCAAGATATGAATGAGATTCCAATTCCTACAGGACTGTGTTGTAGAGACCTACAATAATTTCTCTCACTTTTTGTAGATCACATTCCATTTTCATTCTACAACGCCATCTCGGGTGATGCTGAAACTTGCAGTGTTAGCAAGTACAGAGTTGCCACCTGCCAAATCTCTCTCATTTTCATCGTGGGATCAAACTGTCTGCTCCATTAGCTTTGGGTGGTCGGGTAAACCCTATTCTCAACCTCATCTTATCCCCTTCAGTGCTCGAACGTTCTCAGGCACACTGAACCAAAATGTCCCTAAGGGTTACTAAATGCCATAGGGCTGCAATCTTTGACGGGGCATACCTCGGAGCTCGTGCAAGATATGGATGAGATTCCAATTCCTACAGGATCGTGTTGCAGAGACCTACAATAACCTCTCTCACTTTTTGGAGATCACATTCTATTTTCATTCTACAACGCCATCTCGGGTGATGTTAAAACTTGTAGTGTTGGCCAGTACAAAGTTGCCACCTGCCAAATCTCTCTCATCTTTCCTCGTGGGATCAAACTGTCTGCTCCATTAGCTCCAGGTGGCTGGGTAAACCCTATCTGCAACCTCGTCTTGTCTCTTTCAGTGCTCAAACATTCTTAGGCGCACTGAACCAGAATGTCCCTAAGGGTCACTAAATGCCACAGGGCTGCAATCTTTGACGGGGCATATCTCGGAGCTCATGCAAGATATGGATGAGATTCTAATTCCTACATGACCATGTTGTAGAGACCTACAATAACCTCTCTCACTTTTTGGAGATCACATTCCATTTTTATTCTACAATGCCATCTCAGGTGATGCTAAAACTTGCAGTGTTGGCCAGTACAAAGTTGCCACTTGCCAAATCTCTCTCATCTTTCCTCGTGGGATCAAACTGTCTACTCCATTAGCTCTAGGTGGCTAGGTAGACCCTATCCCAAACCTCATCTTGTCCCCTTCAGTGCTCGAACGTTCTCAGGAGCGCTGAACCGGAATGTCCCTAAGGGTCACTAAATGCCACAGGGCTGCAATCTTTGACGGGGCATATCTCGGAGCTCATGCAAGATATGGATGAGATTCCAATTCCTACAGGACTGTGTTGCAGAGACCTACAATACCCTCTCTCTCTTTTTGGAGATCATATTCTATTTTCATTCTACAATGCCATCTCGGGTGATGCTGAAACTTGCAATGTGTGATGGAAGGATCTTAATTATATTGTTGGAAAGCATATCTAGCATGTCATTTTTGGAAAGACAAATCATGGAACTTGGTAAATGTTTCATAAGTTAATTAAATGTTTTACTACCAGATTATGTAAATTTAGGATTATATGATCTCCAAGAGTTTGGTTATGTTCTTTAGCACACCTTGGACGCAAGGTAGTCTGTAGCTTCTACTCCCTCTTTGTGAGTAATGTTAGTCACTTTGTATATGTAAATTGGTTTTCAATTGGGTATGTTATTTTCAACCTTAATGATGATGAAGGATTAGCTTGAATCAACTTGTAACTATCTAGCCACCAAATTTTTTGTGATTCCATCAAATGTGGGTTTTGTTCGTATTTATTTATTTATTTTTATTTGTTGTGCTCTTGACCTTTGAGGCTTTGAATTTAAACTTGTGCACTTTTATTTTTGAAATTTTATGTTCTTGAGGTGGCTGGGAGGTATGTTCTATGTTGCTAGTTATGTGTTGTGATGTTCTCTATCAGGTTCAATGTGGAACATTGATAGAAAGTATAAGGGAGTAGATTGCGAAGAACATACCATTCTCCTTTTTGTAATACACTATTTATTATGTTTTAATTCCACTTGGACCCATTCCTCTTTTAGCAATCCCTGAGATTTCCAATTCTTATTAATTTGAGTAGAGACAAGATGAACTAGATTAATACAGTGACCTATAGATCGAAGGAGGATGGTTAAGAAATGGTCTACCAGAGATCAGCCAAGGATAAGGATAGCATAGTAAGAAAATGATTATTTATCTGGTGGATATAAGTCTTTTATATAACAAACCATTTATATGCATAGTAAAAATACTGAACATAGATTTGAGACATATTGATCACCTGCAGTCTGATCATCTTCACAGGTATGCAACTTTTGTTTCACTGTTTCATGCGGGTTTATTGAACTTTCTTTATGAGGTCATTTATAGATGGGATGTTCAAAGGTTGAGTTCCTATGGGCTGTCAATACTTTGACTATACTTTAAGTCAACGATTATCAATATGGGAAAAAATGGAACTCATATTTTGAAGTATTGAGAAGATGGCCTTGCCCTTCCCCAGGAGTTTCATAAATGGGAGACATTAGGTAAGAGAGTGAAAATGTTACTATCGCTTCAATGCACATGACACAATTGGAAATGCAAATTTTGATGGTAATCATTTTGTGATAAGGGAGAGACTAGGGATGATCATTGTTACTATCTCTTTAGTAGTGGATTTTTGTTTTCTCTTGAATTTGGTGTTGGGGGATCAGTGGTAAGTCTCCTTGGATATTCCTTCTTATGATGTTAGTGACAAGTGTTGCTCTTTGAAAACACTTGTACAATCTTTTTTAAATTATTAGATAAAAACAGAGAATTGTAAGTATTAAACATGATTAGCCTTTAGTTCCTAGAAGATCTTTATTTCCCCATCAATGCATTTAGAAAGTTAAGTTTTAAGAAGATCATAAATAGAAAAAATTAGAGAAGCGATTTAAACATTTATATTGATTGGAAACATGTGAGTCTTGAGTTTCTTCTGCCTTTTAAAGAATGTTCCTTAGCTAGCATACCTAATTCCACATTCCATAAGTGTGTCATTACGCTAAAGATTTAGGAAACCAACTGCTCTAAGATAAAGCTTCCCGGTCAATAATAATCTAGCCTATTGAGGTACATAATACTTCTCAATTAAACTTGTGTTAATTCAGTATTAATTTTGTAATTAACTACAATTTTAGTATCTGTGTACAGGGGGTGACTGAGAAAACTATTTGAGGTCTAATTTGAAAATATATTTGTAAGGATCTCGACCAAGGTTCACAACTTCGATGATTAATACATTCATTTAGGCTAGAACCTCACTAAAAATATATATATATATATATATATATATATAAAAGGTAGTGAATAACGTCATGTCTAGACCCAAATCAACCAATGAAAGTCAAATCAGCATAATGTGGAACAACAATATATGCATTGAGTGGGTTGTCATAAAAAAGCTTCAGAATAAAATTCATGTCTAGAATTAAAAGACCTTAAAGAACATTTATGCTTGTAACACAAATGGCCATTCAAAACTGAATATGATTACAATATCTGAAATAGCATTACAAGAACTTGTAATGCTCTTGTGAACATCATGTTAATTCTTGTAAGAATCCCTAAGATGCTTGTTATACTCAAAATTTTGTTGAAATTGAATTAATTTTTATCCTGTCGGTTAATTGGCTTAGGGTGATATATGCTTCTTGGATGGAATAATGAGTTCGTGATTAACTCTGTATTAAGATTCATAGCATCTTCTAGTTATTTGCAAAGGAAATTTATAAATTAAGCTAATGTCATATGGCTTGCTTGAGAAAGATGTCCGTGTTCTTATTGATGGGTACTAATGACTGCCCACATTTAGTTCTTCAATATCCTATTTGACAAGCTTTCCATAGACATTTCTTTGCCATACTAAGTATTTTTGAAAACATATTTGAGTAGAAGAACTACAGTAGATACTACATGATGTTTTAACAAATAAAGTAATGGGTTAAAGACTATTATTTCCAAGGTATTATGTCATAGTATTTTAACTGTAATGATCTTAGACTAATGATATTCTTGAAGGTAACTTTGACATGCAGCAAGAAAGACAACCTACAGCCAAGGCTATATTGTGCCTACAACCAAAGCCATAAATGCTCACAGCCAAAGCCGCTCGTGCACATAGCCAAAGCCATGGATGCTTATAGCCAAAGTTACGAGTGTTCGCAGCCAAAGCCATGAGTACATGAAGTCAATGATCACAATTGTTTACAACTATTCACCAGAAACAGCTTCTTTGCAATTTTTGAGAAATACTAATAAGCAAAAAAGAACATCTACTAGTTGGTAGACATAATGGCAACTCTCTAGCAATTGAATTTAATTTCATACATGCACATATCTAATTTAATTTCATACATGAACATATCTAATTTAACGTCATACATGAACAAACATATAATATAAAATGATAACCAATAATGTCATATACATTAACAAACACATAATATATTATGATAACCAATAATGTTGTATATGAACAAACATATCATATATTAACCAATAATCTCATACATCAAATATAGAATGTCATATGTACATCAAATGTATGTCAAATATGTCTCTCTAATGCCTATATATATACATGGGGAAGGAAACAAGTCTCTCTCTCTCTCTCTCTATATATATATATATGTATGTATGCATGTATGTATGTATGTATGTATGTATGTATGTATCAAATATCTCAACTACATCTTTTCCTTCCCACGAGGGGAAGGAAACAAGTCTCTCGACGTCCTTTGCCATCGTGTGGAGGGAGACAGTGGAGATGACGGGGCCCTCCTGACATGCTCACTTGACCTCTTGTTGAGGCTCTTCTCCAGGTCCAACTGATACAAGGAAAGTAGATATGAATCAATATTTATTATACGTTGAAATCAAATATATGTACAAACAAAATCAATTATTTTCTTACCGCCAAAAAATAGTCACTCTGTAAGTCCACCTCAAATGCTCATGGATGATCAGGCGTGACAAGACCCTACAACAATTCAATAAATATAATCACTTATAAATAACATTAGAAATTTTGAGATTAACTATTATAAACAACAACTAAAATGAAGAAAATTCTTTCATACCTCCGTCAGTGGTTGTGAGCTAGCCACAGCTACGGCCACTCCACTATCAACAGACTGTTGTAGATGAGGAGGTGTGTCCGACATCATGAGCTGCATGCCATACAATACACATTATATCTAACATGAAACATGGAATAAATATAATCAAATGAATTAAATTAACATGAAACAACTGTACCTGTGTGAAGCTCCTATGATGTCTCTGCTGTGTCTGTGGTAAAGGTTGAGGGTCCTGTGGAGAACTGATGCACATGCATAATTTTTTTTGTCAATCCTTAATATGATTACATAATAAATATATGTATTAATTAAAATGATTAAATTGATACATACCTCAGGACTCGTTGAAGGGACAAAAAATGGGGCTGGAGGATTGCTGCTAGGCCCAGCAACACTTTGACCCTAAATTTTGAACAATGTCAATAAATGCTAATTAATTAATCATTCACTATACATATGAAATGTGATCAAATTAGTAATTTACTTGTGTGTCAATGCCAAATGTCTCGTTCAAGAACTGATCGGTGATAAGCCCATCATTCGCACCATCTCCAGCATGAGTGCCAAATGTGCATAGGGATTCACATGAAGTGCACATGTGACCACGATGCATAGAAGGCTCCCCCTCAACTAATGGGCTCGTGGAATGGATGAGGGTCTGTGTCAAAGCATTAATGGTCCCTAGAGTGCTGGCCTCTACATGTTCCTTCACAACTGAAGGAATAATCACATGCTCATGCTATGGATGGACCACAGGTGCCCTAACTACATTAGGGTCACAACGTGCTCCTGGCCTCTCAAATGATGACCCCCCACCTCTACCCCGAGAGTCTAACATATCAAAATAATTGGGGATCTCCCCAAGGAAAAACTCACAATATAATTTCTTCAAAAAATACATGGGGACCTCGTGATTGTTGCAAGGAGGGGCATCAAAAACCATCCACCATCTATCCCAAAAATGATTTCTAATAGCATCGTGTATGCACCAATGGATGGGGAATCGTTTAGTACCCTCTCTAATAGTATTTTTCTCACTGGGTTTTCTAAATAATGTACATATACTACCTTTTGGTATTTCTTTTTTTTTAACATCTTCATATGACAATTTATTTGCATAAAATCTTTTTTGTTCATCCCTCTTAGCCCGCCAAATATCTAACTGACCACTAACTGAGGCTATCTGAGTGTTAATGGATTCGAGGGATGATGCCAATTGAGCCCTCATTGGATTGGTTTGTTCGGATTCTTTCAACCGAGCAATGAGTCTTTCTAATTCAGTTTTGCCTCTCTCTATTTCATTTATTATATTTTCTTGTGTGCCTGGCAGAGGTCTTGCAATTGGTTTGGGTTGTGGAATTTGTTGTTCTTCTTGAGGAGGGTTTTGATTTTGAGGTTCTTGAGGGTTTTGTGGATTTTCTAGTTGATTATGGACATTTCCTGATAAAAAATCAATTGAAATTCAACTAAATAAACAAATCTAAATGAAATTTGTAAAAACCCTACCAAAGAATATCAAAAACCAATAAAACAATATGGAAAACATATAAAAAAATGCAAAGTTAAGTTTATATCAGTTACCTCGTCGTCGTGGGTGTGCTCATTGTCTTGGATTCGTCGGTGAGGAGGCATTTTGGCAAATGGTGGTGAAATTTTGCTGTCAAACCTTCGTACGCGCTGTTTGAGAGCCAAAAAACAAAATTAAAATGATGGGCCACGAGTTTGCAGCCCATCATATAACTTTTTGGTCATAGAATAGCGTGTACGTGCTATAGCACATACGCACTATAGCACATACGCGCTATGGCGCGTATGCGCTATTGAAAATTAGAAAAAAAAAATACTTGTCATCTTTTTGGCACCACAACTCGGTGCATATGCCCAATAGTCACATGTCTAGTTTGTTTTTCTTTTTTCCTAACCATGGATCTCTTAATATTAAACTAAATTGTATCAAGTTGTTGTTGAATTTTAAATTAATTTGGTTTATGACTTATACATTGTGATAATCTAAATGAAAATAAGTACAATGCATTGGAAAAAAAAAAATTATATGTATTTTTGTTGCAAAGGTTATGAAACATTTGCATTTATCCATTGCATATGTTCTTTACAATGTACATATATGTATAATATGCTCATCCATTTCAATTCCCTATAGATGAATGTCTAATAGGTTATATAACATCCCCAACAAGTGGAACTTTTGTTGTGCAAATGGTGCTTACATAAGGTGAAATTACAAGAGGAGAAATATGTAGTTGTAGAAGTATTATTGTGTTGCAAACATCTGAGATTCTTGATGTGGTAAGGTCATAATAATGACTTTAGTGAGTAAATAATGCATGGTCCACCATAGGTTTGTACTTACTATTTGTTGTAATTTTCAAGGAATAATAGACACAAGTCGTAACATCACAAGATCCCAAAGATTCAAGAGAGAACAAGCCACCTATGAGGCTAGTACTTATCTCTATAACATATGCATTAATGTATGCATCATAATCTTCAACAAGTTTGAAGCATGGCTTCACATATGCATTTTCCATTTGCTTTACAATTTCACAATTTTCTAAAAGATCCATGCAATTGGTGAGGAATTTAAAAATAATGTTTGCATAAATTGTTGACCCATATTTATTTTCCAAAATTCTTCACCAAGTACATTGCGCAATGCTTTCTCAACATTTATACATTCTATGACAAATACATGCTCCAAAGTTGTAGATTGAATTGCACTAATGATTGGACAATCCCACTAAGGACCCAAACTTGGAATATAAATTTGTTCACACATTTTGACAATATTTGTCACATATTCAAAATGAATAAACATTTTTTTCGAAAAGCCACAAGGTTGACCTAAAATTTTAAAATTAAAACATAATTATAAAATGTACCAAATAATTGGTTATTATTGGTAGACAAAGATACTAGTGATTAATTACATATGGTGTTCTTCCACTCGACTAAAATGTCAACTTTTTATCTCTTTTGCTATTGTTTTTGCCCAAGTCAAGCATTGACTTTCATGGTATTCCCCATTGGCTCATTGTATGATCTCCTTGACAATTCAATTTTAAAAAGGCCACTTTTATTTTTAAACATTTTAATTTTTAAGGTGCAAGGAGGAGGATGGAATAGGAGGCTTAGGGGCATGTCCATTAAATGGTACCTGATTGCTTTAAGGTATCTTTGTTTCCAATGCCATGAGTTCATGTAGAAATTTAGATTCATAGGATTTAAACCAAAAGTCCTATTTCTTTGTATGATTTGCTCAGTATTGAGCTAACTCTCCATTTCGTGATGGGATCTTCAGGCTCCCTTATGAAGGACTAGTTCTAATTTACAATAAAGTTTCACTATATATCTTGGTTATGCTAGAATATAGGGTATTTGTTGAATGGGATTTAAATAAGGTCAATTGAAGTTTATATGAATTGGTAAACCTTTCTAGTAATTGTTCTATAGATATACAATATCAACCAAAACATCAAACTTTCACAAAAACTACTCAGTATGTCAACATCAAATCACACCGTCTTTACTAAAGATTAGAAAACTATAAAAAAGATTGTTCAAATAATTTAAAGTATAAATATTTTTATTCTATCTAATAAAAGTTGTAATTAAATACTTTTAGGCACTTTTTATTGTGTCTCATTGCAATGTATTATTTTTTTGTGACCTAAGATTCAAGATAATATAGTACAATTTAAAATTAAAATTTATGTATGTTACTGATCTCTCAATGCTATAATTAAATGCCATTTTAATTCTTAATAAATTATCTCATTTGAACAAAGTTCTTCACCTGGTAATTTTTTTTCTTCATTAACAATGGTTTATAAAATTAAATGAAAAGTTTGTGCTAGATTTATCTTATATTATAGATGCTATGGTTTTGAAGGTTTTGTAAAATCTATATCCATGTTTATCTTTTGTTGTCATAATTTAATTTCTATTTTTATGATAGGACAGAGAGAAAAAAACAATACCCATCACCATGAATAATTAATGCTTTAAGAAGACTATGTTTCTTTCATGCCAGGTAGCGATCACCTATCAAACTTGTATACGATGGCATTAGAACATTCAACATCAGCTGTGGTGATTCAGACAAATCATGAGAACTGTTTGTGAGCACAAATGATACAAATTTTGTGGTTATAAAAAAAGAAGGTGGGGGATATAGCCAGTGGGATTGGTACTATTGTATAATCATGACCAAAAGTTGACACCCTTTGACTCAATGTAGGAAGACTTATAATTTCCATTCATCATAATGACTCTGTTGAGTGGTTGAAAATTGCAGCAAATAACAACTTTGAGATGGTGTGTAGAATCATATTGGAGGATGATGCAAGATGGCTGATATCGATTGCAGAAATTATCTACATTAGAGAAGATAACTTTTATCATGAAGGGCATGAAAGAAGAAAGAATGGAAATGTACAAAATCATAAGGCTCTCTTTGTTTGATTTTTACAAAATCTAGAAGCACACCAAATATTTGTAGGATGAGTTGAGTAGGTTAGGTTTTAATAAAAGGATTGCATAAGTGAGAATTGTGGTATTCACGCTTGTTAGACAACTACAAAAGAAATTTGGAGTGGAAGAATAGAGTCATTGCTCTTTTTACTCAATAATTATTTTCTATATCAATAATTTGATATATATTGCTTATAAAAAATTATTATTTTATCAACAAATTATACGATTAAATAGAGTTTACAAATGCCATAAAAAAAAATTAATTAAAAAGAAAAGTAGTTTAAGTAAAGATATGTCTAAAAGAAAAATTAATCGAGAAGGCTGAAAATAAATCCTAAATGGTGATTAACTAAGAATTAAAATAACAAGAGCTCTACTACATCTAGAGACCCTTGTCTATTACTAGAGAAAGGAATAGTTAGATGATGCATTTCACCATTGGTTATATACAATTGTTTAAGAAGTGATTGTACATAAGATTGTGTAAATGATAAATAGTCTTTAAATTTAGGATTAAGGAAACAAAACCAAACACTTTAGTTTACAATCTAGTTTGAGTTGACTTAGAGTTTGCATGTTATGCTTGTATAAAATTTGTTCATGACTCATTTTAGTTTAGGTCTTGCTTGAATTAATATAGGGTTAGGGGTGAGTTATATTAGATTTATCATTACATTTATGATTAACATACAACATTTATTATTATTATTATTTAAAATTTAAATTTTTGTGGTCACAATAACAAATTTTAACATTTACAATAAGAATTTATTATTTACAAAATAGAAAAATAATTTTTGGTAAAAATTTATGAATGGATGAAAAAATTTACTATTTAGTTGAACATTTAGTTTTTAAAATTAGAAGTTACATATATAAATATAAAATGTTTGTAACAAAATTATAATGTATACATACAATGATTATTAGAAGTCATTTTCACACTAAAAGAGACATTCTCAATATCTAATTGAACCCTCATTTAACAACTATCACATTTGTTAATGTTTTTTAAATTATAATTTTTGCATATCATATTTTTTTTTATGAAATTATAATATTTGCAAATCATATTAATTCAAAACTAATAAGTAACCTAATAAATTTTTAATTTATTTTAATTTTAAATCTTGCTAATACCCTAACCTCACTGCATTGAAGATTTCCTCCTATCATAGCGAAAGCTGAAAACTACCACACAACCTCCATTGATGAAGTATTCTTGTGTTTAGAGGGGAGTCAATCCTACGTGATTATTAAGAGGCAAAGGTAAAAGAAAGTCAGGCCTAGCTTCTTGTACTTTTTAAAAACTATAACTCATGTTTTCTCAAACAAGAGCTAAATTCATGCTTTTTCAAATGGTAATATATAGAATAACAGAAGCAAGAGTTGAATTCATGCTTTTTTGATTAACTAGCTAAGAAACTTCTTTAGTGCATTCCCATCATCAATATTGTTGTACCGAAAGCTTAAGGAAGAGATCCATCATCCATGTGTTCCCAGCCCTAAAACTCTATGGGCTACTAGATCTAGACTTGGTGAATCTACTATTCTTGCTAGATACACTTCTAAATATGCTATTGGGCATTCTAAAGACCCTGCAGAAAAAGGCCAAGACTCAAAATCTACACTGTGAGTAGTTCTTAGACTAAATATTGTTGATTTTTGGTGAAGGATTTAACCCAAAAACACGTTTGCATAGGAAGGAGCTTATGTTTTCAAACAATTGGAAAACATTGAGCTTTTCTATAACATATCTCACTGGACTACCCATTAGAGAGCTAGGAGGCACAGACTACCAAATATACCAAATCATGATTGAGAGACAATGGCCTCTGAAAAAGCAAGTAGATGCATACACTTTGGAGTAAAAAAAGAGGACAAGTCACATAGGAATGATTTCCAAGTTGCTTACAATGATAGGAGCATCGCTTTAACCAACCATTTCCTTCCTATGATTACTTCATGATAGGTGTTGTGAGCCATGACAAGCTACCCATCCAAATCAATGACTTAAGTTCCCATATGCCCAATGCCTTAAGCCAAAGGCGACTAAGCTCGACCCTCAAAGTACTAAATAAAAGCGGACATGCAATGCATGAGTGAGTGAACATGACACCAACCACCAATCTCTCCTCCATTGGAACAAAAATAGATGTCCACAACCACTTATTAACTCATGCTTCTACCCACAAAACTCTTCATCCATCTAATTGGAAGAAGAAAATAGATCACAGATTCAATAAGAATATCGGCAAGACTTTTTCTTATGCCCCTCAAATCACTAAATATGTGGAGAAGAACATGATGAAGAGGCTCATCGGGATCAAGAGTAATGATATTCTCCTCTAGATTACTATTTTGTTCCTAGGGGAGTGTCTATAATTTGTTGAATATATCCTTTGTCAGCTTTGAGTTCTGCCTATAAATCAAATAAATGCATGAATACTAATACAAAATTAATCTTCGTGTATAATGATTGATATTTTGCCTTAACATAATACAATCTCGTTTATATTAGATGTCATTCATGTCATTGCCTTTCCCAATTTAGAATATAGTTCACCTTACTTATTCTAATCCACTATATTATGTTGGGAATTCAACTCCTACACATGTTTAATGCAAAGTCACAATTTTAGTATATAAAATTCACATGCAATTGCTATCACTGTCATGCATCAATAAATGAAAATTTGCTAATTTTTAGCCAATGATATGTAGAAGATATTTTATTTTTGTAAGGATAATATTAGCTACAAAACAATAGAGCATGTAAGGCTTTTTAAAACCCCCCCTTTTTTGGGTTTTTCAAGTGTGCACAATAATGACTGGAAAATTAACTTGTATCTGAAATTTTATATATTTTATTTAGTTGGGTTGCTATATTCTGTACTTATTAGATTTAGTGTTGTTCCCTTCTGAGTTTTTATCTTCTTTGGGCTTAAAGAACTACCAACATCGGCTATCCTTTCCTGGTGGGATAAACTTTGGCAAAGTTTCCGATCCATTTTGAGAGCAGTTAAGCTATCAAGGGTTTTAGTAGACATGTCAGGTAATATTTGTTGCATTCCTGGATGCTTTTGGTTTGATGACTATGGAGATTTTAGGAGGGTTAAGCCATGAAAATAAGTAAAGAGTTCGTGAGGAATTTATTTGATATTGCAGAAGTTGCTCCAGTCCGAAAGGATTACAATGATTTAAGTCACAAGCTATCAAAAATGCAATCACAGATTTCTAAATTGGAAAGCAAATTAAAGAAAGAATACAACGAGTGTTGAATTTTAGCTGAGTAGTTTGCTAGAGACACGAGAAGTGTTCTTTTCTTGGCTAAGTTTAACAAATATTATATTAAAAGAGTTCACTCTTTGTTGTATTTTTAGGCAACAAGGGGGAGTTCTACACATTTTATGATCAATGTTTTGAACTCAAAGAAAAAAAGTATGGCCTTGATCCCTTTCTGATTGTATTCTACCATACTATTTTGGGGCTCTCATGCATTACGTTGTTTTTATTGTTTCTTCCATTTCAATGTAAAATATAATGACATTCATTCAGGTATGTTTACAAGATATGCCTGTAAAAGCAGGCTTCTCAAGTGGAAGGCCATAGTACTACTAACCTAGCGTAGGCCTTTTAGCATTCCACTTTGCTATTTTGATATGGTTATAAACTCACATGTGCTTTGCCTACTTGTGGCATTATGTTTACCTTGTTGAAGGTAAATGGTGAAAACTTTCTAGTATGTTTTATTATCTAATAAGCTCCTCATGTAAAAGATTAAAATATTTTTTTGTTGCTTCTAGAACCTTCAATAGTTTCTTTCAACCATACATGGTTGCTATTGTGTGGCAAGTAAATATTTTAAATGCAAATCATAAAAAGAGTGTACCATTTGAATTTTTTATGTTCCCTTAAATCATTTTTTTTCTTTTATTTCTTATATGTGCCCCCTACTGCCCTTCAAATTAATGTTGGCTGGCAGCTGATTTACACTGGTTTACTATTGGCCTACAACCAAACTTCCCAGTATGCAATAGTGTTAAAGTGGTGGTTCCCTTAAGTCCAAGATTGGGCGAGCCCTTATTTGTGAGTACAAACAAATAATTAAATTTTGAAAAAATGGATACATGAAAATATAGCAAGATAAAAATAATAATGTGTGCAGCTTCCAGAATAAGAAGATCAATTAATAAATGTATTCTTATATAAAAAAAACCCTGGGACAAATACGTTACCAGATGAATACATAATTGGAAAAATAAATAAATCTACGTTGTTCAAAAGCGGTACAAGATTAAAGAATTAACTCTTTATAAATAGTTCAAATGACACATCTCTACAACTTTCACAAACATTGATAGCAAATAATGGGTCTCCGACAAAACTACTTCTCTGAAGCACTTGGAAGGGAATGTCCAATTTTCTCATTGCCTCCGAAATTGACAATTACTAATAAATAGAAACTCTAGATGACTAGAATTCAACAATCTAATTGAATGCAATTGACAAACAATATAAAAACATTCCTCAAGACAATAAGTAAAAGACAGACCAAAGAATTATAACCACATTTTCTACCAAAACTGACATGTTCTCGGACAATATGACAACCATACAGTGCACATTATAAATCCAAATCAAAATACGGTATATTTGCGATTTAGGTCTGAAAATTTGCTGAGAACGGTTGTTTCGATAAGACAATTGAGGATAAAAAGCAAAGCAATAAAGAAAACAAAGAAAAAAATGTCATTGACAATACCAAAAATTAATGCACCGATAAAAATTTATGGAGTATCCACATAAAACTATGACTATTAGATCATATCCCAAATTTATAAACACTAAATGTTGTCAAATTTGACCAAATATTTTTCAGAAGATATGGAAAATTAGCATTTAACATTTTTTAATAAATTAAAATAGTAACCAAAACAGAAAAACATTATGAAATAGGTTGGAATGCATTAATAAAACATTCAGATTGGTCA
Source organism: Cupressus sempervirens (assembly GCA_028749045.1). Taxonomy (NCBI): domain Eukaryota; kingdom Viridiplantae; phylum Streptophyta; class Pinopsida; order Cupressales; family Cupressaceae; genus Cupressus; species Cupressus sempervirens. The sequence goes on from CM053785.1 coordinate 727,974,127, forward strand.
AAACTTATTTCAAAATTTGCATCCACTTGGATGCTATAGTATCCTGGCATTCGGCAGGAAGTAATAAAAGGTCAGATTGATTGGTTTTGACAGATAACAAGTTGTTAAAGATAACAGTCACAGATTGTTTTGGCCCATTCCAAAATTAGCAAGCTTACATTTTGAGAAAGCCATACCAAGTCAAAATGGTATTGCACATGGAATTTGTTTTCGTTGGAGATATCATTATCTGATATAAAACCTTAAAGAGAAGTCTGTTCGCCGGTGACCACATGAATGACGCAATCAATATCTATATATATTTATAGATGACGTATTTGACTCTGCCCCTCAACCAATCACTCCTCTTGCCAGCCGATTTCCTTGATACATACACAGCAGTTTCCTTACCTCATCAATAAATTAGAAATACGTTAGTCATCATTTTCAAATTTCATTCAAAAAGTTTGCTGCTCTTGTTTTGCTCATAAGCATACAACAACAAATGGCAATGGATCAAGATTGATCATCTCTGCTCATTGGGAGACTCCAGTTCCCACTGTCAACCTCATTTTCCCAATCGATTTCCTTGAGTTCTCCCACCTCATTTTCCCGCAGACTCGATGGACTCTGATTGGGGGATCCCTGTACAGATTCGAAAGAGTTGCGTAATTTCCAGGTTCATTCTGAGTCCCATTTTCTCATTGATCTTACTGTAGTTTCATAGATTTCGTGTATATCATCACTTATTGTAGGTTTTTGCTGTGGTTGATGCTAGTTTCTATTCATGTGCTAGTTGTCATGCAGCATTATTGATTTACAAGTGTTTGAAAAAGATTTAACAGAAGTCTTACAAAACCGCTGAGCGAATTTGAGCACAACCCACACACAAAAACATACTTATATTAAGCACAGATCGAACGACCAGATGTATGCACATTGCAAACACAAACTAAACATTCCGATCATATAAGTCTTTTAACACACACCCACATAAAGGTATGAAATTATGAAATTCCCCCAAAACATGAGTAGCCCTACAGAGGGAGGGCATATATATATATTCTTTAGTGAATGAATGCTCTGTCCTTGCTTAGTGATGGTCGACCACATGCTATTCAGCTAGAAACTTGAAACATTATTTAGTCAAGTTGTACAGCTAGCTAGAAACTTGAATTCCAGATGTCACGGAGAAAAAGCTAAACTTGAATATGCAGTACCTGTCCTAATAGATGAAAATGTTGTGTTTCTGCACCATGGCCCTCACTGGTGGAAACAACTACCCAGCCGACCAATTCTACTGCTTGATTGATGAAATTTGGGTTTGTTTAATTTGTTATGTCAATGTGGTTGACTGCAACTTTCAATTCCTTCAAAGACATTGTAGTTGTTTTAAGAATGTGCTATGGCTTCCCTGAAGAAATGTATAAGGTATATCCCATTTCTTGTTGTTTCCATTGTTCAAGATGCTCATTCATCTGCTTTGGGATTGTTTAAGGTTTGCAATTTGAATTGAGTGAAGCATATTTACCATTTTTAGGTTCATTGCTCTTTTCTTATTCAAATACTTGTTATCTCCAAGGGCCAATAACTCAAAATCCTTTCCATTCAATAGTTTTATTTACAGATTTAAAATTTTCATAGTTCAGTCTAAAATTAAACGTCTTGAGGTTTTCACAGGTAAATATAATAACTATGTCTTGATATAATTCTGTCAAAGTTTTGGATACAAACCAATAAGTGAATTGTTTGTTTTATTTGATTACCTAATGGGTTTTGCGCAAATAGTTGAAAATTTCAGAGGCCAAATGCTCTGCTTTTTTTTTTCATTTAAGTTGTGCATTTATGAAACCCAATAATTTTTCACACAGTTTTTCTGCATTAGTTTTACGTCATCCAGCCATCAGTATGCACCCTGGCATCGAAAAATGGTTTCTTTGAAGTTTTGCTTTCCATCTTATTGCTCTACTCAATATGTGGAATTTATGCCAACAGAAATGATTCACTGTTCATATTTTTGAATATAGGCCATATCAAGGAGATAATCCCTATCTTCAAAAACACGATGACTTCATAGACTGTTTCTAAAGGGACCTAGATCAATTTTCCCAATGTCAAAAACTTGGGGGAATATAGGAGCATAGTTTCATTGATATTCATGGTTATTAGATAAGAGAATTAATTTATGGCTGAAATCAAGTTTCATTGATATTCATGGTTATAGATAATAGAATTAATTCATGGCTGAAATCAATAAGTGACATTATGAAAATAGATTTTTAATATGCATGTTTAGCATAGCTGTTGATTTTGCTCTGTACTCATCTTAATTTCATGTATTGATCAATCATTCTAGAACTGTTTCAAGTCAGTCAGGATCTTGATCTAGCAACGGAGGGTTATTTTTTAAGCTTTTTGATAATACACTTTTAATGAATCATTTTCAAAATCAAACCCTCCTGTGTCTGTGAATGTCCTTTATTTGTTCTGAATGTATTTACAAAATTCTATACATTTCTATCCAAGTAATTCAAAATTTACATGCAATACTAAATGCTTGCCTTGATCCCTCTGCCGTAGTTTAAGTTTCCAATTGGTTAAATTGTTAAAATTTCATAGAGTGTCAGTACAGAGAGAGAGAACTTGGGAAAAAATTGGAGAGATTGTTTTGCCTATGTTTTGCATCCAAAGGTTGATTCTTGAGTTGAGTTGTTTGCCATACATAACTATTTCAGCTCAGGGAAAATCTTAATTAGAGGTCTTTCTGATGTTATAATAATCACTTTTGGCAGCTTCAATATGATGCCGCTGAAGCTCCTGATGCATCAAATTACATGGTTTAATTGTCTCTGAATTACAATTGCATTTGTTAATAATGATATCGCTAACAATGAAGGCAAATGGAAATTACATTGATCCACAAGTATGATAAAAGCCATTTTAGTACTACATTCTGATCATTTAAATAAGCAATATCAACTTAATGATGGATCATGGAATATTATCTGAAATGTAGATTCAAGATAAATATGATAAAAGCTATTTTAGTACTACATTCTGAATATTTAATCAAGCAATATCTGAAATGTAGAATCAAGAAAAAGAAATACCAAATTACATTTACATTGCATTTTATTTTCAAGAAAAAGAAATACCAAATTACATTTACATTGCATTTTATTTTGCATTAATGTAAGCATTCATGAGTAGCAGCCCAAAGATATCATTTGTGTTTATTTCATATCACTTTGTCATTTTCAGGCATGATGAAGTTAATCATTTTCAAGAGAAAGCACCTTGTGCTAAAATGGCCCATTCAAGGCCAGAACATCTTTTGCCATTGCATGTTGCCGTTGGAGCAAGTGGTGAGGAGGCTAAAGTTGAACCCATGCCACACTTTCCTATTCTTCCTATGCTTTCACTTCCGTGCAGTAATTGATATTTGCAATGATGTGGATGCCACTACAAATAACACTGATTTTCTCAATAATTGTCTAGTATGACAACACAGTGTCTGAGCTCAAACTAGTTGAATATGAGCTTCTCATCTTCACTATTTTCTTTCCTTTCTTTCCTTTCTTTCCCTTTGTTTTCTTTCTAGGAGTAATCTGATTCCCTATAGTAGCCGTTCTTTTCCTTTGCAATGCTATAGGGAGGGGGCTCGATAATTTTGAATTGTGATCAATTTCTCTCAGTAAAGCAACACATCTTTTCTGGAGCATTTGACCAATTTTTGGATAACCCACCTCCAAATCAACTTTCTTATATGCCTTAAAGGCACTCTTTCTCGCCCGCCCCTCTGAAATATTATGAATGGGAGGCGTAGGCTATTCCGAAACATCACTTTGAAGCGGAAGAGCCTATGCCTCCCATTCAGAGGGGCAGGCGAGAAAGAGCGCCTTTAAGGCATATAAGAAAGTTGATTTGGTGGTGGGTTATCCAAAAACTGGTCAAATGCTCTAGAAAAGATGTGTTCCTTTGCTGAGAGAAATTGATCACAATTCAAAATTAACGAGCCCCCTCCCTACTACATTGCAAATGAAAAGAACAACTATTGTAGGGAATCAGATTACTTTGAAGCGGATCTGCAAACCAATTTTCCAGTTCTTTAGCAAAATCAACAATTTGGTCATTATCATTCTTGGATCTCAATTCCTCAATATTGTACCCACCCATTTCATAACTCACAAGACAGCTTGTTTCAATAATATTGAAATCTCATATGAGAAAGGACTGAAGTTAGTCAATCATATTTTTCTAATATTATCAATATATAGATGTTAGAATTTATTAAATAGGATTAGCAATAGTCTTATTTGGCATTCTCATGAACACTCATTTTCCATTCCATGCTCTCCAAAGATGATTGAACTTTTAAATAGTACAAGATACAAAGAAAAAAATATGTTTACATATTCATGTAAGTTATTTTGATGTGCAAGAAAGTTGAGAGATATTACAAAAGGCTCTTATGTAAGATTTGTTATGCATATGTATATACTTAAAGAGGAGGTGAATTAGTATATGTAAATTTCACATTGATTGAAAATTAATTAAGGTTAATAGCTTTCCTAGGTATGAATCCAAATCATCATTGCAACATTTCTAAATCATTCATTACTAATGATGCAACATATCATGCCACAAACAAAAATTCACATGACAAAACGCCAACTTTCCCAACAAGGGGGTGTTGGTAAACAGTTTGTCCCTCTTGCTAACTTGGCTTTACCTTGAATTTCAATGCCCAAAACATGAGGAAACAATCTGCCTATAATAGATTGGATTAGTGCACCTACAATATCACTAATCCTTGAATTTTAAGGTCACAACTCCCCTCTACAAAGATATGCAACAAATTGTGTTTTTAGCAGATAAAAAGGGGATGCTCTTAACCTAAGAGCAATAGAGGCAAACAAGGATGCTTATAACTACAAACCAAGAATAGATAGATTTGGGCAACCTATAACACCCAGTGAAATGGATATCACAAGCTACCTTAAAGTCCTTCTAATACTATTCCTACTCCAATCTAAATGCATATTAGTGCTACTGAAATGCAATCTACGGAGAGAGAAGAGCTGCACATGAAAGATGAAATGGAATCCACCTTGACTGATAACGCTTTACCAAAATGGAATCTGACAAGGAATTAATAGATCCAAATGCATTTTTCCTACAATCCCATCAAAACTACTCTAAAATGAAAGGTTAGTTTATTTGAAGGAGACAATGCAAGGAACCTAGGCATGCTAGTCATGAATGGCATCAAACCATCACATTACCTAACTACAAACATCATACAAATCCTTCATTCCATCTAATTCTTCGATTCTCACTCAACATCTAGAAATGCAGGGGGAAAAGTTGGACAAAATTGCCGATCCTTTATTGATTGAAATGAAATTACATATATAGGCCCCCTTCTTTGGGTTCTTGGCCATTTGCAGTCATTATTACCTGGAAGACTAATAATCTTCAGTTACATTTAATTAAAGTGCATTACCACAACACTAGAATATGAACAATTATTCATTACATATCAAAGGAGAAGAAGAGATACAATAGAAGGGATACAAATAGAGAAGGTCAATTGTTACATTATCACTGAGAAACATACATAAAACCCTAAGATTCTTCCTTCTGGCATTGATATATTGTTCTACACATGTGTTTATCCTCTATTAACACTCTAATCAATGCTCTAGTTCTCTTTGCAATTGAAAAGATTTGAAATTGTCGATGAAACCTTGCTCCTGTCTTTAAAAACTTATTTTGCCTTTGACTAACCCTTGACTTTAAATATGAGTCGTTGATCTTGCAATGGACAGTTGTGATTAGGTCTTCATCTTTTAAAAGGTCCTTATATTACTTTTTCTTAATACTCATTTTTTGGGTACTCAGTGGGGCCGTGGATGCATAGCATTATTCTAGAGAATTTCTCCAAAACTTTTTATCCTTCAACATTTAGGCCTGAAACATGATTAGTGCCATTTGATCCTTGCTGATCGAACAATGTGTAACTATACTTGGGTGGGCCCACCCTTTATAAACAAATAAGATCAATGACTCCCTGTCATAATAGATGTGACGTCAAGTATGCCACATGTCCTTCTTCCAGAGACTTTGTGAATACAAGACAACCCTTGCCAAAAATTGGCCCAAAATTCATGTAGAGTCATTGATCTAATCTTCATCCAATGGTTAGGAATTATTCTTTGATAGATTGACTTTTCAACCCTTATCATGGCTAATAAGATCATGTGATCACTGTCAATCTGAATGCATCTACAACTTGAAATCATTTGGCTCCATCTACAGGATGACTGTATAAATTCTTCACTTAAGATGACTTGTTCTTCAACACTATGACTCAAAGTCTTCATGAAATTCTTCCATTGAATGTGACCTATTTCATAACCTTCATCTTGGAATTCTTTATGGGTTAGATCATCAATATTTAGAGCTCTTTTATAACTTTCTTCTCATCTTGAATGCTTTAAGATATGCCCACCCATCCTATAATCACCTAGCTGACTAGATAACATTTGATCACTCAATTTTTGGCATGGTGAGCATAGAGAGAGGGTAGATGAGAAGAAGACCATCCTAGAGGGCATACTAGACTAACTTGACACATATTGCATTAAATTATCACTCAATTTAAAAGCTCAAAATAGGGTAACCTAAAGTATACCAACAGGGGGAACCACAACTAGAATAGTTATTTGAATTTACTATTCATATCTAGCCCCAGAACAAACAAGAATATAATAATGAATTTTAAAAGTCAATTAAGCACCAAATATTGAAGATTTCAATACCAAATTAAATTTGTAGACACCAACCTATAATAGACATCAATCCCTATTCCAATCCTTGAATTGACCTATTTCATAACCTTCATCTTGGCATTCTTTATGGGTTAGATCATCAATATTTGGAGCTCTTTTATAGCTTTCTTCTCATCTTGAATGCTTTGAGACATGCCTACCCACCTGGTTGACTAGATAACATTTGATCACTCAATTTTCAGCATGGTGAGCATAGAGAGAGGGTGGATGAGAAGAAAACCATCCTAGAGGGCATACTAAACTGAATTGACACATATTGCATTAAATTATCACTCAGTTTAAAAGCTCAAGATAGGGTAACCTAAAGTATACCAATAGGGGAAACCACAACTAGAATAGTTATTTGAATTTATTATTTAGATCTAGCCCCACAACAAACAAGAATATAATAATGAATTTCAAAAGTCAATTAAGCACCAACATATTGAAGATTTCAATACCAAATTAAATTTTTAGACACCAACCTATAATATACATCAATCCCTATTCAAATCTTTGAGCACCAACTTGACATTCAAGACACTAATCTCAGTAGAATATAAGAGATATGTGATGTGAAGGTTTAAGGTTCAATACACAAATATTCTATCTAATCAAATTTAGAACTTCCTTAGATAGTGCATTTGATCTTAAATGTGACCACGAAGTGTTTGGGATGCTACTCACAACATACTTGTACATCAATAATATATTTTGAATAGATGTCAATTGACACACTAGGAATAAAGCTATATCAACTCGATATATGCATTACAATGATAATTCAATATCATGTGATGGCCTAAAACAAGTCTATTGTATCTAAAATTTGACCAAGAATGAAATTTACACAAATGTGTAGTAGATTATGTGTTACCCAATATATACGCTACTAGATCTAATGAACATCTGCATGCCACCTCCAGATGGTAAATATTATAATCCTTTGGCACATCAATTGAGACCAACAACACAATCATCCAATTAGCATAGTAAACACTTTGTCACCCCTTACTACTGTAGAGGCTCAAAAATGGTTTGTGCCTACTCTTTCATCACCTTTACATGATAACTCATCCCATTTTCTTCATTCACAAACTTTAAGGTCTTCTAGCCAACTTAATCATCATTTGGAATTATTTCAAAAAACATTCTCTGAACATCTGTCCACATATTCTTCATCATTTATAACCCTATCAAATAAAATGGAGATAATTTTGGAATCAATTCTATCTAATCAAAATATTTCAAAAACTATTTTAGAACCATTTCAACATCATCATAATCACTTGCAATCAACCATGAACTAGTCCAAAACAACTTCAATTAATTCAAAACATGTCAAAACTAAATCTTGAGCACTTTTAACCAATCATGGGCATTGTTGAGTCCCTTGGTGCCTTATCAACCATCATCAATTCAAACCTATCATCATTTGATCCTTGTTATTTTTTAGTTTCCCAGTACCTTGTCAACCTATCCTATCATCGTTTGGCATCAATCTTGTTATTGACATTGTCAAGTCTCTCAGTGTTTGATCATGTCCTCATCCAATAAATTTAATGGCATTGACATAGTCCATTGATATTATTCCAACCAATCCTATCATTCAATTTTTATCAATCATATGGTATTTTGGAGTCTATTAGTTTCATGTGTGATCAATTCTTGTCATGTGTCTTTGATGAGGAATCAATCTTTGTCATTCAGCCTGGCATCATTTATTCCATCAATTCAATCATGTCTTTGACCCTTTTCAATATTATTGTATTTGATCTACATTCTAATTACAATTTTCCAATAGGGTTATCCTTACATTTATCTCTTCATTTGGCCAATCAATTCACTAATTATTCCTATGGGAATAAATAACCCATGCTTTAATCTTATGTATTTAATTATAAATTTCATCCCATCTTATTAATTATTCCTCTTTACTAAGTCCTCCCAATTAATTAATGTTTATTAATTAATTGTCTCTTTTTCTATGAATTTGAGGAATTTTCTATTTCCCAAGTTATAATTTCCCATTTTCTAATTTCATATTTTTCTAAATTCTAAATTCTAATTTGTGAGGGAATTATGAGTTTTTGAATATAAATATTATAACTCTTATATTTTCCCCCTAATTGTTCTTCCACATCCTATTTTATAGCTTCCATCTTCTTACACCTTCTATGCATTTCTCTTACACTTTCTTCTTCAATTTTCTTACATATTTCTATGCAAATTTCTTACACATTGTCATAATATGTCATTTTATGACATATTTTCTAATTTTCACCTTTAATCATGACACATTTCTAAGTTTCACAACCCAACTATGAAACCTTTCCAATTCCTCATTTCATTTCTAATTCTTTCATTTGGTTACCAAATTCTATAAATTGAGTTTCTTTGCACTTGTTTTGCTAACTGCAATCTTAGTATTCTCATTATCATCATATAGTTGTCATTTTTCTTTCACTTGTAGGTACATGTATCTTGTCAAAATCAAGAGCTATATCAACTTTAAATCTTTGGAGAAGAAATGAGAGCATAGAAGATCAATTTGAAGAAGGTTTCATAATTTTTAATCTCTTTTAGTTCAAGTTGCTTTGATGTTTAGACTAAGACATATTGTATTGTTTTGTAGAGTTTTTGGTTGCTCTATTATTCATTTTCACCTATTTTTTAATTCTGCATTTGGTGTACCCAACGTGAAACATGTATTCTAATACATATTTTCCTGTTTTGGAGTCTAACCTTGTTTATTTACATGATTTCTCCCTTTTGGCTTTAAAATGAACAAAAAACTCACATGGCTTAATTAGGAGGTGAATGAAAAACAAATCATCTCATCCTGCCTAATTTGGAAGATCAAAGAACCCCAATCTTTACATAGACTTAATTAGGAAAGAAAGAATAAGAATATATCACATGTTTTCAAATTCCCCTTTGTTAATGGGTAAAATGAACAACAAACATCATCTATCCTAATTAGGAATCTCAAAGAACTCTAACACACACTCAATTCTAATAAGGAGGCCAAAGAAAAAGTGAATTTGATATACTAGAAGAATTTTTATAGCTCTCCATCTCAGGTGCACACTTGATACTGTAACTGCACACTTGGGATACTCAGTTTTCTTAGGGTGTCTAGGTGTTAAGATTTGATTTTTTCTGACTTCTACAGTACCAACTACATATTTCTAGATACCAAACACATAGCTTGCATAGTTGGCATATAAATATGTGCACTTGTCTTGTTAGCTTACTTTTTGGGTTCCTGTTCCTAATCTGTATTACATTATTTGCACTAGTCTCCATTTCATACCCCCAACTGCATATTTTTGGTGCTCAATTGTAGACTGAGAAGGTATACTTGTACACTTTGTAGTTATTAGCATGAATTTTTATGATACTACTTTGGCAATTATTGAGAACATTGACATGTTGCATTCATCACTGTGTTTGTCATTGATGTCAACATATCACGGTTTCTATAAAGACTGGTTGAGTAGAAGATATAGATTTGGATGGTATAGGAAATGGTTTGATTATCTGGTAATGTATAGTTATGGACATGTTTAGTATAGTGTCCTAATGATGTGGTCAAGTGCATAGAGTCTGAGTTGAAGTTGTATGAAAGTTGTACCTAATTTACAAAGAGGAGTTTAGAGATATAGTATTGGGAAATCAATTCTTGATGTTTTTTGGTTGTCTTACATCTAACATGTAATGAAGAGATGCACATTCAAGTGGTGATAGAGGACAATCATTTGGTTATGCAGTGAGTGTGCAAGCCCTAGTGTCGTACATGTAATGTTTTGTATAGACTGTGAGTTGATGGTGCTATTGTAATTGTAATTAATTAATTATCTTATTATAATTAATTGGGAAAGCCTCAAGGCCAACTCAAGGAATTATTATGAAGATATGGTATAAAGGAAAGATGCTTTCCTTGATTGTAGTGAGTTTGTTGAAGTATTGCGATCGTTGTATGAAGTGCAAAGTGTAAAAAGGAGAAAAGTGCTTATTGAACACGTGTAAGTGATCCAATGGATTATCTGATGTGATATTTTTTATTTAGTTACAAGATCAAAAGAAGTAGAAGTCTGGTTGATAGGATAGAGAAAGAGGAAGGAATAGTACAGTATAATTCTATTATTCTACAAGGAATAATATAGAGATTATTTGGATAGTGGGTTCATATGTCTTTCCCTTGAAGCTATTTGGGTATTGGGTCTAGCTGTCTTCCACAACTCCTAATAGGGTTAGAATCTCCTAACAGGGATTCATAGTCTCCTAACAGGGACTCATGTGTACTAAATGTATTCATAGACTCCTAACAGGGCCCATCCTCTAATAAAGAATATTTATGTTAGTACATCATCTTGTGGGTACCATCCCCACTAGGGTTTCCCCTTTGATCAGGGGTTTCCCTTGTTAACATATATGATGTTATTGTGTATGAGTATCTTGTTGTGGTTTTAGTTTATATTACTCATATGGTTGAGGTTGTTTAAGGTTGATAATTGTGATAATATTTGGATAACTAATTTACCCCCACCCCCTAGTTATATTAATGGACTATATATTCTAATAGTATTGTCCTTTCTACACAGTGTGTTTACTTTTTTTCTTACCTTGTTTCAAAATTCTATATTTAAGGGCCATAACTGCATAGCTCTAGTGATCAATTGTACACCCTTTGCACTTGGTCATTATAATTGCACACTTGGCTATTTAGATTAGTTATTTTAGAGTTTTTCTAAGTTCATTAGACCTTTTTTTGAATTACAACACCCCCTTGCATTGTTGTGGTACTATTTCTATAGAGTTGACTAATAGAAAGTGCATTTTGACTCACAATCTACATCTGATAATCTCATTTCTTTTCTATGTCTTAGAGTAGTTTTTTGTGTTACTAATGATAATTTTGTAGCATATGGAAATGATTGAATGATGAAAAATGCTAAAAACTACTAATGTATTTGATGTAGGATGTATGACAAAGACCATGTGTGTTTGTCATAACATTGTGTGTGGTTTTTAGTATATTATAAAATGTTTGGTTTTGGTACGTTAAAATGAACTTTCTATTTTTTTGGTGTTTTAACATTTTTAGAACCCAAAGGGTTAAAAAAAATGTATCCTCTCCCCTCGCCTTTGTGGATCTTGGGTGTAAGAGAAATCCTTGTGATTCTTTTAGAGAAGTAGACCTTGGACCAATGTATTAAACTTTGGGTACCCCAAGGGATGACTTTAGAGTGGTAATAGGCCAAAGCCAAGTCTCCAATCTAACTTCTATTATAGGTTACATTGCGATTAATTTCCAAACAGAAATATGGTTGGGTGATGGATCTCCTCGAGTACCCTTAGAAGTGCATCAAATCTTGGCTCTCAAGTTTGGAAGACCCGATGCAATATTTTATCACACACCTACTGAATAGAGTGTCCCAGACTAAAAACCTTGTTTTAATCTCCAAAAAAATTGTATCCACTAGCTCAAGGGGTCACCATGCCCATGAAGATATCCCACACTCTCCTAGGCCTTAGTAGAGATAACAATTCCTTGGGAAGTGATGCCCCTAGAAAAATGGATCTTGGTATACCCAAGAAATGAGTGCACTATAAGGGGGAGTCTATTCTACCAAGATAATAGGTTGTTCTCTCTTGGTTAGTGAGATTAAACTTCAATTTGAGTGGGAATTCAATGGATATAGTCCTTTCAACCTAGGTTGTGGTTCTTTTGTTCACTTTTAATAAATAATAATTCAATTTTTTGTGTCTTGTGTGAGTGTTACAAAATAATCAAGATAATTGCTGAAAAAATCTAACTCTCACAAACACATTGTAAACTTTGGATATTTGCAAAGATACACTTGTCAAATGTTGGAGACATGAAAAAACATGGAAACTCAAACTTGTAGCCTTATGATCTTGTGGCATGACCCTTAGGATTCATTATGTGCAACACGCTTGCACCTTTGCATTATCATATCCTTACTTAGCCTTCTCATACTTTTTACTTTGCACCTAGACCCCTTGCATCTTGCATTCCAATCATATTGCATAGCCCTCATTTTGATCCTTGCATAATCCTCATTTTACATTTAAGCTATCTTAAACTTTGCATTCTCTAGTCCTTGTTTTCATCATTGCATAGCCCTCATTTTCATCCTATCATAGTCCTCATTTTGAATCTAGAACCTTTGATTTTAGTTGAGAATCTAAAAAAAGTATGAGTCTCAGAGTATCTCCTTATATGGATGAATAAAGGATCTTGACATTGATCTTTCTGTCATTTGTCCTTTTATCATTTTTGGGGTCAAATATTATCTATGTCTTGATGGATTTTACATGGTCCTTTTCATCAACTTTTTCCTTTTGTTTTTTTTCCTTTCTCTTCTTGTTCAAGCCCTGATATTCATATTTGTAAGGTTAGACTCTCAGCGTTGTATTTTCCAAAGATTTTCCTCAAAATTCAAACCTCAATTTTCATAACCTCAGTTTGCACTTAGCATAAAACCTCATTTGGCTTAACTATAGTTTTACATACCTAGTTGCCATAATCCTTACTTTTCATAACCATGGGTTGCATAACCTTCTCCTAATTTTTATGATCCTAGTTTACATAAACCATAGTTGCATAAAATTTGGTTTGCATGTCATTTACTTATCCGAAAAGTCCAGAAACAAATTGCATTTTACATAAACACATCATATCCCAAGCTAAAAATTTACATTATCTAAACATAAGAAACCTCCAAGGCCCAAGGAGAATATCCAAAAATCAACTTTGTCCAAGCTAAGCAACATTTAAAACCTAAAATTTCTTTGCATAAGTCAACTTTTGCATAATCCCACATTGCACCTCAAAATTTTATCTTAAACATCATTAACCATTTGTATACTTGCATATGTAAAACCTTAGTTGTATTTTCATAATCCAAAGTCTAAAATTTTCAAAACACCTTGAATTCACATATCCTTAGTTGCATTCGCATAATAAAAAATTCAAAAATTCCAAAAATATTTTGCATACATAACCATATCTTTAATTTTCATACCTACATCCCAAAGTCAAATTCCAAGAAATACTTTCATTTGCATACATTTCGAACCTTTGGTTTATCATTCCTTAGTTTTCATTTGCATTCGTTAAATGAAAAATCCAAAAAAAATCACGAATTGCCTTAGTTTGCATTTTCATTTCAAAATCCAAATATCCAAAAAATTAGAGTGCACTTTGCATTCATCCCTCATACTTGTTCGTTTGCATACTTACACATCATGCCAATCCATACAAGATAAAAAAGAATCCTACAAGGCAACAAGATTCCTACCATCATATGTACATTCCAAGTGAAGAGATCACACAATCATCCTTTGACCCAATATAAATATACAATTGCAACAACAAGGTTTTGACCTACACACCATGGACAATTTTAAAACACTCTAATTTGACCGAAGACAAAACATACATGTGAAACCACAAGGTTTTGGTCCAAAAATGATACACACATCATATGATGGTTATATCTTTTGAATCAAGACATATAAAACCTTCAACATCTTTCAATAAATCACATGAATCCAACACATGTCTTATCAAGAAATTGTAAAGGAATCTAGACAAAGAGATGAAAAGGGTGGAAAAATAAGTAGAAAATATTGAAAGACAAATTATAGACATCAATAAACTATGTCAATGGCCAATAAAATTTTTTCCTGAAGCTAACATACAATCTCTCATGGAAGGATCAAACATACCAAAACTTATTGCACATATGAAAAAATGAAAACTGCAACCAATCTAATCATATCCAAGACCAAACCTTTTTCATCAAAGTCCTAGAAATGATCAATTCAATCCTATTTCAAAACATGCTTCATCTTTTCCAAATGACATGTGCAACATGGTATTTCCATCTAACACTTCTCTAACACATTGAATAATCCAATGGGAGCCACCACCTGATCTTGAATCATTTTTCACTCTAATCCAATCAAGTTATCCTGAAACAACTTTATAACCTTTTGTGCCAAAAATTCAATCAACATAAATATCAAAAAAACTTTTTCCTTCAATAACCTTGAACATTAATAAACAACACTTTATCTCCTAAAACCTAATAAATCTTACTCAATAAAGAAAAAACTCAAACATGTTAACTCAATTTAAATGATCAATTAAATTGATTTTGAGGAACATGTTCAACCCTACACAAGATGTAAATATAAATTCTATATCACAAACAAGATCAATCAAGTAGCAAAGATTCACAATAAAAATGATAAATATTCTTCAAAAGATGGATCCTATATATGAAGAAGATGAGAATAACGATTTACCCATGTCTAGAAATGTACCATCCCAAATAAATCACATAGATAAAACACATATTTCTTCTCAAGATAATTAACTTCAAGAAAGATCCATCTCCCCCTCTAGTCCTTCATCACCCTAAGCTTCACAAGAGCATTTTCCTTCATCACCTTCAAATTGTACTTCCAATGATGAAATCCCCCAAGGGCTATCCATAGAAGAACTTCAAGCTATTCCTATTCTTGATAGAATTCCCATTAACAATTCTAAATACTAGAACCAATTCCATTAGGTCCTCCATATTCAAGAAATCCTATTATAGAGAATCCAATTCCAAGTCCATCTCCTTCACATCGAAACATTGATCCCTTTCTAGAGATTCCTATACATGATGAAGTTCATACCCCATGTCAAGAGGATGGTTTAAAAAACATGGAAATGAGTCCTAAAATTAAGCAAGATCAAGATCCCAATAGTGACCAAGCCCATCCAATCTTTCACCAAGATCTCATTTCCCTTGAGCCTCAAAATAAACCCATTATCCAAGACGATTCATTTACCCTTGACCTTTTATTCCAAAGAAAGATTAAGATGACCCTTCCATTTTATCTAATGATCCAAGTCAATATTAGAGTATCCCTTTACTCTCAAATCATCCAAAAGATCCCATCATCCATTCACATTCACCACATGATCCCATTATCCTTCTAAATCGTCCTATAGAGCCTCCAAACACTTCATGTCATTGTTCCATTATTCCTTCATATTCACCACAAGACCCTATCCTACTAGATGATCTGAACATCACTTCTATTCTATTGAAGGATCCTATTATACCCCCTGATTCCCCTCATGGTTTAAATAAACTTATGAGATATTTATGAACCCCTTACACTTCAAATGGGTTTCCTTGTTTCTATCGAGTCTAGTCTAATTCATGGTCCTATTAGTTCATTTATATCATATACCTAAAAATTTGACTTGCATCTAGTAGCAAGTATCCCACATGTCAAAAACATTATCAAGTCAAAGGGTCTAGTACAAAAGAACAAAAAATGTTAAAAGTCATTCATACTAAAGAAAAATCTAAAGGTCATGACCTTAGTCCTAAAGCTCATTCTCAAGGCATTGGTATCCCTTCCAAACCTAGATCCAAATTTATACCTCCTCCTTTGCCCCTCCAATCTATTTTAGGTCCATATGTTCCTCCATCCACTAGTTCACAATCCACTTACCCTTTCTCAGATACAAGTAAACAAAGACACACATCTTGGAGAGCCTCTCACCCATCCAAAAGTCCTTCCTATAATTCATATCCATCATTTAATTTTGTTCTATATTTAAGTAATTTTGATGCCAAGCATAAGGTCGATAAGTAAAGGAATTTACATTCATTCATAGATTTCAAGTCTAATCAATATGTGAATACAATCCATAAAGAAAAAAAGTATCAAAAAGGTTAGAAAGGCCCATCAATCAAAAAAAGAAATTAAAAGAAATATGGGTTCCTAAATCTCTTTTGCAAACAATGTATTTGATGGACCCACAAAAATATGAAAATTCAAAGTCTGTGTGAATTCCTAAGAAGATTCTTGAAGCATGATGTCTTAAAGAAAGATCAATGCTAGCATACAAATTTTCTTTTTTTCATCAAAAATCCTCATGTCTTCCAAATCTATTTTGGGTCCTTGTGTCCCAAAATCCACATCCTGTCCTTTGTCAAATAAAAAATATTTTTTACTCCATCATCCCATTACCCTTCAAGGTGTATGAAAATGTTTTTCTTGCATCCATTTCCACCGACTCAAAATTAATAATTATTTCATCCCTTCCATCATTCAATATATATTTCCTATCCTTTCATTGAGCCTACCCTATCCCTAGCCTAAATCTATTTTATCCCCATTTTTCACTAGCATACCAACATCTTTAAGCATGTTACCGTAGTCATGGTCCACTATTGCATGAATGTCAAGAGAACCATTCAAATAATAAAGGAATTGGATTCCTTCATCCATGTCATTCCATATTTTTGTTATCTTCTAAAAAGTGTAAAAAGTCAAAAAAAATTTAAAAAATGAAAAAAAGAAGTTAAAATAGTCGCCTTGATGAAAACATAGTGAATAGGCTTCTTTACACAAAAAAAAAGAGATAAAGATAAATCATTTCATCCAATAGGTAAAACCTAGCTAACAAAAACTTTAAGAAAGTACCATGATGAAAACCCAGTAAACAAGCATCATGTGTAGTCTATGAACATCTTGCATTCCATACTTGGGGGAAAGTTTCACTTATGTTATCGTACCATTATTTTCTATGATACCCCTTCATTTTATGATGTCCCTTATATACCTTATCCTATCAACATTCATATATCCATTTTTCTAGCTTTGATCTTGGCAAAGATACATATCGCCCTAGAAGCACCTCATGTCCAATCCCCCTATAAGTACCTCATCTCCAATCCCCCTAGAAGTACATCATTTCCTATCCTCCTTACAAATTCTTGATCCCTTTGGTTGATATTTCCCTCTCCTATCATAACCTCTATTCTATATTCTATTTTTCATTATTGATCTTTCTTTTCCTATATCTATTTTATCATTTTTCTATCACAATCCCTATCTTGGTTCTTGATGAAACTAAGGACACAAAATCCAAAACATATTTTAAAAACCTCTTGACATGTCCATCATTGTGCATCACCTTCCATCCATTGCACAAATTCTCAAATTACTATCATTATCATATCCAATCCTTGAGATTTCTTAGAACACGCCCTCCCATTTTGTAGATAGTCCATGACAACTCAACCTTAAAGACATTCTAAGTGAACATTATCCATGGTCCATATACTTTTCCACTCATCCATACATAATTCCCTTGCTTTTCCAAACACAAGGGGTAATGCATGTTTATGTAAATACTTAATCAACCTAAAACATCCAAAAAAACCACATTTGATCATGAAAAAATATAAAAAATATAATAAGATCCTAAAAAAATCCAAACAAATCAAATATATACCTAAAATAAATATCTAAAAAAATCCTTAAAAATCACAAAATATTAGAACAAAATCAATAAAAAGCATAAAAAAATCCCAAAAAATAGTAAAAATCATAAAAAAGACCTAAAAAATCTAATGATCATATCATTTTCTGAAATAATACTAATTTTTTTTTAAAAAGTCATAAAAACTATAACATCGAATAAAATAAAATATAAAATGGCTCCATCCATTTTTGCAAAAAAAATAAAACCAAATATCTTCAAAATGTTAGCCTTAACCGATAATGTAATAGGTAGTGTTATAAATGTCTATAGAAGAGTTATATTAGTTGTTATATTGTCATTGATGTCAAAGTCTTAGTTGGCTCGACATTATGTTAATTCAGTAGAGTGCCATATCATTTGATTGATGAAGAGGATTTGAAGAAAGTATGATGAAGACATGGTTGATAAGTATGGTATATATTCAATGGGTACTTAAATGATTTGGACATTGATAATGAAATATTGGTTTGATTATTTTAAAATCATATATTGTTGCAATGTATTGAAGAACACAAGCTTAACCAAGTGATAAGATAAATAAAGGGAGATTGTATTCACCAAGTGACTAAAGTGTTTCCTAAGTGATTGGAAAAGTAAAAGAGGAATTCAGTATTGCTAGAGAAAGTCTAGTAAAAATTGAGTTCTATGTTGTTTGAGTGAATGGTATGTTTTTTGAGTAACAATTGGATGAACAAGTTTGGAGAATTAGAATTTAAGGCTAAATTTTGATAGAAATTTAAAAAGTTCGAGATGGTCTAAGGAACGAGTCAAAGTTTTTTACAAGATCAACAATTGGGAAATTTCAATAAGGATCGAAGCAAGATAAGGATGTGCACAAATTTCTATGAGAGTTATGTTTTCTAAGTGTCTAGATTCACTATATGGAGTTTGAATCTATAAATTTGGCATGACCCTAAGATCGACAATTGTGATTATGTAGAAATAGATATAAGGGTCTATAAGCTTTGAGATGCCTATTTAAGTAGGAGATCAAGATAATTTTTAGTTGCTAGTTTTGTAATGTTGTTGATGTTGCTGATTGGATGCAAGAGAGGAGATCAAAGTGCAAACTATTGAAGAAGGTGAAAGGATGTAGCTTAGCCAGGTGAACCAAGAAGAGGAAGGAGAAAGAGAAGGTGTAAATCAACCATTGGAAAGTACATAGTGAAATGGAATAATCCAAGTGAGAGATTAGACCAAGACAAGAAAAAAACAAAGATATGAACAAGAAAATGTAGTTGTCATTCCTAATAGATCATTTCTATTGTTACTTTGTAACCATTATAGCTAAAAATCTAGAAAAACTAAGTGGACCTAACAATTATATGAAATATTATATGGTAACATTTATTAGAGGTGTTTGTAAGTCCTTTAGATTAGGCCACTCTTTAGAAAAGATCAAGGAGTGATACGGTCTAGATGATCTTTCAGTGAAATCCTCTAATAAGGTCACTTTAACAATGTGTATGTAACTTTTAACAAGGTTGGTTCCTAGTAGAGATCACTTTAGAAGAGTGAATACTTTTGGGTTGTGTCATGCCCAAAATATGAGGACAAAAACACAGATTAAAAAAAAAAAAAAACTTAAATCCCCTAAGATGATAAGTTTGAAAATGAGGAAAAACTAAAATACATCCAAGGTAGATACAAGGTTTCTGAACAAGATTTTAGGCTACGAATTGAAAGCCCCATAAGAAAAAGGTTGATAAACTTTCATTGCTACATTAATTAATTAATTACTTTAAAACAACTAGTTCAATTAGATAAAAGACTTAGTATTTTATTAATTTTGAATACTCTCTTATTAATACGTTCTTAGGATGATGGCATCCATAATTTACAACAATATTAAGTCCTATTATCTTTAATTCAATTGCAACCCATTAAGAAAAAGTAAATGAACAACTTACTTGATTGGTTTGGATATTCAACTATTATAAAACTAATTGTTTGACTAGTTTAGAATAACATTTTTAACTAGGTAGCATCCTTCACTTAATTACATAAACTCTACTTTAGTAACAATTTCTTTAAGAACTTTTGAAGGTAGATTGCCTTGGTCAAAAGGATGTATGTCCTTTTGATGCTGTTGCTGGTACTGGTATTCAATCCCGTGGTTGCTGCTCTAGATTGTAGGATGTTGTGATGGCTGATGGTCCTAGCCATAGTTTGGATGATTTTCCAACTATTCTGGATGCTCAAAAGTGGCAGTCAAAGGCTACATTGGTTGAGGAGGGATGGATACTTGTAAAAATGAAAAGATCTAAAAAGTCTCACCCTCAATTTGATATGATTTTGTGTTCTCATAAAAAGGGAGTGAAATTGAAATCTTAGTCCTTCCTTTTCTGGTCTGGGAGGTTTCTCTAGTTTATCCAGTCTGTCTTTCCAGGTTCTAGGTTTCTCTCTGGTTTTTCTTTCTAAACTTTTCTGTTGGTTTCAGGTCCTAAACCTAGTTCTATTGTACTATTGGTTTCAGGTCCATTTAAAACCTGGTAGAGCTTCATGGCAAATCTTTCTTTATGATGTAAAGGGTTTCAGGGCCCCTTCAAAACCTGCTTTTACCTTAATCTAAAATAATTTCTTTAAGAACAATATACCGCAAACCTTGCAATGAACTAATTAACTACCCCCTTCAATTAACTTCCTAACTTGAACGAAAAAAAAACTTTAATTCATTTAACTCTAAGCTTAATGAAATAAAATGACAACTTTCAACTTCTTTCTAATATAATTACATTTAGGTCTACAATCTATCCTAATTAAACTTATCTAATAATAGAATGCAAAAAAGAACATTAAGAGAATTTAAAACATTAACCTGAATAGTCACTCCTAGCTTATGAAAGTAATTGCAACCAAGAACTACCAATGATATTAAACAACAATTAAATTTAACCATCTAACAAATGCTAACTGAGTCTAAAAACTTTAATCCAAAACCTTTAGTTATGCACAATAAAGATATAGCCTTTATTATAAATTATACTAACTCATACTTATTATAAATCTAATTTATACAATCTACAATCACAACTACTTGATTTAAACTAAAGAGTAAATTAAATTTAACTAAGATAGGAATCAAACTAATTCTTAATTAAAACTAATATAAATTTATACTCAACATTATTTAAAACTTTCTTACCTATCAATCACTTAAATTAAATCAACACAAGCTAACAACTAAACTAACTAAAGTAACCTTCTTTCTAACAAGACATTAATAATGAGATTTAAATTACAAACTTCTAACCTAATACAATGCAATGATAAACTGAACAAAATATACAACCCACTAAACAACTAATCAATTCTACTCTATGCTTACCTTGCCTAGCCCCCCTGGTGCATGTTAAAGGTAGTGGGAGGATGGTACGCCTATTTAGGAATAAGTACAAAAAGGTAAAAGAGAGGTTTAAGCCAAACATCCCATATTTGTCTCCACCAAAAGCTGCGCCAATCCCCAAACACTGACATGATCTTAGGACAATTTGTACATGGAAACAGGATCCCAAGGTTGCTGGTGGAGGAAATTTGTAGCCCAAGGAAGCCTTGTCAATGCCTGCTTGAAGTACTAGTCAAATTGAGGGTGGCCAATTTCTTTTAAGTCTTAGACACATCTTTATAATTCATTATTACTTTGAAGACATGACTCCCCTACCTTGCAGGACCAACTTGGTGCCCATAGTGGTACTTATACACAGAGAATTTAATGGGTTACTTTTTCCATGTGCTAGGGTCATGAAGGTAATGAATGAGGTGTCACTGGTGAAGACTTGGAAGGGGAAAGGAGTATTAAGAGGAAAAAGTTTATTAGGTGAGTTTATGAAATGAGCTATTTCTCATGTATAATATTTTCTTTTAAAACCAACTTATTTATTTTTATATTTAAAGAGATTGATAATGCCCTTTTTCAAAGAAAGGAATCAAATGGGAATGTACTCTGTTGTTTCCCAAGGATTTAGTTTTGTTTCTCATACAAACTCCAGAGAACAAAATGCTCCTATAGGTGCATATTTTTTTTTTGTTTCCCCTCTATTTTTAAGTGTAGTTTCCTTTTTTTTTCTTTTTTCTTTTAATACAATGAGGTGTGTAAACATTTTGTGTCTAATTGGTTTTTCCATTTACATAATTTATGAAGGAAGGCGACAATTTGTTTTCCTCCATTTAGGATTATTTACTTTCTCCTAATGCATATAACATTTAATTGAAAACTTCAATGTAACAAAATTTCTTTTCCTTAACATCATTGAAAACTTGAGAGTTCACAATTTGAAGACATTATCCATTGATCTATTTTCTCACATACATATGCATAATTTGAAATCACATAAGAGCAATTCAAGGAGGTTTTCACAATCTTTTTTTTCTTTATTATTCAACCTGGTTCAAGGCTCCATCGGGAAAGAAGTAGTAAGAAAACTCGATGTCTTTGCCAAATACATCAAAATTTAAAATACATTTTTATATAAGGTTACAATTCAAATGAAATCTCTTCTAGTTCCTTCACAAGAGGTCTTTTCCAATATATTCAATGCACCAAGGGAACCATGGAGAGACAAGAACCAACATGGAGGTAAAACAACATAAAAAGATGAACAATTCAAGCATGCATTCCCAACCCAGTTTTGCACAATAGGTTCAACATTGAACCAAAATAGGGGGAGATGGATTTTCTTAATAGGAGTTTTCAATCACCATACCATAACATAGCCCTTTCGGGGCTAAAATTTAAGAACTTCCGTTCTTCCACAAATGCCCTTTTGAGGCCAATGCAATAAGGGTTTTCATTCCTTCCCTTCCACAAGAATTCAAATTTTCATACAAGGTATGTCATGAAAAGTAGGGGCCCATAAACCCTACCCTCTTTCACTCTTCTCACCATGAGAGGAGACTCTACACTATTGAGGTCCAACTAAGGCCCTTCCCCCATACTTGGCCACTTCTTCCCTATCCAAGGGTGAGTAATGCCAAAAAAATCCCTATGAAATATCCTCAAAATTTCAAAGCAAAGCATAAGAATGACATACAAGAACAAGTTAAGATCCCTCCCAAAACACCCTCAACACACACACATACAAGCAATACAAGGATCATCACAATGCCTTATGCATGCATCAAGCATGAACAATAAGGAGAAACAAGATCAAAAGAGTGAAGAACCCTACCTTCACAAAAAGTTATGGTAAAATGACAAGTTGAGAAGAGCTTATCCTTCCTTTCCTTTAATCTTCAACTTCTCTCTAAAAACTAGAGATTGGGTAACAACCCCAAAACTACTCCAAATTGCCTCTAATTATGATCTTTAACTCAACTAGACTTCCAGTAACCTCAAAATGGAGTTTTGAGTCACCAACTAGAGTAGGAGATAATCAATTTTCGCAATCAACCAAGAATAGGATTTTTGAGTGACCCTAAAAGTCAAACAAAGAGGCTAAGGGAGTGGGAAGTACTCCCCACCCATACCCTTACCCCTAGGGCACTTAAATTTAATGTTTTTAAACCTTAAAGACTTAATAGGAAACAAAAAAAGGCTAGGAGAATAGTAAGATCAATTAACAACCTTCAAAGAAAGACAATGCAAAAATAGCACAAATTAACAAGGGGTTTAGTTTCGTCTTTCCATTGGATTTTTCAACTAAATTTCTTGCACACTCATTACACACATCAGTAGTTCAAGAAACACATGTATATATATGTAAGAATATGTATCAATAAATTCATGTAAATTAAAACATCCATTTTTCTACATTTCAAATGTTTATCTCATTCTATTCATTAAAATTGGAAAAAAAACAAAGTGTTAGTTTTGCATTCATTCACTTCATCATCCTACATGTTCATAAAGCATTAAATGACAAAGTCAAATATCTGAAAGTAAAGCATCACACATCATTAAATAGTATAATAATGTTTAGTGCATCAAATAATGTCTCGACATATCGAGTCATGAGTATCAAAATAATAATGTATCACTATGCTACAATGGGTCGGGGCAAGGCCTCACAGGTTGCTGGTACTAGGTGGTTTTTCCTTCAAAGGGTTTCCATGTTAAAATCATGGTGTCAAAGTTGTGAATGTTATTTGTGTTGCAAGTTGTTTTACATGTTTTAATATTTTAATGTACCTCGATAGTAATTAAGTAATTGCAAGGTAATAACAAAGTTATTTTACTGACACTTAGTAATACATAGAATAGTATGGTAATGGTCTACAATAAAGTGATTGTAAGAGTTAAATGATAATTTGAATGATTACACCGAGTGATTTCTAGTAATTTTTATGGAGTTTTATCTATACAAATTATTTAACGGGATTGTATGATAACTAAACATAATTGATTCACCCTCCCCTCCATTTATCTAAAAATTGTTTTTGAATTATAAGCAGCCAAAACTAGGGGGCTTGGCCTTAAACAATCAAAGTGGACAACTACCAGTAGATAACCAATAACCAAAACTACCCCCTACCACTTAGAAAACAAAAATATATAGTTCAAAAACATAACTAAAAGAGTATCAATAGGCCTAACATACAAACTGCCTATATTAAAACTAGAAAAGCTACATAAATATATAAACAAAGGCATAACAGCTTTAAACCTATCCAAGTTTAACAACCAACAGATAAAGATCATAGAAAACCATAAGGAGAAAGCCATAAGGCTTCTTGGCCTCTTTTCTCCCTAGGAGGATGTTTCCCCAATCTTTTGCAAGGAAGTCAAATAACATTTTGGGGTCCTCCTTTGGAAAATCTCCCTCCATATCTTTAACTAGGTGAAGAGTGGTGGCAAATGCATGTGTCACTTTGACAGTGAACTTTATCAAAAGACACATTCTTTCTTCCAGCACATGAATTCTTTGCCACACCTCATTGCCAGCTATCTTCTTGATCTCCACTTTGACCTTCTACATGTCACTAGGAATGCCATCCACTTGCACCATAGTAACATCCTATAGATTCAGGGAGATAGTGTTATCCTTAGAAGAAACCCTAATGGGGGAGGAAATCATAATCGAGGAGGGCACTCTATCCACCATTTTAGGGAACTAGTCCCTAGTTAAGTCCACACACCCCAACCCAATAGTGGGTGAAACATGGGACATCTCCTTCTTATCCTTAATCCCTCCTCCCAAGCTAGAATGGGAGGAATCTGAAACCTCCTCTTTCTCCTCCTCCATTCTCCCCTCCCCAAATTTTTTTTCCTTCTCTTTCATCCTTCATTTGGGATAACCCATGTCCTTCGAGTTTGATTCCTCCTCTTGTGAGACCCCAACTTTCAGCTTTCTCTTAGTATTGGACTTTTCTATTCTCCCCAACCTCCTCCTACCCCCTCTTCCCTCATCCTCTAACTCCTTTGGTTCATTCTATTTCCCTTTATCCTATCTCCCTTTCTTTCCTAAGGGGGTGGGCTTCAATTCAATAGGGGACCTGCTAGGTGAAGGTTGTGGGGTAGAGGCTCTGGAACTCATGATCCTAAGGGGAACTAGTTGGGGTTGGTGGTCAATCTCCATGACCCTAGGGGACCAGAGCAAGGTGAAATTGATATAGCTGAAACACTTCCTTATTTTTTTTCTTTACATTAGTAACCGTATCCTCTAAATCATGCAACAAAAAGAATGGAATGGAAATAAAATCATGATGGCAAAAGTAGTTATGGAGAGGAAAGTGGTAGTAATAAGAAATGCCATACCTCCTTTCTAGAGTTAAGTACTACATTAACATCAAACATACCTCATTCTACAGCTCAAGGAGATTCTATCATATAAAACCACCTTTCTATTGAATAGGTTCCTCCCCATGTAGAAATAAGTGTTGTAGACTCACTTCGTCACCACCCTTATCACCTTTTGCCATTTCCTTCCCTTTATAGCCAAACTTATTGCCAGAGAGATGACATCCTCAGAGATGTGAAATTCATCTAAACACCAACAAATCTCCAAATGCCACTACTAATGAAAACACAAACAAGGAAACATCAGAGATCAACCAAGCTAAAAGACCAAAGCCGATTCTTGAAAATTGGCTAAGTCTAAAATCTTGAAGCCCTAAAATTTGGCTAAGTTAAAATTTTTGAAGCCTTGAAATTTCCTAAAATCTTTATCTTAGCCCGTAAAGGTTTGAAACCCATCTCAAATGAATCATCACATTTAAAATATATCTTAAGTATAAGAAATTAAATATACGCTAACTTATACTTGAATGATATATTTTAAACCCCAAGAGACTGACTAAGAAAACACACACAACTAGAATCAAAATGCGACACCATTGGGTTGAAGAAAACCAAAGAGGGTATCCAAATCAACTCTCAAAAAGTTTGAACTAGATCGAAAAGTGTCCGCTGCTTACCCACATAGGTTTTTACAAAAACTAGGTGATACTTAAATACAACACAAAAAGTATCATATGACATTTCTAAAGAAGGAGGGTGACATTTTCAGGGACTGGGTGATACTTCTACCAAAGGTGTGCAACACTTTAAGGGTGTTGTATGATATTTCTTATAAGGAGGTGTGATACTTTCTACTATTGCATGACATTTCTCCAAGAGGCGTGCGATAGAATCAGGGGATGCACAATATAGTTTCAATGGGCATGCAATACATTTTTGTGTCACACCATGCTGATAAAAGGTCCCCCATAGAAACACAAGAACACTTAAGGAAAACACAAAAGGGAAAAAATTGAGTAAAACTGAGTTTAGAACCTCCACACTAGAGAGTATTGGATCCACATATCGAGGCAAGAACCCTCAAATTGAGTAAGGAAATATGGAAAGAATAACATCTAACCATCTAACAGATAAGAGTAAAAGTGTAGAAGGAATATCACAATGACTAAAATAACATTGCAATGTATAAAACAATCAAACTAAGTACGCAGTTCCTCCCAACTGTCAATGGTGTCATAAGGCCATCGTTGGCCCTAGCCATCCCCTACACATAACATCCCAAGACACTGATCAAATCATTGGTATTGTCATGATAGGAATGTCACTATTAAGCATGCTAATAACTAAAAGAATAAGAAAATCTAACATACTAGTAGTACAACAGAAGATAAGCTTGCAAGTAGATAACATCACCTATCACATGCTAATCATCATAATAAGGAATATGTGAAAGCTAAGATCATCTAAACATGATAAAAAACATCCCAATGAAAGCATAAATCATAAGAAACATACTCTGTAAACCAAAGTACCAAGTGAGCACATCTAGCAATAGTCGCACTAGGATATAAGACTATCTCTGTACACCGGTTGTTAGCAGTGGTGAAGGTAGCTATGCCTCCCAACCACATGGTACTTGTAGGTCCACACCCACCATGCTAATGGAGATAATGATCCAACCATAAACACATGCAAAACAACATCCATGGCTCACACACATGCCAAGTAGTATGATGACTGAACCCAAGACAAAGACAATGCATAAACTACATGTCCTGGTTAGACATCTCAATGGGCTACTATGTAGGGACTGACATCATGGAGAGTCACTTGGCATTGAAAAGCCCAAGCCTTGATCTATAAAGACTCAACTCCCTCAACAGAAGGCTCATACACTATGTAGACTCAACTTCCTCAACGAAAGGCTCATACACTAAAGTACTATTTTATTATCTTGATTTTTTTTCATCCTTTTTTCCAAGGATCTCTGAGCGGAGCATTATAGAGTCACTAGTGCAAAAAAATTTCAAGACTACTTGAAAAGTGATCAGTATGGACTGAGATTCTACATCTATTGAGTGCATGATGATGCCGAGAATTGATAGTGGATGCCAAGTATTAGAACCTCACCGAGTCAGTCTTCACAGCCCAAGTGTCTTCATTTGGGCCAACTTTATAATATTTGTGTTAACTTGTATTATGGCCAACTTTGTAATTATATAATTAGATTGGTACATATGTAATGTATTGTATCACATCCAAAGTGAGCAAGTAAGAGAAATGTAATCAAATGCAATTAGAGAAGAGAAGAAAGAGAAAATTATAAAGGCTATAACAATATAAGAAGTAAAAAAGACACATGTATCATAGCAAGGTGATTTGTACATAAAAGAATCTCATTCAACAAACCAAGTTATAGTTTAGAGATCAACCACTGTTTCATTCAAATAGGTGGATCAATCAAATCCTCTTACAAGGTAGACCTAACAGTCTTAAGAAAATCTCTTTACCGAGTGCATACTTTGTTGTATGTTTGTAAATCATTTAACAAGGTGGACCGAGCAGTCCTTTTTTTCTCCTAATAAGGTAGATCATTAGAAGTGATCATTGTAAGCCTTGACCAACCAACTTTATACTATAGTACTAAAGCTTGTGGGTATCATCCCCACCCTAGTTTTACTTTCTATTTGGATTCTTTTTTGGTCACCAAATCTATGTGTCAAGTGTTATGAATGCTTTCATATTTTAGTTTTCTTATGCATGCAAATAGATTAGATTATATGTGAAGGATAAAAATGCTAATTGGATAATTGAAGTTAAAAGTTTTGCAAAATTACTGATTCACACCTCCCCTCTCAGTAACTTAGCCTTTCTAAATATTTCCAACAATTGGTATTAGAGCTATTGTAGTTCTTAGGAGAAAGTTTAACAACTTGAGCAAAGATCAAGTCCATGGAGATATTTAGACTTGACAAAGATATTAACAATGAGAAATTAGATTTCAAAATGGCTATTACCCAACTCAAGAAAGGGAAGGAGCAACTTTCCCAATCCTTGAAAAGAAGAAAAGACATTGCAATTCAAATGAATGATCATCTCTACATTGAAGAAAGAATTAAAGATCTTCATCCATCAAGCAACTCAGATGAAGCAAATGATGTAATCAAAAAACTCTTGGAGAAGAATGGTTCACTATAAGAAGAAGTGAGAAAACTAAGAAGAGAGCAAGAAATTTAGTTAGTAAGGCTATGTAAAATCATGGAAGAGAAAAATAAGACAAAAGTAGAAATGGAAGGAAAAGACAATGAGATTCAACATCTATCCCTTTAGTAGACTAACTTCATTAATCAACTCACTAATGCAAATGAAGAAATCAAGAATATAAGATCTGAGAATGAAAGACTGCAGAATGATCTAAACTCTAAGAGGCAATTCAATGAAATAATGATGAAATCCCAAGCAGACATGAATCATTTGAATGATAAAAATCTCTATAGACAAAAAGGGAAAGTAGGAATAGGATACAAAGAAGAAGGCAAATCTTCTAAATAAGGAGCTCAAAAGAATCAAGGACCTGCTTGTAGTCACTGTGGTAAGATAGGTCATACTTTAAACAAATTTTGAAGCAATGGAAAAGGAAGATTCAATGGAAAATGTTACAACTATAATTAGCATGGTCATAATGCTAATGAATGCAAAGAGAAACCAAGATTTGAAGAAAAATTTCACAAATGTAAGAAACATGGACACAAGTCACCAGAATACAAAACCAAGGTATTGAATCCAACAAAACAAATTGTGAAAGCTATATTTGGTTGGGACTATAACACTTGGTGCAGTGGTCATTACTGTGGAGAATTTGGACACATTGGAATGAATTATGTAAAACATCATATGAGGAAAAGAGACATTACTAAAAGATGTTTCATTTGTACAGAACTTGGCCCCCTTGCCAAGAACTACATGAATACTAGAAGGATTGAAGATGAAGAGAAGGCAAAGGTTAATAACTTCCAAAAATAGATGAGACAAAAATGGATACCAAATTCTACCGAGAGTGTAAGTCCAAGAAATGATGGTCAAGTCACTCAAGAATTGGGTGACTCTACCATTTCTACTTAAGTTCTCAAAGGAGAATTGGAACTAGGCTATCAAAGAAGACATCCAAATCAGTTCTAGTTGAAAGGACAATAAGATCCATATCTATATTCAAGATACAAAGGGATTACTGAGTAAAAAGGGGTACTAGCTACTACCGAGTTACTTTCTTTACCGAGTAAGGTTGGGTCACAAACTCTACTGAGCGAGATTAGGAGTAACTAAACTTGATATGTTTATCGAGTAATGGAAGACACTACCAAGTGATCAATACAAGTGAAGTGGATGACAGTCTATTAACATAATGTCAATCAATCTACTTCTCATACTGAGCATTTATGGAAAAAAATTGATCAAAGGAATGGAATCAAAGTCATTTTTACTGTGAAATTCTCGAGAGGTATTGCGAAGTGTGATCTTCAGAGAATCTAAGTGATTTGAGAAAGTTTTCAGCAAAAGATTTCAAATTTTCTCAAAAACTATTGAGTGAAGATGGCATCCAGTAGTAGCAAGGTAAAGAGAGGTTCAAACATGCTAGTTCATGGTATAGAATGGAAGGCACCAAACTTCAAGCTCACTCCTACAATTGCCAAAGCCCTAGATCCAAGTGTAGCGCAGTCTCAAATCCCTCCAAAGGTATTTTTGATCAATGATATCCAAACTCAAATTAAATGTGCTATTCAATAAATTGGTATTTTGGAAATGGATGATGCCCTAGAAAAACTATGTGTAAATGGAGTTTTGAAACCCGAGGACCACCACCTTGAAACCAAAGGGTTAACTCACATTCCTCACATGCCTCCTGAATTCCAAGTAAAATTGATTAGGTTTATTCATAGTCAAGTTCATAATGGGCAATTATGGTTGGAACAACTAGTATTAATCACAAAGAAGATGACTCATCAAATTATTGGTCTCCCAATGTTGACCAAAGCTAAGATGACCAAAACCCTAGGTTAGGTTGAACTTGAGAAGAAAACCCTAACATAATGGCATGGTAGAGGAATGAAGATTAGCAATGTCTAAGACATGGAATTAAAATTTAGAATCCATATTATTGCACACAATATTTATAGCTTGAGTGGGTTAAAAAATGTGTCATGCTAAGCAGTTGACCTTGCATACAAGGTAGTGAAGAACAACCTCTCCCTTGACCTTGCCGAGCTATTGTTAAAATAGTTCAACAAGAACATGGAGAGCATTAGGACATCAAAGAATAATCTATGTAAGATTGATTCCCTATTGACATGCTTATTCTTTTATGTTTAGAAATTTTTCCCTTCAAAAGGTTCTCTTGTGTGGAGGAAGGATGTGCCAATACTATATCAAATTATTGAGTATATTGCCAAAATGGGTAAAAATTACAATATTATCATGGACAATTATTTTGATGCTTTCAAGGAAAAAATGAATAATAGATACTAAATCCCCAAGAAAATTGTTGAAGATCATAAGGATGATATGTGTTTCATGGTGGATAGTGATAAAGTATACATTCAGGTAGTCAGGCGTAGAATAGCATGGATGAAACCTCTTGGATATGAGATTAATATAGATGAAACTAAAGATATCATTGAGGCACTTTTTAATGAGCTAGTTTATCCTAAGGCTACATATTTTGGCATATATGATGAAGGTAAAGCTAGGATAGAGCTGTAATTCAAGCTTCCTCAGGTGATAAACAAAGGAAGGAAGAGAATTGCAAAATTGAAAACAAGTTCTACTCTTTTGTTGATAGAAGGAAAAGGTAAGGATGTAGAGGTAGAGGATGATGAAGAAGTAGAGGAAAAGGAACCACTAAAGAAGAAGGGCAAGGTAATTATTACCAAGCCATCGAAGCCATCCACTACTGTGTTTACCAAGAGATCAAGGAAGAAAGTTGACATAAAGGAGGAGACATCATATTCAGAAAACCTCCACCCACCTTCCAAGATAGGTTGAAATAATTATAAGTAGGAGTAGGTATAAAAAAATTCAAGGCTTTAAAATATGAGATTAGGACTGATGAAGAAAAGAAGTAGATAGAAGATCTAGTAATAGACAAAATGGGTAGGTGGAAGTACTCCCTTGACCAGCCTACTTCTCAAATTCTTGATATTTGGATGGAGAAAATTAAGCCAATATGGGAAGTTGCTATGAAAACAAGACATATATGAGAAAATACTAAGGCAACTTATACTAAGCTTTTCTAACAAAGAAGTGAAGGAATATCTGAAGAAAAATTAACTTTGAGATTAAATACTTGTCTGATTTTGATGAAAGACATTGAGCATATTGTAAGGAATGTAACAAACACACGAAAAAATGTCTATCTTTTAAATAAATCGAGTGATTTTCCTATTGATTTAAAATACAATGATGATGATGATGATGAAGATAAGGATAAAGAAGGGGATGGTGAAGAGTCAACACATCTTGTTACTATTGATTATGAAAAGTATAAAGAGCAAGAGGCTAATGAGGAAGCAACACAAGATGATGAGGAAACTGATCAAGTAAAGATAGTTGCAACAGTCATTGCCTCACTTCCTCACTCTCCAAGCAAACTAGTGACAACATCAAGTATGGAGATAGCCTCAACAGGATTGATTGTAACTATTAGTTTTAATACAAATGTCCAATCACTCTTTACTCCAATTCAACTTAGCTCATCATTGATTGAAGTGATTGCCACTTCATCTACCGAGCTATAGTTTCTTCCCTCTTCTATTGTTTCTAGCACAAATATTTTGAACACATTTGTGGTTGACATTTCATTTTTCAACACCTCAATTTTGAATTCTTTAGGTACTTCTTCAAGAATTTCTACTATAAGTGTAGTATTAGTTTTTATAGCTAGTCCTATTATGTTTACAACTATTTCTATCCTGGGTGCACAAGAAATAAGTGCAAAGATAGTTGAGACCAAGGCTCAACCGAACACAAATTTTTTGGGAAAAGGAAAAGAGATGGAGGAAGAAATAGACCTAGATAAAGAAATTGTAATTCCTAAATATCAACTACAGACATTTGGTGAACTCCTGCAAAAGAAAGCCAAACAATAGAGGTTAAGAGGGATAAAGAATTTAAAATTTAGGTATTTACCTAAAGAATTTTAGTATCTTTGGTATCAAGTATACTTAGGTGGAAATTTTCCAAAAACTGTGGATAGTTTGAAAATTGAGGTTCTATGCCAAGCACAATATCTTCTCCTCTAAAATTACTACATACTTGACCTTTGAACTGATATGCTAAGTGCTCTACCAAACAAGCAACATTTTCATTTTTGGCCAGAATAGGAAGCTTCATGTCTTACCTAAACTTGTTAATGTTAACCAATAATTTATATAACAAATATGCAATGAAAAATTAGATTATTGTATAATAGAACCATCATTGACATATGCTTTTCTTTCTTAATTCTAGTCGAATATTTTTGCCAAGAAAAAGTAGGAATTAACTTGTTAAATCAACAACAACCACATAGCTTTACTAAATTGTTAGTCCTCCTTGGTTTGAAGAGATGGATTTTTTTGGCTAACAATATTAATCAACAATGAGGATAGTGTGAGGAGCCATTAAGATAGACTTAAATTAGGGGAGTTATATCAACCATAAGATAGGCTTAAATTATTGCAATTGTAGACTGAAACTAAATTAGAGTGATAGCACTCATAAGGTAGCCTAAAACCATTACAACTG
Organism: Cupressus sempervirens; assembly: GCA_028749045.1. Taxonomy (NCBI): domain Eukaryota; kingdom Viridiplantae; phylum Streptophyta; class Pinopsida; order Cupressales; family Cupressaceae; genus Cupressus; species Cupressus sempervirens. The sequence continues at coordinate 728,007,767 of CM053785.1, forward strand.
TAGGTTTCATCTCAAGTACATTAGAAAACACCATAGATACACTACTAAGATTCAAAAGATAAGTCTAGTTAGCATACACTATTTATTGTTATATTCAAAAATATTGGTTATCCAACAAACTATTAATTGTTTATGTTAAGTTTTTTTCCACTACTAGGTAGTTATAAGTATTATCTGTTTGGACCTTGGGTTCCTCTTGGAAACTTCCAAGCCTTCTTATAAATCATTTATCATCAAAGAAGCTAGCATGGTGTAGTAGGATGAACTGTACTCCTTGATCAACCATCTTTGTTCTTCTCTATAATAATTTCATGATAGAATAAAGACATATTTTACTCCTATATCTAGTGTGTGCTATCATATTGATTATTACATCATGTATTTAATTTATTAGATATAGAACTAAACATAAGCATCTAAAATTATCACCATTAAGTTGTTGAACATGATCGTCAAAAAGTAATCATAATGCATGATGTTGTATTTCTTTGTACCTAACAAGAATAAGTAATATGTAGAGGTCTCATTTTCTACATCTGGTAGAGTCTAATTTTTTGGTCCCAAAAAGTATTGAGTAAAGTATCTCATGTATATTTATCTAAAGAAACTTAAGTTCTTGCAATTTGCATTAAATCTAGATTACAACAATAACAATGAAACAAAATTTGCTTCTTCACCCAATTTTGAATTTTCTTGTAGTTTTGAAATTTAAGAATGTGCTCATCTCTGTAAGAAAATCATATTACCACTAAATTCAATTTGTGCTCATTCTAAAATAAACTACAAGGAATAAAAAGATCATGAATATTCTTAGGACTATATAAAGATAACCCCTACCTTCAAAAAGTTATCAAAGGGTTTGTTAGTAGAAACCCTCATAAACAAAATATCATGTTAAAGTTCAAGCACTCTAACCATTGGTACACATGTCAACAATAACTCAAAGAATAAGGTATTTGATAATGAAACATGCAATGTATATCACTGAGCTAGGAAGGATGGATTTCTTCACTTTGACCACTTTTATTGAACTGAATATAGATGGTATGACCCAAGATAATATTCTAGACATTCAATTGACCTATCCCACATATAACATATTGGAGGTCCTTGCCATGAAAAATTGGTTACACATTTTCCTTTGCTCCCTATATATCACTAAATTTAAGAAGGTTTTTCTTTAAGGATCAAACCTTTTAAGTGGCATACTAGAAAAAATAAACATGACATGGACATAGTGGATGACTGTTGTTGGTAACAATTAGCCTACACCTTCCCAAGGATTGCCAATGGAAAAAATACAAGTTGATCACTTGATTTGAACTACATGTTGAGGCAACATTTATAGAAAGCTAGTGATATGTGGGTTATTTGAAAAATCACAAATCTAGAAGTTGACCTGGGTGCCATGCTAGGGCCATGATAGATAGTACTTTATGAATGTGTGTATTGGGGAGTAAAGTGTTGTGTTTTGCATTAGCGAGAGGAATGCCACTATAAATCTCCATTTATGGACCATATAGCCAATGTCATAGAAGAGTTTTGAGATCTTTAGCCATACAAAATAACTGACTTGATTGTAACAAGTCAAGATATCCATAGCATTATCTTGTTATCTCATAATAACATTCAAACTATTCAAGCACACATCATTATAAAAGATATCACATCCTTTTTTAACACCATGCAATATGAAAGTATTAACTATTTAATTTCTAAATAGTAATTCAAAAAGACTAAAAATACTTTTTTTTTTGTAGATTCTTTTGATAGTGGGTACAATGCTACAAGTTCTAATAATTAGAATGGCATTAGATATACAAGATAGAAATCATGTTGTGCAAGGAGCTCTAGTGGTGAAGCTCAATGATAGATTATTTTGGTTTGGTCAACCCAACTTGATTGTCTATCTCATTTATTTTACCCTATTTCAGGTTAGACAATCTTCTTTTTTCTTCTTAAGGTTTATTTATTTTATCTATCACTTCTTGAAAAATTGTAATCATTGAATATTCATTTTGTAGATTGCATTTCAATTAGCTTTCTTCTTTCAGGCATGGGCAAGAAATAAAAATCATTATCTAAATATCCTTGTATATCTACTTTCAGTTGATTTTAAAGCTTGGATTTGTATAATTTTTCCTATCTAATAAAAAAACTTACATTTATTTGCTATGATTGATAAAGTATGAATATGGTCTAAAATCCCACTTCCATGATTGGATGGTGGACATTGTAATCAGAATAACTTAAGGGTAAGTTTACTTGATGTGTTGAATTTCCCCAAACAGTCAATATGATGGTTTGGTAGTGCCCTAATATGGAAAAAATTGAGATGTTTGGCATAATAAGAAATGACCAAACATGATCATGAAAGACACAAAACATTACAAAATTCTAGTCACTCTTTATAAAGATTTTCCTTTCAATATTACATTTATATCCATATCCACAATATTGCTAACTCAAAATGCATTTTTTTTTCATTAGGGTTGCAATTCAAATACTTTGTAGCTATGTAACTCTTCCTCTCTATGCTCTTTTTACATAGGTATGTATTAAGATAGAAAGAAACACATTCAATTTATCAATGGCTCAAGACATTATCATTTTACTCACCTCCCATGGAAATGACCCTTGTAGGGAATTTCAAGAAATATTGAGGTAGAGTTGTAGGTTTCCAAGGCTAACAATGACTTCAGGAGATATCATCCCCTCTAGATTATTGTAAGGTAAGTCAAGGAGCTCACCCTTTTGACATTCTTCCAAACTAATAGGTATCTCCTTTGATAACTTGTTGTTGCTAAGATAAATGAGTCATAGTTGTGGGTTGTAAATGGTGAAAATGTCAAGTTAAGGGGAGATCAACATGAGATTTGAGTGAGTTGTTGCTAGATGCAAAAGTAGTTGTTCCTCTGCACGCAGAGTGGGACTACCAAAAACTGGTCCAGCTCCATTACCCATCTAAGCTTCAGCCCCATCAAAGAACATAGTCAAAATCTGCTCTATACTAAACAAAGGTTTCTCCACCTATCTTGCATGCATGTGAAATGTAGAAACACAAAATGAGGGGAAATTTATGGGATCCTGTAAACCCATCTATGTAGTAATAATGTTGCAAACATAGGCATAGATTACCCATAGCCCAGTTGGAGACCTTAGGAAGGAGTGTAAAAGGATTAGATAAAATACTAAATTATGTAATTAAAGGAAAAATGAAACGCCCCCTTTATCACAAGACAAATCTTCCCAAATTCTATGTATAACTGCTAAACTTCAATAAATTATATATACAATTTTGGTAAAAACTAAAGTAAATGAACCAACACAACCATCATACCCAATCCTACTACAAAATTTACAAAACATCTCCATTCTTCTTTGTGAAAAATAGGCTCTAGAGAATAAAATCCTTACTGTAGAGTCATCTTTGATGAACCTAATGTTTATTAAAATTTTGATCTAAATTTTGAGTAAGTCTCATTTACAATCAACACATATTCATTCAATATTAATGATTAGGAGGATTTTCTTGCTCCTAATACATATATTCTTTCCAAATATTAAAATATAAAACTTCAAATGTTGCATGTAGACTCTATAACAATATGAACTTTTCACAAATTACCAAATTCTTTCCACAAGTTATGAGGGATTAAACTAAGAGAACATGTCTCCAATCAATTCAAAGGTGATTCTCTCAAGAGATTTTCAATACTTATAGGAATCTCATTGGAAGTAGAGCTTATTTTCTATGATGTACACAACAATTAAGTTTATTGCTTGAATGATAAACATAAAGTGCAGTGATAAAAATGTTAACATTATTTGATAATATAGTTTGCAAATCAACTAATAAAACAATTATAATGTATGGTCTTTAAACAGATCACTAATAAAATGTATATTTGCATGATCTAGGTGCTTTATGGCTTTTTTTGATTAGGTTTAATAATATATATTAAGATGAAAATTCTCATGATATTAAATGTTTTAGTCAATAGGTTATTTGACTATTTGTGCTCCTTTGCTACTACTTAAGATGTGCTAAGAAGCTCCATTGATACTTAACTAGCTTTTGGTAGTCTTCTTGTTCATTAGAATATGTAAATTTTTTTGAAGTTCCCTTACTACTTAAGATGTGCTAAGAAGCTCCATTGATATAGAAAATCAAGATAAAAATTAAAATACCAACCCTATTTGCATAATTGTAGTGAGGAATGATCAACTTGTTTCAATCCTGGGACTTCTACACTTATTGGAATCTAAACGTAGAGCATGTGGCATTTTGTAGAGAACAAGAAGAGACATATATCAAATTCTCTTGTAGGCAAACAATAAAGAACTTCTAGAAGGATTAACAATCCCTGAATCATTCCTTGATCTCATTACTGATATGAAGGTAAATCCATATGATGCCAAGATATTTTCTTTAAAGATGAAAGAAATGGTATGTTTTAAATTATTTTGTGTTATTTTTGGAGGTTTTGACATATGTTTTATTTGCTAGGTTTTTGTTCTCTCATACCTCAATTTGTTTCTATCCTGGGACCTCTGATGTATTTTTTTAACACATAAATAATCATCACTCATTTTGAGCCATCAATTAGAGGGTCCATCAGATCCCACCCCCTTTAGAATAGTAGTGGCCTGATTGGGCCCTATGATTCACTGGGATTCTAGCCATAACTCTATAGGGGGTCCAACCTTGGTTTGCATAGAATTGTAGGGGTGAACCCTTCCTATTGTCCCCCTACAATTCATGTGGGTGGATAGTCATTTGGATGTAGTTGTGCATGCATATAGAGGATAGATCTATGATAGAGTGGGGGGGCTACCATTCTATAGGTGGGTGGTGTGTCTACCTGTAATATTTAATATAATTTAGAGAATGTGTAACAATGAGATGACCTAATTTAGATGTAATAGAATTATTTATTTCTAATCTCTATTTTGGCTTGTTCTTGATCTTCCCTGATCAAATATATCTTTTCTTCTCCACAAGGATATTCTACTTATCCTTCAAGTTTTCTTCCTCTCTTCATCACTTATAATTCATTCATAATATCTTGCACACTTTGAAACTACAACTTGACCTTTTACTTATACCTTTCATGTTGTTAAGTTGGCTCAAATATAACTTAGAATAATTAATATTCATCACCATAGTCGGCTAGAACCAATAGATAAATTAATTGAGCTTAATATGCCAAAATAAGAAAATCCTTCATTAGCCAACCCAGTTTGATAGACACTAACTCCAAAGTGATTCCTTGTGTTAACCAACATAAACTTAGTTAACACTACAAACTTGCAAAAATCATTTGGTAACTGAGTGAGCTCAGTTAGCACTAGTTCCATCCAACTTTCCTTCATTAACCAAGTGAGCACAATTAACACTCATCTTCTACATTCTTTCCTTCAACACTTGAGTGAACTTGGTAGAATTGTTTTTTGATCTAGACAATCATAAGAGTTCTCGGTAGACACAAAAAACTATCTTCACTGCCTGAGTGATCTTAGCATGCATTGACTAATAACTGATATGATATTTGTGTAACACCAAGACAACACACATTTATTCAATTATATCCAAAAATCTCCCTCTTTGGCATTGATGGAAACACAACATGTTGTAGCATAATGAATTCTGAGAACATGACTTCCTCTGTCAAAATTTTTTTGTCTACAACAATCTTCTACTAAGTTCATTCTCTTTCTTTGACATCTCTTCATAAAAATTATCATTCTTTGACAAAATATGCCAAAATGTATATGAGATATGACAATAAACTTCTCCCTCTTTGACAACACATGCCAAAGACAACAATTCTAATAATATTAATGTACCTTAAGTATCGATTCATTTGCAATAAGCCCTTGTCAATACTACATCAATGGATTGATCTTCAATTCACTCTTGTTGATGCATCACTAAAGTTTATTTAGTGAGCTTCAGATAGGGGAATGACCCCTAGCATACCTCTTAGATACAAAAATTCATCCTTAGGTAATGCTTGGTGAATATGTCTACAATCTGTTCTTTTGTATTCACATATTCCATTCTAACTTCTTTACCTTGCATCGATTCTATTAAGAAGTGATATTTTATAGCAATGTGATTTGCTTTGGAATGCATCATTGGATTCTTTGATATATTGATTTCACTAGTGTTATCACAATATATGACAACTAAATCCTTGATCTCTACTTTCATTCCTTCCAACAATTTTTTGAACCAAACAATTTTAGAACAATTGACTATTGCTACCACATATGCTGCCTTCACTATGGATTGAGGTGTACAATTTTGTTTCTTACTTATCCAAGATACCAATATTTTACCAAGGAAGAATGCTCCTCCACTAGTTTTTTTTCTATCATCAAGACTTCCTACCCAATCAGCATCAATAAAAACCTTTAAGTTTAGATTGCTTCCAAGTTTGTACCATAAGCCATAGTATTTAGTACCTTATAGATATCTCATGATTCTCTTGATTACCATCATATGGTTTTCTTTAAGATTTGATGAGAATCTTGCCACTATCCCAACTGCTAAGGCAATGTCAAGCCTTGTATATACTACATATTATAATTTTCCAATCATTTATCTATATAAGGTCTGATCTACTTCTTTGGAATCATCATTTTTGGAAAGCTTATGTCCAATAGATGTAGGGGTCCCAACTGGTCTTGACACTTCCATTCCAAACTTCTTTAGTATCTCCTTGATATACTTAGATTGAGTGATGTAGATACCATTTTTGTTCTACTGTATTTATAATCCAACAAAGAATTTTATATCACCAAACATGGACATCTCAAATTCCTTACTCATTTCTTCTAAAAATGTTTTGCATAATTCATCATTCCCTATAAATAGAGTATCATCAACAAATATTTCTACCAACACAATCTTTTTTCCTGGTCCTTCCTTGATATACAAACTATTGTTATCATTTGTTCTTTAAAAACTAATTTGTATCAAATAGTTATGCAATCGTACTAGGCTCTGGGAGCTTGTTTGAGACCATATAGAGCTTTGTGTAATTTGTAGACCATGTCCCTTTTGTAAGGATATACAAAACTTTATGGTTGTTCAATGTAGAGTTCCTCATCAAGAATCCCATTCAAGAATGCAAATTTGACATCCATTTGATACACTTTAAATCCTCTATGAGCTGCATATACAAGTAGAGTTCTAACACTTTCTAATCTTGCAATAGGGGAAAAAGTTTCACCATAATATATACATTCTTCATCTTCATTAAGCTTATTTCTAAATACCCATTTTGTACCAATTGCATTTTTATCTTTGGGTCTAGGAACAAGAGTCTAAGTTTTGTTCCTTTCTATCTATTCTATTTCTTCATTCATTGCTTCAATCTAACTTTCATTTTCCACAGAATCTTTAACATTTCTAGGTTCAAATTCAGCAAGTAAACATGTACCCTTTAATTTACTTCTTGTCATTGTTCCATCTGATTTATCTCCAATGATTTGATTAGGTGCATGATGCCTTCTAACATATCTTGCTAACATAGGACTTTGAGCATTGAATGATTTACATTGTCTTCATTATGAATTTCAACTTCAATCTTAGGTCCTTCTGTCTATGACTTGGGTCCATTAGACTCAGTTTGAACTGGCTCGGTAGCCTCTGATTATGACTCAAGTTCTTCAGAATGTGACTCGGTTTGCACTTCCTATAACTCAATAACAGTTGGAGATTTAGGGGACTCGAGAGATGAAGTCTCCTTTCTATCAAATAGATTTGGCAATGTGTTAGGTTCATAGTAAACAATTTTTTTTAATCCTCTAGCTCCTTTTTTCTTTCTTTTTCACTCTTTTCTACAAACTCATCAATTCTCACATGTGCACTTTCTATGATCTTGTGAGTAGACAAATTCAAACATTTGTATGCTTTACTTCTAAAAGAGTATCCTATAAATATGCATTCGTCAACTTTTACATCAAATTTTCCTTTTCTAGACCCTTTCAAGATATAACATTTACTGCAAAATACTTTCAAGTAACATACATTAGGTTTGTAGCCATACCATAGTTCATAGGGAGTTTGGTTTTAGTCTTTCTTCAACTGAACTCAGTTCAAAGTATGAACTATAGTGATGATAGATTCCTTCCACTATTTGATAGCAACATTCTTTTCAATCATCAATATCCTTGCAAAATCCATGATGGATCTATTTCTTCTTTCAACTATACCATTTTGCTAAGGTGTACTAGGGGCTGATACTTATCTTTTGATTCCTCTTTCAATACATAAATTATTGAATTCATTAGAGATGAATTCACCACCTCTATTTGATCTTAAGAATTTCAATCTCTTTCTAGTTTCTTTCTCTACTCTTGCCAGATGTCATTTGAATTTCTCAAAAGCTTCAAATTTTTCTTTTAGATACATCATAGTAATCATTCTAGAATAATCATAAAAAAAAAGAATGAAATTTTTTTCTCCACTATAACTCTCTATTCCAATAGGTCCACATAAGTTAGTATGTATAATTTCCAAGACTTCTTCTAACTGATAGTTTTTTCTTATAAAACTAGTCTTTCCTATCTTTCCAATTTGGCAATTTTTGCACAGATGAACATCAAATTTCTTCAAACTAGGAATACCTCTTACTCTTCTAAGTTTTCTTAGCTTGACCATATTATAAAAGTTTACATGACATAGTCTCCTGTGCCATAACCAAATTTCTTCTACTTGATTAATAAAACATGAGCATTCACCAAGTTCAAGATATAATAGATTACCTTTTGTTTGTTTTCCTAATCCAACCAAATTTCCTTTGTCATCTAGTAGTTTTGCCTCACCATTCATGAATTCAACCTTGAATCCAATGTTTTTCAATAGTGCCATACTTAGTAGATTATGCTTTATTGCTTTAACCCGATAGGCATTATCATAAATGAGTTCCTTGGTTAAAGAGATATGACCTTTTCCTTTTATGTGACAAGGTTCATTTGTTACCAAATCTTACATTTACTCCATCATAATATTCAAAATGCTCAAAATTTGATTTTTCTCCAGTCATATGGTGTGAACATCCACTATCTATAATCCATGTGCCATTTTTACTAACATGAGATATAAGTGTCATCTTATCTCCTTCATCATCAAATTCATCTTTTACAACAATATACACTTTCTCATCTCCATTGTTATCAGAATTCTTAGCCATAAAATAGGTTTTCTTACATTTTTCCTTGAGGGTTTTGTGACTTTTGAATTCTTTCTTACCTATGTACTTGTGGCTTTTCTTCTCATCCTTGCTTTCTCTGTTTGGACATTTAGCAACAATATGACCAATTTCTTCACAAGAAAAATATATTAGAGGGATTTTTCCTTTATACTTTCCTCTGCCTTTGGAATATTTCTTTGCAAGTAGATGTTGATATTAGAATGGTTTTGACAATTGAGTGTCAAGACACTTAAGCTATTTGCTAAGTTCATGCCAAGCTAGCAACATATGCTAAGTATAATATATACAAGTGTCGAGTTGTAATAGGTGCCAAGTCAGAAAGATAGTAAGTGCCAAGTCACTTAGATGCCAAAAAAATAGATATTACTAAGCAAAATGTTCTAAGTAAATGACAGATGCCAAGCATATTTAGGCGTCGAGCAAGACATAATTTAAGTTAGTGCCAAGCATCAGTAATCAGCAAGTGCCAAGTAATACAGTATTGACATAAGAGTTTGTGCCTTCACAAACTAATATGTAAATCATGTTGCATGATAGCTAATGGATAGATCTCAAAGCTTAAAGATAAGATCGAATCTATTTGATTCCCTATGTAGTCAACATGCAATTGATCAAAAAAGTGGAATGCTAAAGAGGCAAAAAGGATGAATCTTAGTCGTAGATTCATACCTAACCCTAAGTCACAAAACCTTTTAAGGAGGATAAAGCCCCATAATTAAAAGAGGTGAATAAAGTGTAAGATAGTGAAGAAAAGAAGGAGAAAGGGGTAAAGTGTTAAGAGGACATTCAAGGTGACTTAGCAGAATAGAGGAATTGCAAGATCAGTTAGCAAAACAAAGTATCAACAGTACAAATAGTTTCATATTAGATTAGAGAGGATCATATCAAATAGAACAAGGATCTAAAATAAAAAATAGATGATTGTAAGTGATCAGGTCAAACATTCTACTATACTCTCTAACAATTGTATTAGTAGAATGAAATCCTATGGATTTAGGTTGGTTTTATAGCCATTATATAAATCCTTTAACAAGGTGACATTCCAAGTGAATGTTTTGTAAATCCTTTAGATAGGTAAACTTCTAATAGGGTGTAAAGCCTTTAAGAGGGAAAGCCTTTCATAGGGTAGACCATGGTTCATGGTCAGACTTTGTAACCTTGACAAGTTACATTATTGCTATAGTGGTAAGTTGTGGGTGTCATCCCCACCCCAGTTTTACCTTCTCATTTTGGAGGGTTTCTAGGTGATCAAATATGGTGTCAAATATTTTCATGCATGCTTTTACTTTCATGTTATTTAGATATGTTTCATGCATGTATTGATTTAAGTTAAAAGTTTTATTGGTTAAAGTTTGATACTTCTGATTCACAACCCCCCCAGAAGTATACATCCCACTTGTAAATTCTAATAATTGGTATCAAAGATAAGTTTTTATCAGGAGAAGCTTTAAAGCTTGGAGAAAAGATCTAGACATGAAGGTCTACAAGCTTGGGAAGATTATAGAGAACTAGAAAATTGAAATACATCTCATTCTATATTCTCTAGAAGAAGCTAGGAATGAATTGAGGAAATCCCTAAAGGGAAGAAAAGACATTGCCATAGCTGAGAATGATACACAATACAAGGAGATTGACGCCATGAAAGTATTTGCAAATGGAGACTCAAAAGAATTTGGTGCAATGATTGTAGACCTAATGGAGAAGAACAAAGCTCAAGGAGAAGAGATCAGAACTCCAAAGATTGAGTAGAAATCACAAGCCATGATGCTATGTGAAGTGACTGAATAGAAGAAGAGAGCTATTAGAGATAAGGCCATGATAGAGGATGACATGAGGAACCTAGCCAATAGACTATATGAGAAGTCAATTGAGCTTACAAGAACATCCAACATGCAATTGGATACTCTAAGTCAGATGATGAATGCCCATCCTAAGTTGAATGTTAAAGACATTGAGATCACCACAATAAGGTTGTAATGAACAACTAAAAAATGATTTGAGGAGAGAAAAAGAAATTTTAGAGAGCTTAAATAAGCCCAAATGAAGCCATCAAGTACTTTCAACAACTACTACAATCTCCAAGATCCAACAATGACACATCAAGATTGGGTTATGCCAGCACTAAAGAAGGAGAATCACCCAAGACTACTAAAGAAAGAAGTGACAAAGGTAAGAACTCAAAACCCACTTCTCATTTTTGTGGTAAGAAAGGAAATACTACTAATGTATACAGGAGCAAGAATGCCAATCAACATGACAAACTTAAAAACATGGGTAACTGTCATAAGTGAAATAAGAAAGGACATTAGGCACATGAATGTAGGACTAGAACCATTAGGACACAAATATTTGAAGGTCACTACTACAACTATCAAAAGTATGGACATAGATTCTTTGAATGCAAATCCAAGCCTATGTGGTCACCAAACAAACCAACAAAGACAAAAAATCATGGACATCACTACAATTGGGACTACAACACTAGGCAGAGCTACCACTACTGTCAAGAGTATGGAAACATTCCTAAGAACTGTATAAGAAATCATTTTAGTGTTAACTACAATAGATGGTTGAGTCAAACCACTTGTTTCAACTACCTAAAGACAAGTCACATCAGCAAGTATTGCTCAATAAGGTCAAAGGCACCCAACTCTGAGTTCAACAAAGGAAATTAATGAAAAGTTGATGTTGAACACATTAGAGGAGAAATGAATAGGACATGGAAGATAAGACATGGAAGTAGCACATCTAATGGAGGGATCACTTCACATAATAGGTCAAGTGGTCACACTTTATCTAACTAAGTAAAAGAAGGTATGTGGAACTGATATTCAATGCTTTATCATACATCAGTTCTGAAACAAGTAAGCATTGAAAAAGAATAAATCAGCATGAATAAAGATGCAAGGTTAAAAATTCAAGTTTTCATCCTACTGCCAAGTGTGCCAAGTTACATTCAGTTGTCGAGTAAAATCCTAGTGTGTGTTGAGTTGTCAGCCAAGACTAGTTGAAGCCGAGTGAGTAATTGTTGCCTAGAAAAATCATGTTAGTTGATGCCATGTAAGGGTAACTACTATAGCTACCAAGTGAAGTGGAATTTGCATTGATTTTGAGTAAAGTAGGAAATTGTATACAAGCCAAGTGTCCAGTTGTATATGCACTAAGCATTAAATATTGTAAATTGAAGGGTATAAGGTCAATTTTTTGATCATTCTTCATCACAATGTACACAAAATGAAGATCCAATGAAGAAAATAAGTAATTTCAAGTGGGGACAAAGCATTTGAGTAGATTTGAGCAACAATTTAGTGTGGTTTCATTGATTTAATGTATTTCTCAAGTGTTGAGCTACATTGTTTTGAAATTACCAAAACCCTAGTTAGTGATAATGGCTTCTAGCTCAAGAAACCCTAAAGATAAGGAGCCCTTCAAAGTTTAGCTAGTTATTAAGGAGGTTAAACAACTAGAGTTTAAGCCAGTACCAGAGTTTTCTTACAAGAATGACCCTTCTGGTGCATTAGCTATCATTCTGCCAAAAGTTGTTATGGTTCAAGATGTTAGGAAGTTTTACAACTAAAAAATTGGAGGGATAGGTGATATGGATATTCAACAAGAATATAAGAAGTTATGTGATAATGGCATACTAAAGGAATAATTCAATATTGTTGAGAAGAAGGGACTTACTCATGCCCTAGATTTCCGTATGATCTTCAAGATGGAGTGGATTAGGTTAATGTTGAGAAAAATTCATGATGAATTTTTATGGTTGGAAGGTGGTCCTATCAAAATAACAAAAATAATAATCCATAAATTCATAGGTTACCCAACCCTAGATCGACGAAAGACCCTGAGAAGTGATTTTGAGGAAGTCATTGAGAAAAACACTAGTGCACAATGGAATAAGAGGGGTATGACCATAGAGATATTTAGAGACCCACTCATAGAATTTGTTATAAGAGTCATCTCACATAAATTCTACCAATCAAGTAGATTGAAAAGTGTGCCTTGCATTGCATTAGATGTAGGCTATAAAATTGTTAAGAAAGATCATACATATGATCTAGTAGAACTCAAACTGTAATAGATAATGGAGAATTTGGGAGCCATAAGAAGATCAAAAAGTGCTCAATGTAATTTTGGATCAATTTTGATATGCACATTTTTCTATGTTCAGAATGAATTTCCTTCTTTTGGCATGATAGGTTGGAAGGCCAATAGGTCTATATTTGTACAAATTAATGAGTACATAGAGAAGATGGGAGACAATTTTGAAACCATCATGACAAGCTATTTTGAATACTTCAAGAAGTCTATGAAGCAAAGGCTCAGAATACCAGTTTCCCTTGTAGAGAAACACATCAATGATATTTGCTTCTTAGTTGATATTGATTACAATTACATCCAAGCAATAGTACCAAGAATTAGATGGCTAAGGCCACTTGGATATGAGATAAACATAGATGAGGCCTCAACAACAATCACAAAATTGCTTATAGAAGAAATTGACAAAAGTGCAAAACCCTTTGACACTTATGATGTTGTAAGATCAAAAGTTGAAATGATGCTAAAGACAACATTAATATTGAAGAAAAAGGATAAGTTGGTCAAGAAACTCAAGGCCAAATACAAAGAAGGAACTATAGAAGGTGAAGAGCATGATGAAGAAGGAGATGAATAAGAAGAATATAAATAGGATCAAGGTCCACTTGCCTTCACATAAGGCATGGGATAAGATGAAGAGGAAGAGGGTGTCAAGGAGGAACAAGCTAAGGAGGAACCAACAAAACATGAGCACAAGAAAAGAAAGGAAAAGACTCAAACTACTACTTAACATAAGGAAAGAAAGTAGCCAAGACAAGCCCTATAAAGCCTACTACAAGAGCCAACACAAGGGCTACCACTCAAAAGGCCAAGGAATAGGTCAAAGAGAAGAAGGAAATTGAGCAACAAGGATCAAGAAAGAAAAGACTAAGAAGAAAATATGTTGCTCAACTTAACTCAGATGAAGAGAGAATAGAGTCAAAAGACATGAGCCAATTTAGTGTGGTAAGTCATGCATTAAAATATGATTTAAAAAATATTTGTGACAATGTTAAATATAATGTTGACTTAAGTGGCTTGAAGAATATTGAATTCAGTAAATTAAGTAGGGAAGAGCAGAACATGAATGAAGAATCAATCTATACCATGATGGCCAAGTTCAAGAACACCTCACTTGAACTTGATAATTCAATACCTAAATATTTGTATTCTATTATTCAAAATAAATGGAATTATTTCCTTAAAATGGAGAAATGAATAAGGGAATCTACCTTAGCTCAAGTAATGCCAGAGCTTACAAAAGGATAGATTATCAAGGCTAGTAAGAATCATGGGAGAAAATTCTCTCCCAAATACAGAGCCTTCAACATTCTTCAAAACAACATTGAGGATGTTGTAAATAAATCTACCAAGATATGGAAGTTAATATATAGTTTAACAACTATAAAACTAGGAGAAGAGGATCCCTTTGAGGGAAAGAATAATGAGGAAGAGGAAGAAAATGATAAAGAAGAGGAAGCTGAGAAAGAGAAGGAAGACAATATAGTGGAGGAGTCACAACAAAGAATAAATAAAGTGTCAACTACTAAGGAGCAACAAACAAAATAGAGTGTGCTAGACACACAACTACCACCCTTAAGCCCTCCACATGACACCTCTACACTTATAGATACCATAACTATGAAGGATGTTCCTAACAACTCTAGTTAGTACATCAATCCATTAACTATAGAGGATCTCAAGAAAATCCTTGACCAAACCACTTTGCAAGAACAATTGTGCAATAATCTAGTTTTGATCAGTGTGGGAGAGTTGCAAAAAGTTGTAGCTAACTTGAAAAAGGATAAGGTGAATCCATAAGAACCACCTTTTGACATCCCTTTAGCTACAAGTGGACAACCTATGGAACAAATAGTAGTTGAAACATCTACCAAGGTTGACTCCACAGTTAAAGTCTTGATGATTGAGCACAAGACTTAGAGTGTAGAGGATAAAGAGCTTACAAAAGAGCAAACAGGGAAGATAGAAACTTTTTTCTCTACTACACAAGTACAAAGTACACCACCAAAGATAATAGTGATTGATAAAGATAAATCAAAGGAGGACAAGGAAAGTCCAAAAGAAAGAGGCAATTCAAAATTTGGTAAATTTTCCAACCACGAGAACTTCTACAATGCTTCAGAAGTTGAGCACTGATGCCATGCCATTACAAATCTCTACACTAGGCTCAAGCTCCAAAAGAGTAGCAAGGGTACTTCACTATGGAAACCCTATATTGGATGAAGAAATAGTCATTCCTAAATATGACTATAATAACATTACTCTTAAACAAATAAATCTAATACAAGAGGCATTAGAAAGGAAGAAGAAATAGGAGATACTTAGAAATGAGTATAAATAGAAGCAAGCACTACATGAGATCAAGGACATCTTCTTAAATTCCTTTAGCTTGCAATCACCTAATGAAACAAAGCCCATTATGGAGCAACTTTTAGAAATAGTGGACCAGGTACAAAGTGAAGACCATGACACCAACACAAAACTTATAGAATGGTCACAAAAGAAGTTTCAAGAAAAAGTAAATGAGAAAATATCTAGTGAAATAACACTTTCATAGGTGGAACTATCTAAAAGGATAGAAAAAGTGAAGGAAGTACTTGAGGATATCTTCTCATTATACACAAAATTGTGTGATCCTTCAATCTTCATACAAGAAACCAGCCAGAGAATAATGAGCTTGGAAAGAAACTTGAGAATATTTGGCATGCAACTGCCAAAAGATCTAGCTCAAATTGAGAAGCATATTCATGCAATGCTTCACACACAAAAGGAACTAGTTGTATTAATAGTAGATCAGGCTATTACTAGAGCCAAATTAGTTCAGATTCAATCTACCCTAACCCCTCACATAGAGATTTTACAAAAAGAACTAGCCTATGCAGAAAATGTATTAAAGAAAGATCCAAACCTTTCTACATTAGATGACTTAGTTCACTATAGCTATCCAAATAAAATCCCTAGAAGTTGCACTACAAAACAAGGATTCTTCTTAGAGAATTATAATGGAAGTAAGAAAAACCTTCTTGCAAAAATACTTACTTAGAGCATAGATCCTTTGAAATTAGTGTCAAAAAGCAGGAGAAATTGAAACAAAGAGAAATTGAGAAATTAAAAAAGGGGGAGATAAATCAAAATGCTAGAAGGAGACTTAATCTGCAAAGGGAAACATGGAGTCAAACCAAACAGAGAAAAGACTAGACAAAGGGGGAGTGGATTAAAAATAGCAAAAACACAGATAAAGAATATTAGAATGAATTAGCATGAGACAAATCCACTAAGAGAAGTTTTGGATACAATAAAGGCACATCAACTTAGGGGGAGTTAGAAATTTTGAGGCATATAGTTCTTCACAAAATTTTGAACAATTTTTGAAGTTTTGGATACAATAAAGGCAAATCAACTTAGGGGGAGTTAGAAATTTTGAGGCATATAGTTCTTCACAAAATTTTGAACAATTTTTGAAGTTTTTGTATATATGTCAAACTATAGTTGTATTATACTTAAAGGAGTCAGATACATCATGTATAGTTAAGTGTTTTTGAAACTCATGTCAAAGGGGGAGATTATAGATCTTATAATGATTTTGACAATTGAGTGTCAACACACTTAAGCTATTTGCGAAGTTCATGTTCAGCTAGAAACATATGCAAAGTATAATACATACAAGTGTTGAGTTGCAATAGGTGCCAAGTCAGAAAGATAGTAAGTGTTGAGTCACTCAAATGCCGAGCAAATAGATAGTGTTGAAAGATTATTTGTGTTGAGTGAAAAATAGATGCCAAGAATATTCAGGTGCCGAGTAAGAAAATATTTCAATTAGTGTCGAGCATCAGTAATCAGCAAGTGCTGAGTAACACAATATTGACATAAGAGTTTGTGCCTTCACAAACTAAGATGTAAATCATGTTGCATGATAGCTAATGGATAGATCTCAAAGCTTAAAGATAACATCAAATATATTTAATTCCCTATGTAATCAATATGCAACCAATCAGAAAAGTGGAATGCTAAAGAGGTAGAAAGGATGAATCTTAGTCCTAGATTCATACCTAACCCTAATTCATGAAACCTTTTAAGGAGAATGAAGCCCCATAATTAAAAGTGGTAAATAGAGTGTAAGAGAGTGAAGAACATAGGAGAAAATGGTAAAGTGTTAAGAGGACATTCAAGGTGACTTAGGAGAATAGAGAAATTGCAAGATAAGTTAGCAAAATAGAGTATCAACACTACAAATAGTTTTATGTCATATTAGAAAGGATAACATTGAATAGAACAAGGATCTCAAATCAGCAATAGAAGATTGAAAGTGATTAGGTAAAACATTCTACTATACTCTCTAACAATTGTATTAGCAAAATGAAATCCTATGGACTTAGGTTGGTTTAATAGCCATTGTATAAATCCTCTAATAGGGTGATATTCCAAGTGAATATTTTGTAAATCCTTTAGACATGTACACATCTAATAGGGTGTAAAGCCTTTAAAAAGGCAAGCCTTTCATAGGGTAGACCATGGCTCATGGTCAAACTTTTTAACCTTGACAAGTTACATTATTGCTGTAGTGATAAGTTGTGGGTGTCTTCCCTACCCCAATTTTACCTTCTCATTTTGGTGGGCTTTTGGGTCATCAAATATGGTGTCAACTATTTTCATGCATGCTTTTACTTTCATGTTATTTAGATATGTTTCATCCATGTATTGATTTAAGTTAAAAGTTTTATACTCTTGATTCGACACCCCCCCCCCCCTTTAGAAGTATACTTAGCACTTGTAAATTCCAATAGTAGGGCTTCAACAATTTCAATATCACTGTCAAAATTTTTTTAGTTTCTTTCTCACTTTCTAATTTTTTGATCTTTTCTTTGAGTGAGAGTTTTCCTTCAAATGTAGACTCAATATTCTTGGAAATGGGAACACAATTATCATACTGATCTATTTCAAAACTTGTCAATCTTCCAACTAGAGCATCCAAGGTTAACTTGTTATTTGGATCACATCTCATTTCTTGAATATCAGACACTCTAATTGCATAGATAGAAAGAAGAGTTCTAAGTACCTTTCTTAAAATAGTTTCCTCCTTAATGTCTCCTCCAGATGCTTTGATTACACTTACACTAGCTTTGATTCTTTCCACATATTTTGCAATATTTTCATCTTCTCTCATTTTCATTTGGTAAAATTTTCCTTTGAGACTTTCTACTTTTGTTCTTCTTACATTGTCATCTCCTCAATAGATATCTTTCAGTTTGGTCCACATTGCATGAGCAATTTTATAGTCTTTTACCTCATCAAATTTAGCATAATTGAGAGCAGATCTAATATCAATCATCATGATGTTATGGTTCTTCTTCTTAGCAATGTCTTCAACTGATAATGTTCCAGTGGGACTTTTGTATTCAACATCAAGATATTTGCAACTAGAATCACTGATTGTAGCTAGACATAACCTCATAAGTCCTTGCCATACTGCAAAATTGTCTCTATTCAACTTTAGAATATCTCTCAAGTGTAAGACATCCTAATCTTTGTCTTCGGTCCTTAAAACCTTCTCTACAAGTACCAAAAGCTTTGATATCAATTGTTTGAAATATAAGAGAGTAACTAAGAGGGGAGGAGTGAATTAGTTACTCAAAAAATAAATCCATAATACCTTAGATGTCAACACAAAACAAACTTTGATTAACTAAAATATTGTTACCCGAAATACACACAATTAGAGCTATAACTCGATAAATATTGAATGGGCCTTACAACTAATTAACTTTGTAGATCTTAATATATTATTAGTGATTATCATTAATTAATCTTAATTGCAAGCATGAACACATATGATACCAAGATTTAATGTGGAAATCTAATTTGGGAAAAACTAGCAATTGTAACTAGTTACTATTTTTCACTATTCTAAAGTGAGCCCTATTAGTAGCCAACCTTGTTAAAGGTTATAAAAAACACTATTAGGTGTGACCCTATTAAAGGATTTAATCACCTTTTTAGGAGTGGCACTATTAGAGGTCTTTGGAAAATTCAACATAATTGCCACCTAGTTAGAGGATTTACAAATGGTTGTTAAACCAACTTTGTTAAGAGATTTAGATCACTGCTACAATGGTTAGGGAATAAAAATGAGATGGCCAGACTTAGATGCAATAGAATGTCTAATTATATATCTTTGTTCTAGATTATACTTGATCCTTCCTGATCGAATATATCTTTTTTTCTCTAGAGGGATATTCTATTTATCCTTCAAGTTTGCTTCCTCTCTTCATTCCTTATAATTCATTCATAACATCTTGCACACTTTGAAACTACAACATGACCTTGTACTTATACCTTTCATGTTGTCAATTCACCTCAAATATAACTTAGAATAATTAATAATCATCACCATAGTTATCTAGAACCAATAGATAAATCAATTGAGCTTAATATGCCAAAATAAGAAAATCCTTCGTTAGCCAATCTAGCTCGATTGAAATTAACTCCAAAGTGATTCACTATGTTAGCCAAAAAAAGCTTGTTTAACACTACAAACTTGTGAAAATCCTTTGGTAACTGAGTGAGCTTGATTAACACTAGTTCCATCCAACTTTCCTTCATTAACTAAGTGTTCTTGGTTAACACTCATCTTCTACATGCTTTCCTTCAGCTCCCGAGTGAACTCGATAGACACTACTTTCTGATCTAGGCAACCATAGGAGCACTTGGTAGACATAGAAAAGTGCCTTCACTACCATAGTGAGTTTAGCATGCACTAATTGATAAATAATATGAAATTTGTGTAACATCAAAGACAACACACAATTATTCAATTATATCCAACACAATGGGTTAGGTAGCACATGGTTTTAGCACATGGTCTATGCAATACCACTTGGTGGTTTTGTGGGACTTTCTACTATATAAGAAGCCACAAGGGTAGTTGTAAACCCAAGACAAGGTAAAAAGGGAAAGAGTGAAGTGGGACAAGGCTTGACAGGTTAGCCAAGTTAGCATTTGTGAAGGTTCAAAGCATAGTATGGGGTGTTTGGATTCATGCTTGTTGGCATGGATTTATTGGTAGTTTCTATGGCTTTAAAGGCTTCCATGGTTGTATTGCAATGGTATTTTTTGCTGAATAAAATATGGTGATGGATGCTTTTTGAGGTTGGATTTTTTTCCTCAATATTAGTTTCCTAGGGTATATATTGTGTCACATTTTTGTGGGTATGTTGTCTATTCTCTTGCATGTGGATTATAAATACATATTTATTTCAGATCTATTATGGGCTATGTGGAAATGGTTATATTCCTTATTACAAGTTTTCTTACATTTAATGCATTGATGAATAGGAGAAGCAATGGCTTGCACAATAATCAACCAAGGTAAACGAAGCTTTACTTGGAATTGATTGGAAGTAGGAATGACAAAAAAGAATTACTCACCACTTTACCATAGAGCTCAATAAGAAAATAGAAGGACCCTTGTGGAGGATACAAGAAACCATTACAAGTCTGAATCCAAGTATCAATTAAGTCATAAAATTCATTTGTTTTCTCTTATTATAAAGATGTTCCTTAGTGATGATATTAACCATAGAAGTAGGATCAACAAGACACACATAAGAAGGAAATTTAGAAATATGGGTAGCATTATATATATATATATATATATATATATATATATATATATATATATATATATATATATATATATATATATATATATATATATATATATATATATATATATATATATATATATATATATATATATATATATATATATAGAGAGAGAGAGAGAGAGAGAGAGAGAGAGAGAGAGAGAGAGAGAGAGAGAGAGGACCATCTAAAGCCTTAAACTTATCAGCATTGGTGAATGAGATAGTAAGATTTCTAGTACACTTATTATCTAGTTTAGGTTTAGGTTGCACATTAG
This sequence comes from Cupressus sempervirens, assembly GCA_028749045.1. Lineage (NCBI taxonomy): Eukaryota > Viridiplantae > Streptophyta > Pinopsida > Cupressales > Cupressaceae > Cupressus > Cupressus sempervirens. The sequence continues at coordinate 728,029,013 of CM053785.1, forward strand.
ATGTAGAAGGAATATCATTCTTAGGTGGGGGTGGAGGATGAACTACACATTCCATAACATTAACAATATTATTATTATCTCATCATAAGGTATTATGAGTAATAGTCACTTCAAGAGGCACAAAAGAATAAGGATGTTGAATAATAGTATTAGTAGTGTGTTGAGGAAAAGGATTGGTGTATATTTGAAAATTTTGATTAGGATGTTCCACAAATTTGTTCCCATTATTTTTACCCTCAATAGATAAGGCATTAGCATCAATCAAATCCTAAATCTTATGTTTCAAAGAATAATAGGCCTCCATATCATGTCCAACTTGGCAATGAAATTGACAAAAAGATTGAGGATTAAAATTAGGACTTGATGTAGTAGAAGGAAAAAGTAGCTTAACGAGAGGAAGTCTAATCATATTAGCACTAACCAACCTAGTCATAATGGAGTGTATATATTTAGAGAGAGGAGTAAACTTACAATTCATCCAAAAAATAGAGGAAGAAATAGTGGTACTCTGAGATGTAGTAGCTACTTGATCATCTATTGTATTTATGGTTTTGTTGATCTTTACATAATTGTTAGGTTTTTTAGAATTAGGTGTGGTATCTCTCTTATCAACAGGTACATGGTCCATTGTAGTGGTGCTCTCAAACTCACTCATTTGCAATTGATAATGATGAAGCACTATAAAAAGTTGTGAAAAAGTGGTAAACTCAATAAAAAAAATCTTAGCTCTAATGTATTTTTTGTAAATTTGTAATAAATATATGTTGAATATCAATATTAGGAACATGATAAGAAATTTGAGCATGCAAATTCTTAAATCTACCAATAAAATCAGTCACTTTCTCTTTAGCAACTTGTTCACAATGCATCAAATTACTCAAAAAAACATAAGGACCAATATTCTTCTAAAATTGTTGTATAAAAGCATTAGAAAGTTTATGAAACGAATCAATAGAATAAGGAAGACAAGATAAATAATATTAAAAATCTTTGTCACAGAAAGTGCAAACAAATAACTTAGCTAAAATCATATGGTCATGAGTATAGTCATTGCATAGAACTTGGAACGTCTTAAGATTTTTTATAGGATTACCTTTACCATTGTAAGTGTCAAGGAAAGGCATATTGTCTTGTAAAGGAGCAACAATATGGATAATGTCAAAAGAAAAAGGACTACCCATTTTTGGTTCTCAAAATTTTTGGTTGAATTCCTCCAAGTCGTGATTGCTTGATGGTGGGAATGTTAAAATAATCTTGGTTGATGAAGAAGAAATGAATAACAATAATTAAATTATCCACAATTTAGGCTTTGTAAAACCTAGGTGGTTGTACCTAAATCACTAATCCTTAAGGTAAGCTTAAAGACTAATAATATAGACTTATAATTGATACTCTTGAGATGGCAAGTATCTTCTCAAGGAGAAATCAAATTTGAGGGTTTTAAATATAAATAATGGTATGAAATAGAGTATGGATGAAGATAGATGAAATAAAGAATATCACCTTCCACAATACTATACTTTTCTTTGAAAGGAAAAAAGGACAAGTCCTTTTCTATTGGGAGAAGAAAGTTACTTACAATATTTACTATAAATATTAAACTATTTGAAGATAGGTACACTACCATCAATTGTTGGATAGAGAACTTAGAGTTGCGGAACCCTAGGTAATTGAATTCAACTTCAAAAATGAAGACCAATTACGTAAAATATTCATATGCATATGAGTTTTTTGACATTGAGGATTTACCCCAATTTCAATCTATCAACAACAATATAAATCCAAAAGGACAATTTATAGATAGAAATATTGTTGATCAATTCTAGAGCAAAAAACATGGTATTTTATTGATTCCAAATATAAGTACAATTGGGTTGTGATCAGTCATAATATCTATCCTATACTTCATATACTAATTATCAGTATCTTTTTGTTTGAATTTCTTGCTACTACATCTTATATCTTCTAAGAAACTTGTACCATTTCTTCTAGATAATGAAAGGGTGAAAAAAGCTTCAAACCTTCAAAAAAGAAACTAACTAATAACTAATTGCAACCATTCACCAAAATTTACAATATAGTTTGAGGAAATGTTAAAGAAAAATATATTTCTCGCATCATGTTGAGAATTTCTTCAAAATGCATGTTTCCCTAAAGATCCTAGAGCTCGGAAAGAATGGATCAAACTTCAACCATATCTTCCTTAAGCTCTAACTTGCAGGTATCACTAGCATAACTTGCACAACTTATCCATAACTTCAAGGCAGTTGCATACGTGCTATTCAAAAAATCCAATTGGTCTTCTTCTGCCAAAGCTAAATCTAGCTGCATAACTAGTTTTCCGTCATCTTCTTCATTGAAAAATTGAATTGGAAATCCCATGCTGAAACATTGTATAAAACTTGCACACATAAAACACAAAAAAGTGCACTATAGGAATGTTGGTGAATGACCTCACAATGTCCTTTTAACAATGGTTAGAAGATGCATTAAATTCAAACAATCATCCATACATGCAAGAATAAAGAAATTGTCACATCTAATTCAGTTCAAATTTAAGATAGATAATATATACCTAGCTACTTCACACACTTGTCCTATTGTAAAATTAAAGAAATAATTCCATCGATATTCATGTTTACAATTCTAAAGAATTCTTCCTCGTGCAAAGTCGTGACTTGAGACAATACCATTCACATTTCAATAAAACATTAAATCGGGATGCCAATATATTATGAGCTACAAAATCATGAAATCAAACCAATGAAATTATACTTGATGTGAATTAGCAAAATCTGAAAGCCAACATTTGACGCTTGGAAAATTTGTGAAATTGTACAAGCCCTTTTACATTGCTTCCAAAATCATGAAATTAGAACCTCCACTTTACCGCTCATCCAATACTTTGAATTTTTGGATCTTCACAATATTGTAAAATTCTCTTATTTTAAACATAAAAAACTACTAAATCACAAATCTACTTATTTCAAGGCTCCAAAAATGAGAAATGACTCATTTATAATAATAACTTTTAAAATTTTCATCAGTGACTCTTTTGGGGGACACATATTTCATGAGAATATGATGAGAATCTAGATATCTCTAAAAAAAACAATAAACAAGGAAATTCAAACCTACTCTAATAATATACAAGAAATAACATGGTGTATTAAAAGAAGAAAGGTTTAAGGAACTAGGCATGGACAAGAAACTTTTGTGTATTCCCATTAGTATCTTGTCAAAAGAACGAATGCCCACGTTCTTGTTCAAATATTACAAAAGGTCCTTGCCACAATGTTGATTTTCTTGAGGAACACTACAAATCTAATTGCATTGTTCATAAAGTATATGTTTTCCAATGGTAGAAATATCACTCTTATTTATATTAAAGAAGAGACACGGGAAGACATGGGGAGTGATATCACTCATAGTTTATCCAACTAAAGCTACCAAACATCAACAGTCCCTCTTAGCTAGGGAGGATAAAAACATGACATTTATTACCTCAATGTAATATAAAGATATTGGAAGTAATGGCCTCTAGAATGTCAACTCATTTGACATTCACCATGTACTCTTGAATGTTGAGTTGCAAGATATTCACCAAAACTATGGGTAATGGCCTCTTGAATGTCAACTCATTTGATACTCACCAAGTACTCTATGTAATGACCTCTTTAACATCAATTTGTATAACATTCACCATGTACTCAAAATTTTTATAAGTTATGTGCACGTGCATTCTCATAATTCTTACCATATGAACATCCACCATGAAAAGTATAATCTATCATGATCTTCATAGACATATTAAGATATCCATCATAATAGAAAACCAGGTTGTTATAAGATTGTCACCTTTCAATAACTTCTATAAATACAAGTGACATCATTTGGAAGTCGTCACTTCACCATGATGTAAATAGGGGTAGGCCCATTAAACTCACATAGTCATGATGTATATTTATGAATCACGGTCCTCTTGATTGCTACAATTTATTGATCACTGGAGAATCTATCTCAACATATTTTACTCCCTCTAAATCACTATGATTGAGATCACTGAAGGTTGACTGAATTGTAGCCTCTACCTGCTCCTTCTCTTTCAAGGTTTCCTTTAATGAAATGTCAGTCTCTCTTGAATCTCAATCTCCCTCTTTTTCCTACAAGAACATTCTTGCAAAAGGTCAAGGAAAATAGCTCTTATAATGCATATAGAAATATAAATGAGAGATATTTTTTTATACAATACTTAAAATTGTACTCCAAAAGGAAATACTTAAGTAGTCAAAGGATAATGCCCTCTAGATGACTTCCTTATTAATTATATTGCATTTTTCATTTTATTCAATAACAATGTAGTAACTCACAATAATATTGATAAATTATATTATTTAAAATATTTATACTTACCTTGATAATAGTCCCTTTATTTCCTTCATGATCCAACTTTACTTACTATAATCTCAAGGGTCAGTGACCATTTTCCCTCCACCATTTTTCCCAATATGAATGTCCATTTTGTTAGTAACAGAAGGGCATGTGATTAATATATTATATGCATCAAACAATAGGTAGATAAGTCTCTAGCTAGTTAACTCTCATATTAGCATTGGACATGAACAAAGACCTTTTAACTCATAAAATCTATATCATTTCCTAACGATATATGTTGAGTGTAATATCATTCAATGTTTCCTTTCACCAACTTTACTCCTCCATTATGATGATTCTATTGTAACCTCCTCATCATATTTTAGTGAATTCCATTATTATATTAACTAATAATTTATTAACTCATTTTATTGGAGATAGGCTATCAGTTTATCTAACTCACATCATGATTGACTCCATGGTTCTACATGTTTTATATGAGTCATTCAATGCCCCCTTTCCTATATTGACTTATTTGAGTTAAGGGTGATCTATCCCTATCTATAAGCATCACAATAAAATAGAAGTCTATTTGAGTTTGGAAAACTAAATTGAAGGAACCACATAAGTGCTTTTTGTCTTCTCATTTGTGTTTAGTCATGGAATCAAAGATAGCCATTTGAAAATAAATCTCTAGATGGAGGCTAGTGAACATGTTGCCACCATATTTCAATTGCCCACCTCTGCATCTTGACATTCCTTTAGTACAAGTGTGAAGGTCACATGGGAGGTGGGTTCAACTACATGCGTTGTGCTTAAACATGCAAGAAATCTTGTTTCAATAGAGACTAGAATCATTGATCAAATTCTTGAATGCACCAAGTCATATCTAGTTGTGGTCCTGAAATCTCAAAAGAGATAAGCCTTTCTTGTAATTGAATCAATTAAATGTATGGCACTTTGTATTTACATTTTCCTATCTATTTCTATGAAGTAAATCATACTTGGGTAATTATAAAATCTTCTCTCAATAGGTATGAAAAATTCAAGTGTCCAATCATATAGGAATGACATATATGAAGAGTCTTATTTATCTCCCTTTAGGCTCGCTAAATTTATTAGACTTGACAAAGGTGATTTGCTTCTCTACACAGTATGTTAGATTATGATATACTTATTATCTAATGCTCCATCCATGTGGCCTTCCCTAACCTTGGAACTCATAGTATAACTTCCATCTATTATGGTGGCAAGAAGGATTTTTATATTATACTTCTGGAGTCATTATCAAGGCCCAATCTGATTACAGTCACATGTCTAGTATTAGAATCAGAATAAAGAAAGATCCAAATTGATTACACCAATTTTTTTAAATTTTTTCCATTTCCAATCTTCTTCTTTCCATTTGCAGCTATCTCTGATACAATGTTGATTTTCCTAAGGATTTCTACAAATGTAATTGCATTGTTGGTAAAGTATATGTTTTCTAATGGCAGCGATATCACTCTTATTTATATTAAGGAAGAGACATGGGGAGACATGTATCCTCATGCAACATGTCTATCCATTATTATCTAATTAATATATTAATAAATAATTATTTAATTATATAATATCTCATATATATATGCACTTTAGTCTCATAGGTTATCCAGCTGAAGCTACCAAGCATCAACACACACAACATCAAATTTTCCATGTTTTCTTTTGTCTTGATCCTTAACATTCCATTTCAGCACCCAATTACCAATATTAAATGTTATATCCATTAATTATCTATCATGAAGATACTTAACCCTTTTTTCCTCTCAATGTTATGCTCCAATGTTGTTATCAAAATCTCATCTAATTCTGCTAATGAATTAATCTTCTCATCCACAAAAGTCTATGTCCTCAAATTTTTCTTTCTTAATGAAACTTTAAATGAGTAATAAATTATTTTTAGGAAGCTTAATCCTTTCTCAGACATGAGTTCAAATGGTAAAAACCTTGTAGCAATTTTCCTTGTAATTCTATCTTCCCACACTACAAAATACAACTTGGAATCCCAAGTTTTTTTATTACTACCCAACATTGTTTTGATTATTATCAGTATAAGTTTGTTACTAGATTCAACCTAACCATTTCCTTGAGGATAATAAGGAGAAGACTAAGAGATATAAATACCATATTTTCCAAAAAATTTTGAAAATTCTTCTAATCTAAAACACATGCCATTATCAACAATAATTGTTTTAGGAACTCCAAATTTGGTAATTATGTTGTTCATTAAGAAGTGTGTAACAACCATGCTTGTAGAGTGTATGGTTTGTATTGCTTCCACCTATTGTGTGAAGTAATCTATCACCACCAAAATCCAATTATGCTCATTACTTGATTTATTACTAATCTCACCTATAAATCAATTCCCCACACTTGAAATGGTTCTTTTTATTGCATATTTCTAAGAGGGAAAGCTCCATTATATTTCAATCTTCTTGAAAATTTCTAATGTACTTCACTTTTACTAATATAAGCACAACAATATTTTAAAAATGGGGCCAAAATTATCCTTCTCATAAAATCTTATGAGTAGTTGTCTTAGCAGAAAAAAATGTCCTCTATAGACTCCATGCATTTCTTTTTGAATTACAGGGGTTTGACCCATATCCAGAGAAAAATGTAAAATTCCATCTCTATTTTTCCAATACAGATCACCTTGAATAATAATATCATTTTTTTCTTGTAACTATATGGTTCTTTTTTTATTCTCATTCAAACCCTTGTGATATTTCATACATCTCAAGTAATATGCAATCTATGAATACCAAGTTCACTTTTGTATACTTATTTGATATTGTTCTTCTTCCACTTGATTAACTTGTGTTGCTTCTAAGTTAGAATTAGCCATGAGTTTGTATAATCCTAGACCTCTTACAAGCTTTGTTATTTTAATATTAATATTAAATTCCCAAATTTGATTAATCCATCGACATCTTCTTCCTGTAGTCTTTGTTTGTTTGAAAATATCTTTGACTATAGCATTAGGAACATATATTATGATATCAACACCTACTAAATATGGTCTAAAACCCTTGAATGTCTTTACCAAAGCACATGCTTTCTTCTCATTAATGTCATAATTTAATTTTGAACTTTGTTAAATCTTACTAAAGAAAGAAATTGGGTTTTCATGCCCTTCTTCATTTTTTTGAAGCATGACTTCGGTAATTGTATGATATTATCCAAAAGAAAATATTTGAAAAGGCTTCTTGAAATATGGTATTTTAAGGATTGGAGGATCTTTAATTAATTTATTTATATTTGCAAATTCTTGTAGAGCTTCATCATCCCAAATCAAATTTTCTTCTTTTTTCAACATCTTGGAAATAGTTTTAATAATTTTTGCAAAGTTAGACACAAATCTCCTTACAAAATTAATTTGTCCAAAAAATGATTGAATAAATTTAACAATTTTAGGGACCTTTATACTATCAATGGAAGCTACTATTTTGGGTCTTTTCTCACTCCTTTGGATACATTATGTCCCAATAATTTTCCTTCTCTGACCCAAAACTATCACTTTTTTTTTGGGTTTAATGATATCCTATATTCATTTTCTCTAAGTGGTTATAGTAGTCCTCATCCTTCTTTGAATATGTAGTAAGGTATGCTAGAAATATAATGTAGGCTAGGTTATTGAGAGGGGAGGGGTGAATTAGGAACCAATAAAACTTTATCTTACTTCACCAATTAATCCTTCATATATTATTTTGATCTAATTGCATGCATGAAAGAATGAAAGAAATAAAACATTTATAACACTTCGACACAAGATATGGTGACCCAAAAACCTTCCAATTAGAAAGTAAAATTAGGGTGTTAAGGCTTACAATTGACCACTTCTAGTGATCTACCCTATTAGGAGTAGTAAGGACTATGAGGTCCACCTTGTTAAAGGATTTACAAAAATACAATGAAGTATGCACTTGATTAAGATATTAAGAAAAAGACTTGTGAGTCTACCCTATTAAAGGATTTGATTGATGCACTTTTTAGGATGAATCAATGGTTTATATCTAATCCGAAACTCTGATTTTCTAAATGAGATTCCTTGTATTGCAATAATCACCTAATTGTGATAGATAAATTGTTGTTATCCCTTATACTGTTTATAGCCTTCTTTAATTCACACTCATATACTCCTTATTTTTTTCCACACTCATATTTGGATATGATACAATGCATTACATATATACCAATCTGATTCATTACCTTCTAGATCGGCTACAATACCAAATTCATCATAATTCACAAATTCAACCCAACTACTATAACTCAAGTTCTGAACACAAACTCAGTGATGTTTTGATACATAGAAAATACTTTCAATGCTTAGAAAACTCTAGAAATTGGTTGAAGTTGAAGCTCAGTCCACACTAATCACTCTTCAAGTAGCTCAAACTTAGTCAGCACTCTGTAACTCAATGAACACTGAGAAACTTGGTAGTTGCTAAATTACTTGGTTGATACTGCATGACTAGGTTAACACTAGATTCATTGAGTTAACATTGCAAGCTCAATAGACATGCTTGGTTAACACTAAAGTCTCCATCACTTCCATTGGATAGCTCAATAGTCATTGCTACACTCAGGCTATACTGAAAATTGTCTCTAATGCTTGGTAGATACTATGTAGCTCAACATGAACTACAAACTATTTGTTTAGCTTGGTAGCAACTGAGACAGTTGGTTAACACTACTAGATGAATGATAAGCTTGGTATAAATGTAACCATTTTACTAAGTGTTGAGTCACTGATAGACAAAATGACCTTAATATCAATAATCTATCCCTTTGGAATTAGTGACAAAAACACTTATCAAACCAAAAAAAATGAATATTAAAAATTACAAGTCAAAACTTTCTTTATCACCATACCATGTCTTCAACTTAGTTTTGATGTCCAGCTATTGTAGCTCAATAACATACTCTATTTTTCTTATTTTTCAAAATTTCTTTTCTAAAGATATTTTTTTCTTATCTATACATGTATTTGCAAAATGTTTTGCTACTCCCCCATACACATATCTCTCCTATATACATATAGTATTCATACAGATAATCTTAACATTTGCATATTAAACATATTTCCTTCTCCCCATTTTTGACATAAATGCCAAAGGTGTATAAATCTACAAGTTAATACCAAATAGTGACAAGAAATCAATATGTACCTTCAGAATTAGTACCACAGTCTTGTCTCGATTCTCTTGTAATACCTTACTTGCATGCAAGGCTATCTAAACTTCTACTTATAATTCCATCATGTCATCAGCTATGGAGAAGTTTTTATCATGGATGAGAGTCTTTGCATGTGCAATGAGCTTCTGCAGTGCATCTAGGTTTGGAAGAATCATGCTCTAAATTTCTACAAGTGTGACCTTGATTTTGGCTTCTTCCCTCAATATTTTGCCTATAAATTTGTTAGATATCTGGTCCTTATGAAATATGCAAAACTATAACTTGGATCAAGTGACCGTTGGTGTGCATTTTTTTGGAAGCATGAATGTTGATGATACTTCTATGGGGGAGTATTGTAGAAACATGATTATATCATTATCATGATGATATGTTACATTCATGATTATGTTTGTCATTAATGTCCATATAGCATTTTTTGTGGTATCTAACAGAAGAATAGTGGTAAAGATCAAGTTGGTACAAATAGATAGTTGAGCATTTTCACTAAGTGAGGTTATAGGGAGATAATTCTAAGTGTCTAGTATATGAAGCTAACATTAGAAGCATAAGATATTAAGTCTAGAAGAATTTATGCAAGTTTTGGTAAAGATTTTTTTGAGATAGAGTTTACAGAAGCATGTCCTAGAAAACTTATTGTATCTCTTAGTAGAGTTATTATTCTAAGAAGCCAAAGTTAAAGATGTAAAGAAGACATTCTGGAGATAACATACCTAAGATAGATCATCATAACGACAAACATACATAAATTTACTCAAGTTAAAAAGTGAAAGATCAATGTTATCACTAAGTGTAATGTGTTCTTAATGAGGTCTTATAATAATTAATTGAGAAGGTGTAATGGCCCACTCAAGGAATTATTTTATGGATTCTATATAAAGGAAGGACATTTTCCTTTATCATTCATGGAATGTAATGAATAATTGTAAGAAGCACAAAGAGTGGTATGTGAAGATATTCAGAGCAGGGCGAAGGTAAAGAAAACTTCATTATTGATGTTCTATTGTGAGATTCAAGGTTTGATATTTGGATCTAAGGTTTGTGATCTAGTCTACAAGGTCTGATAGTAATTGGTTTGGTTGATAGGATATAGGAAAGAGGTTAATGTATAGTACAAACAATTATTCTACAAGGAATAGTTGAGAGATTTAGATAGTTAGTTTAGTGGTCTTGCCCTAGAAATTGTTTGGACAGTAGGTCCTTCTACCTTCTACAACTCCTAACAAGGTTGGCACAAATTCTAACAATCTTTGAATCTCCTAACATGGACTCATATGTACTAAATGTTGTAATAGACTCCTAATAGGGTTCATCCTCTAACATGGAGTATTTATATTAGTACATCATCTTGTGGGCATCATTCCCACCAGGGTTTCCCTAGTTAACAAATCTAGTGTAATTTTGTATGTGCATCTTGGTATGGTTGTTTTTTACTTTGATTGAATGGTTAAGATTAATTAAAGTTGACAATTGTTTTAATTGGATAACTGCTTCACACCCTCCCCCTTAGCTATCTTGGTGGACTATTGTTTCTAACACACTTGCCTTCATATCCTCATCTATCTTGGACAATTTATCCTTGATGTCCTTTGTGAAGATAGATGTGTCACTTAGTTTGACAAGCAATTAATCAACATTACTGATAGATGTTTCTAGTGAAGCAAGAATGTTAGATATTTCTACTCAATCTATTGCAATCTTTAGTGAAACTTTCTCCAAAATTTTTTTTTCCAACTTCCTTTCAGCTCTTTGCAATAATTTTTTCTTTTTCATTCAAATCTTCATTATACTTGTGGACTTTAGCTAGAATAGGTTGTTTTCTATCAACCTAAATATTTAGAGCATCAACAAATATGCTTTTTATGTCCTCAAGGACTTGATTTTTCTTCTTATTTTCTTCTCTAAGATTTTATTGCTCAGCCCCTTACTACAATAGTTCACCCAGGGTATCCATTAGATTAGGAGTGAGGATAGAGATATCCTAATTTAGAATAAAAATATCCTCATCTATATCTATAACTTCCTCTTCTTCTTTACCTTTAACATTTAGAAGGGCATAAACAATTTCTTTACCCTTATTTAGAACTTTAGTGCTCAGTTGAGACTGATTCTCAATTGTCATTGTACTGTCTATGGATAGACTTAGAATAGAAATAAGTGTAGAAATAGATGGAATATTAATAAATGTCAAAATAACACTAATAATAGGAATACCTTGTTGTTTCTTAGTCAAGCCTGATGATGGATTAATTTGTTTCTCAGCAAATGAAGTGTTGGACACTTTAGTTGATGAAATACTCAGTAGTATATATCTAGAGATTGGTTGGGTACTTGGTGTAGTAGTGGTAACCACAACCAACTTGGTAGGAGCCTTCTTTGAGCATGATTGCACGAAGGCTTTTTTCAAAGAGTGAGGAAATGAAGTCATGACCAATGTTGCAATCTTCTCTACATCAATTTCCTCAATGCTTTGTATTTCTAGAAGAATTTCCTTAGTGGGTTCCTATCCTTCCTCCTCATAATCAAGATCAACATCATCTATCTCATCATCTTTTATTTCTACTTCTTCTTCTGCATCCTCATCATCACTATCCTTATCATCAACATGCACTACAAAATCACCGAGTTTGTGCTACCCATAGATATTCATCCATGTGGTAGAAGTAGACTATACCACAAATTCAATGTCTTTAAGAAATATCATACATGTATAGAAATTGAGAGTGAGCTTTTTTTCATTCTTCTTCAAGGGTTCTTTCACCTTTTTCTTAGTAAGACTTGGCATAAGCTATCTCAACATTTGTTTAGAAATGTCCTTTGTGGTTTTCATTGCACTTTCTCATCTAGGTTTAAATTCATTCAAAATTTCATCTAAAATTTCCTGTGAAATCTCATAAGGTGAGTATTTCCATTTGTCCAATTTTGTCACCAGTGTATCTTCTATCTACTTTTTCTCTTCTTCATTCCTAGTCTCATACTTAAGAGACTTAAAACATGCCATTAAAAATCCTTCTTCCATCTTCTTCAATTTTTCTTGAAGTGTAGGTGTAGACCTTTTAAAGATGATTTTTTCATCTTCATCTTCACCTAATTTCAACTTCTTCTTGGATTTGGTTTCTCTTCTTATAAATATTGTAGGGGATGACTTAGCAAGTTTGGTTATAATAATCTTCCCCTTCTTCTTGAGAGGCTCTTTCTTCTTAGATTTTATTTCCTCTACTTCATCCTCTTCATCTTTGTCATCATCTCCTTTTCCCTCAGTAATCATAAGAGGAGAACATGATGATTTTGTATTCTTGATTATCTTTTCTATCCTCTTTCTTCCTCTGCTTACTGCTTGAGGTAGATTGATCTCAAGCTCAATTCTTGCATTGGTTTCATTATAGGTTTCAAAATAGGTGGCTTTAGGATCCACAAGCTCATTCAATAGAGCATCAATGATATCCTTGGTGCCATTAATGTTAACCTCATAATCTAGAGGCTTAACCCATGCCACTCTAGGTCTAACTACTTAATTGTATACTTTGTCACAGTGAACCATGAAACATATATCTTTCTCATAGTCTTCTACAAGCTTCCTATGTATCCTAAATCTGCTTTGCATCTTTTCCTTGAATGACTCAAAGTAATTATCCATGATGTTGCTGAAATTCTCACCCATTTCTACTATGTACTCATTGATTTGATATAAAATTAGAGCATCCATTCTCCATACAATAGATCCTTTTGAAGGGAAAAAATTTTTAACAAAGAAAAATAGACATGTCAAAAGAGAACCAAACTTACACAAGTTTTTCTTTGAGACTCTAATGCTTTTCATATTCTTGTTGAATTGTATTAGCAATAGCTTAAAAAGGTCAAAAAATGAGTTATTTTTCACCACCTTGTATGCTAGATCAAAAACCTCACATGACACAATGTTCAAATGGATAGAGATGTATATCTTGTGAGAAATCACATGGATTCTAAACTTCAACTACATGTTTGTCATGCCACTAAGCTTTATGCCTCTTCTGTCCCACTTGATAAGAGTCTGCTTTGTCAGTTTTGCTTGACCTACAGTTTTAGTGTTCTCAGCTTTGCTCAAATTTGGTAATCTAGTGATTTTTTGTATCATATTCTTTGTTATCAAGATTGGGTGATCTAACCACAAATGCCCATTGTGAGTTATGCTCAGAATAAATCTGATCCACTTGACTTGAAATTCCTTTAGCATATGAAGAATATGTGTTAAGCCCTTTGTTTCCAAATGATTATTCTTGGGTTTGAGAATTCCATCCACACATAACTCATTGAACCCTTCATTAATTTATAGTGTTCCAAGTTATTGAATAGAAAAATGATCGAATGAATGGATATCGTGGACAAGAAGTACATTGGGTGCAATTTACAATTACAAACCAACAAGGTCTAATGTCTCTATAATTGTCAAACTTAGTTTGAATGTGCAAGCCTTGCAATATACTCCACAAACCAACATTTATGATCCTTTCTTCACTTTTCTTCTTGAAGATGCCATTGTTTGGTAGGGTTTAAAAAATGAGAGAATCTTCAACAATAATTACTCAAATCGCTCAAAAACTCTGAATTCGTTCTTGTCACGAGCCCAAAATTAAAAGGATATATGAATATTCAAATAACATATTATATAATGATAATAATCAAGAATAATAATATTAAAGTAAAATATATTATAATCTATTATATAATAGTGGTATATTTGACAATATAAAATAAAATAATAAATAAGATATACAATTGCCTTATGATTAATCTAACAGTCTATTTTAGAAAAGACTAATGCTAACATATGCATCCAGCGTACGTGTGAATGCAAGTACGTGCATCCAGTATTCACATTAATGCAAATATGTGCATCCAACATGCATCTAAGGTAGGGTCTACATAAGTGAGATACATATCTATAATAACCCCTCTAATAATCAAGTTTAATATTAAATTCTAGCAATTACAATATAAAATAAATTAAATGAATATTAGTAATAAAGAAATAGCCAAATATAATTCAATTACTATTAAATAATTAAATAAATAATTAAGTAAATAGTAATTGAATAATTAAATTAAATATAAGAAATAGACACTATTGATTAATATTTATTAAAAGCCATTTGATAATCTCATATAACAAATAATATTGAGTTAAAAAATATTTATAATTAAATAAATGGGAGTTTGTTAGTAGGGTCACAACTCCCATATCCACCACTCAACACATATATTAATAAGGTTAGAAAAATAATAAACCAAAAAAATAGAACAAGAAACTGATGCCATCTTTGCCAACTTGGCACAAGGAAATCAATACATATCATGGGCAAAAGAAAGCTAAGAGAACATGTTATTTGGGAGAATAAAAAGTATACTTGAGGCGATGTCAGCATAAGTGTTGTAGGGGAATCAGATTAATAGTTAAGAAGATTGTTCGCACCATTTAAGGGGGTTGATGCTGACCAGAGGTAGGCAAATAGAATACTACTAATTCATTTCTCCATAACAAAAATTATATATGAAAGAGCTGAACAGTTTATAAGGAATAGTTAGCATGGATAAAGATCAGTTGCACCAGAAGTAACAAGGTTGTTGAAAGCACATATATTGAACAGGGTAGTAGCAATAAACACTTGCCATTTTCAGGCTTATGAGGATCTAGTCGATTTGTGTCAGTGAATGGAAGTCACCAATCACTACCAAAGCATAGATACAGGAAAATTGAGGTTGAATAATTAATTAGAGGACATCACAAAGAATAATTAATTACAATTGCTAGCGAATCACACTCTTTATTGAAGTGAATTCTAGATATCCAAATATTAGTTGATAATGAGTCATGAGTGAAAGTCCATTTCCAACATTTGACACATTTACACAAGCATTCATTTGTAGTGGGTTCCATAATAAAATAGTAATCTACATCTAAGAAATAACAATTCCTATATCTGCAAACATTGCATATAGATTTGAATATATATAGTAGCCCTCTATGGATCATGTGGTTCGAGCTATTGATTGCAAGAAAAAATTGAAAGTGCAAGCATTGTGAAAAATATCAAAGATGACATCATCTAGAAGCATAATCAATTCAAAATATATTAGAGATAACTTCATTGATAGCACATTGAGATAGGTTGACCAAACACAACCTGTACAATATCCATTCATTATCTTCTAAAAAATGTCTTCCATCAGAGATATCATTACCATTATATCAACCTATGTATACAACATAGCACATGTCAGAGATAGTCATCTAGGTTATTAAGTTTATATTTCATTGCCATATTAGATACAACATTGATAATTATTGGAAGCATTTACATTCATTATGTTAAACTTAGCTTCGGCAATTGAAATTGGAAATTAAAATAATGAATTTCATCGAGTTATAATCATAGAAGTGTGGAAATCTCCATAGTGTCTCAAGTCTCATAAAGAGGGTTCATTACAAGTGGTATCAAAGCAAAAATCCTGCCAACCTATGAAGAATAGTTTATGCAAATCAATCAAAGGATATAAATAATGAAGTCTGAAAGATATAGTTAAACAATAAAGTAAGATGGAGATTGATGTATAAGGTAAATTCATTATACAATCAATGTTATGTTAGTGATATGCCTTCTCAGAACACACAACATGTATATTCAGCATGATGAGAAATAGATAGCAGTAATACATATTCCGAGTGACAAGTATGCAATGATATATATCTATATAGAGTAGCAGAAGATGAATATCGAAATCACACCCATATAGATTTTTGGCTCGAGTTCAATGCAAATATAATACTGATAGTATAAAGAATATCTGCAATGATCATATTGCAAGTCCATTAAGGGAATAATATTTGAAACCTATTCGGTTAAAAGGAAGCAGTGACCAGATTAAAGGAAGCAATGAATATTTATGAAGTAGCAATTAGTGGAAGGGCCAATAAAATAGAGCAAGCATTAGAAACAACATTATATTGCCTTTGTACTATTGACTATAGACACAATAAAAGTTATGATGTTAGAAATTATTTAGAGTGAATGGAATGAGGTCAAAGTCATTAAGTTATCAAATACATTTGTGATGTATATAAGAAATAAAAGGAAACCTATCCCATGCAATAGCAACCTATATATGCAGATATTTTTAACATGAGAATACTCAAATATGAATAGTGATAAGATGGCTCAATAGTTTTATGAAAGAATTGATTCCAAACCACGGAAACCCAGTGGAGGGTGCCATCAAATCTTGCCCAACGATGAATAAATATGCAATAAACACTAGTTGAGGCTTAGTGAACACAAAGAGAATAATAAAGTTATTTTGTTGTGGTATGCTATGAAATGATGAAGTGACTACATCTCTTATAAACCAAGCAAGTAATGAGATGTGCCTAGAGATGTCGTCAGAAACTTCTGTTCATAAATAATAAGTTCTAATTTGAACACTATAAATAATGTCAAATTATGTGTGAAGAAAGTGGGCCCATGATGAGGTTTTGCAGTGAACTCTAGCAATGTATGGTCAAAGAGGACATTTTATTAGGAGATTAATATTCACTAGCTATTGGGAAAGTTTAGGGCATAGTGTGATAGAATTGTAGGGGCTGAATTTGAAGTGTTTTATAATTCTTGAAATGCATTATTTGTGTTTAGGGGATGAATGAAGTAAGAAGAGATGATATGTGTCGTCATAATGAGATAGACACCTCACATTCAGCAAGTGAATTTTTTGAATAATCATGCGAGTGAATCAATACCTTTGAAGGAGCCATGCTCTGACCACCCACAACGCAAACATCATTGTCTAGCAGGCGTATAGATGTCGGTGTCAAAACTACCAATATATATATTTGTTTGGGATCCACAAGATCATTTATCATTGATAAGGGGTATTCAAAATTATGATTTCAGACCCTTAACTCTTGCAAGATCAATGGAGAGTTCAGCATATGGTTTTGATGGATTAAAGGACATTATCATGTCCATTGTAAGAACTGGTCAAAGAAAAGTAATAGGAATTGAATCAAATTGAATAGGGAGATTACACTAATCAATTTTTTATTTCAATCAAATGTGTGAATCATGACATGAAAACTATATTTATATATACTATCCATATGATAGTTATGGTAACCCTAAGTTTGGACATACTCATTGCCATACAACAGCTAAACACAATATACACAAATAAAATGCATTATGTTAAACCTGAAAATGGTTTAGTAAAGTCTACACAAACTGAAAACTAAACCCTTAATGGATAAACTAATCATACAACTTAACTGATGAGGAGATAACAAAAATCAAAATATAGAAACTAAACATAACTAGATGAACTCAAAATGAAAAGAAAAAGATACGTATACACCTAGAGTGTGATCACATGCAATCAAGACCTCAAGTTCAAACCGATTCCACTTTCTTTCTAACTGACATCCCATTGTTAGTAACCAAACTATGTATCTTGCAAGAAATAGCCAAGCATGACTATGATGCCCTAGCTCAATAGAGCTAAGGTTAACATAATAGTTAACAAAGACAAAATGAAGCTTCCAATGTAGTGCTCGAAGAACCAAATATGAAGCCTATATCACACACAATAAATGCACATTAATTGCTACTTTAAATGTGTCTTTGTCAAATGCTTATCAAATCAAACAATGGCTAGGACCAGGTTGAATAATACATCTCTTTCGTTGAACATATTTATACTTGAATAACCTACAGATAAATATACGATAGTATCAAATGAATTGTTCTAGCATTTCTAGAAACCATTGATAATATGGATGAGTAAGGAAAGAAAAATTAATAAAGAATAGAGAAGACAACCAAAATTAAGAATATAGAATTCATCTAATAATCAGTCAGAACTAATTGTGAGTCTGTAACTAGGAAAGGAGATAATCTCACATATATTCACTGTAGAAGCAACATGCTATTAGTAAAAATCTAAAGTCTACATAAATAGAGAACCCAAACAAAAGGGTTCATTACCATAAGACTTTCATGGTAATCTGACCTAAGGAGGTGAGACAAATGCTATTGAAAGATGAAAGAGGTAAGTATATTTTCATTTTAAGATTTTTTTATTTATATGGAAATGATGAAATACAAAAAATATATTTTATTTTCATAATGCAATAAGAACTATTAGGTAAAGTTTATTTTTCAAAATAATTGTACCAAAGAAAAACCCCTTTGAGAAATTTACATCCTCATCTTCTGATGGTTGCATGGTCATCATTTCATCAATTGATAATCCAAATTCTTCGATCATTAAATATATTTTAATATAAATGTAGCTTATCTGATTAGACAATTTATTTCTTAGTAAGAACCAAGGAAACATTGCAATAAGCTACACAAATTCTATGATGCATCAGAAATATGGGATCATGTATGATTAGATCTTAGTAAGTACCAAGTAAAATATTAAACACAATGGAAATATATGAAATGAGGTGCAGTGACCTATCATAGTTTAGTGACTATTGGTTTTACATGTGACATTACAAAGAGTAAATGCATGTCCATAGAGTAGTGTATATTCCAAAAAGGAAGAATTTAACCAATTATGATAGAAGGGAAAAACATGGGATTAGATAGTACATAGGGGTCTATTTCTTGTCCACATTATGATCTCTTAAGATAAGGAGCTGGTGGAGGGAGAGGTAGAGTAATTTTAGGCACATGACGAATATCCTCTAGGGAACTGCTTGTAGCCTATTTCACACACCCTTTGCACTGTGAATCTACCATCTCAAGATGATCATAATAAGGAGAGAGAAAGATTCCTATGCCAAATAATTATTTTCATTAGATTAATTTTCTTGTCCACATTATGATCTCTTAAGATAGGGAGTTGGTGGAGGAAGAGGTAGAGTAATTTCAGGCACATGACGAATATCCTCTAGGGAACCACTTGTAGCCTATTTCATGCACCCTTTGCACTGTAAATCAACCATCTCAAGATGATCATAATAAGGAAAGAGAAAAATTCCTACATAAATAAATCTTCCAAATAACTACATTCATTTAATTAATCTTCTCATCCACATTATGATATCCTAAGGTAGGGAGTTGGTGGAGGGAGAGACAGAGTAATTTTAGGCACATGATAGGATATCCTCCAGGGAACCACTTGCAGTCTATTTCACATGCCCTCTGCACCATAAATCTACCATCTTATGATGATCCTAATGAGGAGAGAGAAAGATTGCTTCCAAATAATTATGTAAATGAGAAAAGAGATCATCACAAGACTCATATTTCTTTGGAGCTATTATATGCTAATAATTATTTGTGTTGCAGGATCCATGATCAAAAGGCATATTGGGGAAGTATATTTTATAAATCATTCCCTTTACTTCATTGTGAAAATCAACAAAAAAAATGTATGATGTGTCTGCATCATGTAAGCTTTGTGCCTTCATACATCATGTGTCTGCATCATGTATGCTTTGTGCCTTCATGCATCATCTGTCTTCATCATGTATTCTTTGTGTTTTCATGTATTCATGTGTTGACTTCATGCTTGCTTCATGTCTTTTTGCATTGATGTGTACACGTCATGTCTACTTTGTGTCTTCATGCATTAATGTTTTGTATATATTTATATTTCATAATTTTGTTAGCATAATCATTATTTTAATAATCCAAAGTAGAATGATCAAGGCATAGACCATTGATTTTAAGATTATAAGTTGAAATTAGGAATTGCTTGAGGGCAAGCAATTTGAGGAAGGGCAGACTTGTCATGAGCCAAAAATTAAAAGGATATATGAATATCCAAATAACATATTATATAATGATAATAATTAAGAATAATAATATTAAAGTAAAATATATTATAATCTATTATATAATAGTGATATATTTGACAATATAAAATAAAATAATAAATAAGATAGACAATTGCCTTATGATTAATCTAATAGTCTATTTTAGACAAGACTAATGCTAACATATGCATCCAGTGTATGCGTGAATGCGAGTATGTGCATGTAGTATTCACATTAATGTGAATATGTGCATCCAACATGCATCTAAGGTAGGGTCTACATAGGCGAGGTATGGATCTGTAATATCCCCTCTAATAATAAAGTTTAATATTAAATTCTAGCAATTACAATATAAAATAAATAAATGAATATTAGTAATAAAGAAATAGCCAAATATAATTCAATTACTATTAAATAATTAAATAAATAAATAAGTAAATAGTAATTGAATAATTAAATTAAATATAAGAAATAGATACTATTGATTAATATTTATTAAAAGCCATTTGATAATCTCACATAACAAATAATAGTGAGTTAAACAATATTTATAGTTAAATAAATGGGAAGTTGGTTAGTAGGGTCATGACTCCCATACCCACCACTCAGCACATATATTAATAAGGTTAGAACAATAATAAACCCAAAAAATAGAACAAGAAATTGATGCCATCTTTGCCAACTCGGCAGAAGGAAATCAATACATATCACGAGAAAAAGAAAGCTAAGAGGACATGTTATTTGGGAGAATAAAAAGTATACTTGAGGCGATGTCAATAGAAGTGTTGCAGGGGATTTAGATTAATAGTTAAGAAGACTATTCACACCATTTAAGGGGGTCAATACTGACTAGAGGTAGGCAAATAAAATACTACTGATTCATTTCTCCATAGCAAAAATCAAAGATGAAAGAGCCAAATAGTTTATAAGGAATAGTCAGCATGGACAAAGATCAATTGCACCAAAAGTAATAAGGTTGTTGAAAGCACAGATAGTGAACAGGGTAGTAGCAATAAACACTTGCCATTTTCAAGCTTATGAGAATCTAGTCAATTTGTATCAGTGAATGAGAGTCACCAATCACTGCCAAGGCATAGATACAGGAACATTAAGGTTGAATAATTAATTAGAGGACATCACAAAGAACAATTAACTATAATTGCTAGTGAATCACACTCTTTATTGAAGTGAATTCTAGATATCCAAATATTAGTTGATAGTGAGTCATGAGTGAAAGTCCATTTCCAACATTTGCCACATTTACACAAGCATTCATTTGCAGTGGGTTCCACAATAAAATAGTAATCTGCATCTAAGAAATAACAATTCCTATATCTACAAACATTGCATATAGATTTGAATATATATAGTAGCCCTCTTTGGATCATGTGGCTCAAGCCACTAATTGCAGGTAGAAATTGAAAGTGCAAGCATTGTTACAAATATTAGAGACAACATCTTTCAAAAGCATAATCAATTCAACATATATCAGAGATAACTTCATTGACAACACATTGAGATAGGTTGACCAAACACAACCGATACAATATCCATTCATTATTGTCTCAAAAATGTCTTCCATCAGAGATACCATTACCATTATATCAACCTATGTATATAGCATAGCACATATCAGAGATAGTCATCTAGGTTATTAAGTTTATATTTCATTGCCATATTAAATACAAAATTGATAATTATTAGAAGCATTTACATTTATTATGTTATACTTAGCATCGGCAATTGGAATTGGAAATTAAAATAATGAATTTCATCGAGTTATAATCATAGAAGTGTGGAAATCTCTATAGTGTCTCAAGTCTCATAAAGAGGGTTCATTATAGCTCTTGACTCTATGCTCTTAAAATTTATGGTGAAACAATATGTTCAATTTCTTCCCTTTTAAAAAATTTCCTCCTTTCAATTTCTATTAATGCTTCATATGTATACTCACTCGATGATAGGTTGTCCTCCACTTGGTCTAGTCTTTAATGCTTAGAAGACACCTTCAACTTGGTAAGGCCTCCTAACTTGGTAGGAACTACCAACTCAAAGAACTTCAAAACTTGATAATATTGACACCATTCAGTCTGACCTTGGTACTCGATAGAGTCACCAACTTGACGTCTTCATAATGAAATGATATGTAGCCTAACCTTGCTCAATAAGGTCTTGTGACTTGAACTTGATCAATGATCCTTGTGTATCTTGAATGTTGATATGGATCTTTCTACTTTCTAGTTGGAACTGATGTTATATGACTTCTTTTGAATCATAATTCTAGTGATCTCCATAGGGAACTAAATTGAAATTATTGTGCCACCCAACTCATTGACTTGGGTATCATCCACTTCATGATTTTGGCTTGCATTCTCTAGATATTTTGGTACCTATTGTTGCCTCATTTTTTTATGATATTGTCAGCTTTGGCTTTCTTTTCATCTACAATTCTTCCTATTTTCATATAGTTCTTGGAAATATGTCTAACTTCCATATAAATAAAACATCTCTTTTTCCAATGTGATGTTTCACACAGGTTTCTCCTATGTGTCCAAATTCACCACAGTAGTGACATCTACACCATGTGTTGTAATCCCATCCAAATATTATTTTTACAATTTGTTCTATTGAGTTCCACTTCTTGATTTTGCACTCTAAAGATTTGTGTCCTCGTTTCTTACAATTGTGACACTTTCCTTCAAACTTAGGTTTTTATGTGCATTCACTTGCTCTATGTCCATGCTTTCTTATTTCAACTGTAACACTTTCCATTAAATTTTACTTTACCATTCCTCTGGGATTTGTTTGATGTATGAACTATCTTACCACAATGATTTCAAGTAGGCCTTTTTCTCTATTGAGCTCCTTGCTGAGATGATTCACCTTCTTCTGTATATCCTAATCTAGCTTCTCCATTGTGTCTAAACTGACTTTTCTCATTCAATTGATTCATCCTTTCCTGAAATTTTATCATTCTTTCATGGGTTTTCTTTTCAATGCAAAGATCATTCTATAGTCTTTCATTCTTTGTCCTTAGATTGATAAGCTCTTGATTTTCATCATTGAGTTGATCAATAAAGTTTTCTTGTTGAAGGGATAGTTATTGAATTTCATTGTCCTTTTATTCTATCACTTCGCATAATTTGACTTGATGTAGGAGCAGCCAGTGGTGTAAGGGCAATCCTGTATCACCCAAAAAAAAATTCTTAGAGATAGTTTTCTATTTAATGTGTTTTCATTTCTAGATACCCATTTGGGTCAAATAAAGGTTCCAACTCTCACAGTTCCACTATTAGTTTTTTGGGTTAGAGTTTTTAAGCACCTTGGGATACGTGTCAATGTAGAAAAAAGGTTATTTTTTAATTGAGCCATAATTATGATGTGTTAGAGGGTGTAAGTTAGATGGATGATTATATATGTAATTTAAAGCACTCCAGTAAAAGAATCAGGTCAAAAAGCTTTACGGTTAGAAAGTTATTGCAGTTTTAATTTGTTTGTAGACCTCCTAAGAGCACTTCAAAGTCAGATTTGAGGCAAGAAATGGCCTCGTATAGGCCAAAAAAGTTGTGGACAAGCAATGGTCCATAGGGCTATAGAGTGCTTTGAGAGCTTTCCAAAAATGTAAATGGTTCATCAATCAGAGTCTTGGTTCAAAAGTTATGCTTCCCAAAAGTTGGGCTACCATTTCTAGAGTCTTCTAATTTTACAATGACTTCTAATGTGACCTCTAGAACCTTTTGTTTTGGCAGTGAATGCCAAATAGCATATTCTAGAATGTATTCCTAACCTTAAACCAATTGGGGTTTATTGAAGAACATTTGTGGCATTGTAAAGGCAGTTCTCAGTGAAGTTTGGGAGAAGGTACCGTGAGGAGGATTTCTCTCTAGAATCAGATTGTTGTAAGCATATAGGGCATGTCTTTGGGGATTTTTTCTTTGTACTAAATGTAGTAGTAGATTTTAATTGATAATAATATTTCCCTTTTCCTATTGTGTTCATTCTAACCTTGGCTTGTGTTCCCATCAAGTGGTATCAAAGAAAATTTTCCTGAGTGTGTAGATAGTGTCTTGACTATGAGGCAGTTTGCACCAGGACTGTGTGGTTATGGGTTTGAGACAAGAAGATGACTCCATGAAGGGAATGTGGTGGAAGGGCCAGAGTTGTTACTCTTGAGGTTAGAGCCCTCCAAAGACAAATTCAAGCATTGTAGAAGGAGATCCACAAAGGAATAAAAGTTGCCGTAGGCAACAAAAGTGAGGAAGAAAATGAAGAAGAAGAAAATATTGGACAAGAAGGGGAAGACAATGCGTAAGTCTTAAATTAGGTAGAGGAGAGGCCTTTTAGGGCCATTTCTAAGCTTAGAAAAAGAACTAAAATTGATGTAGGTATGTTTTCAAGAAATCTAAACCCAGATGAGTTGATCAACTAGATCAATGAACTAGAGGAGTATTTTGAGTATGAGGATATCAAGGACCTAGATAGGGTTGAGTTTGTGAAGCCCAAAATGAAAATCCATGACAAAATTTGGTGGCAAGAGATTTAGCTAGAAATAAATAGAAGAGGAAAGGAGAAAATCACAAGATGGGATTGCATGGTGGACAAACTAAAGAAGCAGTTCATTCCTATTGATTATGAGCTTGATTTGTTCAAAAAAATGCAAGGGTTAAAGTAAGCAGGAAAATCTATCCAAGAATATATAGAGGAATTTTATCAAGTTCTTATTAGGGTAGGGCATGTAGAATAAAATAAGGAGAAGGTTTCCTATTACCTTAGTGGGTTACAACCTAGCATTTAGGAGGAGTTAAGTCTGGTTAGAATGACTAGCATTGAAGAAGCATACCAATTTTCTTTGTGAGTTGAAGAGAAGCTTAATAAAAGGTTTGAAGGAAGGAAAAGAGGGCATGGTCAAGGAGGAAGGGGTGGTGGTAGGTCATTTTGAGGCCAAAATTAGAACCAAAAGAAAAATGAAGATGTGGGTACTAGCAAGAACCAAAGGAATGAGGGTTTCAACCGCTCCCATGATCAAAACTTTGGAGATCAGAGAGGAAGAGGTAGAGAACATGGAAAAGGTTTAGGAAGAGGAGGCTTATATTATACCTATATTAATTTCAATGAAGAGGGTAATCATGCCTTTGAATGCCCTCAATGACAAGGTAGGACAGATAGGAGAGCTAATGGTCAAGCAAGGGTTGCTCATGTGGATGAGAGGCATAGTCATTGCATTCAGAGGATGCAAAAAGAGGAGAGGTTCTAGTAAATGAAAGGGTCTTACTAAGTGGTGAGACTAAACTTGGATAAAGGAGGAGTTTTTTTCATACCAGGTGCAAGTGCAAGGATAAGTGTTGTGATATGATTGTTTATGGTGGCAGAAGTAACAACTTGGTGTCAGAGGAGATGGTCTCTAAGCTAAAGCTCAAGAGTGAGAAACAACCCCAACCCTATTAGATTTCTTGCGTGAAGGATGATCATAAGGTCCTGATTAGTGAAAAATGTTTGGTGAAGTTAAAGATTGGGAGTTACCATGATGAAGTTATTTGTGACATTATTCTAATGGATTTTTGCCATTTATTGTTGGGAAGATAGTGGCAGTTTGATAGGCATGCAACACATGATGGTCATGCAAATATATACTCTCTAACAAAGGATGAAGTTCACCACAAACTAAAGCCCTTGATAAAGGAAGGTGAAAAGGTATGTAGTAGTGCTAGGATATGTCTTGTTGATGGAAGAAATTTTTTAAATGGCATGAAACACCAGTGTATGTGTTATGCTTTGATTCCTAGAAAAGATAAGAAAGGTAATAGTGAAATTCCACTTGAAGTTTCAGACCTATTAAGTGAGTGTGGAGATGATATCTTTGATAATTTTCTAGAAGGTTTTCCACTAGTGAGGCAAATCAGTCATTAGACAGATTTAATGCCTGGAGCTAGTTTTCCTAACAAGGCTGCCCATAGGATGACTCCTACTGAAACTAAGGAGCTAAACAGATAAGTTTAGGAGCTATTGAGGAAGGGTTTGATTCGAAAGAGCTTGAGTCCATCTGTAGTACCTACAGTACTAGCACCAAAGAAGGATGGAGAGTGGAGAATGTGCATATTCTCTTGAGCTATAAATAGAATAACCATCAAGTATCAGTTCCTTTTGCAAAGAATGGATGATCTTATGGACTGGTTGAGTGGAGCTTAGTAATTCACAAAGATAGATCTCAAGAGTGGCTATCACTAGATATGGATACGAGAGGAAGATGAGTGGAAGATTGCATTCAAGACCAAGGAGGGTCTATATGAGTGGTTAGTCATACCCTTTGGACTGACCAATGCACCAAGTACCTTCATGTAACTTATGAATGAGGTACTAAAGAAATTCTTGGGAAATCTTGTTATTGTCTATTTGGATAAACATTTATTGCACATTCGTAGTGTCCTTGAAAGGTTGTGGGAAGAGAAATTGTTATTTAATTTGAAGAAGTGTAGCTTTGTAAAAAAAGAGTTAATTTACTTGGGGTTTGTTGTATCATTTGAAGGTCTCAAAATGGATGTAGAGAAGGTAAAGGCCATCTTGGAATGGCCTATTCCAAGGTCTGCTACTGAGGTGAGATCATTTCATGGTCTGGTTAGTTTTTATAGGAAGCTCATTAAAAATTTCAATGGCATATGTGCAACCCTAACTGAAATGATAAGGGGGGATAGAAAAGAGTTCAAATAGACTACAACAGCTGCAAGAAGTTTTCAATTGTTAAAGAAGATGGTGATAGAACAACTTGTGTTGGTACTTCTTGATTTTAGTAAAGTGTTCTACATGGATTGTGATGTTAGTGGTAGTGCTATTGGATCTATATTAAGCTAAGAAGGTAAGCCTATTGCATATTTTAGTGAAAAATTGAATGATGCAAAGAAGAAGTATTCTATTTATGATTAGGAGTTCTATGCAATCATTTAGGCCTTAAAGAAATGGAGGCATTATTTATTGCCAAAAGAATTTTTCTTGTATACTAATCACCAGGAATTACAGTACCTAAATAGCTAAGTTAAATTCAACCAGAGACATTTGAAGTGGGTAGAGTTCATGCAAAGCTATACATTTGTGTTGAAACATAGAATTGGAAGGTCTAATAGGGTTGTAAATGCATTGAGTAGGAGACAGTTGTTGCTTATAGTAATGCAGGTTGAAGTGGTTAGTTTTGATGAACTCAACAATCTATACCCTGAGGATCCTAATTTTGCTAAAGCATCGAAGGCTCGTAAAGAACCTGTTGCTGCAGATAGGACTAGGTGGCTAGATTATTTGATTCAAGATGGTATTTTGTTCAAGGGAAGCCAATTATGCATTCCAAGGAGTTCTATGAGGGAAAACTTGATCAAGGAGAAACACAGTGGAGAAATGGCAGGACACTTTGGTTAAGATAAGACCATTGCCATTCTTAGAGAACATTATTTTTGGCCTCAAATGTCATAGGATGTGAAGAAGTTTGTGCAAAGTTGTCAAGTATGTCAAGCAGGCAAAGGATTTACTCACAATACTAGACTCTATCAGCCATTGCTTGTTCCATCGAAGCCTTGGAAGGACATAAGTATGGATTTTGTTCTTGGATTGCCAAGACACAAAGGGGTAATGACTCAGTATTTGTGGTAGTTCATAGGTTCTCCAAGATGGCACATTTCATTCCATGCCAAAAGAATCATGATGCTATACATATTGTAGATTTGTTTTTCAGAGAGGTGGTGAAACTACATGGTCTCCCAAAGAGTATTGTTTCCAATGGAGATACTAAATTTGTGGGGTATTTATAGAGGACTTTGTGGAAGAAGTTGAGGATGGGACTAAAGTTTAGTTCTACACATCATCTATAGACTGACAGATAAACAAAAGTGGTAAATAGAAGTCTGGGCAATTTACTAAGGTGTTTAGTAGGGGATAAGCCCAAGGGATGGGATTTTATTCTACCACAAGTAGAATTTTCTTACAATAATTTTATAAATAGGAGTATTGGTAGATCATCATTCCAAATTATGTATGGAAGTAGCCTAAGAACTACACAAAAATTGAGGAAGATGGAGCAAAGGGAGAGGACAAGTGCTGAGGTAGAAGAATTTGCTAAGCATATCAAGAGCCTACATGAGGAGGTCTATGCACACATTACTAAGATGAATAAAAAAGAGTAGACATAAGGAGTTCCAAGTAGGGGATTTGGTTATTGTACACTTAAGAAAGGAACAATTTCCAATGGGTACTTACAACAAGCTAAAGATGAAGAAATTTGGCCCCTACAAAATTTTGAAGAAACATGACTTGAGAAATGCATATGAGGTGGAGTTGCCAAACAGGATTCACATTTCTCCTATTTTCAACATTGTGGACTTAACTAAATATCATTATGATGGTGCAGATGAGGGGTTGATGCTAGAGCCATGTCCAATTCCTACTTCTAAGAAGGAGGAGATAGAAGAGATTCTAGATAGTCGTGAGAGCCAAAATACTAGAAATAGGTAGTATAAAGAGTACCTAGTGAAGTGAAAAGGATGACCAATAGAAGACTCAACTTGGATAACAGTAGTGGAGGTTTCCCATTTGGGTTTACCTCTACCAACCATAAAGTGAAAGGGTCATTTTTCATTCTATCCTAGGTGTCTGATGCAGGAGCATCCAGTGGTGTAAGGGTAATCCTGTATCACCCAAAAAAATATGCTTAGAGATAATTTTCTATTTAATGTGTTTGCATTTCTAGATACCCATTTGGGTTAAATAAAAGTTCCAACTCTCACAATTCCACTATTAGTTTTCTAGATTAGAGTTTTTAAGCAACTTGGGATACATGTCAATGTGAAAAAAGGGTTATTTTGTAATTGAGCCATAATTATGATGATTTAGAGGGCATAAGTTGGATGGATGATTATATATGTAATTTAAAGCATCTAGAAAAAGAATCGGGTCAAAAGGATTTACGGTTAGAAAGTTATTGTAGTTTTGAGTTGCCTAGAGATCTCCTAAGGGCACTTCAAAGTAAGATTTGGGGCACTAAATGGTCTTGTATGGGCCCAAAAAATTGAGGACAAGAAAAGCTATCCAAAGGGCTATAGAGAACTTTGAGAGATTTTCAAAAATGTAAACAGTTCATCAATTAGAGTCTCGGTTCAAAAGTTATGCCTCCCAAAAGTTGGGCTACCATTTCTAGATTCTTCTAATTTTACACTGACTTCTAACATGACTTCTAGAACATATTGTTTTGTTAGTGGATGCCAACTGGCATATTCTAGAATGTATTCGTAACCCTAAACCAATTGGGGTTTATTTAAGAACATTTCTAGCATTATAAAGGCAGTTCTCAATGGAGTTTGGGAGAAGGTATTGTGAGGAGGATTTCTCTCCAAAATTAGACTATTGTAAGCCCATAGGGCATGTCTTTGGGTCTTTTTTCTTTGTACAGAATGTAGTAGTAGATTTTCATTGATAATAATATTTCCCTTTTCCTATTGTGTTCATTCTGGCCTTGGGTTGTGTTCCCATCATGACTGATTTGATTTCTTGTTCTCTTTTTAGCTTTCTAACTTCTTCTTAAAGATTGGAATTCTTCTCTAATAGGTCTTTGATTGTTACATCAACTTCATCTAAATTTCTTTCTGGGCATAAATCTTCAATACTTCTTTTTAGTGATTGAGAGAGTTGTTCCTTTTCTTTCTTGAGCTGTCTAATGGCCAATTCTAGATCCAACATTTCATTCTTAATAGCCTTATTTAGCTTGTATACCTTCATTGCCTCTGATCTTATCTCAAGCTATCAAACTTATTTTGTGAGAACTAGGGGCTCTGATATCGATTTTTGGAAATATAAGATAGGTTAGGTTATTGAGAGGGAAGGGGTAAATTAGGAACCAATAAAACTTTATCTTTCTTTACCAATTAATCCTTCTTATATTGTTTAGATATAATTACATGCATGAAAGAATGAAAGCAATAAAAAATTCATAACACTTTGATGCAAGATATGGTGACCTACAAACTATCCAATTAGAAAGTAAAACTGGGGTGGGGATTATACCCATAAGCTTTAGTACTATAGTAAAAGGTTAACCTATTAAGGCTTACAACTGACCACTTCTAGTGATCTTCTCTATTAGGAGTAATAAGGACTGTGAGCTCCACCTTGTTAAAGGATTTACAAACATACAATGAATTATGTACTCAATTAAGAGATTTAGACAAAGATTGTTAAGCCTACCCTATTAAAGAATTTGACTAATTCACCTGTTAGGATGAATTAGTAGTTGATCTTTGATCTGCAACTTTGATTTGCTACATGGAATTTCTTGTATTGCAATAATAACCTAACTGTGATAGATAAATCTTTGTTGTCTCTTATACTACTTGTAACCTTCTTTAATTTGCACTTATACACTCCTTATTTTTCTCCACATTCATATTTGGGTGTGATATAATGCATTACATATATACCAATCCAATTCATTACTTCTAGAGTGAACTACAATACCAAATTCATCATAATTCACAAAGTTGGACCAACTATTGTAACTCAAGTTTTTAAGACAAACTCGGTGATGTTTTGATATATGGAAGACACTGTCAACACTCAACAATCTTTAGCACTTGGTTGAAGTTGAAGCTTGGTTCATACTAATCACTCTTCATGTAGCTCAAACTTGGTCAGCCCTGTGCAAATTGGTGAACACTAAGAAACTCAGTAGCTGCTGAATCACTTGGTTTATACTATATGACCCAGTCAACACTAAATTCATTGAGTTAACACTACAAGCTTAGTAGACATTGTAGAGCTTGGTTAACACTAGAGTCTCCATCACTTCCAAGTTGAAAGCATTAATGTTGATGATATTCTTGTGATGGAGTATTGTAGAAACATGATTAGATAATTATCATGATGATATATTACATTCATGAATATGTTTTTCATTGATGTCAACATAGCAGTTTGGTATGGTATCTAACAGAAGAAAAATAGAAAGATCAAGTTTATATGTAGCTAACATTAAAATCATAAGATATTAAGTCTAGAAGAAGTTATACAATTTTTGATCAAGACTATTCTAAGATAGAGTTTATAGAGGCATGTTCTTATAAACTTGTTATATCTCTTACCAGATTTGTTATTCTAAGAAGTTGAAGTTAAAGATGTGAAGAAGACATTTTGGAGATGAAGTGGCCAAGCTCTCTTGTCATAATGTTATGTGTATGGAAAGTTATTTAAGTTGCAAGGAAAAGATTGATGTTATCACTAAGTGTAACACATTCTTAATGTGGTCCTATAATAATTAATTGAGAAGGTGTAATAGCCAACTCAAGGAATTGTTTTATGGATTTAGTATAAAGGAAGGGCATTTTACTTTATCATGTATGATGAATGTGTGAGATGTATGAATGATGCTAAGTAGCAAAAAGAGTTGAATGGGAAGATAAGTAGAGCAGAGAGAAAGTGAAGGAAACTTCATTATCGAGGTTTTATTGTGTGATCTAAAGTTGGATACTTGGATCCAAGGTTCATGACCTGGTCTACAAGGTCTAAAAAAAAGTGGTCTAGTTGACATGACAAAGGAAAGAAGTTAAAGTATAGTACATACAATTATTTTGCAAGAAATAGTTGAGAGATTAGTTGGATAGTGAGTTCGGTGATCTTGCCCCAGAAGTTTTTTGGATAGTGGGTCCTTCTTCCTTCTACAACTCCTAATAGGGTTAGAATCTTCTAACAATTATTCAAAGTCTCCTAATGGGGACTCATATGTACTAAATATTGTAATAGAATCTTAACAGGGTCCATCCTCTAACAAGGAATATTTATATTAGTACATCATCTTGTGGGCATCATTCCCACCAGTGACCAGGGTTTCCCTCTGTTTAAGGGTTTCCCTAGTTAACATATCTAGTGTAAGTGTGTGTGCATCTTTGTATGGTTGATCTTTACTTTGGTTGAATGGTTAAGTTTATTTAAGGTGGATAAATTTTTTAATCATTAGCTAAGTAATTCACCCCCCCTCCCCCCTCTCAGTTATCTCGGTAGACTATTATTTCTAACAATTGGTATCAGTGCATTTGAAAAGTAAAATTAATAGTCTTTTTCAATTGTTATTCTTAGAACTAGATATTTTTCATCTATGTTTTCATCAATGCCAAAAGGGGGAGACTGTTGGAAGCATGAATGCTAATAATATTCCTATGGGGGAGTATTGTAGAAAAATGATTAGATTATTATCATGATGATATGTTACATTCATGATTGTGTTTGTCATTGATGTCAACATAGTTATTTTTTTTGGTATCTAATAGGAGAACAGTGGAAAGATCAAGTTGGTACGGATAGAAACTTGAGCATTTTCACTAAGTGAAGTTAAATGGAGATACTACCAAGTGTCTATTATATGTAGCTAACCTCAGAAGAATTAGATATTAAGTTTAGAAAAAGTTATGCAAGTTTTGGTGAAGATTGTTTTGAGATAGAGTTTATAGAGGCATGTTCTAGTAAACTTATTATATCTCTTAGTAGATTTTTTATTTTGAGAAGTTGAAGTTAAAGATGTGAAGAAGACATTATGGAGATGACATGGATAATCTTGCTCATCATAATGTTGTGTAAGGAAATTTATTTAAGTTGGAATGTGAAAGATTAATGTCATCACTAAGTATAATGTGTTCTTAATGTGTTCCTATACTAAATAATTGAAAAGGTGCAATAGCTAGCTCAGGGAATTGTTTTATGAATTTAGTATAAAGGAAGGACATTTTCCTTTATCATGTATGATGAATGTGTGAGATGTATGAATGATGGTAAGCAACACAAAGAACATAATGTGAAGATAAGTAGAGTAGAGTGAAAGTGAAGGAAACTTCATTGCCAAGGTTTTACTATATGATCCTAAGTTGGATACTTGGATCCAAGGTTCTTGACCTAGTCAACAAGGTCTAACAATGATTGGTCCAATTGATAGGATAGAGGAAAGAAGTTGAAGTAAAGTTCATACAATTATTCTACAAGGATGTAGTAACCCCAATAGGTTATAACTTCTTCAAACACCAAAATTATTTATACTTTAGTTGTTTGAAATTTTGTCAAACACTTTGCAAGAAAGCTCTGATACCATTGTAATAACCCCTCAAGGAACTAATATAGAAATGCTATTCTTTAGGTATTATTAGTGCAAATACATGAAAATGAGATGTAAACAATGATGCCAAAAAAATTTATTCTAAATTATTACAAAAAAATCATATGCTAATGAAGTACAATGATAATAGTGATGCTTGAGAATGGAAATGAATCAAGCATAGACATTGTAGTGTGGCATCCTGCATGCATACTGTAGCAATAAAAATTTATTCTCCAATTTAAGCACAAAATAGAACTCCTAAATTGAAGCTCTCCCAAATACCAAATTCAATGGATATTTCACCATCTAAAATGGTTGTAACACTGAAGAGTTGACGTCCTCCAATGGCTGGCTGAAATAAAAAACCTTAGTTTCTTCTCCCAACTTGATATCAAATGCAATTCAAAAAATTGGATAACAAACAATGAAGCTCTCACCCCTTTTTATACTTTTCCTTGAGCCTCGTAGAAGGAAATAAAATATTTAACAATTGCATTCTCTAGAAGTTTCCCCCTTCCAATAATTAATGCACTTGTTAGAAGCTTCTCTCTTGCAATACAATAATTAAATAAAATATTTAATAATTGCATTATCTAGAAGTTTCCCCCCTCCCAATAATTAATGCACTTGCTAGAAGCTTCTCCATTGCAATAGAATAATTAATTGTGCTTCTAGAAAATTAAATTACCAGAAGCTTCCCCCTTCTAATAATTAATGCATTTTCCAATAAATTAAATTAATTAAATATAAAGCCACTTTTTCTTTTTCTTTTTTCTTTTTTTGACTTTTTGACTTTTCACTTTATAAGAAATTAATTTAATCAATTTCTCCTTATTTCTCCACTTAGCCTTCAGAGAATGTAAAGACGAAGAACTCCACTGATATGCTAAAAAAATGGGGACATTATAGTTCACCCTCCCTAAAATTGCTTGTCCTCAAGCAACTTTAAGTTTGGATGCTGAAAAATCTCCTCATTCTCCCATGTTGCATCCTCAACTAGCAGGTCCTTCCATTTTACCAAATACTCCCTTATAGTGTGCTGGCTCAGGTTCCTTTCCCTAAAATCAATGATAGCTTCTAGCACCAATATTAATTTTCCCTCATCATCCAAAGGAGGTAATACTATAGAAGGCACCACATTCTGACCCAACACCTTTTTGAGGTGTGACACATGAAACACATTATGCACTCTACTGTCTGCAAGAAGCTCCAACTCATAAGCCACCTCACCAACTTGCATAACAATCTTGAATGGTCCATAATAGCATAGCTTGAATTTCTCTACACCACTCTTCTTGAGAGTGGATTGTCTATATGGTTGCAACATTGACGTAGACCATATCATCCACCTCAAAAGTATGCTCAGTCCTCATCTAGTATGCATACTACTTTTTCTAGTTCTGAGCTCTAGCAATGTTGTCCCTGAGTGTAGCAACTATATCCTTAATCTCCTATAATAGTTCACCTACATGGGGTACCAAACTGTCACCCAACAACAAATCTAAGAAAATGGGTGCCTATAACCATAAAGTGTCATGAAGGGTGTCATTTGTATAGTCATATGGTATGTATTATTGTAGCAATACTCATAGAGATATATCCATCTTATCCAAGCTCATTGCTGAGCTACCACATAATTTCTCAAATACCCTTCCACCCATTTGTTCACAATCTTCATTTGACCATTGGTTTGTGTGTGATAACTGGTGCTAGGTGTAAGCTCAGTGCCACACAACCAAAATACCTCCTGCCAGAACTAACTCATGAAGCGGATGTCCCTGTCACTCACAATGTTCTGAGGCAAACCATGTAATCTAAAAACCTCCTTGAAGAAGACTTATACCACTTGAGCTACCTAGTATGTAGTAGTGATAGGGAAGAAGTGAACATATTTTGTCACCCTATCCACCACCACATAGATACAATTGTGCCCCTAGGCCTTGGTGAAGCCCATGATAAAATCCATGGAGATGCATGCCCACTTCCTGTTCGGAATAGGAAGTGGCTATAGGAGCCCTACTAGATAAGTGTGCTCTTATTTGTTCTACTAGCAAAAAAGAAACTCATGCACATACTACAAAACATCAGCCTTAAGCCCCTTCTAAGTGAATATCTCCTGAACTAACCTGTAAGTCTTGAAATACTCGGGATGGCCTGCTATAAGTGAATCATAGAGTGCTCTCAAAATTAACTACTTCACTTTCAATACTGTGACTAAGTAAATCATGTTCCTGTAAGTGATCAAATCAACTATAAGAGTGTAACTAGTGTCGATCATTGTTTCCTCCACTATTTCAGAGGCCCATGTGTCTTTGACATATTTTACTACAATCAAGTGTTGCCAATCCTCTAATATCTGAATCATAGAAGTGAAGTGTGGCATGTGAGATAAAGCTTCTACAACAATATTTTGTGTCCCCTTAATATATGTGATATCAAAATCATATGCCTGTAACTTACTCACCCACTTCTACTAATGATCATTCAAGTCCCACTATCCCAAAAAGTGCCTCAAACTATTATGATCAATTTTAATAAAAAATTTGCTGCCCACAAGATACTGTCTAAATTTTTCCAAGGCATGCATGATGGCCAACATCTCCTTATCATATATTTTGAATGATTTCTCAGGCCCTCTGAGTTTCTTGCTCTCATAAGCTATAGGATGCTTGTCCTACATGATTACAGCACAAACTCCCTCTCTAGAAGCATCACATTAAAACTCAAATGCCTTCATGAAATCAGGTAATGCTAATACTAGGCATGTAGTCATTATTTTCTTGAACTACATGAAACAATCTTGTGCCTCCTAAGTCCACACAAATGCCCCTTTCTTCAAAAAATCTATCATAGGTGCTGCATGTTGTGAGTAGCCATTGACAAACCTGTGATAGAATCCACATAGACCAAGGAACCCCCTCAATTATGTAAGGTTCTTTGGTGGTGGCCAATCAACAATAGTGCAGATCTTTTCAGGATCCATCCATACTCCCTCCACACTAATGATGTGTCCAAGATACAATAGCTCTGTCATTCCCAATTCAAATTTGGACTCCTTAGCATACAAGGACTCCCTCTATAAAATGCTCAATACTGTCTCCAAGTGTTCTAAATGTTCCTACCAAGTCTTACTATAGATCAAAATATCATTAAAGAACACCAAAAAAAATTTCCTCAAGTGATGGTGGAAGACCCTATTCATAGTGGACTAAAAAGTGGTAGGTGCATTAGTAAAACCAAAAGGCATGACTACAAACTTGAAGTGCCCACAATGATATTTGAAAGCAGTTTTCTTAATATCCTACTCTCGAACTTTGATCTAGTGATAGACTAATCTCAAATTATTTTTTGTGAAATAACAAGCCCCATGCAATTCATCTATTAACTCATTGATGCATGGGATGGGATACCTATTTTTTATAGTTCTCTTATTCAACACCCTGTAATCAATACACATCCGTAGAGTACCATCCTTCTTTTTAACCAAAATAATAGAAGATGAAAAAGGTGACTTACTTGGTCGGATGTGTCCCATTGCTAGAAACTCCTTGATGGTCCTCTCAATCTCATCCTCGAGTAGTTTTTGGTGCTGGTATGGTGTGATCATGATAGGCTTAGCACCTTCCTCCAGCTCAATAATGTGCTCAATGCCTCTATCTGGTGGCCTGCCTGGTGGAATCTTGCTAAATACCTTCTCATACTTGATTCTCAATTTTTGAATATCTAGATGATATTCAGTCTGATGCTACTCCTCTTGGGTAGGAATCAAGGTGCATATTGCCACCCACTTCTATATCATCATGCTTGGTTAATCTCTCCATCTGCCTAAATGAGATAGTCCTGACATCACCATTATGGATAGCCTTTAGCACATGAGTCTTTCCATCCACCTCAAATCACATCTCCATATCCTTTAGTCTCAGGGTAACCTCCTCCAAAGAATATATCCACTACATCCCAAGTACTATGTCCATGTCACCTATGTTGACCACATGATAGTCTACCTTGAACTCATAGTTGTTTAGGTGCAAAGGTAGATCTCACACCATCTTGTCACAATGAAGAGTATATCCATCAACTAACTTGACTCTCAATCCCTCAAAATCCTTAGTAATGAGTCCATGCCTTTCCACAAATTGTGCATCAATGAAATTATGTGTGGCACCTATATCTAATTGACTAATAACTTTATGTCCAGCCAAGACCCCTCAGAGTCTAAAAGATCCCTCTCTATGAATATTAGACATACATGCCTCCTCTAAATGTAGATCTAGAGCCTCTTTTTTCTTAGCACTATCTACATCCTATTCACCCTCTGCCTCATCAGGATCCTCATCATGGTGCTCTAAGCTATATGAATCTGAACCCTGGTAATAAGCCCACATCACCTAGTTAGCCTTCCCCTTAGGCCTCATAGGATAGTCATGACCAAACTCATAGGGACCTTTACAAAAGAAGCACAACTTCTTCTTACATAGGTCATTAAGCATCTCCTTATCCAAAGGTATAGCTTAATTGTCTTTTGAGTCACTAACCTTCTCTTTACCCTTGCTAAATCCCCCTTTTTAATCTCTAAATGATGAAGAACCCTTCGAACTAAACTGGTTTGCTGGAGCTGCAAGTTCCATACTATGGACTTTCTTCATGGCTTCCTATAATGTAGGAGGATCAAAGGCCTTTATCCACCCCTTGAGTGGTTTAGTCAATCCCTATGTGAATAAAATGACTAGCCTACATTCTAAAATATTAGGCACCATCACTGCAAGCTTTTGGAAGTCATTAATAAATTGTTCTAAACCTCCTGACTGTCTCAACTAGGCTAACTCCTGGAAAAAAAATTCAAGATCCTTTTTATCAAAAATTTCTATCAATCTATCCACGAACTCCTAATAAGTGGTTACCTGATTGTGTTGCAATGTAATCATGCCGTGTGTTCACCAATCATGAGCTGCCCCATCTAAGTGTAAAGTGGCATAGTTGAGTGCTTCAAATTCTATCATAGTCTTCAGAGATAGGAAAGTATCCACCTTATGAATCCAAGCACGAGCAATCATTTTCCCACTGCCATCAAATGTGGGTAATGCCAACTTGTTGGTGACCTGTTGTAACTCACTGTGTTTATCTACCTTCTTTTTCCTAGCAACTTTGTAGTTTAGGTATCTATCAAATGTCCATCCATCCTATACATATGTTGGTAATGAATCCCACTCATTCCTCACTTGTTAGAGTTCATCTGCAATATCTGTTACCATAGCATCAAGTGTGAGTATTGGAGTTTCTTCCCTGAATGTAGGACATGTGGGTCTATCAGTTGTCCCAAACTGAGTGCTATGTTGTGATCCTACTATGCTCCTATTATCTTGGTCATTATTAAGATTATTTCTCCTATTTTCCCCAATCAAATATTGCATCATAACCATCATTGCCTATGTACTTGCCTCTATTGACTGTAGAATCCTATCCTAACACTGTAAAGCCTCATCAGCTCTCATAATTCTAGGTGGGCTTTGAGAATGTCTATCAACCATGTTCTCAACTATGCTAGTTCATTGTATAAATAGAGCCCTTTTGGTTTTTCTTTTATAAACTAAATTGAATGGTGGTTGCATAAACCTTGTCACGCTAGTAGGAAACCACTCTAATACCACTGTAGTAACCCCAATAGGTTATAACTTCTTCAAACACCAAAATTATTTATACTTTAGTTGTTTGACATTTTGTCAAAGACTTTGCAAGCAAGCTTTGATACCACTATAATAACCCCTCAAGGAACTAATATACAAATTCTATTCTTTAGTTATTATTAGTGCAAATACATGGAAATGAGATGCAAACAATGATTCCAAAATTTTTGATTCTGGATTATTACAAAAAAATCATATGCTAATGAAGTACAATGATAATAGTGATGCTGAGAATGGAAATGAATTAAGCATAGACTTTGTAGCGCTCTAGCCTGCATGCATACTGTAGCAATCAAAATTTATTCTCCAATTTAAGCACAAAATAGAACTCCTAAATTGAAGCTCTCCCAAATACCAAATTCAATGGATATTTCACCATCTCAAATGGTTGCAACACTGAAGAGTTGACATTCTCCAATGGCTAGCTGAAATTGAACACCTTAGTTTCTTCTCCCAACTTGATATCAAATGCAATTCACAAAATTGGATGATAAACAATGAAGCTCTCACCCCTTTTATACTTTTCTTTGACCCTCGTAGAAGAAAATAAAATATTTAATTATTGCATTCTCTAAAAGTTTCCCCCTTCCAATAACTAATGCACTTGCTAGAAGCTTCTCTCTTGCAATACAATAATTAAATAAAATATTTAATAATTGCATTCTCTAGAAGTTTCCCCCTCCCAATAATTAATGCACTTGCTAGAAGCTTCTCCCTTGCAATAGAATAATTAATTGTGCTTCTAGAAAATTAAATTACTAGAAGCTTCCCCCTTCCAATAATTAATGCATTCTCCAATAAATTAAATTAATTAAATATAAAGTCACTTTTTTCTTTTTCTTTTTTGTCTTTTGACTTTTGACTTGATAAGAAATTAATTTAATCGAT
This sequence comes from Cupressus sempervirens, assembly GCA_028749045.1. Taxonomy (NCBI): domain Eukaryota; kingdom Viridiplantae; phylum Streptophyta; class Pinopsida; order Cupressales; family Cupressaceae; genus Cupressus; species Cupressus sempervirens. The sequence goes on from CM053785.1 coordinate 728,069,106, forward strand.
TTCTCCTTATTTCTCCACTTAGCCTTCATAGAATGTTAAGGCTATTGGTGTTTGAAAACATTACCAATTTCCAATTACCCTGATGTGAATATGGTACATCTAGGGGTAGCTAACTCCAATTTTTAACATATCAATTCAAACACTAGGCCAACTATAAGGCTAGACCATTCTTCACTTCAGGCTCTGCAAAACCTAGGTAGGTGGACCTCAGATTCAATCAATATGGTACCAGTGCAAAAAAAAATCATAAATCTATTAAAGAAGATAAAACTCCTTATGTCTCCTAATAACTTATGCAGTAAAAAAGAAGGGCAGTAGCAAATTACAAGTCTATGGAATGCACAAGTTGAGTGAGTGCTAAGTTGTTCTAGTTCTTCAACATAAAATATTATTTAAATTTGATTTGATTTTATGTGGGTGGGGAAAGTGGATGAAAACCATTTATGGACAACAAAATTATGATCCTATAATAGATCAGAGCCTCATCCATTACGCAATTCACGAATCTCCCTCATGCATTTTGGATATCTAGAACACATATCTTATGCCAAGACTCCAGATCTATCCATTTACCTTGTAAATTGGATATCAATGTTCGATCTAAATCTCATTCTTACTAATATCCTCCTCAATAAACCTACACCCCATTTGAATCTTTGAAGCATTTACATAATTCCTTGAATTACAAGCAACAATGAAGCAACATACAACATTAAGGGACTGCAACTATGATCTAGGCTCTTTGTTCAAAGACCATAAATTATCACAGCTCACTGAGAAAGGAGACAAGATTTTAAACTAAAACTAAATACTTGTTGTTCCTTGTATTGATTTCCTTGAAATAATACATAAAAATGCATGAAATTAACTCATAAAGAACCTAATAAACTAGACTATACAATGAACAAATGATGTCATACAAGAGAGAAAATGGTAGGAATGAGAAACTGATGGGATGGAAAGGGGGTATCACAACCAAAGAAAAGCTTTATGGTCTAGAACTAGCACATCCCAAATCTTCCATTTAGACTTCATCAATTCTAGGCCTAGTTCTACTAAATGTCTTCATTCCAGAGAAAACTTTCCAAAATTCCAACCCTTACAATGAATGAAAGAAGGAAAAATATAGCAAGAAGTGAATTCTCGGATCTCATCTATTCCTGACATGTATCCACTTGGAATTCCATCCCTTGTAACTAAATAACCTCTCTCTACCTTCTCCCATTTTGATATGATTTGGTTTCATCATTACTTTGTAACAAACTTGTAAAAATCTCCTGTTTAATGATGAAAACCCTTTTGTTTGCTAAAATATCTGATATGCATCAAGAATGCTGATAAAACCTTGATTCAACTAACTTGAAAGTGGTTGAATTTTTTACCCCAACTACATTTTCACTATATGTTATTGATCCTGCAACTGCATTTTGAATTTTAACTCGTTCCACTGAGAAGGCCCCAAATTTCACATTTTTGGCTCTAACTTGAATAAATGAATTCCTGTGCAAAAATGAATTCCTGTGCAAAAATGAACTCCATAATCAAAAAGTTCATTTTCTCACGATTTTGGTGATATATAATATCTCTATGTTAGCCTCTCAGAAACTCCTTAAAAGCTAGTTTGAAAAGTACCCCCTAGTATAAGACTTAGGTTTGCAACTTTTAAATTTTAAATTTTCAAAAATTTAAAATCATCTAAAGTCAAAACTTTAGAAAAAGGCCTATTTAATTTAAAATTATGAACATGCACTTTAAACTTGGGAAAATGATTAAAATATTTGATATTTTAATTATTTTCATTTTTCCCTTACCTTCAATTCCAGGGTCAACCTTCGTTTGACTAGGTGCTACGTAGCACATTCTGATTGGTTTGATCCTACATAGTGGGTGCCACATGGCATCACCTAATTCATCCTTGTCATTTCCAAATCATCACACCATGCCATACTCGCTATCTTACTATACTTAACTGGCATGCAACTTCACCTTAGCGACATAGCAAGAACCCTCTGATCTGCAATATGGCATGATTTGGTGCATCTATGAGATTTGCTTGCCATTGTGCCACTTGTCCTTCTATGATTTAAAATCAAATCACCACATCATCGTTGAGTCGCCTTGTACACACCATTGGCTTCCACTTGTCAATTTCTAGTTCATTGATGGTATTGGAAGCGAGATCCATGTTGCAATTTACGTTTGCCAAAATTTTGAGGTTTTTTAGCAATTCGCTATGTCACCTGCCAAAAAACCTTTGATTTTCTGGCTAGCAAGGTAGCGAGTTGCCATATTTTTTGAATTTTCTAGCAACAACCTCAATTTACATGCTCATTTAAAATTATGACTAGGTACCTCACCAACTATCTTCCATGTTCGATGTACGAGGAGGGCCCACCTTGCAACATTCGACTTCCAAAAGCCATTTCTTCTTATGACACAATACTTTGCGTGTGGAATCATATTTAAATTATGGGTGAGCTTTGAGAGGTGTCTTCCTTTAATGTTGGTGACTTTGGGCTTTGAACTCTCATTGCCACTCCCTTTTAATGCATGTTCCTTTCCTTTATCATGGTGACCATTTGTTTAGCACAAGATATTATTTATGCTGGCAGCTTTGCTCACATGCTAATTGCTACGGTGTGATGTGGTCTCCAAGCCGATGGGCTGCTGCAATAATATGTTTGACCCCCTTTTTTAAAACATGGAACCCTACTCATTTTGGCCTAAGGCTCCTTGCTTGATACCAGTGGCTTCCTCTTGGTTCAGCCTAGCTCCTACATGGATGCCTTGGGTCCTAAGTGTTGTTGTCCTTGCAACACACGTGAGTTGCTCAGCTTTCTTTACTACATATGGGTTTCTTTTAACCTCATTTTGACTGTAGCTCCACTTTAGATTGTTTGCCTTTATTTTTCTTCATGCTACCTTTTTATTTTGCATGGTTACCTTCATGTTTGGTGCAGGCTTCCTCTTGGTCATCCAGCTCCAACTATCCTTCTTGCAAGCTTCCTTCTTTGCATTTTGTTTCATTGATACTCTACCTCCTTAACATGGGTTTGATCTAATCTTATTTGATGATGACCCCAATTAAAATGAGGATCAATCCAATTATTATTTAGGCCAGATCTATATCTCAATGTGTGGACTTCTTACTTTAACACTTGGCATGGACTTAATCATTATCTAACTATGGCTGATCACATGTTCCCCTATTTCCTTTGCTCTTGCAGATTCTCTTTTCTCATTCTCAAGCCCAAGCATGGGGTCCTTTTATAATCTATGGCTTCGTTCCATGTCCCATATGCTAATTGTTCTGATATAAACATTGTCATGCTTGAAGTTTTGGAGAAACTCATTATGATCCCATTGATGCAAAATATCAATCTTGCCAATGCTACATTACTCATGCTATCACACCAATCAAGTATATAAATAGCTTCTCCAAAAATGGCCATATGAAAAGGTGTATCAATTATACCACCATCCATGTGTACTCCCTCATGTGAATGTATTTCACTATGCTACAAAGATGGTTGAGTTTTGAAGTGGCAATCATTGTCTGAAGCATAAGTCAGGAGGAAATCATCAATCAGTTGGATATGACTAAAATTGAGATTTTTACTTTGAGTGGTATTAGACAAGCCATCAGATCTAGCCTCTTGAGGAGAAAGAAGAGACATAGGAAAATACTAATAATTCATTCTTTCAGTCCCACCCACAAACTCCCTTGTAATTGAGTCCACACTAAAGCAATGTTGCATATGTTCATTAGCCATTATAGTGGAACCCACACACATTCAACTTGAAAGCCATGATTATTAAAAGAATCCTGCATCTCTTTGGATATATATTTTTTAGAATGAGATTTGGGTGTTAGATATTTTAAGTGTTGAAATGAATAGGAGGACCATCTTCTCCAAATATCATATCAGTCTGATAGGATTAGTCAGGCCCGAAAGTGGGTCTAGCTAAAAAAAAATTCATCTCCGAATGACTAAGCTGTGAAACTGACTTATTCACCCTCTAGCACTAATTTGAAACAAATTCAACCATGAAAATAAATTTGAAGCTCATTTTACATCTTTTTGCAAACTATCAATTTTGCATCAGGAGGTCCATTGATTGGCCTTAAAAACTGACCAAAACACCTGATCAAGCTCTAAAAAATGGCACACTAGTTATCTGTTTTACATAATTTTACCTCATCAAATCTCATCTCATGATGAATTTGGGGTCAAAAGATATTTGCTGTCAAAGTTCACCTCTAGGAACTACCTACAAGAAAACATGTCAGAAAATAATAAATTGGGTTCGAATTTCGCTTCAAAAACCAGGGCATTTGTTCAGTGTCATGAGGACATTATAAATATGTGATTTGGGCTCATGATGAATAACAAGATGCAAATGGAAAGCGGTCAAAGTGGGCTACTCAGAATTTGCAGATTGAAACAATGGCACAAAAGTGATTTTTTGCAAATGGAATGGACCTAGAAAAGTGTGCAAATGGATTCGTCATGATTTAAAACTTGGAACACTTGAAGTATTTTTGGAGTACAACATAATGGTATAATCTATTCTATCTTACCAATCATGGATCTCAAGTTATGACATCACAAACAGGGGTACCGACAAATCTACAAATGCTGACACTAGTAAAAAGATAGAAATTGCATTTGGAATCACATTAAAAAACTGATCAAACAGATTTGTCATAAGATAAAACTTGAAACATAATAAGTCTCTAACTCTACAATGCAACATAGAAATAATTTCAATATTTTGGTCAACTAGGTCAAAGTTATAACATGTCAAATAAGGCTTTCCAGAATTAGGTGCAAAGTGCATCAACATGAAAACAGTAAACTACCAACTTTGAGGGATTCAAATCCTAGTCAAATGGATTCAAAAGAACTCAAAATCTGAAATGTAGGTTCTTGGATATGGAAACTAGACACTCTCAAAGCAAAAAATCACAAAGCATTTCTAGGTGCAAGATATTTAGTTGAAAACAGAGCCTTCTATCACTATTTGACACAAGTGAAAATGCAGATTTGGAATTTGCTCAAAACGGGACTTCATGAAATGGCTCAAAATGTTAGTTTATCATTATGGAACATATGGACATACTAAATGAAAGGTGTTAGAAACATTAAACACCTCATGGGGCTCAAAGGTATAGCTAGGTACTTAGGCATCAAAAAGGATTTATAGGGCTTGATTTCTTCAATAGTGCTCAAAATTGACTATGCAATTTTTTGTCCCAACAATGGCTCTATCTGGGGATGCATGTCCCTTGCAGGAATGGAAAAGATTTAGATCTTTGGAGGAAGTCGACCACTCACAATAACTTCTCTTGAAAAACTTTATTGAAAGCAAGAAACTACCACTAAGATTATGTACATACAATGGCCCCAGGCCACTGAAAATTTTTCAAAAACCTTTACCTCTATCATAAATCTGATTTTCATTTGCATTTTACTGAGGTAAACTAAAATTATCTTTCCCATCAATTCCACCAATTAGATTAGCATTTTGAAACAAAACACTTGGCAAAATTGAATTCACACCTTCATTCTCATAATGCATACATACATCAACCTTAACCTTGACATCATGCTCATTATGAGACAAAACATCCGCATGCTCATGATTACACAAACTAAGCTGAGAATGAAAATCCAACAATGATTCATGCATGCTGATCGAAAAAACAAAGACTTCATATTCTACATCATTCACCTTGTTGTATGTACTAAAAACTTACAACTCACCTTGTGCCCCTGACTTTAAAAAATACAACATATCTAAATCAGCTTTATGTATAATGTCATCACATATCGAATCATATTTGAAACTTGCCAAAAAATTATCATCATAGTCTTCAAGCAAAGGTTCATTAAACATAAGAAAAGAATCCTCATTAAAATTTTCATCAACATGAAGTTTATTGGCATCAATATTCTCATCAAAGAAATTGTTAGAGACGCTTGTGAATGCGTTAGACTCATTAACACAAAACTCACCAACCTATAGAGAAGTTCTAATTTTAGATTCATGTATTTTTTTTCATTATTCACTTCACTGCATGAATCATCAAAACTCATCTCACGTAACTGCATTTTACCATCATATACTCTATCCAGATCAGATAAAGAACCAACTAATTTCTCAACATCATTAGTAGTATCAATCATAGGGATCTCTTCATTAAATGTTAAATCAGAATCAAAAGATATCAATGACCTGTTGTTATCATTGATATAACATAAATCTAATTTAACATCACTTATGAAAATAGTAATTACATCTCTACTAGTCTTCACTTCTTCAAACAAATCTTCATGCTTATGCTGAAAGTCTTCAAAAGGATAACAATGATGATATGTAGGAGAACAAACACAAGGGTATACATCGTGCCTTACATCATCCTTAAGAGGTGCACACACTAATAAAGGAAAATTTGAATCACTCATTGATGCATACCTTTCAAACTTGTGTTGTAACAAGGCCAAAACCTCATCAATGTTCAACACATCCCTTTCACAAACTTCTTCATCTTGATTGCAGTGATTTCCTAAATAAACTAAAGAACTAATAACAACATATTGTGAAAACTCAAAATCAAATTTATCACTTCTAGCCTTTGCCTCTTTGTCATATTCAAAACCAATCTCAATATAATCAGCATGATATGAATCTAAAACAAAATGAAACCTCTCCCTATTGGTACTCTCCTTATTGGGAAAGTTGTCTTGTGTATTGATACTTGATCTATTATCTAATGCACCTCCAAAACCTGACAATGGATATTCTAGTTTTATATCAAATTCAACATCAAACCTTAGGGAAGTGACCTCACCATGAGAAGAAATACCATAAGGGACAACATGACCATTTGAAGAAACATTTACACATCTTTCAGGATAATGAGCTAGGAGTTTTGAAACTTCATCAACACTCAGCAAGAATTCATCACAAATATCTTTTCCTAGGTTCTAATCCTAAATTGGATGATCTAAAAAACTTATAGCAATAGTACCATTAATATGAGAATCTAAAAAATCAAAATCCATACTACCACATATTACCTCTTTTTTACACAATACCTCTTTACTAGGTGTATCATTCTCATTTTTACCAACAGAGGAATTATCTATACTACTATTAAAACTTTCCATACTCTCATGCATACTATCACATGATTCATTTTTAGTCACATAACCATCTTCATCCGATTGATTAAAATCATCTAATTCAGTAGATCTAGAATCCAGGTCTTCATTAGTACAAGAAATGTTGTCATTATCTATGGATTCACTAGATTCACTACTACTTTCAACACATTCACATTGGCTATTTAAATTGTTCTCAAATTTTTTGAAAAGACTATCAAGATGAAAAATCTTTTGTACCCTCAAATGAGATGGCTAGTTAACTAAATTAGGCATAAAGACATCTAAGAAAGCAATAGGCCATGAAGATTCCTTGGGTCTTAAAGACACATGCAACTCCATAAGTGTTGATTTAAACCTTTTATAGATCTAATCATCTTCTAGGCCTTGAACACTTCCTATCACATTTCTTATAAATATGACAATCTGATTGTGAAGAGCTTTCTTAATTTCTATTATATCTTCCAACACATTGTCATACCTTGGTAACCTAATTTCAGATATGAGATCTAATTCCATTTCAACATAAAACTTCTACCTCTTTCTTCTAGTGCTGAAATCACTAAATAGAGGCAACCCTTTTAAACACTTGACCTTCATGAAAAGAAACATGAGAATCAAAATACCTCAAGTGCTGATGCTAAACTTTGATATGCTAATTTGACACAAGTGCAAGACTGAAATCCTTTTACACCATTGGTCAAACTTTGTAGAGCCACCACCTCTTTACAAGAGGAATGAAAAAATAATTGCTATGATTTACTTTTACACTTTAATTTCTTATAACAAAAAAATGCAAATAGCACTTCAAAAACCTATCAAGAATTTAAAACTTCCTTTTCAAGAGACTATCCACAATTTATGATCTATCCACACAACTGAAAATCCTTCAAATTTTGCAATGAAATTAAACTAGGAACATACTAGTACAAAGATTTGAGAGTTTCCACTCACACTTTGTGAGAAAATAAACATAATTTTTCACTTGACAAATCAGAACTAGATCTTTAGATGTAGGGGAAACTTGCAAATTATTAATGACTTAAAAAGAAAATACACTTCATAAATCAATTCTTGACTCTAAACTTTCTCAACAACACTTGCAAACTGAATTGATTGAAGATAGAACTATAATAGTCATAGAACACAATTTACATCCAATTTTGCAACATACTACTATCAATGAATAAAGCTTAACTGGGGGACATGAAACTTCAGCAAGAAAACAAGGAACACATCTTGCTATTGATATGCTATATCCAATCTATTTCACACCAAAGATTCTTGTTCTTTTCTTATTTCCCTAGTAGAGTCACCATTTTTTTTATGTTTGAAAATGTTACCAGTTTCCAATTATGCCAATGTGAATATGGTACATCTAGGGGTAGCTAACTCCCACTTTTAACATATCAATTCAGACACCAAGCCAACTATAAGGCTAGACTCTTCTTCACTTTAGGCTCTACAAAACCTAGGCAGGTGGACCTCAGATTCAATCAATATGGTACCAGTGCAAAAACATACTCCTAAATCTATTAAAGTAGATAAAAATCCTTATGTATCCTAATGAATTATGTAGTAACAAAGAAGTGCAGTAGCAAATTACAAGTCTATGGAATGTACAAGCTGAGTGAGGGCTAAGTTGTTCTAGTTCTTCAACATAAAATGTAAAGATTATTTGAATTTGATTTGATTTTATGTGACTGGGGAAAGTGGATGAAAACCATATATGAACAACAAAATTATGATCCTATAATAGATCAATGCCTCATCCATTGGGTAATTCATGAATCTCCCTCATGCATTTTGGATATCTAGAACACATATCTTATGCCAAGACTCTAGATTTATCCATTTACCTTTTAAATTGGATATCAATGTTTGATCTAAATCTTATTCTTACTTGATATCCTCATCAATAAACTTGCAACCTTATTGAATCTTTGAAGCATTTACATAATTCCTTGAATTACAAGCAGCAATGAAGCAACATACACCCTTAAGGGACTGCAATTATGATCTAGGTTCTTTGTTCAAAGACCATCAAACACAATAGCTCACTGAGAAAGGAGACACGATTTTAAACAAAAACTAAATACTAGCTGTTAGATTGTGGTGACTGATTAGAAAAGTACTATACATCATAAATTCTTTGGAGTTCAGGGCATCACCCCAAAAAAAAATTTGGGCCCTATTTTATCAAGATTTTGGGCCGACATGTAATTATTAATTATAACCCTAAAGTGGTTAAAATACTTGTATAAAAGGGCTTAGAGTTAGGGATTGTTTCATAAGGCGTGATGCAAAATTGGTTCTTGTAGCAGTATTGAGTTGTAAGGGATTACAAATTGTAATCAGGTTATAATTACTGGATCATAAAAATATTGGACTTGTTGTTTGGTGGATGTAGCCCCAAGATTGGGTGAACCATGTTAAATCTTGGTGCCTTGTGTTCTTTTCTATGTGATCTATTATTTTCTGTTGTTTGTTATATTTGCATGTAATTATTATTTCTGTCTGTGGTTTAATCCTAACAAGTGGTATTAGAGCTTAGTTGTTTTTTAGTTATACTCTGTAGGAAATTTTCATGATCGAGTGGGAGTCTCAAAGTTGAGTGAGAGAAAAGGCAGATGAGTGTAAGCTAAGGGTTGATAGGTTTAATGGGTAGAACTTCCAGTTATGGAAGATGCAAATGAAAGACTATTTGTATCAGGAGGATTTATGAAAGCTATTGGAAGGCAAAGCCAAGAATTAGGGATCTATGTCAAATGATGAATGGGATCTTTTGGAAAGAAAGGGACTTGGAAACATTCGATTATGCCTAGCACCATAAGTGGCATTTAATATTGCAAAAGCAAAGACAATAGAAGAATTGATGAAAACCCTAGTGATACTGTATGAAAAGCCCTCTGCTTCAAACAAGGTATTTATCATGAAGTGTTTATTTAACATGAAAATGGTAGAAAGTGGATCTGTTACAAATCATTTAAATGAGTTTAATACTATTACTAGCTAGTTATCTTCTGTGGGTATCAATTTTGAAGAAGAGATTAGGGCTCTCTTGATTTTGTGTTCTTTTCTTGAAAGCTAGAATGGCTTGGCAATGGCTGTGAGTAATTTTTTTCTTCGATCTAGTGTCCTAAAATATGATGATGTGATCAGTGTTATTTTTAGTGAGAAAAATCATGGAAAAGCCTCAGGTGGATCTACATCAGGAAGTGCTTTGAATGCACAAAGCAAGGTTAGAACAACTAAGAGAGGAAGTAATTCTGGAAATCATGGGAAATCAAGAGGAAAGTCAAAGGGGAGGGGGTCTCAATTGAGAGGACTAAATGACTGCTGGTACTATGGGAAACCTAGGTACAAAAAGAAAGATTGTTGGAATCGAAAGAAAAATGAAGGAGATAAATCAGATGGAGACAAGGAGGCAAATGTGGTAAGTAACAAATCCAAAGAGGATTCTTTGCATCTATCTTTAGAAAGTGTTGATGATTCATGGGTTTTAGATTTTGGTGCTTCATTTCATGCTACACCTCATAGAGGTTATTTCATTGATTATGTCCGAGGGGATTTTGGGCTTGTTTATTTGGGGGATAATGAACCCTGTCAGATTATTGGAAAGGAGAAAATTAAGATTAACTTGTAGAATTGGAATCATTGGCTACTACATGAGGTAAGACATGTTCCAAGGTTGAGTAGGAATTTAATTTCAGTAGGGAAACTTGGTGATGAGGGTTGTGTAGTTAATTTTAATGATAAAAATTGGAAGGTTTCAAAAGGTTCCCTTGTAGTAGCAAAAGGTGTGAAAGTAGGCACCTTATATCTTTGTACAGGTCATATTGTTCCTTCTACTTTAATTATTTTAGAGAAAAATGAATGTTCAGGAACAATTGCTACAGTTGAGTAGGGAGAACAAATAGCTGATGTGGATTTTGATACAACGCTGTGGCACAATAGACTTGGGAACATGAGTGAGAAAGGTATGAAAGTACTTCATTCAAAGAAAGTTTTACCAGGTCTGAAATGTGTTAATATGGATTTCTGTGAAAGTTGTGTGTATCGAAAAAAAGAGAGAGTGAGTTTTGCAAAGACTAGGAAGGAAAATAAAAGGGAGAAATTAGAGCTTGTGCATATCGATGTATGGGGATTGGCTCAAGTATCTTCCCTTGGTGGTTCTCATTACTATGTTACATTTATTGATGATGCAACTAAAAAAGTATGGGTTTATTTCCTTAGAAAGAAATCTAATGTATTTCAAACTTTTAAGAAATGGAAATGCTTAGTTGAAAATGAAACTGGTAAAAAATTAAAATTTCTCAGATCTGATAATGGTGGTGAGTATTGCAATCATGAATTTGAATATTATTGCTCCACTAATAGTATTCATAGATAGAAATTTTTTCCAAGGACTCCACAGGAAAATGAAGTGGTTGAATGCAGAACAAGACTATAATGGAACGTGCAAGGAGCATGAGGTTACATGCTAGGTTGCCCTTACAAATGTGGGTAGAGGTTGTCAATACTGCTATATATTTGATTAATAGAGGTCCCTCTACTCCTTTGGGCTGTGGTATTCTAGAGGAGGCATGGACTGGGAAGAAGATGAGTTATTCTTTTCTCAAAACCTTTAGTTGTGAAACATTTGCTCACATAGATTCTGAAAATAGAACCAAGCTAGAAGTTAAGTCAAAGAAATGTGTATTTGTTGGATATGGCATTAATGAGTTTGGTTATAGGCTTTGGAATTTTGAAAATTTTGAAAATTGTAAGAAGCAGGGATGTCATATTCAATGAGAAAGTGTTGTAAAAAGATTTTTTGCAGAAAGATGAGAAGAAAGAAGATGATTATGTAGTGCTAGATGATACTCCAAAAGCTGATGTTCCAAACATTCCTCATGATGTGCAACAACCACAACAACAAATAACACACACACCAGTGAATGTTAGATGGTCAACAAGGAAAATTAGACCTCCACAAAGATTTTCTCCCTCTTTGTATTCTATTTTACTTACTAATGCTGGTAAACCTAAAAGTTATGATGAAGCTATCCAGGTGGATACTAAGATTTAGTGGGAGTCTGCAATGAAAGATGACATGGACTCTTTGTTGAAGAATAAGACATGAGATTTGTGCAAGTTGCCTGCAAGTAAAAGGGCTTTATAGAATAAGTAGGTTTATAGATTAAAAGAAGAGGACAGAGGTAAGAAAAGATTTAGAGCTAGGTTAGTTGTAAATGGATTTGCACAGAAAAAAGGAATTGATTTTTATGAGATATTTTCTCCTGTTGTTAAAATGACTTCTATCCATACTATTTTAAGTCTAGTGGCTATTGAAGATTTGCATTTAGAGTAGCTAGATTTTAAAATAGTCTTCTTTCATGGTGATTTGGATGAAGAGATATATATGGCTCAACCATAGGGATTTGAGGTCAAAGGTAAGGATAACTTAGTGTGCAAATTGAAGAAAAGTTTATATGGCTTGAAGCAAGCACCTCGGCAATGGTATCTAAAATTTGATAGTTTTATGCATGAGCATGGTTACAGTAGGTGTCATTCAGATCATTGTGTTTATTTTAAGAGGTTGGATGATGACAACTACATTATTCTATGTTTATTTGTTGATAATATGCTTGTAGCTAGGTCTAACATGGATCACATTAAGGGGCTAAAATGCCAATTAGCACATGCATTTGCTATGAAGGATTTGGGGGCAGCAAAACAAATCCTTGGTATGAAGATTTGTAAAGATAGGAAAAATAGAACATTGATGCTATCTCAAGTTGATTATGTTGAGAAGGTGTTGCAACATTTCTCTATGGGTAATGCTAAAGCTGTCAGCACACCTTTACTTGGTCATTTGAAATTGACTAAAGAGATGTGTCCCAAGACACAAGAAGAGGAGGATAAGATGTCCAAGGTACCCTATGCTTCAGTTGTAGGAAGCTTGATGTATGCTATGGTATGTACTAGGCCAAATATTGCACATGCAGTGGGAGTTGTTAGCAGGTATATGAGTCATCCAAGAATTGAGCATTGGAATGCAGTTAAATGGATTCTCAAATATTTGAGAGGAACATCTAATAAGTGTTTACACTTTGGGGGCTCTACTACTGATTTAGAGGGCTATGCTGAATCAAATTTGGTAGGTGATATTGATACCAAGCGGAGTACTATAAGTTACATATTTACTGTTGGTGGGGCAGTCATGAGCTAGGTTTCTAGGTTACAAAAAGTTAATGCTTTATCCACTATAGAGGCCGAGTATGTAACTACTACAAAGGTAGCCAAGGATATGATATGGCTTTAGTGATTCCTACAAGAATTGGGACATCCTCAAAAGGATAATTATTTTTTCATAGATAGCCAGAGTGCCATTCATCTTGCAAAGAATTCAGCTCTACATTCAAAGACCAAACATATACAGTTGCAATACCATTTCATTTGATCAATTTTGGAGGATGGATAGTTAAAGCTGGAAAAGATACATACCAATGACAATCCAATAGATATGTTGACAAAGGTAGTAACAATAGAGAAGCTAAACTCCTCTTCAGCTTCGGTTGGTCTTCTAGACTAAATATGAATAAAAGAACAATAGAGTCTAGGGTGGTTTGATCCTAATCAGTCCCCAAGTGGGAGATTGCTAGATTGTGGTGACTGATCAGGAAAGTACTATACATACTTCAGTCCCTATTTTATCAAGATTTTGGGCCGACATGTAATTTTTAATTATAACCTTAAAATGGTTAAATTAGTTGTATAAAAGGGCTTAGGGTTAAGGATTGTTTCATACGGTGTGATGCAAAATTAGTTCTTGCGGCAATATTGAGCTGTAAGGGATTATAGATTGTAATCAAGTTTTAATCACTAGACCATAAAAATATTGGACTTGCTATTTGGTGGACGTAGACCAAAGATTGGGTGAACTACATTAAATCTTGGTGCCTTGTGTTCTTTTTTGTGTGATCTACTATTTTCTATTATTGTTTATATTTGCATGTAATTGTTATTTTTGTCCGTGGTTTAATCATAACACTTGTTGTTTCTTGTATTGATTTCCTTAAAATAATACATAAAAATGCATGAAATTAACTCATAAAGAACCTAATAAACTAGACTATACAATGAAAAATGTTGTCATACAAGAGAGAAAATGGCGGGAATGAGAAACTGATGGGATTGAAAGGGGGTATCATAGCCAAAGAAAAGCTTCATGGTTTGGAACTCACATCCCAAATCTTCGATTTAGACTTCATCAATTCCAGGGCCAGTTCTACTAAATGTCTTAATTCTAGAGAAAACTTTCCAAAATTCCAACCCTTACAATGAATGAAAGAAGGAAAGATATAGCAAGAAGTGAATTCTCATATCTGATCTATGCCTGACATGTGTCCACTTGGAATTCCATCCCCTACAACTAAATAACGTCTCTCTACCTTCTCCCATTTTGATCTGATTTGGTTTCATCATTACTTTGTAACAAACTTGTAAAAATCTCTTGTTCAACAATGAAAACCCTTTTGTTTGCCAAAATATTTGATATGCATCGACAATGCTGATAAAACCTTGATTCAACTTACTTGAAAGTGGTTAAATTTTTTATCCCAACTACATTTTCACTATATGTTACTAATCCTTTAACTACATTTTGAATTTTAACTCTGTTGGTAAACATATTTTTCGCAATAGAATTTGCCCAACGGAGTGTGTAGCAAACCGTTCACAATAGTTGGAGAGGCCCTTGGTATGTGGCCTTCCTCTGCATTTAGAGGGGCAGCTCCCTCGTATGATATAATTTTTAAAATATTTTCAAATAAAGAATCTAAAAACTTCAAAGATCAGGAGAAAGTCATTCAGGACGAATGCACCACATGCCCTTACAACCTTCTTTAGTAAACAAGATTGATAACAAAGGTGATCAAGGATTATGCTTGAAAACAACCAATATAACCAAGCACATTCATTAACATTCATAAACACTCGCACAGTACCATGAGAATGTTTACTACAATAGATAACAATTTTGATTTTAGAATAAGAAACCCAAAGCATATCTCATTCCATTTCCTTGCACCAAGAAGACAAAAGAGATTTTCAATTTTAGAGATAAAAAGTGTACATACTTTCCAAAATTTATCTCTTAGTCAAAATTTCAGCATAGTGTTCCCTTATTTTTCAAACCAAAAAGTCCCTCCTTTACAAAGCTCAAAAGAGCCCTTATATAGACATAGAGGTTAATAACTACCTCTTCATGGTTAATAACTACCTCCCAAATATTTAATTTGGGTGAGGTTAATTAACCTCAACAAAATTAACCCAAAATAATCAAAGTCATATTTAAAACGTATGACTTGGAATTTATATCGTCTGGGATCTAAGTTAGATAATTCGTCTTGATGAAGAAACTAGAGAGTCTTTTTTATCCCAATCAAAGTAGTTAGTCGATCCCTCTAAAAGTAAAGTGAAGCCACTTTCAACTGCATTAGGAGATTAAAAAAAAATGTGAGGAAAGCGAGGAAGCCTGTGTTTTTCTAGCATATACAGAGATCACTCCTTGTATAGCAATATAAGTGGCAAGGATATCCAATGCACTGAGAATGATCCCAATTGGGTGTTCGTTGAGGGAAATCCAAAGCTCATTGGAAAAAGCATAGTGCAACATCATATCCTTTGTATATGTTGCCCGATGCATGCCATTATGAATTCCCAAACTTTTCTCTGTATGTTTGAATGATGCATGTTGTGTGAAGCATTTGGTGTATTTTTTCTATAAATCATCACAAACTTTATTCTCCATGATATGTTTCACTTATGATTTGGCTCTCCAATCATTCCAAATTTTTCCTCAAGACAATATCACTCTAAGGCATTTAGCAACATAATTGGCACTTCTTTGTATTACCATGCATACATCTTATCCATTTGCACCCATGGTTCTTGGTGAGAATGGTAGAGAAGTCTAAGGTGGTGTTACATGATATTTGCTTCATCATCTGGCATCAAAATAGCTTCCTTATGCAGATTAGAAGTGATCATTATCTCCTCATTGAATTTATGCATGCAGTAACAAAATGCTTTGACTATGATTGTGTAGATCTACTTATTTTACCAAACAATTATCAAGCCATGTCTATGATCTTGCATATAATCTACTTTTCTCCAAGGTGAAATGTGCAATCTCTTCATCTTTAAGGATTGTTTGGTGGCATCACACACAATGCAAATAATTTTTTTCATTCAATATACCTTGTCCACTAAAAGGGTTGGTAGGATATGTAAAACAACACCATAATGGCTTGCAGATCTAGCAATCTCAAATTGTGGTTAGAAATCAATATCAACAATTAGCCTCTCCGACTTCCCCATCGATCCCACTCCTTCTAGGATAACATTAATGTATTCATACTCTCTAGTAGGATACCTATAGGCCGTGTCCCATTTTGATTTGCACACAACAACATTGTATCCCATAGATTTGAGATGGCTCATCATAGTCCTCCTAAGGCAACCATTTGTGCATTCTTCCTTGTCCTTGCAGATGTTATTGGTGTCCTGGTTCACTGCTTCTAAATTCTTGAATGTATCTACCAAAAGATTCCTCTCCCATGCACTATAACATTGAACAATACTCTCATTCATTTTCTTTGTCAGTTTGATCCATCATTAGTTGCTTTGTCAATTTGATAATCTTCCTCCATTTGCTGGTTTGATCTATCTTCTGTAAGAAATTCATATTTCCACACCTAGCATACATGCTAATAAGAGAATTTCCTATGGAGACATTTTTTCAAATAGTTTACATGCATCCAAATCACTCCTACTTCTTATAATGTCAGCATGCAATTCCCTACCATGTTTAAAAGCTGACAGGGTAGTGCATGCCTTGGCAATGCTGCTTGCAGTAAAATGTGTTATTTTTATCATCTTTATCCGCATTAGACAAAAGAGTTTTAGTGCCTCCTCTACTTCTCCACATTGATCATATAATCCAATCATAACATTCCATGTCACTACAATTTGTTGAGACATTTCATCAAATTTGTATTGCGCATCTCTAATATTTCTAGAGTTCCTGTACATTTGAACCTATTTAGTTGTGAGAAGGACATTGGAGTGTTTCCTAGTTTTGATGAAGTGGGTGTGAAGCTTCTTGGTGTTGTATTGCTCTATAGAATATTATCATGGCTTCTAACTTGAATTATCTCTCCATCCTGCATCATGATTTGTACTGCTATTGTGAGACTGGGTGTTATACTGCGTATCATCAAGCTGGATGATGACAACATAAGCATTAGCATATTGACCTTCATAGACACCGCAGCTCCACATGCTTACAAAATTTGAATTATTTCCCACTGTGCATGTAGCTAGAAAACAAGGAAAACTGCAGGTTGAGAATTATTTCAGTATGGAAAGCATCAGTATTAGGCAGATCTAATTTCTCATGGAGAAATTTCAAAGAGGTTAATAATCATCTCAAAGAGGTTAATGAATACGCATTTTTGGAGAGGTTAATTAACCTACTCCAAAATGCATGTTTTGAAGGTTATCATTAACCTTTTGAGAGGTTAATTAGCCTACTCTAAAATGCGCAATTTGAAAGTTATCATTAACCCTTTGAGAGGTTAATGGTTAATGATGGACTGGAAAACATGTATTTTGGGTCTCAACATTAACCTGCAATAACTTGAGGCTCAGAAGTCAAATTTTAAAAATTCCAAGTGCTGTGTGGAGCTCGTAATGAGTCAGAGACATGGAGATTTAGAAACTCACAAAATTTCAGAGATAAAATGGTCAATTTAAAGCTTAAAACTAGGCAAATTTCAAGAATAACCATGGCTCAAAAAAATAATTTTATTCTACTAAGAAGGCCCCAAATTTCACATTTCTAGCTATAACTTGAACAAATGAATTCTTGTGCAAAAATGAATTCCATAATTGGAAAGTTCGTCTTCTCATGATTCTGGCGATATATAATATCACTATGTTAGCCTCTCAAAAACTCCTTAAAAGCCAATTTGAAAAGTAACCCCCAGTATAAGACTCAAGTCTGCATCTTTAAAATTTTAAAGTTTCAAAAATTTAATATCATCTAAAGTCAAAACTTTAGAAAAAGGTCTATTTAATTTAAAACTCTAAACGTGCACTTTAAACTTGGGAAAATGATTACAATATTTGATATTTTAATTATTTTCATTTTTCCCTTACCTTCAATTCTAGGGTCAATCTTCATTTGACTGGGTGCCACATGGCACATTCTGATTGGTTTAGTCCTACATAGTAGGTTCCACACGGCATCACCTTATTTGTCCTTGTCATTGCCACATCATCTCACCATGTCATACTCACTATGTCACTATACTTAACCAGCATGCAACTTCACCTTAGCGAAATAGCAAGAACCTTGTACACACCATTGACTGCCACTTGTCAATTTCTAGTTTATTGACTGTATTGGAAGTGAGACCCATGTTGCATTTTACGTTTGCCAAATTTTTGAGGTTTTCTAGCAATTCGCTATGTCACATGCCAGAAAACCTTGGATTTTCTTGCTAGCGAGGTAGCAAATTGCCAAATTTCTTGACTTTTTTGGTAGCAACCTCAATTTACATGCTCATTTAAAATTATTACTAGGCACCTCACCAGATGTCTTCCACATCTAGTGCACAAGGAGTACCCATCTTGCAACATTCAGCTTCCAAAAGCCATTTCTTCTTATGACACAATACTCTGTGTGTGGAATCATATTTAAACTATAAATAATTTCCCCCATGAGCAATGTGTGATATTGTGTCTTCATATGGCCTGGTATTTTGCAATGCTAGAAAATCCTCTACGTGAGTTTGGTTTTCTATTAATTTTTGTCTTTAAACTTAATTGTCTTTTTTATGAAGATCTTTAAAGATAAGGAAAATGCGTTAGTAGCTTTGTCTTTAAACTTGGCATGTTCTTTTATAAATGGCATCTTCTAGCATGGGTGTGCTTTGAGAGGTGTCTTCCTTTAATGTTGGTGACTTTGGCCTTTGAACTCTCTCTACCACTCCCTTTTAATGCATGTTCCTTTCCTTTATCATGGTGACCATTTTTTTAGAACAAGATATTCTTTATTCTAGCGGCTTTGCTCACATGTTGATTGCTACGGTGTGAGGTGGTCTCCAGGTTGATGGGCTGCTACAACAATATGTTTGACCCCCTTTTTTAAAACATGGACCCCTGCTCATTTTGGTGTGAGGCTCCTTACTTGATAGTGGTGGCTTCCTCTTGGTTTAGCCTAGCTCCTACGTGGATGCCTTGGATCCTGAGTGTTTCTCTCTTTGCAACACATGTGAGCTACTCATCTTTCTTTACAACGTGTGGGTTACTTTTAACCTCATTTTGACTGTGGCTCCACTTTAGATTGTTTTCCTTTCTTTTGCTTCATGCCACCTTTTTATTTGGTCTGGTTACATTCATGTTTGGCACTGGATTCCTCTTGGTTAGCCGCCTCCAATTTTCCTGCTTGTCAGCTTCTTTCTTTGCATGTTGTTTCATTGATACTCTGCCTCCTTAACATGGGTTTGATCTAAGCTTCTTTGATGATGATCCTAATTAAAATGGTGATGAATCCAATTATTATTTAGGCCAAATCTACATCTCAATGTGTGGACTTCTTACTTTAACACTTGGCATGGACTTAATCCTTATCTAGCTATGACTGATCACATGTTCCCCTATTTCCTTTGCTCCTGTGGATTCTCTTTTCTCATTCACAAGCCCAAGCATGGGGTCCTTTTATAACTTGCCACTTGGTTCCATGTCCCATATGTTGATTGCTCTAATATAAACATTGCCATGCTCGAAGTTTTGGAGCAACTCATTATGATCCCACTGATGCAAATTATCAAACTTGCCAATGCTACATTACTCATGCTATCACACCAATCAAGTATATAAATAGTTTCTCCAAAAATGGCCTATGAAAAGGTGTACCAATTATACCACCATCCATGTGTACTCCCTCATGTGAATGTATTCCGCTATGCTACAAAGATGGTTGAGTTTTGAAGTGACAATCATTGTCTAAAGCATAAGTTAGGAGGAAATCATCAATCAATTGGATATGGCTAAAATTGAGATTTTTACTTTGATTGGTATGGGGCAAGCCATCAGATCCAACCTCTTGAGGAGAAAGAAGAGACATAGGAAAATATTGATAATTCATTCTTTCAGCCCCACCTACAAACTTACTTATAATTGAGTCCACACTAAAGAAATGTTGCCTATCTTCATTAGCCATTATAATTGGAACCTAGACACATTCAACTTCAAAGCCATGATTATTAAAAGTATCCTGCATCTCTTTGGATTTTTTTTTTTAGAATGAGATTTGGGTGTTAGATATTTTCAGCATTGAAATGAATAGGAGGACCATCTTCTCCAAATATCATATCAGTCTGATAGGATTAGTTAGGCCTGAAAGTGGGTCTGGCTAAATTTTTTTTGTTTCTAAATGATTGAGTTGCAAAACTAACTTATTCACCCTTTGGCACTCATTTGAAATAAATTTGAAGCTCATTTTACATCTTTTTGTAAATTGCCAATTTTGTGTTAGGAGGTCCTTTGACTAGTCTTAAAAACTGACTAGAACACCTAATCGAGCTCTAAAAATTGGTACATTGATTATCTATTCTACATAATTTTACCTCATTAAATATCCTCTCATGATGAATTCAGGGTCAAAAGATATTCGATGTCAAAGTTGACCTCTTAGAACTGCCTGAAAGAAAACATGTCAAAAAATAATAAATTGGGTTTGGATTTGGCTTCAAAAATTGGGCAAATGAGGACATTATAAATATGCAATTTGGGCTTATAATGAATAGTAGGACTCAAACAGCAAGCGGTCAAAGTGGGCTACTCAGAATTTGCAGATTGAAACGATGGCAAAAAAGCATTTTTTTGCAAATGGAATCGACCTGGAAAAGTGTGCAAATGGATTCATCATGATTTAAAACTTGGCACACTTGAAGTATTCTTGGAGTACAACACAATGGTACAATCCATTCTATCTTACCAATCACAGATCTCAAGTTATGACATTATGAACAAGGGTACCAACAAATCTGCAAATGCTGACACCAGTAAAAGGATAGAAATTGCATTTGGAATCACGTTCAAAAACTTATCAAATAGATTTTTCATAAGTTGAAACTTGAAACATAACAAGTCTCTAACCTCTAAAATGCAATGCAAAAGGAATTTCAACATTTTGGTCAACTTGGTCAAATTTATAACATGTCAAACAGGGCTTTCTAGAATTAGGTGCAAAGTGCATCAGCATGAAAATATTATGATATGAATATCAAGATTTAACTGTGTGATTTTGAGTCAAAATCGATGACCCATGTTTCATGAGTAGTGATTCAACATGAATCCATCTCTCATGAGAATAAATGGAACACTCAACACTCATTGGATCTAGGTGATGCTCACAGGGGTGAAGCACCGGGACTTCCCGGGAGGTCACCCATCCCAGTACTACTCCAGCCTGAGTGCGCTTAACTACGGAGTTTCCTCCATAGTTAAACCCAAAGCTTGCAACCCCATTTTCAAGCTACCAACTTTGAGGAATTCAAAACCTAGTCAAACTAATTTGAAATGACTTGGAATATGAAAAATAGGTTCTTAGATATGGACACTAGACACTCCCAAAGTGAAAAATCACAAAGCATTTCTAGGTGCAAGATATTTAGTCGCAAACATAGCCTTTTGTCACTGTTTGAAACTTTGGTGAAAATGCAAATTTGGAATTTGCTCAAAAGAAGACTTCACAAAATGGCTCAGAATGTCAATTTATCATTATGGAACATATGGACATACTGAATGAAAGGTGCTAGAAATATTAAACAATTCATGGGGCTCAAAGGTACAGCTGGGTACTTAGGCATCAAAAATGATTTATAGGGCTTGATTTCTTCAATAGTGCTCAAAATTGACCATGCAATTTTTAGTCCCAACAAAGGCTAAGAGCTCCACTGATATGCTAAAAATATGGAGACATTACAAAGGAATATTTGAGAGGTCAATTGGACAGTGAGCTCGATGATCTTGCTGCAGAAGTTGTTTGGACAATGGGTCCTTCTATCTTCTACAACTCCTAATAGGGTTGGCACAACTTCTAATGGGGTTGGAATATTCTAACAAGGATTCAAAGTCTCTAAATAGGTACTCACACATATTAAATTTTGTAATAGACTCCTAACAGGGTGTATCCTCTAACAAGGAATATTTATATTAATACATCATCTTGTGGGCATAATTCCCACTAGGGCTTTCCCTCTAATCAAGGGTTTCCGTAGTTAACATATCTAGAATAATTGTGTATGTGCATCTTTGTATGGTTGTTGTTTACTTTGGTTAAATGGTTAAGTTTATTTAAGGTGGATAAATGTTTTAATCATTAGATAACTAATTCAGCCCCCCGACCCCCCCCTCCTAGTTATCTTGGTGGAATATTATTTCTAACATTCCATTGGAAAGCTTGGTAGACATTGTTGCACTCAAGCTATACTATAAATTGACTCTGATGGTCAGTAGATACTATGTAGCTTGGCATGAACTACAAACTATATGTTTAGCTTTGAGGCAACTGAGACACTTGGTTAACACTTAAGCTCAATAGCAATGTAACTATTTGAATATGTGTTGAGTCACTGATAGATAAATTGATGTTATTGTCAACAATTTAATCTTGGTGGACCACCAAAATACAATTAATAAGTCCCTCAAAGGAAACACGCATCACTCCTTGAAAAATTTCCCTAGCATTTGTCAACCTAAGTGACATTCTAGCATAAATATATGTTCCCCATGGAGTTGTAATTTTTTTTTATTGCTTCATTTCTTTGACTTTTACTTGGTTGTAACTAGAAAATCCATCCATCATAGATAGGAGTTCACTTCCTATAACCTTTTTCAATAAAACTTCAATATTTGGAAAAGAATAGTTATCCTATAATGATGATATATTCAAATTTTTGAAGTCTACACACAATATTATGTCTCCATATTTTTTCCTTGATGTGCAATAAATTAGAAACCCATGTGGAATATCTAATAGGTTTAATTATTCCAACATCTCTCATTTTAACTAGTTTATCTTTCATTTTGGGGACTAACATGGGGTTTATTGGCGTATTCTTTTGTTTGAAAGGTTTGGCATCTAATTTTAAAAGTATTTCATGCTAGAAAAGTCTTCTCTATAAGTTGCTAAGTCATCCTATGGCCATGTAAATACATGTCTATACTTCCTTAATAAATCAATTAATTTTGATCTTATTTTGTTTGATAATTTTTTCCAATAAGAATCTATCTAGAAGAATGAGTATTCCCAAGATTAACTTTCTTAATCTACTCATGTATAGAAACATGTGTATGATTCTTAAGAATTTCATGATCATCAAAGATGTGTTGTAGATCTACCAATCCTTTTCGTATCTTGTTTGGCATAAGTTGCACAATTTTCTTTCCATAGACAGTTTCCTTTCCATCTTGATTTTCAACAAGACTATTCCAGTCAAGACCAATATCTTGATAACCTCTTTCGCATGTCAAAATTGTAATAGATTATTATCATCTCTGAAGACTTGCAAATTATGCACATTATCAGGGATAGATGACCTATTTTTCGTTTCAACCTAAACCACTTCTTGCAATGGAATGCCAATTTTTTTGATAGCTAAATTATCCATCATATTAGCCAAAAAAAATTTGTTCTATCAATCCAACTAATTGAAAATTCTTCAAAAAACTCAAGTAAATTCCACACATAATTCCTCTAATTTTCAACCTTGAGTTTTTCATCTTGAACTTATCTCTAATTTGATATAATATTAATTCCAAATCATGAAACACTAAAAGAAACTTCATTTATGAGATTTAGCTACATTTAACCCTAAAATCATAGTCTCATAATCAAAATATATTATTTGTGCACTCAAAGTTCAATAGAAAGGAATACATAAATATTTTACCTGATGGTGATGAAAGAATTACCCCAACTCCATGGCCCTCTTTACTACATGGTCAATCAAAATGCTTCTACCAAATCTCATTATCTTCTTCCTACACCAAAACCTTGTCTTCTACAACTTGAATAGATTTACTTACACTCAACTAGAAGTTATTAGCATATGTTTGGCATGAAGTTATTCTTGTATCAAGCTGAAAATTTTCACCAAGATATTCATGCCTTGGCTCCTTATCAATTATGATATTTTGACCATTTATAGGAATAATTACATAACATAAGTCCAACCGCATATGTCCTCAAACTTAATTTGACCATTATCTTGAAAGTAACATGTCATAATTGGCAGGATCTTCAACCATAGTAAAATCTATTTTATAAGCAATATCAAGGAAAGTTGGGAATCTAAAATCAATTTTTTTATCACTCCCACTACAAGTACTAATCTATTTTCCATATCATAACACTTTCCATAAGAGATATCTACTTGCTATTGAAATCTGATTGAAAGATCATTGCTAAAGGAGATTGTTAAAATAGAAACTATATTTCAATCATTGTTTTGTCACTGATGTCAAACCGACTATCTGTTGGAAAGAAAATTGCTTATAAGATTCAAGTACTATCACTTAGTTGATTGATGAAGAGGATTTTATCAATGAGAGGTAACAACAACACCTAGAGAAAAGGTTGAGTTATGCTTATATAATGAAGTACAAGGATTAATTAAGATAGTGATGGTAT
This sequence comes from Cupressus sempervirens, assembly GCA_028749045.1. Taxonomy (NCBI): domain Eukaryota; kingdom Viridiplantae; phylum Streptophyta; class Pinopsida; order Cupressales; family Cupressaceae; genus Cupressus; species Cupressus sempervirens. The sequence continues at coordinate 728,094,027 of CM053785.1, forward strand.
TATGTATTGATAATCTATGTAAGGTTGCAAAGGTTGGATACACTTAGAAACTTTAGAAGAACAAGTTACTCAAAAAAAGTTTGCCAAGCTTGACCAAGTTGGTTAGTAGGAGCTGAGAAAAGTTAGTTCAAGACAAGTAGAAAATCAATTGGTGCCAAGTAAAAGCTAATTATAGTGTATGTCAAGTAAGTAGTGAGTGTTAAGAAAAATACAACAACTATCAAGCATTAGTAAAAAATAGTTGATGTCGAGTGAACTCACAATAGATGTCAACCAATGCAGTATGTACCAAGCATTAGAAGATCAATAATGTTGAGTTGTTGCATTATTAGAAAAGTCAAAGATTCAACAAATCTGAGTGGACAAGTTTATTTTCTTGAATTTTGTGAAGTGGAAGATAAGGATGATGAGCTAGTGGCACAAAATTTTAAGTAAACCTTTTTTAGGTGATTTCAAGTGGATTCTAGGAAAAGTTTCTAGAAGAGATAAGATATGGGGTAGATACATTATATCTTACCTAATCCATCAAACCCTAATATAGATGATGGAAAATAGAGTAGGAAAAGTATTTTAATTTCCTATAAGAGGAATGTTAGGTTAGGAAGAAATGTGAGAAAAGGGGAGATATTGAGAAGGTCAAAGAAGACCAAAAAGAATAAAGAGGGGGACTCTACTTCATCTAGTGACCAAGAGGGAGATTTCATTCACATACTAAGCTAGAAGGCTTAAAGAAGACATATGCTTGAAGGGTGAACAAGATGTCAGAACTGCAAAAGAATGAAAACCAAGCAAATTGAGGACTAAACTAAGATCTAAAATCTGCAAAGGAGTTGTAAGTCAAATTAGATCAAGCTCTGCTGTTATTCTCTAACAATTGTATTAGTTGGGTAAAATATTTTGGACTAAGGTTGACTTAATAGTCATTATGAAATCCTTTAATAGGTTGGCATTCCAAGTGAATGGCCTAAAGTCCTCTAACAAGGCTCACTTTTAGCAGGGTGATAAAATCCCTTAACTAGGTTACATTTAATAGTGTGTGTTGTAACCTTTAATAGGGTTGGCCTTTCACAGGGCATCACTTCAGAAGAGTGAGAAATGAGTAGCATGTTACTAGTGGTTTTTCCCAAATTGGGTTTCTATGTTAAATCATTGTGTCAAATGTGTTGATGCTCTATGTTTACATTTCTGCATGGTTGATTTCATAGCAAGCTACAAGTTCTAGTGATTTCATGTATATGAATTCTTTATGGGTTCACTAAGATTAGGAAAAGAAAATTTTTATTGATACAAAAGGACCTTGGATAATTTATTCACCCCCCTCCCTCTCAGTTATTCTAAAGTAATTCAATAATTGGTATCAGAGCCATCTGCTGAGAAAGACTAGATTAAAGGTACTAGAAGCACAAAGATCAAGATGTCAAAGAGAGATGTACCAAAGCTAAATAGAGACAACTTCCCTGTATGGAAAAGTTTGATGAAGTTGCATCTTAGAGGGATTGGAGATCACAAAAAATCCACCATTACAATAGAGCATGTTGACCCTGATGAAGTTCTTACTACCGAGGATATGAAAAAGAAGAAGGAACATAATCAGGCAATGTTGGAGATTGTCTTTGCTCTAAGCTACGCTGAGTTTGATGATATCAAAGGTTGTAACACTACAAAGAATATGTGGCATGCCATGCACACCATTTATGGAGGAGATAAGAATCTACAAAGAGCTAAATTAGAAACTTTGAGAGGAAAGATTGATGACATGAGAATGGAAAAAGGTGAAAACATAGCTCAGTATGTTGCTAGAATAAAGGAAATAGTTAGTGCAATTAAGGGTGCAACTAGTCAAATTGATGATGGCATAGTTCTATGAAAAGTCCTAAGAACATTACTACCTGTATATGCCATTAGAGTATGAGCAATCCTAGAATTGAGATGCATTCCAGGGAACAACCTAACTCTTGAAGGTCTAGTAGGTAGACTCATTACTTTTGAGCTATCTAATTTTGACAACTACAAACTAGAGAGCCTTAAATAAGCTTTTAAGGCTAAACTGCTATTAAAGGATTCTGATGAGAAGAAGAAAAAGAATAAAAGAAAGATAAAATCTATGTCTAGTGACAACAACATAGATGATGAATATGTTGAACAATTGGAAGAACTAATGGCAAGGAGATTCCATAGAGGAAAATTAAAATTCAAAGATAAGTTGCCTATTATTTGTTTCAATTGTAATGAAGTAGGTCATATTGCTGCTAGATGTTCAAAGAAGAAAAATTATAGAGGTTGTGATAAGTACAAAGGAAAAAAGAAATGAAGATAGCAAGGATTATAGAGATAAAGGAAAAAAGTGCTACATTACTGAAGAAGATGATTCAAATGAACATGATGATGAAGTTGTTTATTTTTCTATGAAAGATGAATAAGATGATGATGAAGCAACTGCACTTGTGACATGTGTGAAAAAAAATGAAAAATGGATGACTGACAGTGGATGTTCCCATCACATGACTAGAGATAAAAGTAAGTTTGTTACCTTAAGCTATTATGATGGAAATAGTGTTAGATTTGGTAATGATGCTCCATGTTTAATAAAAGGAAAGGGTTCCATTAAAATCATAGACAAGATATCATGTGATAGTGCTTATTATGTTGAAGGGCTAAATTATAATCTATTGAGTTTACCATAATTTAAAAACTTGGGATGTAGAGTTGAATTTGAAAAAAAAATAGCCAAGATCTATGACATAGATGGGAAAATGATAGGAAAAGGAGATCAGTCTAGAACCAATCTATTTTACCTTGACATAGAGGATGCTACTTGTATTATTGCAAAATTTGATGATGTATGGCTATGAAACAAAAGGCTATGTCATGTTAACTTTGACAACTTGATTAGTATCAGTATCATGAGAAAGGTTAGAGGTTTTCCTAAGTTGAAAAAGCCTAAAAATATAACATGCAAACAATGCCAACAAGGCAAGATGATTAGAGATTGTTTATACTAACTTGTGTGGACCTATTGATGTGCAAAGCTAAAAAGGGGAAAAGTACATAATTTTGTTTGTATATGATTACTCTAGGATGATGATAGTCATATTTCTAGAGAAAAAGTTTGATGCTTTTAAATTTTTTAAGTGGTACTTGGCTAGAGTTGAAAAAGAAACAAGAAAAAGTCTGAAATGCTTGAGATCATATAGAGGAGAATTCACATCAAATAAATTTGAGATGTTCAGCAATAATAGAGGAATCAAAAGACATACATTTGCACCTTGAATACATGCACAAAATGGAATAGCTAAAAGAAGGAACCGGTCCGTAATGGACTATGCAAGAACATTGATGATGGAAAAGAATGTTTCTCTAAAATACTAGAGAAAAGTTGTCTATACCCTAAACTAAGTACAAGTAGAGAAAGGTACACATTCTACACCTTTTAAATTATGGTATGGGTATCCACCTAATGTAAAATATTTTAAGGTATTTGGAAGAAAATATTACATTCTTAAGGATGTTAGATATGAAAAAATTGATGCAAAAAGTGAAGATGACATATTCCTTGGTTACTCCACAAGAAGTAAAGCTTACAAGTGTTTAGATACTAACACTAACAAGATTTTGGAAAGTGAAAATGTACATTTTGATGAGTATACAGAAGTTCATGAGGAGAAATCCATGAAGGAACCAAAGGTATACAAATCATTTGTATATTTCCATGAAGGAATGTCTGCAGAAGAAGAAGCTAGAAATCAAGTTGGAAACTAGCAACAAGTTTCACTGACTACCGAGTCTCACACTATGAATATTGAGCTACCTTCAAGAATCAAGTTGCATTCAGATGTCGAGTTATAGAATGGAGAAATTTCACATTATGATTCTGAGGTCAATACACATGAAAGAGATGCTAAGATACCTGATAGAGATACACATAGTGAAACCAAAGTTGAAAGATAAATAGAGGAAACTAGGAATGAACCAAGACTATCCAAGTATGTCAAAAGACACCATCCTACTCATCAAATCATTGGAAACAAAGATACGAGGCCAATGACAAGGAATAGACTAAGAAGTGAATCATGTCTACTAAGCATGAAAGAGCCCAAGATAGTGAAAGATGCATTAGAAGATGATGAGCGGTATAAAGCCATGGAAGACGAAATTGAGAAAATAGAAAAGAACAAACTTGGAGTTTAGTCCTTAGGCCAAATGATAAAAATGTGATTGGAACCAAGTGGGTGTTTAGAAACAAGTTAGATTAAAATGAGGAAATCACATGAAACAAGGCAAGATTAGTTTGCAAAGGATATGCACAGGAGGAAGGAATTGACTATGGAGAGACATTTTCCCCTATTGCAAGATTGGAAGGAGTAAGAATTTTACTTTCTTATGCTACTTACAAAGGATTTAAGCTCTATCAAATGGATGTTAAGCTTGCATTTCGGAATGGCATACTAGATGAAGAAATTTACATAGAGTAGCTAGAAGGATTTGTAGATGTCAACAATAAAGACAAGGTATGTAAGCTGCATAAAGATCTAAATGGTTTGAAACAAGCACTGAGAGCATGGTATGAGAGACTTCATAAGTATCTTATGAAAATCAGATTTGAAAGAACAAATGATAACAATAATTTGTATATGAAGATAGAAGAAGGTAAAGGAATTCTATTATCTTAAATTTTTGTTGATGATGTAATATTTGCAGGACAAGATGCTCTATAAAAGGATTTTGCCAAAAAAATGAAGCATGAATTTGAAATGTCAATGTTTGGAGAAATCAAATTCTTTGTAGGACTACAAGTGCATCAGATGAAGTATGGGATATACATTTCTCAGTCAAAGTAAACCAAAGAGATATTAAAAACTTTTGGACTAGAAGATTCAAAACTAGTAAGCACATCTATGACAATAGAACTCAAATTGTCCAAGAATGATGAATTTTTCAAGGTGAATCAAATAATGTACAAGTCTATTATTGGTAAGCTACAATATGTTGTGTATATGAGACTTGATATTTCTTTAGCTATTGGGATAGTTGCAAGATTTTTTGCAAATCCCAAGGAAACTCATTTGATGGTTGTGAAAAGAATAATGAGATACTTGAAAGGAACGAAGAAGTTTGGCCTATATTACAAGAAGGATGAAAGGTTTGATTTGAGAACCTACACTGATGTTGACTAGGCTAGTAACATAGATGATAGAAAGAGCACCAGTGGAGGAGCACTTTTCTTAGGCATGAAACTAGTTATGGGTGATCCCACAATAATGGGTTCCACTTTTTGACCAATTTTGACACTGAAATCAATATTTTTGCAACAAACGTCACATTCAAGTGACTATATCCCCAAAAATATAAATAATTTCAAGATGACATAAACTAGTGATTTTGAGTACTTTATTCCTACTTTGTAACCATATTTTTTAATCTAAAAAAAAAAATTATTTATGTCAATTTTTTTTATCTCCTTCGAAAAGTGGTACATAATAAAATTCAATATTTTAAAAAGTGACAGTCCGTTTGACACACATAACTTTTTTTCTAGAAATGATAATGAAGTAATTTGTTTGACATTAGATTTGTAACATCAATATCCAGAGGATGCATTTGGTTTGATTTATTTTGGTTGAATATTGTATAGTTTATGAAGTTTTGAAGTGACATGAACCGTAATTCAGACATACGTTCCATTTGACACAGATAATTTAAAGTCAATTTATCATAAACCCTTTTTTTTTTAATAGAAAGATATCTCAATAAGCCAGTGCCTCCATATTTTTCAAAAAAAAATTTGACCTAATTTACTAATTTTCTCGAGGTGTCAAAGTCAGTTGATGTTCAATCCGTAATGAACCTATAATGAGTTAAACTCATATTTGAAAGTCTTAATGATTAAATTATGTAATAAAATTATAGTCGTTGGAAAGCTTGCTCCGAGTAGCACATTTTGACATTTTTTATTTTATAGTAGGAGATCATTCTCTTGCAATTATGGCAGTCAAAAGAGCAAAAAAAGAAAAAAAGCAAAAAAGGTTTTTTTTTTGTGATTTTGCATGTTTGTGCAAACATGGCGTTCACACGAATACGTTTACCATGTTCGCATGAATGTATGTTTGTGCGAACATGAAAATCATGTTTGCATGAACATATTTATCACATATGTTCGTGCAAACATACGAAATATGTTCTGCAAACATGATTAAAAAAAAAGTTCGCCCGAACATAATAGGTGTGTTTGCGCGAACATATGGTAAACTCAATTTCTCATTTTGCAATTTTTTTCATTTTTGTTTGTCCCACTAAAGTGGAACCCATTATTGTGGGTTCAACCTACATGGACTAGTAAAAAATAAATTTGTACATCACAATCAACTGCTGAAGCTGCATATGTTGTTGCTACTGTAAAATATATAAATATTGTATGGATCAAGCAGCTACTCAAAGGTATGAAGGAAGAGATTACAATTCTAGTGATACTTTATCATGACAATACCAGTGCTACTAACATATCAAAGAATCTAGTAATGCATACCAAAAAAAAGAACATTGCAATTAAGTATCATTATCTAAGAGAGCTTGTAGAAGACAAAGAGGTGAAGATGGACTATGTCAATAGAAAGGAGGAGATTATAGACTTTTGGATACAATTGTTCAATTGAGTGTTGTCTTTGATGTTACACAAATGTCATATTAGTTATCAGATAGACTCGCTCAATTGGTTAGCAAGGCAAAAGACAAAATCTATCAAGCTCATAAGGTTAGCAAAGAAGGTTTATAGTGTCTACTAAGTGTTCTCAGACTTTACCTTGTGCAGATAGTTGTTACCAAGATTTCAAGGTTAGAAAAGGAAATTTAGTTGTTACCGAGCTCACTTGGTCATCAAAGAAAAATAGTGCAGGAAATAGTTCTTACTGAGCTACCATGGATAGTGAAGAAAATTTAGTTCTTACTGAGTTAACTCGATAGCTAAAGGATTTTGCAGATTTTGCAATGTTAGCTGAGTTAAGATGGTTAACTTAGGAAATTGTTTCTAGAAGTAGTGCTTACCGAGCAGGGTTGGCCAATGTTGGGCTTCATTATTTTGTGAAATAAAGTTTATTTTTTAATGTAATATTTGTAGCTGAGTGATGTATGGTTTATTGGTAAATGTAACATGTGAATGAGTCGACTTGATAATTTGAATGGTATATATAAGAGGTCAAGTTGCGAATTCTAAGTGTGGTGGATTTGATGTGATATGAATGTGAAGATGGACTTATTATTGTGAAAGAAAATTTTGAAGAATGATCAGAGATCATTGAGGAGCAGCAAAGCTATATGTGATCGAGGAGGATCTAATGGTGCAGAATAGAGATTTGTAATCTTCAAATTTAGTTACATCTTATTTAGGTAATTTCATTGTTACTTTCTAACCATTGTAGCAATGATTTCAAATCTCTTAACAAAGTTGGTTTAACAGCCATTTTATAAATCCTCTAACAAGGTGACAATTCAGTTGAATTGTTCTAAAGACCTCTAGCAAGGCCACTCCTAACAAGGTGATTAAATCCTCTAACAAGGTCACACCTGACAGTGTGTATTGTAACCTTTAATAGGGTTGGCTCCTAACAGGGCTCACTTCAAAAGAGTGAAAATTGGTGGCTAGTTACTTGGTGGTTTTTTCCATATTAAATTTTCACGTTAAATATGGGGTCTCTTGTGCTCATGTCATTTACTTTTGTATGCATGTTAATAATTATGAATGCTATATATCAATAACAAGTTAATCTACTGAGTTACAGTATTAACTAGTTATTTAAGACATCTAAGGGATCTAGATTTGTTTTTGTGGTAATTGATTCACCCCCCCTCTTAGTTACTACATTCATAATCCCAAAAATTGGTATCAAAACTTTTGGTGCTTGTAGGAAAATATTTCAAGGATCTAAGCGAAAGATCAGGATGTCTTACAAGACAGAAATTCCAAGACATAATAGAGACAACTTCTCAGCATGGCAGGGATTGATGAGAGTTCATCTAGCTTCTATTGGTGATTTAGGGCTGAAGTACCTTGATGAAAAATATGCAGAACTTGTAGGTACATTATCTGTCAATGATATTGCTGAAAAGAAGACTCACAACAACATGATGATAGATATTGCATCTACTCTAAGTTATGAAGAATTTGATGACATCAAGGATTGCAAAACTACTTTTGAAATGTGAAACAAACTGAAAGAGATCTATGGAGGTGATGATAATGTAAGAAGAGCCAAGGCAAAAAGTTTGAGAGGACAGTTTGATCAGATGAGGATGAGAGAGGATGAAAACATAGCAAAATATGTTGAAAGAGTTAAAGCAAGCATTAGTGCAATCAAAGCATTTGGAGGAGATATCAAAGAAGAGATAGTTATAAATAAAGTTCTTAGAACTCTCCTTCCTATTTATGTAATCAAATTCTTTGCAATTCAAGAAAGAAGATGTGAAGCAAATCATAAGATAAATCTAGAGGCCATAGTTGGAAGATTGACTATATTCAAGCTGGACAACTATGATAATTATGTTCCAGCTACCAAGAACATTGAATTAGCATTTGAAGCCAAGCTTTCACTCAAGGAGAAAGGCAAGAAGATAAAGGATCCTCAATCAAATAGTGATGAAGAATCATAATAGAGTTTAGATAGTGATCTTGAGGTAGTTGAAGCTCTTCTAGTAAGGAAATATTCAAGAGGCAAAGGAAAATACAAAGGTAAGGTTCCTCTAATATGTTTTTCTTGTGAAAAAATTGGACATATTGCTACTAGGTGTCCAAATAAGAAGAACAAGGATGAGAAGAAAAGTCACAAGTGCAATAGCAAGAAAGACTTAAAATCATTCAAGGATAAAGGTAAGAAAACATGTTTCATGGCTAAAGATTCTAATGATTTTGATGAAGAAGAAGATGAAATTGTTTACATTGTTGTAAAAGATGAGTCTGATAATGATGAAGAAATGGCACTCGTTTCTCATGTGAGAAAAAATGATATATGGATTATAGATATAGATAGTGGTTTTTCTCATCACATGACTAGTGATAAAACTAAGTTTGAACATTTTGAAAACTATGATGGTGGTAGTATAAGATTTGGTAATAATGAACCTTGTTGTATAAAAGGAAAAGGAAGAATCTCACTGACCAAAGAACTTGTATGTGATAATGCATATTGGGTAGAAGGACTAAAGCACAATATGTTGAGTGTGGCACAACTACTAAATAATGGATTCAAAGTGGAATTCATGCATGGAAAAGAAAAACTATTGGATGGCAAAGGTAAGCTGATTGGATTAGGCACTCAAACAAAGGTAACTTGTTTTATCTTGAACTAGGTGAATATTCAAGTTTTATTGCTCAAATTGAAGAAAGTTGGTTATGGCATAGGAGGTTATCTCATGTGAACTTTGATAACTTGGTAAAAATAAGCAAATTTAGGAAGGTAAGAGGCATTCCTAACATAAAGAAACCTAAGGTTGGTCTATGCAAGAATTGTCAAATTGGCAAGATGGGAAAGACTAGCTTTAAAAGAAAGAACTATCAGTCTTAAGAAATTTTAGAAATTGTGCATACTAATTTGTGTGGACCTATTGGCATTGAAAGTTATACTAGTGAAAAGTTCTTCATTCTTTTTGTTGATGATTGCTCAAGAATGATGACTGTCATGTACCTAAGAGAGAAATCAGAAGCATTTGAAAAGTTCAAATGGTATTTGGCCAGAGTAGAAAAAGAAACAGGCAAAAGACTAAATTTAAGGTCAAATAGAGGAGGTGAATTCATTTCACATGAGTTCAATAACTTTTGCATTGGAAGGGCAATCAAAAGATAGGTTTCAACACCTGGAACTCTTGAACAAAATGGAATAGCTGAAAGAAGGAACAAATCTATCATGGACTGTGCAAGAACCTTAATTATTGAAAATAGGATTGCTATCAAATACTGGAAAGAAGCTATCAGCACTAAAGTTCATACCTTGAACTGAGTACAGCTAAAAAAAGACTCATTCAAAACCCCCTATGAGTTATGGTATGGCTTCAAACCCAATGTAAGTTACCTAAAGGTATTTGGAAGCAAATGTTACATTTTGAAAGAATCTAGAAAAGGTAAATTTGATGTGAAGGGTGATGAAGAAATATTTTTGGGATATTCTTGGAAAAGTAAAGCATATAGATGTTAGAATTTGTTTACTCAAAAATTCATAGAAAGTGCACATGTAAAAGTTGATGAGTTTGCAGAAAGAACTGAAGAAGAAAGCAAAAGGGAACCTGAAGACTACAATAGATTTTTTTTCATTGAACTTGATACAGTACTAGGCACATTTATAAATCAAAAATCTTCTACACTAGAATCTTTTGTAATCGAGTTGCAGGAAGTTCAAATCGAGCTAATGCCTACCAAGTTGCAAGGACCCGAGTTGGAAATAGAAGCTATCGAATCAATAGCTACTAAGCCTGAGCAACCAAAACCAAAAATAGAAATTGAAGAACAAAAGGATAACAATACAAGTCATTCAAAAGGCAAGGAGCCGGTACTAGCCAAGTATGTCAGGAAGCATCATGCACCAGATTAGATCATTGGAGATAAATCTGAAGGAACAATGACAAGAAGTAAGTTGAAAGGAACTTGTTTACTTGCTAACTTTGAACCTATAAATGTCAAAGATGGATTAGAAAATGAAAGTTGGATTGAAGTTATGAATGAAGAGATAGAACAGATAGAGAAAAACAAAACATGGACTCTTGTACCTATGCCTAAAGACAAAAATGTGATTGGAACTAAGTGGGTATTCATAAACAAGTTAGATGAATATGGCAAGGTGTCAATGAACAAAGCTAGACTAGTATGCAAAGGATACTCTCAAGAAGAAGGTGTAGACTATGGAGAGACTTTTGCTTCTGTTACAAGATTGGAAGGTGTCAGAACCTTACTTGCATATACTGCATACAAAGGATTAAAATTTTATTAGATGGATGTAAAGTTAGAATTTCTCAATGGTAGACTAGATGAAGAGGTTTACATTGAACAACCAGAAGGTTTTGTTGATCTAGATAAGAAGGACATGGTCTACAAATTGCATAAAGCATTGTATGGTCTGAAACAAACCCCTAGAGCATGGTATGAAATATTGCATAACTATCTTATTAAAATTGGTTTTCAAAGAACTAATGATAATAGTAGCTTGTACATAAAGGAAGGACTAGATAACAAGATTTTTTTGTCAAAAATATTTGTAGATGATATTTTGTTCACAGGAAATGATGATCTTTACAAAGAATTTTTAGAACAAATGAACAAGGAATTTGAAATGTCAATGTTTGGAGAGATCAAATTCTTTGCTGGTCTTCAAATTCATCAGAGTAAGAATAGCATCTACATCACTCAATCTAAATACATCAAGGAGATACTGAAAAAGTTTGGTATGGAAGACTGCAAACTAGTTGGGACTCCTATGTGTACTAGATTGAAACTTACCAAGAATGATGAATCAAAGGAAGTGGATCAGACATTGTATAGATCTATGATTGAAAATTTATAGTATGTAGTACATACAAGACCAAACATTTCCCTTGCAGTAGGAATTGTAGAAAGATTCTCAGCAAAACCAAAAGAAAATCACATGATGACAATCAAAAGAATCATGAGATATTTGAAAGGAACTGAAGATTACAAATTATGGTATAAACTTAAAGAAAATCTAGATTTAAAAGTATTCACTGATGTAGATTGGGCAGGGAACATTGATGATGGAAAGAGTAAAAGTGGAGGAGCTTTCTTTCTTGGAAAGAGGTTGGTTTCTTGGACAAGTAAAATTAGAACTATACATCCCAGTCCACAATAGAGGCTAAATATGTTGCAACAATAGTAAACTGTTCAAATATTATTTGGTTCAAAATATTATTGGAAGGTATGAAGCAAGAAAGCAAAGAACCTATTGTTATGTTTTGTCACAATACAAGTGCAATTAACATATCCAAGAATCCAGTGATGCATTCAAAAACCAAGCATATTGCTATAAAGTATCACTTTGTTAGAGAATTGGTGTAGGATAAGGAAATCAGATTGGAATATGTCCATACAAAGGAAAAAATTGCTAACATATTCACAAAGCCTTTACCTAAGGATGCACTCTTGTATCTAAGAGGTAAGTTAGGGGTCATTCCTCTATCTAAAGCTCACTAATATACGCTTTTAGTGATGCATCAATAGAAATAGAATTGAAGATCTATCAGTTGATGCAGCAAAGTAATGAAGCTATTACATATGAATCAATACATAAGGTACATTTCTATTCATTTGGTTTATGTTTTCTTTGGCATATGTTGTTAAAGAGGGAGATTTTACTATCATATCTTTCTAAAATTTGCAAGAAAAAGAGAGTTTATGTAAGAGGGAGAGATTATTATGAAAGAGGGAGATTATTGTATTTGAGGAAGTTTTGTATAAAAGGGAGAAGTATTCTATCAAAAAAGACTTGTTTTCAAATTTCATTCTATTATGACATGTTGTGTTTCCATCAATGCCAAAGAGGGAGATTTTTGGATAGAATTGTTCAATTGAGTGTTGTCTTTGATGTTACACAAATGTCATATCAGTTATCAGACAGAGTCTACTGAGCTTAGTTGGTCAGTAAGGCAAAAGATAGAATCTACCAAGCTCAGAAGGTTAGCAAATAAGGTTTATAATGTCTACTGAGCGTTCTCAAGCTTTACCTTGTGCAGACAGTTGTTACCAAGCTTTCAAGGTTAGCAAAGAAAATTTAGTTGTTACCAAGCTCACTCGGTCATCAAAGGAAAATAGTGCAGGAAATAGTTCTTACCAAGCTATCATGGATAGTGAAGGAAATTTAGTTCTTACCAAGTTAACTTGGTAGCCAAAGGATGTTGCAAATTTTTCAATGTTAACCGAGTTAAGATGATTAACTCAAGAAATTGTTTCTAGAAGTAGTGCTTACTGAGCAGGGTCGACCAATGTTGGATTTCATTGTTTTGTGAGATCAAGTTTATTTGTTTAATATAATATTTGTATCTGACTGATGTATGGTTTATTGGTAAATGTAACATGTGAATAGTTGACTTGATAATTTGAATGGTATATATAAGAGCTCAAGTTGTGAATTCTAAGTGTGGTAGATTTGATGTGATATGAATGTGAAGGAGGACTGACTATTGTGAAAGTGAATTTTAAAGAATGATCAGAGATCATTGAGGAGTAACAAAACTATATGTGATCGAGGAGGATCTAATGGTGCAGAATAGAGATCTATAATCAAAAAATTTAGTTGCATCTTATTTAGGTCATTTCATTGTTACTTTCTAACCATTGTAGTAGTGATTTCAAATCTCTTAATAGAGTTGGTTTAACAACCATTTTGTGAATCCTCTAACAAGGTGATGGTTTAGTTGAATTATTCTAAAGACCTCTAGTAAGGCCACTCCTAATGGGGTGATTAAATCCTCTAATAGGGTCACACCTAACAGTGTGTATTGTAACCTTTAACAAGGCTGGCTCTTAACAAGGCTCACTTCAAAAGAGTGAAAATTGGTAGCTAGTTACTTGGTGGTTTTCCCCATATTGGATTTCCATGTTAAATATGGTGTCTCTTGTGCTCATGTTATTTAATTTTGCATGCATACTAATAATTATGAATGCTAAAGATTAGTAACAAGTTAATCTACTAAGTTACAACATTCTTGTGATGTTTTTACCGAGTGATAGCAGTAACTAGTTATTTAAGATATCTAAGGGATCTAGATTTGTTTTTTTGGTAACTAATTCACCCCCCCCTCAGTTACTAAATTCATAATTCCAACATAGACATCTTCACAAAGCCACTATCTAAGGAAGTACATGAGTACGTAAGAAGTAAATTAGGCTTGGTACCCCTTTCAAAGGTAATATAAGTAACCAGAGAACTTCCCTACATCAAATAGGTTGATTTCCAAATGATATAAATTGATGCAGAGGATCTTACTTTAGTTACTGCCTAAAGTAATAAAAGCACTAAAAATCCAAATCAGTCACAAGCAAGGTGACAGAGGGAGAAATTGTAGATACTACAAATTCTATATATGCATGTTAATATGTTGCGATGTTCTATCCTTGGAATTTTTGTTAAATAGGGAGAAATAATAGAAATTGATCAAAAGCTACAAGAAAAGGGAGAACTAGTAGAAATTGATCAAGTCCATAGAGGGTGACATTGACTAGAAAGTTAGAATATCAAAAGAAGATCAAAGAAAAACACATGTATAATGAATCTACCTAGTAAGAGGGAGTTACAGGAAAGAAACTCAGAGGGAGTCATAAGAAAGGAATTTTGTAATCTAATGAAGTTGTTGATAGAGGGAGAAATTTCATTCAAAAAATTTCTTTTTGGTATTGTCTTACTATTGTAATCTAGTCAGTCTAGTTGAATAAATTGTTTTATCATCTAGGTGACTTGGTTGATCAGTTTGGTTTTCCATCAATGCCAAAGAGGGAGATTGTAGAAATCTGATTGATTAATCATTACTGAAGGAGATTTTTAAAGTAGAAAATGTATTTCAATCATTGTTTTGTCACTGATGTCAAACTTGCTATCTACTGGAAAGGAAATCACTTGTAAGATTCAAGCACTATCACTTAGTTGAGTGATGAAGAGGATTTGATCAATAAGAGGTAAAAATAGCACCTAGAGAAAAGGTTGAGCTATGCTTATATAATGAAGTACAAGGTTCAGTTAAGATAGTGATGATATGATGTATTGATAACATACTTAAGGTTGCAAAGGTTGTGCTGGTGCTCAAAATTTTAGACCAGATTTTGAGTACCATTGAGTAATTTGAGCCCTATAAATGCTTTTTGATGCTTGTGTACCCGACTGTTAGTCTGAGGCCTAAGAGGTGTTTAATGTTTCTAGCACCTATCATTCAATGTGTTTACATGTTCCATGAAGTTAATTTATCATTTTGAACCTTCCCGTTAAGCCCTATTTTGAGCCAATGTCTAATTTGCATTTTACCCTAAGTGTCAAATAGCGACAGGAAGCCCTGTTTGCACCTGAATATATCGCACCCAAAAAAATTGTATGATAGACCACTTTAAGTGTGTCTAGTGTCCATACCTGAGAGCTTATGTTTCAGATTTTGAGTTGTTTCAAGTTCGTTTGACTAGGTTTTGAATCCCTCAAAGTTGGTCATTTAAATTTTTATGCTGATGCACATTGCACATAATTCTGGTAAGCCCTATTTGATGTGCTATAACTTTAACCCAGTTGACCCAAGTGTTGAAATTCCTTTTGTGTTGTATTTTAGACATCAAAGACTTGTTAGGTTTCAAGTTTCAACTTATGATGAATCCGTTTGATCAGTTTTCAAATGCGATTCCAAACACAATTTCTATCTTTTTACTGGTGTTAGCATTTGCAGATTAGTCAGAACCCCTGTTCGTAATGTTATATCTCCTAATCCATGATTGGTAAGACTAAATGGTTTGTTCCCCTATATTTTCCACTGAAAATACTACAAGTATGCCAATTTTTAGAACTTGACGAATCCGTCTTCACACTTTACCAAAGTTATTCCATTTACAAAAAATGATATTTTACTTATGTTCTCTGTCCTGCAAATCTAGGTAGCCAACTTTGCGCCCTCACCATATTTTTCCTTTGATTTATCATGAGCCAAAATTGTATAATCATACTCTCCTCATGACTATCTACCAATCCCCTAGTTTTCATTAACTCATGTGCCTATTTGCCCAGTCTTTGGAGCTCAAACCAAATGCACTTTTCAGTTTTCTGACATGTTTATCTATAGGCAATTTTAAGGAGGTAACTTTGGTAGTTGATATTTTTTGATCCTGATGTCATCATGTGACTAGATTTTGTAGGAATGTTGAGTGTGTCAGAGAGAATAGAATTCCAGAGTTTCGGATCTTGATTAGATGTTATGACAGTTTTTAAAGCCAGGCAACAAGCCTCCTGACACATATTTCACAGTTTAAAGAATAGTGATAAAGTGAATTTTAAATGATCAATTTGAGTTCAATTTTGATTTCAGGTAGATCAAGATCTCAGTGGATCACTTTGCAATATCATTTGTCCAAAAATGAAAATTTTTTAGCCGGACCCACTTTGGGGTCCGACTGATTCCATCAAACTGATAAGGGTAATGTTGTCCTACTGATTCCTGTGATTATGTTTGGGATATGGGTCAAAAATTTTCACCTCATCATCTCTCCATGGAGTTTGATATACAAGTAAATATAAATAGTTCTAGAATTCCAAAGAGCTCTCCAGATGCAATGCTTCAATCAACAAGAATACTGGTCTGATCACAAATTTTGTTCTACAATATCCATCTCAGTGGGAAGGCAAATTACTTTGTAATTTTCTATTTTGCATAGATTGTAGATGTGTACTCTACATTGAATGTAATGCTAAATGGAGATATCATAAAATCTATTTTCATATTTCAAAGAAGATGGCAGGTGCCCATATAGTGTGGATTTGCAACGATTTCCAGCATCAATGAAAGCTCCATATTCAATTGGAGTAGCTCGCTATGAAGAGGAGTAACTAAGCCCTGTAGCAATAGGAGAAATTGGAGCCCCACATTGTCAAAGTTTGTAGCTACAACAAAGCAAAGAAAAAGGGCTCACAACATGGGGATCAACATTAAATAGGGAACCCACAGTGAAAAGTTCACATGCAAATCAAAGGAAATCTGCACAAATCATTTTAAAGGCCCACGCATCATGTGAATAGGTAAGCTACCAGGAAAATGAAAGGAGTTCACATTTTGCTAAGTCCCCACACTAGGATAAGTAGGGGTCCACATTTTTAAAGCTGAAGCCACAACAAATAAATGAAAGAACCAACGCTAAATAGAAGCAACTCACGCATGTTACTGAAGTTTACTCCATGCATAAAACAGAGTAAAAATTCATCCAAAGAAGGAGTGACAAGTAATAAAGGAAGCAATGAGGACATTGAGTAAGGTGGGTGCCAACAGAATAGGGGAGGAGCCCCGATGATGCTAAAGAAAAGACATAGGCCGTAGTGATAAAAATGAAAAGGGAACTAGTAAAAGCCAGCATATATGAAGCACCCTATCCACGCATTGTGCAAAGAGAGCTGTGGAAAACTAAAAAATACAAAGGAACCAATGATTCTAAATAGTCAAAGCCACACACCATTTTAATGGAAGCACCAGTTCAATGATATTAAAGAGAATTCATAGTCAATTATATAGAGCAGTCGACACAGTCAAGCTATCCATGGCAAGAAAGAAGCCCTGCACTTAAACAAGCCACTGAGAGCATATAATAGGCATGTAAAAAAGAAGGGGCCACATCATATTCAACTCATAGTCATGCGCAAGGGAAATCCATAGACAAAAATCCCAGATTGCTTGTGGGAAGTTTTTCTTAAGTCTTTAAGTACTTTTCATTACACATTGAAAGGTGGAATAAAAGGAAGCCTTTTGTGAAGGCAGCGCCTTGAGAAGGTGGGCCCATGGTTAGTTAGAAAGTGGCAATTTTTGAGTAAACATGCAATCCAAAAGAGAATGACGTCAGTAGGAAAGGCGATCGAAGAAGGTAAAATTTGGCTAGTCACTAGCTGAAAAATCCAAAAAACTTGGCTAGCGACATAGCGAGTCACCAAAAAAATCTAGAAATCTTGCAAAGACAAGTGAGTTCAAATGGAATGAGATCACGACACATGTCCAGATCGAAGGGTCATCGCTAACTCACCAAACGGGAACTGCACGATGAATCACCATAGCGAGGTGGTGAGGGTAGTCGAATTTGTGCCATGTGGCACGTCCTTGCTCTCTCACCTAGCAAAGATGCTCATGGGTTAACCATAGCGACATAGCAAGAAGATGACATGTGGCACTAATGAGGATGTGCAATTAGAATGTGACATGTGGAACTTGCTAAGGTCCGAGCCAATCAGAAGATGACACGTGTCAAGTTCGATCAAACCTAGTTTGACCCGGGTAGAAAAATAAAAGGAAAATTGAGAATTTTCAATTTTTAATGTTTTATTATTATTTTTCCCTCAAACTCATGTCAGGTTCATTTAAATAAAAATTGAAACTTTATGTAGTTTAAACTTTATAAAAGTTTAAATTTTGCAAAATATTATGGAAGCCATGAACAGAGGCCTAATTTTCAAATGGCCATATTTGGGGCAATTTTTAACTAGATTGGGCACTCCAATATACTATTGGAACCAAGAGAACCAGAAATTTCCAAATCTGGAGTTTGTTTTTGCACAGGTGCTTCCTGGTTCAAGTTATAGGCCATTTTGTGAAATCCGAGGTATTGGCAACCAAACAAGCAGATTTAATCTTTGAGCATCTGAATCAGTTATAGGGTAGTTTTGAAGACCTTTTGGAACTCGAATGTGAAGAAAATGATCCTTAAGCAGCTTTCTTACATTCTAGAAGTTACATTAAACTGGATTTTCACTTTTATGATGAATTCATTTTAGTATCAAGAATCAGTTACATCCTTTCATCATTACATTTTGAGATATTTTATGAGCCAAAATGAAAGGATTTGATTTCTAGTTATAGAAAGAAGTTAGAAAGAAGCTTTTGTTCTTCTAGGGAAGGATTTCCAAAGGGACAAGTGTCAATTGCAAATTGAATCCATGAATTTCCTTCTCCATACATATTCTTTCTTCTTCTCTAAAAAATTTTTTTGGTTGGTTTTCAATTTCTAGTTCCTGGAGCTCTGCTTAGGCTGTGAAAGCTACACACCCAGCATTTCTCTCTTGTATTGAACAACATTTTGAGTTGCTATGCAGATAATCCTTACTAGTTAGGTGATTTCATGAGTTATTTCTGTATATCTTTCATTTATTTGGTTTCAAGGAAAACAAATAAAGCACAACAAAGGTTTTAAGTACAGTCTTAATCTTGTCTCCTGATTATGGATCTATTATTTCTTCTAATTTGTGATCAAAGAGCATAGATTAGGTTAAATTTCATTTAGG
This sequence comes from Cupressus sempervirens, assembly GCA_028749045.1. NCBI lineage: Eukaryota > Viridiplantae > Streptophyta > Pinopsida > Cupressales > Cupressaceae > Cupressus > Cupressus sempervirens. Next base: position 728,113,016 of record CM053785.1, read on the forward strand.
AATGTATGTGATTAAAATGTCTTGCTAGTGGAGCAAAGAACCATGTAATTGCTTGATGTTTGTCACAAGGTTTGCAAATTTCATGATAGGATGTTCTGAGTAGGAGATTCATTCTGTAGCAGATGTCAGTTCACAAAGTGAAGGATAGATCAGGGATCTTGATGTAGAGATATGTCTGAGATTTCCAAAAGATGTATGGTTATAATTCATTTTAATTACCCAATAGATAAGGCACTGATCAGAGATAGGATCATTAGGTTTTGTTGCTCATACCTGGGTCTTGCTAATATCAACATATTAAATCAATTTTCCCTTTTATGTTGAAAGCTATTCAATGTTAACCTACACTTAGCTTGCTAGTTTCATGAGTTATGTTCTTAGCTATTTCATGCTTGTGATTCTTGGTTAAGTATAGAAGATTTAGGGGTTTTTATTTGCTTTACATTAGATTTAGTGTATGCTTTGATAACTGGTACCATATAAAGAATCTATAGGTATACCCACCTAGGTTTTGTAGAGCTTGAAGAAGAAGAAGGGTGTAGCCTTATAGTTGGCTCAGGTTTTTGGTGAAGTGTGTCCATTATTGGAGATAGCTTCCCATAGATGCATTCTTGCCTTGCATACTTGGTTGTTTAAACACTGTTAAATCAGGAGCCAACAAAATGGCAACTCTATTGGGAAATGTATTGAATCTGAATGGCAGACAAACCTTGAGAATTTGAAGAAGATTCAATACAATAGGAAGGATATGCTATAGCAACAGGGTTATGTGAGGTGTTTACCATTTCTTTGTTGATATTTTGTGATCCCCAGTTAAGCTTTATTCATGCACAGTAGTATATTGTGAAATCGGATGAAAATTGTGTGCTATGACTGTTATAGGTCTATCTTCAATCGGTTCAATTTGCAAGTACTGTTGAGAAAGTTCACAGTCAAGAATAAATTTATAAACTGTAAATTTTTTTCAAGATGATAATGATCTGCAAGTTTCTCCTACATTGAAGGTCTGGTTCAGATTTGTCAAGTGACAAATTATGTTTTATTTCTCACCAAGTGTGAGTGGCGACTCTCAAATCTATGTTCCCATTTTGTTCCTAGTTGATCTCATTGCAAAATTTTGAAGGATTTTCAGTTGTATGGGCAGATCTAAGACTTTTGATAGATCTTGGAAGAAGTTTTAAATTCTTGATAAGTTTTAAAGTGTTGTTTGCAATATGCCATTATAAGGAATTGAAATGTAAAAGGTGAATCACAACAGTGATCTCTTTATCCTTTTGAAAGGAGGTGGCGACTCTATAAATTTTGATCAGTGATGTAAAGGATTTTAAATCTTACACTTGTGTCAAATCAGCAGATCGAAGTTCAACATCAACACTTGAGGTATTTTGATTTTCATGTTTTCTTTTTGTGAAAGTCAAGTGTTAAGAAAAAATGGTTGCCTCTTTTAAGTGATTTTCAGCAAGGTAGAAATTTTGTTTTATAATGGAATCAGATCTCAGATCTAAGATTAGTTTGCCAAATTCTAAGAGTTTAGAAATTGTGAATAATAACACTACTATGTTGAATAGACTGGTCTACAAAAGGATTGTCAATCTTATAAGAATTCAAGTAGGAAGTACTCAAGGTTTAAGTGCTAAACAATGTTATTTAAGGCTTAAATTAGTAATCAGTAAGATGCCTTTTCATTGTAGACCCAAGGAATCTTCCCTGCCTAGTTTTTTCCTTGATGTTCTAGTACTCGATTCAGTCAATTGGCCAGCACCTATAAGATTACAAAGATTTTTGCAATTTGAAAGATTCATTGAGGAGATGGAAAATGATGATTATGGATTTCATGTTATTTCTTCTAATGATAATGAGTGTGTTGAAAGCCAAGGTAGCAATGAATACAATGAGTCCATAGAGCAAGATAATCTATCTTTTGAATGTAAAGAGGTGGACTCAAATGTTAATGAGTCTGGTAATAGCGATGAGCATGAAAAAGATGGATATAAGAGAGAAGATAAATTTTGTTACAGTACATATGAAGTTGAAGAAAGTTGTAACAACAATAGATCTACTGATTGCCATGATAATAAAGAATGTTGTAGTAATGTTGATTCTCCATATTGTTACACTAAGGATCATGCTGTTGTAAGATCTCATGTTATCCAGATAATAACCACAACCGGGAGAAGATTTGTGAGGCAATATTCTTGAGCTCCAGTGAAATCTCAGAGTTGTTGGCTTGTGAGTTTGAAAAACATGTAAGTATTTCTAAGGATCTTCATATTTTCTCTCATAATACTTTCTCATTCAGTCAAATCAATTCCCCAAAGTTTGATGTGGAAAAAGAGGTAGGATCTGAACAATCTTTGTTAGACTTTGGAGGTGTATATAATAGAACCTCAAATGTTTTTGCACATGAGGATTTGCTAGATATAGAGAATGTTAATGAAGGGAAGTTTACTACTATTTCAGATTCTTTTTATGTTGATCTCGCTAAACATTATTTTCATGTTTCATATGATGAAGAGGAAAATAGTGAAGGTTGTCAATCAGATTATAGATTTTCTTCATGTGCTGATAAGTCTTGTAAAGATAGTTTCAAGGTTTATTCTGACATTCAGTTAGAGGAAGAAAATGATAGTGATCAACATAGTTTAGATCAGCACTTTCAGAATGAGTTTCATGTTTGGTAACTAATCAATTGTTTGAAGATTGTGAAGAGGTTTCAGCAAATGATAAATTTGACTTGATGAGTTACATGGTTGCAAGTAGGTAGAATTAGATTCTACATACTCTTCACACTAGGAAGCACAAGGTGAGTTACAAATTGATTCATGTAACTTATTGAATGAAGTTGAATATGAGCACTTTGTGTTTCCAGTTGAAAGAATCCATGATTCATTCAGTAGTGATCAGTTTCAGCTTGATATTAGTTGTTGTGGTCATGCTGATCCATTTTTTCATAGTGGGCAAGATGAAGAAAGTATGTCTGATTTTTATACGCACTATGAAGATGATGATAGTTTTGTTTTGCCTATTGAGCTGATTGCAAATGTTGATACGTTGGGTGAAACAAATGATAATGAGATTTTCAGTTTACCTTAGGGAGATGTAAATGAGAATAATGTTTTTGACAGAGGTAGGGAGTTTTGAAAACTTTTCGATGACCCGAGGTCATCATGTGTACATAGTTAGAGTAGTTTCATGTTTTCAATGAAGTTGTTTGAGAAAGTTTTGTTGTTCAAGTGTGTGGTCTACTTCTCCCAAAAATCTAAATCCTTGCCATGCTCGTAAGTGACATGCATCCCTAGATAGAGCCACTATTGGTGCTCAAAATTGTAGCCCAAATTTTGAGTACCATTGAGTAATTTGAGCCCTATAAATGCTTTTTGATGCCTATGTACCTGACTATCAGTCTGAGGCCTAAGAGGTGTTTAATGTTTCTAGCACCTTTCATTCAATGCATTTGCATGTTTCATGAAGTTAATTTATCATTTTGAACCTTCTCATTAAGCCCTGTTTTGAGCCAATGTCTAATTTGAATTTTACCCCAAGTATCAAATAGCGACAGGAAGCACTATTTGCACCAAAATATCTTGCACCTAGAAACATTGAGTGACGGACCACTTTAAGAGTGTCTACTGTCCATACGTGAGAGCCTATGTTTTAGAAGGTTTTGAATCCCTCAAAGTTGGTCATTTAAATTTTCATGCTGATGCACATTGTACATAATTCTAGGAAGCCCTATTTGACGTGCTATAACTTTGACCTAGTTGACCCAAGTGTTGAAATTCCTTTTGCATAATATTAGATGTCAGAGACTTGTTAGGTTTCAAGTTTCAGCTTATGATGAATCTATTTGATCAGTTTTCAAACATGATTCCAAATGCAATTTCTATATTTTTAAGGGTGTCAGCATTTGCAAATTAGTCAAAACCCCTATTCGTGATGTTATATCTCCTAATCCATGATTGGTAAGCTTGAATGGTTTATTCCCCTGTATTATCCACTAAAAATACTACAAGTGTGCTATTTTTTAGAACTTGACGAATCCGTCTTCACACTTTACCAGAGTCATTCCATTCACAAAAATGATATTTTACTGATGTCCTCTATCCTGCAAATCCAGGTAGCAAACTTTGCACCCTCACCAAATTTTCCCTTTGATTTGTCATGAGCCCAAATTGTATAATCATACTCTCCTCATGACTATCTACCAGTCCCCAAATTTTCATTAACTCATGTACCTGTTTGCCTAGTCTTCAAAGCTCAAACCTAACGCACTTTTCAATTTTTTGACATATTTCTCTGTAGGCAATTTTGAGGTAACATTGGTGGTCGATATGTTTTGACCCTAATGTCTTCATGTGACAAGATTTGGTAGGCATGTTGAGTGTGTCAAAGAGAATAGAATTCTAGAGCTTTGGATCTTGATCAGATGTTATGATAGTTTTTAAAGCCAGGCAACAGGCCTCCTAACACAGATTTCATAGTTCAAAGAACAGTGATAAAGTGAATTTTAAATGATCAATTTGAGTTCAATTTTGATTTTAGGTAGATCAAGATCTTAGTTGATCACTTTGCAATATCAGTTGTCCAAAAATAATTTTTTTTAAGCGGGACCCACTTTGGGGTTCGACTGATTCCATTACACTGATAGGGGTAATGTTGTCTTGTTGATTCCTATGATTGCATTTGGGATATGGGTCAAAACTTTTCACCTCATCATCTCTCCATGGAGTTTGATATACAAGTAAGTATAAATAGTTCTAGAATTCTAGAGAGCTCTCTAGATACAATGCTTCAATCAGAGTGAATACTGGTCTAATCACAAATTTTGTTCTATAATGTCCATCTCAGTGGGAAGGAAAATTACTTTGTAATTGCCTATTTTGCATAGATTGTAGATGTGTACTCTACATTGGACGTAATGCTAAATGGAGATATCATAAAATCTATTTTCATACTTCAAAGAAGATGGTAGGCACCCATGTAGTGTGGATTTGCAATGATTTCCAGCATCAATGAAAGCTCCATATTCAATTGGAGTAGCTCGCTATGAAGAGGAGCAACTAAGCCCTATGAAAATAGGAGAAATTGGAGCCCCACATTGTCAAAGTTTGTAGCTGCAACAAAGCAAAGAAAAAGGGCTCACAACATGGGGATCAACATTAAATAGGGAACCCACAGTGAAAAGTTCACACACAGATCAAAGAAAATATGCACAAATCATTTTAAAGGCCCACGCATCATGTGAAAAGGTAAGCCGCCAAGGAAATGAAAGGAATCCACATTTTGCTAAGTCCTCAAACTATGATAAGTAGGGGTCCATGTTTTTAAAGCTAAAGCCATAGAAAATAAATGAAAGAACCAACACTAAATAGAAGCAACTCATGCATGTTACTGAAGTTTTCTCCACACATAAAATAGAGCAGAAAGCTGTCCAAAGAAGAAGGAGTGAAAAGTAATGAAGGAAGCAGTGATGACATTGAGTAAGGTGGGCGCCAACAGAATAGGGGGGGAGCCCCCATGATGCTAAAGAAAAGACATAGGCTGCAGTGATAAAAATGAAAAGGGAACTAGTAAAAGCTAGCATATATGAAGCACCCTATCCACACATTATGCAAAGAGAGTTGTGGCAAACTGAAAAATACAAAGGAACCAATGATTATAAATAGTCAAAGCCACATGCCATTTTAAAGGAAGCACAATTTATGTGATACTAAAGAGAATCCATAATCAATTATATAGAGGAGTCAACGCAATCAAGCTATCCACGGCAAGAAAGAAGCCCTGCACTTAAAAAAGCCACTAAGAGCACAAAATAGGCATGTAAAAAAGAAGGGCCCATGTCATATTCAACTCGTAGTCATGAGCAAGGGAAAGCCATAGACAGAAATCCCACATTGCTAGTGGGAAATTTTTCTTAATTCTTTAAGTATGTTTCATTACACATTGAAAGGTGGAATAAAAGGAAGCCTTTTGTGAAGGTAGGGCCTTAAGAAGGTGGGCCCATGGTCGGTTAGAAAGTGACAATTTTTGAGAAAACACACAATCCAATAGATAATGATGTCAGCAGGAAAGGCGACTGGAGAAGGTAAAATCCAGCTAGTCGCTAACCGAAAAATCCAAAAAACTCAGCTAGCCACATAGCGAGTCAACGAAAAAATCTAAAAATTCGATGAAGTCAAGTGAGTTCAGATGGAATGAGATCGTGACACATGTGCAGATCGGAGGGTCATCGCTAACTCGCCAAATGGAACCTACATGATGAATCACTGTAGCAAGGTGGCGAGGGTAGCCAAATTCGGCGCCATGTGGCATTTCCTTGCTATCTCACCCAGCTAAGATGCTCACAAGTTAACCATAACGACATAGTGAGAAGATGACATGTGGCACTGATGAGGATGTCCAATTAGAATGTGACATGTGGCACTTTCCAAGGTTCGAGCCAATCAAAAGATGACACATGTCAAGCTCGATCAAACCTAGTTTGAACTGGGTAGAAAAATGAAAGGAAAATTGAGAATTTTCAATTTTTAATGTTTTATTATTATTTTTACTTCAAACTCATGTAAGGTTCATTTAAATAAAGTTTGAAACTTTATGTAGTTTAAATTTTATAAAAGTTTAAATTTTGCAAAATATTATGGAAGCCATGAACAGAGGCCTTTTCAAACAGCCATATCTGGGGCAATGTTTAACTAGATTGGGCACTTCAATATATTGTTGGAACTGGGAGAACCTAGAATTTCCAAATCTAGAGTTTGTTTTTGCACAGGTGCTTCTTGGTTCAAGTTATAGGCCAATTTGTGAAATCTGAGGTATTGGCAGCCGAATAAGTAGATTTAATCTTTGAGCATCTGAATCAGTTACTGGGCAGTTTTGAAGACCTTTTAGAACTTGAATGTGAAGAAAATCATCCTTAAGTAGTTTTCTTACATTCTAGAAGTTACATTTAACTAGATTTTCACTTTTACGATGAATTCATTTTAGTATCAAGAATCAGTTACATCCTTTCATCATTACATTTTGAGATATTTTATGAGCCAAAATGAAAGGATTTGATTTTTAGTTATAGAAAGAAGTTAGAAAGAAGCTTTTGTTCTTCTAGGGAAGGATTTCCAAAGGGACAAGTGTCAATTGCAAATTGAATTCGGGAATTACCTTCTCCATACATATTATTTCTTCTTCTCTAAAAAATTTTGTTGGTTGGTTTTCAATTTCCAGTTCTTGGAGCTCTGCTCAGGCTATGAAAGCCACACACCCAGCATTTCTCTCTTGTATTGAACAACATTTTGAGTTGTTATGCAAATAATCCTTACTAGTTAGGTCATTTCATGAGTTATTTCTATATATCTTTCATGTAGTTGGTTTCAAGGAAAACATATAAAGCACAACAAAGGTTTTAAGTTCAGTCTAAATCTTGTCTCCTAATTATGCATTTGTTATTTCTTCTAATTTGTGATCAAATAGAATAGATTAGGTTGCATTTCAATTAGGAATGTATGTGATTAAAATGTCTTACTGATGGAGCAAAGAACCATGTAATTGCTTGATGTTTGTCACAGGGTTTGCAGATTTCATGATAGGATGTTCTGAGTATGAGATTCATTCTATAGCAAATGTCAGTTCACAAAGTGAAGGATAGATCAGGGATCTTGATGTAGAGATATGTATAATATTTCCAGAAGATGTATGGTTATAATTCATTTTAATTACCCAATAGATAAGGCACTGATAAGAGATAGGATCATTAGGTTTTGTTGCTTATACTTGGGTCTTGCTGATATCAACATATTAAATTAATTTTCCCTTTTATGTTGAAAGCTATTCAATGTTAACCCACACTTAGCTTGCCAATTTCATGAGTTATGTTCTTAGCTATTTCATGCTTGTGATTCTTGTTTAAGTATAGAAGATTTAGGGGTTTTTATCTCCTTTACATTAGATTTAATGTATGCTTTGATAAATGGTACCATATAAAGAATCTATAGGTATACTTGCCTAGGTTTTGTAGAGCTTGAAGAAGAAGAAGGGTGTAGCCTTATAGTTGGCCCATGTTCTTGGTGAATTGTGTCCATTATTGGAGATAGCTTCCCATAGATGCATTCTTTCCTTGTATACTTGGTTGTTTAAACACTATTAAATCAGGAGCCAACAAGTTGGATACGCTTTGAAACTTTAGAAGAACAAGTTACTCAAAAATAGTCTGCCAAGCTTGACCAAGTTGGTTAGTAGGAGCAGAGAAAAGTTAGTTCAAGACAAGTAGAAAATTTTTTAGTGATGAGTAAAAGATAATTCTAGTGTATGCCAAGTAAGTAGTGAGTGTCAAGAAAAATATGCCAAGTGATGAGCATCAGTAAAACATGTTGATGTCGAGTGTACTCAAAATAGATGCCGAACAATGCAATATGTACCAAGCATCAAAAGATCAATAATGCCAAGTTGTTGCATTATTAGAAAAGTCAAAGATTTTCCAAATTCAAGTTGACAAATTTGTTTTCTTGAATTTTATGAACCAGGTGAAAGATAAGGATGATGAGCTAGTGGCATAGAATTTGAGGTAAACCATTTTTAGGTGATTTCAAGTGGATTCTAGGAGAAGTTTCTAGAAGAGATAAGATATGGGGTAGATACATTGTATCTTACCTAATCCATCAAACCCTAATATGGACGATGGAAAATAGAGTAGGAAAACTATTATAATTTCCTATAAGAGGAATGTTAGGTCAGGAAGCAAAGTGAGAAAAGGAGAGATATTGAGAAGGTCAGAGAAGACCAAAAAAAATAAAGAGGACGACTCTACTTCATCTAGTGACCAAGAGGGAGATTGCATTCGCATACCAAGCAAGAAGGCTTAAAGAAGACATATGCTTGAAGGGTGAACAAGCTATCAAAACTACAAAAGAATGAAAGCCAAGTAAATTGAGGACTGAACTGAGATATGAAATTTGCAAAGGAGTTATAAGTCAAATTAGATCAAGCTCTACTATTACTCTCTAACAATTGTATCAGTTGGGTAAAATCCATTGGACTAAGGTTGACTTAATAGTAATTGTGAAATCCTTTAGCAGGGTGGCATTCCAAGTGAATGGCCTAAATTCCTTTAACAAGGCTTACTTTTAACAGGGTGATAAAATCCCTTAGCCGAGTCACATTTAATAGTATGTGTTGTAACATTTAACAAGGTTGGCCTTTCATAGGGCATCACTTTAGAAGAGTGATAAATGAGTGGCATGTTATAGGTGGTTTTTCCCAAATTGGGTTTCGACATTAAATCAGTGTGTCAAATGTGTTGATGCTTTATGTTTACATTTCTGCATGGTTGATTTAACAAGCTACAAGTTCTAGTGATTGCATGCATATGAATGCTTTATGGGTTCACTGAGCTGAGGAAAAGAAATTTTTTCTTAGTACAAAATGACCTTGGACAACTGATTCACCCCCCCCCCCCCCGCCTAGTTATTCTAAAGTAAACCAACACTTTCAATCCTAACTCCATAACTTCAATAGACATTATATTCATAGTTGCTGCTAAGTCCACCATGCAATTTCTTACTAATTTGTTGTTAATAAGTATAGTTAGATAAAATGGTACACATGTATAACATTTTCATTGATATTTGTCCCAAGATGAATAATCAATGTCTCAGCAACATTAGTATAACCTTCTTTGTTAGTTTTAGACAAAATATTCAAAACTTGTTTCGATATTCAAAAATTAACTATTTCTAAAAATGGTAATGAAACTTTTAATTTTGATAAAACATTAGAAATGAATGAATTATTACTTATCATTTGCTTACCAACTGAAGAATGAGTTACTTGGGGGTCAGTCTATTGTTGATCCTTAGGAATCACTTTATTCTTGTCCTTCTTGTGCTAAGTGGACACCTCAATCTTCTTACTTATATCTAATTTTATAGTTATATTTCTTAATCTATATTACTCCACTCTTGTTCAACTACTACAACTGTATGAGCCCTTCTTTCTTCTTTAGTTGTTTTCCTTATCACATGTCTTTCATCATTATCAGAAATAATTTTTTTGAATGTATGGTTGCCTTATTTTATTTTTATTAACATGAGGAATGTATTCTTCTTCAAATGAGTCATCTTCTCCCCAAAATGGTTTAGATGATAATGCATTCATTATTTTCTAATCATCTCTAGGGTGAATTCATTCTTCCAATATACTTCTCACTACCATACTTTGTTCTGGCATATGAAGTAATTTACACACTTCACACCAAGGACCAATTTTAACATAATTATTATCCTTCTTCTAAGGATCGAGGATTTCATTATTATTTACTAGTCTTGCATCTTTCCAACATGTATTATAAGGAATGTATTGTAGTCTATATATATCAAACTTGAAATATGATTTCTCATTCCTGTTAGATCATGTTCCCTCATTCTTATTATACCTAACATGAAGATCCTTGATCATACCCCAAATTTTTATCAATCTTATGTTCATCCTTCTTTGGCTTAGGATTTTTAGGATCAAATAATCTTGGGTCATCTCTTTTACCAAAATTTCCCCTATCCTTTATGTCATTCTCAATTTACATTGCAACCTTAAAATATTCTTGTAATGTGCTTGGTCTTTGTAACCTTATCTCATAGTGAGTCTTACTTTAAAAAGCACTTAGGTAAAATTTGATTAGGAATAAATCAACATCTCTAATATCTTGATGTATTATATTCAAAACTTTATTAAACCTTTTATTAAATTCAAATATTGATTCATTAATATTTTTCTTGATTCTAGTCAATTCATGCAAGGAAAAAGAAGTATCAATATGATTCTCAAATTGCTCAAAAAATAAATCAAAAAATTCTTACCAATTTGATATAGATTTATTAAGGTCATCTATATCATTCAACAACAAAATTTGTTAATGACTAGACAAATAATTTTATAAATGTTAGGATTACCCTTACATAGAAATAATAGTTACATGCAAATATAACCAAAACCAAAAAATAGTAGATCGCATAAAAGAGAACACACGACACCAAGATTTAACATGGTTCACCCAATCCCTAGGCTATGTCCACCAATTGCAAGTCTAATATTACTATTATTATCCAGTGATTATAGCCTAATTACCATCTATAATCCCTTATAACTCAAAACCACCACAAGATCCAATTTTTGCATCACGCCTTATGAAAATCACTAACCCGAAGCCTTTTATACAAGTTTTTTTCCACTTATAAAATTAGGGCTAGAATAATGGAAAAAATAATAGCCGATGCCTTTTACAATATATAGGCAGTTTTTACTTTGGGGCACTACCCCCAAAAACCCCCATGGGGGCATTGCCCCTCAACCCCACCCTGCACTGTAATAGGGAGCACATCTAGGGTGCTACCCTAGGTCCCTATAGGGGAACTACCCCTTGACCCCATCTTGGGGGTGCTTCCAATTGGAGTTGATGAAAGCCAACTCCAAAGATGCCCAAGATCACCTGCATGCAAAAACTTATCAAAGAAAAGCCAAGGAGAGGAAGAGCATGGAGCAAGGGAAAAACCCTAAATGGACATGAGAGACCACATATGCAAACACAAGAAGAATATTTATTTACAATGAGAATGTGACGTGTTGCGATAATACAATGAGGGAGCCCACTTATAAAGAGCTCTAGGAATCTTCTAGAACAAGTTAGAAGATGCTAGGAGATAAGTGTGACAACTAAGCACAAATCCACATAAGGTTGAAAGTCCTCGAACAATGTGAGAGGATAAGTATGATTTAGGAGAGAACAAACTCCCGTATTTTCAACAACTTATAACTAGCTCCTAGACTATATGCATTAAATATAAAATATTAAATAAATGCATTTACCTAAGTAAGCTTAAGTAATAGAATAAATAATTAATTATTAATTATTTACTCTAACACCCCCCCTTAAGTGCAACTTAGGGAAATGTCTTAAGCTCACAAAACTAAGATGAATGCAGAATGAGTCCTAGCAACAAGGCCATGTTAGGTACCCATGTACAATGCAACAAAATACAACCTCTAAAAATGGGGAAAGAGAGAAAACCACGTGGGAAAAACCCTCCCCCAAAAAGAGGTAACATAGTGAAGAACTGAAGAAGCCTCCAACTAGGGAAATGTCCCCTAAAATAGGAACAAGGAGTGATCATGAAGAAGCATCATCGAAGCATGAAGAAGCCGCAAATCTGCCAAACTATTGATCTGAAGAACCTCCATAGAAGAAGAAGGCACGGACCAAGCATGTCTAAATGGTAGATGATCCATCTCACCGAAATGCATAGGTAGCTAGCCACTACAATTTCCTTACACATAGGATCAACCACTGAACACATAGTTCACACTATCAAACCATTGAACCACAAATGCATTAGAACAATAGCATAACTCCCCCTTAATGCAGACGGGGTGAGATGACAGGCAACTAAGAAGGTGGGCCAAAGTCTTTTGTAAATGAACCAAGAACGACAAGAGAGGGAAAGAGGTACAAAACACCCATAAAGACACGATCAAACTGACTCTGCATGGGGCTAATGTCATGGAAGGGACACTCACTTGATAAAGGGGGAATGTCTAAAATAGCAAACAACTATCCCCCCCATGGTGCTTTATGAAAATAGTACATGTACAATTGACTCAGAACAATGTTCATGACCCCCGAAATGCAAAAGTGGCACTTTATCTTAGTGCGATACATAAAAGTGCTTCAAAATGATAGCTACGATGATTAAAACTAAAAACAAGCTACAAAAAAAACAAAGTACAGCCTAAAACAAGAGAATCCATGCCAAGAAAACAATCCTCAGGCCTAAAACACTCAAGATATCCACCACATTACAAAAATGCCAAAAATATGATAGAAAGAGCATGGGCCAAAAACTAAGAAAAAGGACCACATTTCTAGAAAGGTGACAGAACCAGCTTTCCAAAAATATAAAGTTTTCAAAAAACAAGCATGGGACGTAAAAGATATGCTTGTCGGAGTCAAAAATAGAACTTTGGAATTTGACTAAAAAATGAGCAATGAAAATGCACCAAACCTAAAAATACCTACACCAAATTCTCCATCTTAGAACTAGCTTTCTGGTGCTTCTTTCAAATCAAAAAAATACCTTCGTATGCTCAAGTTATGATCAAAAAATCACAAGTAGCTCCAAAATAGAATCAGGAGAGGTGCAAGGAAGGGGTGATGACATCATGCTAACATCATGCTGACATCAGCAAATCACTACAAAAAATTTGACGGCCACATGGATGCCATGTGGCAGTACAGAAGACATGGCAGGGGCCATGTGGCAAGGTGCCACATGGCACCTGTGCCATGTGTCAATCGTTGATATGCTGCAGACTAGGCAAGAAGTCCATGTGGATGCTAATGAAGACGGGAAGAGCTGTAATGGAACCCTAGGTGGACACACTGGTAGTGGTGGCCATAGGCAAAGGAGCATAGAGGTAGAGGTGGTAGAGGCTGGGGGCGCCACCTAGCCGCGGTGGCTGGAGGGTGGCCCGTTGGCGGTGACTCTGTTGCAATGGCATGGCTGTTGCAGGCTGCGTGCTAGGTAGGCCGCAGTGATGTGGTAGTGGCCATTAGGTGGCATAGCGGCAATTGCCCAATGGTACGCACTTTAAATTTTTTTAAAATTTTTCAAGCACAAAATCATCCGTACAACAGCCCTTGATGTAAAAAAAAATTTGCCTCCCGGAGCTCTATCTCCAAATTTGACAAGTTTTATATGAATCCTGACTGCAAACAACCTTTCAGATCCAATGGTGATGTCTGTTTGGCCGCAATGTGCTCCAAAAATTTTTTGATCCCTTTATTTGAAGAAAAAATGCACAAACAAACTAGGGTTTGTGACTTCAAATCACGGCTTCAAAAATCTTCAACGAAGCAGCAGTAGGAAGGCTCTGATACCATGTTGGAGTTGATGAAAGCCAACTCTAAAGATGCCCAAGATCACCTACATGAGAAAACTTGTCAAAGAGAAGCCAAGGAGAGGAATAGCATAGAGCAAGGGAAAAACCCTAAATGGACATGAGAGACCACATATGCAAACACAAGAAAAATATGTATTTACAATGAGAATGTGATGTGTTGTGATAATACAATGAGGGAGCCCGCTTATAAAGACCTCTAGGAATCTTCTAGAACAAGCTAGAAGATGCTAGGAGATAAGTGTGACAACTAAGCATACATCTACATAAGGTTGAAAGTCCTCGAACAATGTGAGAGGATAAGTATGACTTAGGAGAGAACAAACTCCCTTATTGTCAACAACTTATAACTAACTCCTAGACTATATGCATTAAATACAAAATATTAAATAAATGCATTTACCTAAGTAAGCTTAAGTAATAGAATAAATAATAAATAATTAATTATTTACTCTAACACTTCCCCCAAACCCTCATAAAAATAATATGGGGAGAAAATCATGCCAAATAAATCTTCAAGTCTGATTAGGCTCCATATCACAACAATCTCCCACTTGGAGACTTATTTGACTATTAGAGTAAATAATTAGTATTTACACTTTACTTAAGCTTACTTAGGTTAAATGCATTATTTATTAATTGTCACCTAGGAGTTAGCATACCTTTTACATGTTGACTTATTAACAACGTAGAAGTTTGTGTACATTTTTTCAACACCTTGTCATACTTATTCTTTCACCTACTTGGAGGGTAGTCCACTTTTCGCAGATGTATGCTTTGTTGTCATGCTTATCTCCTAGTACCTTCTAGCTTGTTCTAGAAGCTTCCTAGAGGCCTTTATACTCGGGCTCTCCTATTGTAATTTCATAACATATTATATAGAAAATTCATTTTTCATTGCTGCATCTTAATTTCTCTCACTCCATTTAGTTTGTCCAAGCTCTACCCTTCCTCCAATTTCTCTTTAGCAAGCTATGAAGTTAGCTTTCATCAACTTCTACATGGTATTAGGGAAGTGGACCAAGGAAGATAGTTGAGTTCAGTAGATTCAATCTTCATTTGAGATCATGCAACAAGAGGTCTTATTGTTATAGGGATAGTTGATCCTTCCACCTATCTCTACACCTTCTTTCACTTTTTCCCACCATCTCCCTTATCGGAGAATGAATCTTCTCTTTCACAAGAGCATCATGTGGTATAGTCAAGATACTTGAACCTTTGTACTATTCCTGAGATCCCTATTTTGACTTCCACAGTACATCTAGTTGAGGTTTTTTTTTGTCTTTAGTAGGAATCTTCTTCTACTCTGCCTAATCCTCCAACTCCATTCATCAAGCCTCTAGGTACATCTGTTGTAGATTCTACAGTGTACATTTATGATAGTGTCATCACACCTACCTTAGGGATTACCTTTTAGTATCCTCATATTTTCTCCTTTGAGCATCAGCTAGGCCTTCTAGTTTCCCCTCTCATTTAGGGTTTCCCTTGTTCTATTCCCTTGTTTCTTCCACATTGGAGTTTCATTGGCTTGGTCCTTTCTTCAGGAGCTCCATTATGCTAGGGGAGCTTTGGTGTCTTTTCTATCTCTCATGTGGGGCTAGTTGTACTTTTGGTTTTGAGAGAGTCTCTTGAACCATTTTTGATAGAATTTGTCCTTGGGGGATCTTGCTGAGGCTTTCTTTCCTTCATGTTTTTTAGCATGTTTGTACTTATCTCTTTTTGGGGGAGGTTTTTCCCATTTGGTTTTCCTTATTTCCCCATTTTCAAAGGTTGCATTTCTTTGCACTTGTACATGGGTACCTAACATAGCCTAGTTGCCAAGACCCATTCTGCATTTCATCTTAGTTGTTGTGATCTTAAGTGCATTCCCCTAAGTTGCACTTAAGGGGGGTGTTAGAGTAAATACTAATTATTTATGCTTTACTTAAGCTGACTTAGGTTAAATGCATTATTTATTAGTTGTCACCTAGGAGTTAGCATACCTTTTACGTGTTGACTTGTTGACAACATAGATGTTTGTGTATGTGTTGTCAATACCTTGTCATACTTATCCTTTCACCCACTTGGAGGGTAATCCATTTTTTGTGGATGTATGCTTTATTATCATTCTTATCTCCTAGCACCTTCTAGCTTGTTCTAGAAGCTTCCTAGAGGTCTTTATATTTAGGCTCTCCTATTGTAATTTTATAACATATTGTATAGAAAATTCATTTTTCATTGTTGTAATATAATTTCTCTCACTCCATTTAGTTTCTCCAAGTTCTACCCTCCCTCCTTTGATTTCTCTTCTATAGGTTATTTGCATGCAAGTGATCTTGGATAGCTATGAAGTTGGCTTTCATCAACTTCTACACTGACTCCACAATAATAACCTCTCACTTGGAGACTAATCATAACACTGCTACACCTATAGCTCCCATTGGAATATATCAAACCACCCTAGACATTGTTATTCTTTTAGTCTATTCAGTTGAGAAGATCAACTAAAGTTGAAGAGGAATTCAACTCCTCCTTTATCACTATCTTTGTAAAAATATATGTTGGATTGTCATCTATATTTATCTTGTCCATCTTCAAGTATCCATCATGCAAAATTGACTGAATGAAATGGTATCACAACTGTATGTGTTTTGTCTTTGAATGCAAACTTGAATTCTTTGCAAGATGAATGGCACTCTGACTATCTATAAATAAATAATTATCCTTCTAAGGGAGTCTCAATTCTTCTAAGAAGAATTGAAGCCATATCATCTCCTTAGTTTCCTCTATAGTAGCAACATACTCTGCCTCTGTAGTAGATAAAGTATTAACCTTCTATAACCTAGAAACCCAACTCACTATTGCCCCACCAATAGTAAATACATAACCTATAGTACTCCACTGGTATCATTATTCGCTACCAAATTTGAGTCAACGTAGCCTTGTAAATCAGTAGTAGAGCCCCCAAAGTGTAAACACTTATTGGATCCTCTTCTCAAATATTTAAGAATCCATTTGACTACATTCCAATGCTCAATTCCTAGATGACTCATATACCTTCTAATGACTCCCACTACATGTGCAATATCTGGCCTAGTACATACCGTAGCATGCATCAAGATTCCTACAGCTAAAGTATAAGGTATGTTACACATCTTATCCTCCTCTTCTTGTGTCTTAGGACACATCTCCTTAGTCAACTTCAAAGGAAAAGGTAAAGGTGTGCAAACAACTTTAGCATTCTCCATAGAGAAATGTTGCAACACCTTCTTAATATAATCAGCCTAAGATAAAGTCAATTTTTTGTTCCTCTTATCTTTGCAAATATTCATACCAAGAATTTTTTTTGCATCCCCCAAATCCTTCATAGAAAATGCATGTGCTAATTAGTGTTTTAGCCCCTTAATGTGATCCATGTTAGACCCAGCTACAAGCATATCATCGACATATAAACATAAAATAATATAGTTGTCATCATCCACCCTCTTAAAATAAACACAATGATCTAAATGGCACCTATTGTATCCATTCTCATGCATAAACCTATCAAATTCAAGATGCCATTGCCAAGGTGCTTGTTGTAAGCCATATCAACTTTTCTTCAATCTACACACTAAGTTCTCCTTACCTTTGACCTCAAATCTGTATGGTCGTGCCATATATATCTCTTCATCCAAATCACCATGAAGGAAGTTTGTTTTAACATCAAGCTACTCTAAATGCAAATCTTTAGTAGCCACAATACTTGAAGCAGTATGAATAGAAGTCATTTTAACAACAGGAGAAAATATCTCATCAAAATCGATGCCTTTTTTCTATGAAAATCCTTTTATAGCTAACTTGGCTTTAAATATTTTCATACCTCCTGTTGGCACTCAAAATTGTAGTCCAAATTTTGAGCACTATTGAAGAATTTGAGCCCTATAAATGCTTTTTGATGCCTATGTACCCAGCTATACCTGTGAGCCCCATGAGGTGTTTAATGTTTCTAACACCCTGCATTTAGTATTTCCACATGTTCCATGATGATAAGTTGACATTTTGAGCCATTCTGTGAGGTCTTGTTTTGAGAAATTATCAAATTTGCATTTTCACCTAAGTGTCAAACATCGACAGGAGGTCATGTTTGCAACTGAATATCTTGCACCCAGAAACTTTTCAAGATTCACCGCTTTGGGAGTGTCTAGTGTCCATACCTGAGAACCTATCTTTCAGATTTTGAGTCATTTTGAGTCTGTTTGACTAGGTTTTGAATCCCTCAACGTTGGTCAGTTACTATTTTCATGCTGATGCACTTTGCACATAATTCTGGGAAGCCCTGTTTGATGTGTTTTAATTTTGACCCAGTTGACCTAAATCTTGAAATTCTTTTTGTATTGCATTGTAGACATCAGAGACTTGTTATGTTTCAAGTTTCAGCTTATGACAAATCCATTTGATCAACTTTCAAATGCGATTCCAAACGCAATTTCTATCTTTTTACCGGTGTCAGCATTTGCAGATTTGTTAGTACCCCTGTTCGTGGCATTATAACTCCTAATCTATGATAGGTGAGATTGAATGGATTGTACCATTGTGTTTTCCTCTAAAAATACTCCAAGCATGTCAGTTTGTAAGTCGTGATGAATTTGTCTACACACTTTTCGAGGTCAATTCCATTCGCAAAAAATGCTTTCTGTCAGCATGTCCAATCTGTAAAATTCTGAGTAGCATACTTTGACTGATCGCCATTTGCGCCCTGTGATTTTTTATGAGCCCAAATCGCAAATTCGTAATGTCCTTGTGACAGAGAACCAACGCCCCAATTTTCATTTACCCATTTGCTCATTTGCCTAGTTTTCCAAGCCAATTCCAGAGCCAATTTGTTGTTTTCTGACGTGTTTGCTTGCAGGCAGTTCTAGGAGGTTGACTTTGATAGAGAATATCTTTTGACCCCGAATTCATCATGATATGAGATTTGACAGGGTGCAAGTTTGTGGAACAAAGATTCTGTATGCTAGATTTCAAAGCTCGATTATCTGTTTGGATCAGTTTTTAAGGCCAGTCAAATGACCTCCTGACACAAAGTCGACAAGCTACAAGAGAATGATAAAATGAATCTTTAATGATATAACATAGATCGAGTTTGCATCCAGTCAATGTCAAAGGTTCAATAGGCCAGTTTGAGAAGTCAGGCGTTTGAAAACAAATGTTTTTTAGCCGGACCCACTTTGGGGTCCGACTGATTTTATCAGACTGATAAAAATTGGATGCAAATTGAAGACTTAGGAAATGAAATTAATATGGAAATAAGGAGAAGCATTGAGAATCAAGCTATTAAAATCTTGGCCTTGCTTGGTGTTGGAGGTGAGCAAACAAATGAAAATAAGTGTACTCTCTTGGGTGATGTATTTAGGAAGTATGATCCAATAGGTAACATTGGGAATGCTATTGGATATGAATGCAAATGCAGTAGAGGTGATAATAATCAGAACTTGAACTTGCTATTCCTTCACTCATATTGGCAAGATTGAAGAATATTTGCATGAGCAAGCTATTTTAATTAATAAACATGTTGCATTTGTACCCATTCTGGCAAATTGTCTTAAGAATAATATCAAGAAGGAAGCATGTAAGATGATTTCCAACATTGTAACAGGGAAACCGTAGCCAAAAACAAGAAAAAAGACAATCAATCTCATGGTGGTAAGAGGCAAGAAACTGCTTGTCAAAGATCAAACAAAGGAACATGCCAAATTTAAGGCAGGGGAACAACAATCACACCAAGCAGAAGTGGAGGTTGTGCATACTCTAAGTCAAGTGTTAATGGTAGCAGATAGAGGCAATTTCCACCAAGAGATCCAAGACATGAAAGGTAGCTGACAGCTGCTGCCATGTTCAAAGGCAAAATGAGCACCAAGGAAGTGAAGAGCAGTATCAACACACAATAGAAAAGACCACACTCAAGCTGCCAAAGATGAATTTAATGGAGAAGGCCGTAGGTTTTAAAACGAGGAGGTGGCTTTGGGTTCAAAGCGCCATTAAGAAGGCATCCATTTTGATGAACTAGCCCATGCAAGCAGGGGAAACCAGGGCTCGCGTGAGGCAACAGGGAGCTCCTAACAGCAAACTGCGTAGAAATGGAGTTCCCCACATAAGGCACAATATATAGACCGCTCATTCCTATCTAAAGACACAACAATAGAGACATATCAGGTGTTTGGCCAAAAATAGGCAATTTTTGACTTCAAAAAGAGAATTGTGAACTTCTTACTAGTTCTCCAATGTCAATTCCTCGTCTTTCCCCAGTTAGATAAACCATGGAGTCTGGGTAAAAGTGTGCAGTGGAATCGAGTAAAGAAATGGAACATCTTGCCTCATCGATGTTGGAAGAAGCTCATGTCCCAAGCACATACCACACATGTAACAGAGTAGGAGAGCCGCTGAGATAGGAGGCTCAGCGTGTAAAAATAGGAAAGACCATCAAAGCAAACTCATGCATCAAATCAAAAGAAGATAAAACAAGGAAAATAGAGGTTTGAAGAGTTTAAAAAGAGCTTCCCACACCAATAAAACCAGTCAATGCAGTGCATGAAGGAGATCATGATATCAAAAAATGAGGTGCAGATCAGCATAAAGAGGGGAGCTTCACGTCATAAGTTACAAAAGAACACGCAACTAAAGAGAAAGATTATCCACACATAAAGACCAAGCCACTGTCAAAGGGATGGGATCATAGTTAATGGGAGCTCATGAATGCTAAGATAGTGGAAAGCTTAAGTAAAGGCGTTAGAAACAAAGAATAGAGACCAAGAGCAAGCACAGTAATAAGGAAGTTGTCGTCAAAGTAGGGGCTCACGTTAAAGAGGAAGCAAAGTGTTTTTGTTTATCAAAGCCACAAAGAGAAACAGTAAAAACTAATATCCCACATTTGTAGTATGGATGTGGATTTTGATATTTAAATACTTTTGCCTGCAATAAGACTGATGTCGGCAAGACTGAAGGCTTTTGGAAAGTGAAGTGTTGATTGTGGGACCCAAACTTGTTGGAGGTGAGGAGTAATTTTTAACTGAAAATGCATATCAGAAGGATGATGTCGGCAAGCTAGAAGGCGATCAAAAAACCAAAAATTTGATGCCTCGCTACTTCGCTAGCCGAGAAATCTTGGAAAGTTTGGCTAGCGAGATAGCAAGGTCATCGAAAATTTTCAAAAATCTAGCAAGATTTAGAATGCAACGTGGATCCTGCCTGGAGACAACAATGAATCGGATGGTGAAAAGTGGTAGCGATAGAGTGACTGGGTTATGATGTGGTGAGCAAATGTTAGGAGCGCACTAGATTGTGCCATGTGGCAGATCTGACGGTTCTTGCTAACTTGCCAAGTAGAAGATGCACGAGATTTAGCATAGCGAATTAGCAAAAAGATGACATGTGGTGGATGGTGCAAATCAGGTAGGCCAATCAGCAAGTGACATGTAGCACTAGTCAAACAAAGGTTGACCACAAATTTGGAGGGGATGGAAAAATAAAATGATTTTAAAATTTTTCATTTTAAAATTGTTTTTCAAAAAATGATGTGTGCAAACTCTTTTAAATTTAAAAGAGGGGTCATTCTCTATAGTTCTGACCTTAGACATTTTTAAATTTTTTTGAAATTTAAATTTATAGTTGCAGACCTTGAGTGTTATAGCAGAGGAATCATTTTTCAAAAAGAGATTTCAAGCATTTCTGAGAGGCAAAGTATGCACTCCAATATACCGCCGAAATCATGAGAATCCAAATTTTCCATTTCTAAAGTCATTTTTTGCACAAGTGCTTCCTAGTTTGAGCTATAGCCAAAAACATGAATTTTGGGGCTTTCTCAATGGAATGGGTAAAAAATTGAAAATCTAGTTAGAGGATCAGTAAAACTTGGTAAGAATGCGGTTGGAGTTCACTTTTCTCACATTCACTAAATTTAACCCAATTTTTGCCAAGCATTTCAACGGGTCTTTAGATATTTGGATGACTCAACAAGCTTTCATTATTCAGAAATAGACATTTGCAAATTAGTTACAAAAAATGATGAAACAAGATCAGATCAAGATGGGTAAAGAAATGAAAGAGGCTTTCAGTTGCAAGAGATTGAATTCCTAGTGGATAGATCTCGATTTCAGATTCAATCAGGGAATTCACCTTTGTCTATATCATTCTTTCTTTCTGTCATTTGAAGGGTTCGAATTTTTTGTTACTGAGAAACCATTGTTGGTAGAGAATTTGTATTCATTCTGTGAGACCACTTTGTTGGATCCAGATTTGTGATTCCACCCACATTCTTCAGCAATTTCTCTTTTGTATGAATAGCAAATTAAGTTTTATGCAGATAGTTCTATTCTATTAGGTGATCTATGAGTTATTTTTTGTATGTCTTTCATGTATTTGATTTCAAGGAAAACAAATAAAGTGCAGCAAAGGGTTTCCAAATTCAATTTGAGTTTTGTCTCCTGTTTATGGATCTGTAATCTTTCTAGTTTGTGATCAAGGATCATAGATTAGGTTGCATCTCATTTTGGACTATATGTGGTTAAAATGTCTTGCATATGGATCAAAGTGCCATGTAATTGCTTGGTATTTATCACAGGGTTTTGCAGATTTCATGGTGGGATAATTTGAGTATGAGATTCAAATCTGAAGCAGATGTCTGTTCACAAGGTGAAGGATAGATCAAGGATCTAGATGTAGTAATGTGTCTCAAATTTCCAAAAGATGTATGGTTATAATTCATTTAATTTCCCAATAGATAAGGCACTGATCAGAAATAGGATCACTAGATTTTGTTGCTCATATTTGGGTCTTGCTAATATCAACATTATTAATCAAATGCTTTTCCCTTTCATGTTGAAGAGCTATAATAGAATGCCCTCACTCAGCTTATTAGATTCCTAGATCTGCATTTAGCTACTGTAGATTGATGTTATTTCATGAGTTATCAAGAGAAATAAGGGTTTTATCTGCTTCATGTTAGATTCAGTGTATGCTTTGATAACTGGTACCATATAAAGAATCTATAGGTCTACCTGCCTAGGTTTTGTAGAGCTTGAAGAAGAACAAGGGTCAAGTCTTATAGTTGGCCTGGTGTCTGAATAGGCATGTTGAAAATAGGAGTTATCTATCCCTAGATGTGTTTTGTTCTCATCAGGGTAATTGGAAACTGGTAACGTTTTCAAACACCAACAAAATGGTGACTCTACTAGGGAATTGCATATAGAAAGAACCAAAATCTCTGCCATAAAATAGATTGGATATAGAAAATCTATAGCAAGAGGCATTTCTTAGTTTCCTTGCTGAAGTTTCATGTTCCCTAGTTAAGCTTTATTCTTGGACAGCAGTATGTTGTAAAATTGGATGAAAATTGTTTTCTATGACTGTCATAGTTCTACCTTCAATCAGTCTAGTTTGCAAATACTATTGAGAAAGTTTCAGAGTCAAGAATTCATTTATAAAGTGTAAATTCTTTTCAAGATGTCAGTGATATGCAAGTTTCTCCTGCATTGAAGGTCTAGTTCAGATTTGTCAAGTGACAAATTATGCTTTATTTCTCACATGAGTGAGTGGTGACTCTCAAATCTCTATACCGATTTGCTCCTAGTTGATTTCATTGCAAAATATTGAAGGACTTTCAATTGTATGGGCAGATCTAAAATTGTTGATAGTTTCTTGAGAGGAAGTTTTAAATTCTTGATAAGTTTTAAAAGTTCTATTTGAAATCAGCTATTATAAAGAAATTGAAATGTAAAAGTGAATCACAACAATGATTGTTATATTCCTCTTGCAAAGAGGTGGTGGCCCTACAAAGTTTGATCAGTGGTGTAAGGAATTTTAGTCTTGCACTTGTGCCAAATCAGCAGATTCAGAGTTCAACATTAGCACTTGAGGTATTTTGATTTTCATGCTTCTTTTCATTAAGGTCAAGTGTTTTAAAAGGGTTGCCTCTATTCAGTGGTTTCTAGCACTAGGATAAAGAGGTAGAAATTTCATTCTCAAAATGGATTCAGATTGTAGATCTAATAATACTCTATCAAGCTATGAAAAGGTACATGAAAATTTGTTTATGTTGTATGGAAAGCTTCATAGTCAAGTCATTTCTTCTATCCGAAGGAATGTGGGAAGTGTAGATGACTTAGATGCAATTCAAGTTGGAAATCTTAGAGCTTCCCATTTCAGCAAGACCCAATGAATTATCATGGGCTTTTGTGTTTTTATTAGTCTTCATGCCTGATTCAATACATTGGATAGCGAAAGCAAGATTTGAAAAAATTAAATACTTTTAGAGAGTATTTAGAGAATGTGAAGGCTATTTAGAAAAGAATGGTTACAATATTGTTGAAATTGAAAATATTGATAGTCATAGTGAAAGTGATGAGTCTTATGACAATATGTTTGAGAATGAAAAGAGTTATAACAGTAGTCTTGAAATATCTTCCTGCAATGAAGTTGAATGTAGTGAAGCATCTAATGTCCAGATGTGGTGCAAGGAAGAGGATATATATTGTGAAAGTACTACTAATTGTTCAAATTGTATGACTAATGGTGTTACTATTATAAGTTCTTTAGATTATTTGGGAAATAATTGCAATCAAGATGAAGAAGTTTGTGAAAGAGATATGTTGAATACAAATGAGGTCTCTGCCTTGTTGCAACATGAGTTTGAAAGGTATATGTCAATGTATGATTTAACTTCACCTTTATTAGTGCGTGCATCTTGAAAGGATGATGTAAGGTATGATTTATACCCCTATGTTTGTTCTCTTGCATATCAACATTGTTATTCTTTTGAAGACTTTCAGCATAAGCATGAAGATTTGTTTGAAGAAATGAAGACCAGTAGAGATGTATTTACTACTGTCATGAGTGATGTTAAATCAGATCTATGTTATAGAGATGATAATGAGAGGTTGTTGATATCTTTTGATTCTGATTTAACACTTAATGAAGAAATTCCTATGATTGATTTTACTAATGATGATGAGAGATCAGTTGGTTTTTTATCTGATCTAGATGAAGTATATGACAGTAATCTATAGTTACTTGAGATGAGATTTGATGATTCATGTAGTAAAGTGAATACCGACAATGGTACACATGAATCTATAGTTAAATTTTCTCTACAGGTTGGTGAGTCTTATGCTAATGAGTTTGATGCATTCACAAGTATCTCTAGCAATTTCTTTGATAAGAATATTGATGCTAGTAGAGTTCCTACTGACGAGAATTTTAATGAAAATTCTTTTCATATGTTTGATGAACCTTTGTTTGAAGACTATGGTGATAATTTTTTAGTAATTTTTAGATCCAATTTAATATGTGATGACATGATACATGAAGTTGATTCAAATCCATTGTATTTTTTGAAGCCGGAGGCACAAGGTGAGTTGCAAGCCTTTAATACATGTAACTTGGTGAATGATGTAGAATATGAAGTTTTTGTGCTTCCGATCAGCATGCATGAATCATTGTTGGATTTTGATTCTCAGTTTAGTTTGTGTAGTCATGAGCATGCTGATGTTTTTTCTCATAGTGAGCATGAAGAGGAAATAGCCTTTGATTTTTATATGCACTATGAGAATGACAGAAGTTGCTTTGTTTTACCGAGTTATTTGTTTCAATATGCTGATCTGATTGGTGAAACAAATGATAATGAGAATTTCAATTTACCTCAAGGATATGTAAATGAGAATTAGGTTTATGATAGAGGTAAGGATTTTTGAAACTCTCCAGTGGCCCAAGGCCATTGCTTCTACATAGTAGAGTAGTTTCCCTGTTTTCAATAAAGCTGTTTGAGAGAGAAAATTTTTTGCTGCTTTGGGAATGGTCTGCTTCTACCAGAGATCTGTATCCTTTCCACACCCACAAGGGACATGCATCCCCAGACAGAGCCACTATTGGCGCTCAAAATTGTAGTCCAAATTTTGAGCACTACTGAAGAATTTGAGCCCTATAAATGCTTTTTGATGCCTATGTACAACACTTTCTTATTGAATATGACATCATTTCTTCTTATAATTTTATGATTTTTAAAATCCCAAAGCCTATAACCAAATTTATTAATGCCATATCCAAAAAATACACATTTTTTTGACTTGGCTTCCAGCTTGGTTCTATTTTCTAAATCTATATGAGAAAATGTTTCACAACCAAAGGTTCTAAGAAAAGAATAATTCACCTTCTTACTAGTCCATGCTTCATCTAAAATACCACAATCCAAAGGAGTAAAGGGACCTCTATTAATCAAATATATAGTAGTATAAATAGCCTCCACCTACATGTTTAATGGCAACACTACATGGAATCTAATGCTTCTTATGCGCTCCATTATAGTCTTGTTCATGCATTCAGCCACTCCTTTTTCATGTGGAGTCCTTGGAATAGTTTTTTGTCTATGAATACCATTAGTGGACCAATAATATTCAAATTCATGATTGCAATACTCACCACCATTATCAGATCTGAGACATTTTAATTTCTTTCCAATCTCATTTTCAACTGAGCATTTCCATTTCTTAAAAGTCTAAAATACATTAGATTTATGTCTAAGGAAATAAACCCATACTTTTCTAGTTGCATCATTAATAAATGTAACATAATAATGAGAGCCACAAAGGGATGATACTTGAGCTAGTCCCCATACATTTGTATGCACAAGCTCTAATTTATCACTTTTATTTTCCTTCCCAGTCTTCACAAAACTCACTCTCTCTTTTTTCCATATACACAACTTTCATAGAAATCCATATTAGACAAGTTTCAGACCTGGTAAAACTTTGTTTGAATGAAGTACTTTCATACCTTTCTTAGTCATGTGCCCAAGTCTATTGTACCACAACACTGTATCAAAATCTATAGTAACTATTTGTTATCCTTGCTCAATTGTAGCAACTATTCCTAAACATTCATTTTTCTCTAAAACAATCAAAGTAGAAGGAACAATATGACTTGTACAAAGATACAAGGTGTCTACTTTTGCACCTTTTGCTACTACAAGGGAACCTTTTGAAACCTTCCATTTTTTATCATTAAAAGTAATTACACAACCCTCATTACCGAGTTGCCTTGCTGAAATCAAATTCCTACTCATCCTTGGAACATGTCTTACCTCATGTAGTAGCCAATGATTCCCATTTTGTAACTTAATCTTAACTTTTCCCTTTCCAACAATCTGACAGGGTTCATTATCCCCTAAATAAACAAGCCCAAAATCCCTTTGGACATAATCAATGAAATAACTTCAATGAGGTGTAGCATGAAATGAAGCACCAAAATCTAAAACTCATGAATCATCAACACTTTCTAAAGTCAGAAGAAAAGCATCCTCTTTGGATTTTTTGCTTACCACATTTGCTTCCTTGTTTCCTTCTAGTTTGTCTCCTTCTTTATTCTTTCAAGTCCAAAAATATGTCTTCTTATGCCCTATTTTACCATAGTACCAACAATCTCTCAGTCCTCTAGATTGAGACCTCTTCCCCTTTGACTTTCCTCTTGATTTCCCACGATTTTTGAAATTATTTTCTTAGTTATTCTACCTCTTATTTGTGCTTTCAAGCAAAGAACACAAAATCAAGAGAGCCCTAATTTCTTCATCAAAATTGATACCCATAGAAGATAACCAATTATTAATAGTATTAAACTCATTTAAATGATCTACAACAGATCCACTTTTTGTTATTTTCATGTTAAATAAGCACTTCATGAGAAATGCCTTGTTTGAAGTAGAGGGCTTTTCATACAGTTTCACTAGGGTTTGCATCAACTCTTTTGTTGTCTTTGCTTTTGCAATATTAAATGGCACTGATGGTGCTAGGAATAATCGAATGCTTCAAAGTGCCTTTCTATCCAAAAGATCCCAGTCGTCACTTATCATAGATCCTTGATTCTTAGTTTTTCCTTGCAACAACTTCCATAAATCCTTCTGATAAAAATAGTCCTTTATTTGCATTTTCCATAACTAAAATTTCTACCCATTAAACTTTTCAACCCTTAGCATACCATCGTCTACCATCTCTCCTACTCAACCATAAGACTCCCACTCAACTGTGAGACCTTCTTGTCGAGGATTGCTTTAAAAAAATGCTATTCTGGGTATAAAATAAATAAATAATTATCATCATTTGGCTCTAATACCACTTATTAGGATTAACCTTAGATATAAATAATAGTTACATGAAAATATAACCAAAACCATAAAATTGTAGATTGCATAAAAGAGAACACAAGACACCAAGATTTAACATGGTTCACCCATTCCCTAGGCTACATCCACCAATAGCAAGTCTAATATTATTATTATCTAGTAATTACAACCTAATTACAATATGTAATCCCTTATAGCTCAATACCACAACAAGAACCAAATTTTGCATCACACCTTATGAAAATCCCTAACCCTAAGCCTTTTATACAAGATTTTTTCTACTTACAAAATTAGGGCTAGAATAATAGAAAAAATAATAGTTGACGCCTTTTACAATATAAGGGCATTTTTTTTCTTTGGGGGCACTTCCCCTGAAAACCCTTGCATGGGTGTTGCCCCTCAATCCCACCTTGTATTGTGACTAGAAGCACACCTAGAGTGCTAGCCCAAGACCCTACAAGGGTGTTGCCCCTTGACCCCATAGTGGCATTTCCCCTTGACCCCATCTTGGGGTGCTTCCCCAAAATCCTTGTAGAAATAATATGGGGAGAAAACCATGTCGAATAAACCTTTGAGCCTAATTAGGCTTCATATCACAACAATAAAAACATCTTCATTATGTTCTTCAAAGTCTTTGACAATTTTTTCAAATTAATCACATGTATTTCATTAGATTGATTTCCTTTTCCAAAAAAAAGGTACAAAAGTTCTCAAATCATATGAAATAGGGTTTGAGAAACCCACTATCCCAGTAAAATCTAATTTTTTATATCTCTCAATAACCATTGAGTCCATTACTCCTTGACTTATGTGCTGATAGTTTTATCTTCTTTGATTATTCACCATATAGTTATGGCTATTGGAGTGATATTTCCTCCAATCACCATCAAACCATTGACTCTTATTTTGATTAGGGATATAACTTGTCTTTCTACTCTTATTATATAAAGGATTATTATGTATAGTATTAAATGAGGAAGTGAAATTCTTATGAGGAGGAGCATATTTAGAGGACTCGCCTTTTTCCTTCATTGTCTTCTCTCTCATTCATTTTGGGTTGATGATTTCATCCTTCTTGAGACCTTCTCTTTCCAAAAATTCAGTAGGAACATTCCTCAAAGATTTTGGTGTTTTTCTTGCACATAAAAACATTTGGAGAGCTCCTATGAGTCTTTGTGAGTCTTCATTAATTGCATCATCATCATCTCCTTCCTCATCAATTTCATCATATACTTGATGAGTTTCAGGCTATTCCTAATTAATTACTAAACCTTATGAAATTTATTTTCTTCTCCTTGTTCATTGTTATTTTGATCATCAACATAATACAATTTGTTTTCCTTTCCTTTTCCTCTTCTTAGGAGTGTATTCAAGATACTCTATTTTGAAATGAACTTATCTTTTCCCCCACATAAATTTTAGGGATAGATGTCTATTACTTCTTTTTTTTCAACTACTAATAAGTGATCATTCATGAACACATATGTTCATGAATTCAAAATAGGGTCAGCACCTCTTCTTATAGGATGAATCACTAGATCTTCTAGACTCTCATCTTTAGCAGAGTGTGAAACTTCTTTCTCTATTCTAATATGGGAAACTTGAAACTCTGGGTAACTTCACAAACAAAATTTTGAGAAACTCTCCCAAATCTATTATTTCTCAAAATTGTTGGTTAAAATCTACAAGCCTTTCCTACTTGATACCAAGAATCTCAACACAATCTTGGTCAATTAAGAAGAAATGAATGACAATAATTCGATTCTCAATACTTTAGGTTCTATAAAATGTAGGTGGTTGTACTTAAATCATAGTTCCTTAAGAAAAGATTAAAGACTAATAATGTAGAGTTATAAATGATACTCTTGAGATGGCAAGTATCTTCTCGAGGAGAAATAAAATTTGAGGGTTTTAAATATAAATAATGGCATGAAACAAAGTATGGATGCAAATGGATGAGATAAACAATATCACCTTCGACAAAATTGTACTTTTCTTTGAAATGAAAAAAGGACTAGTCCTTTTCTGTTGGGAGATTAGAGTCACTTACAATATTTACTATAAATATCAAACTATTTGAATATAGGCACACTACCATCAATTGTTGGATAGAGAACTTAGATTTGTGGAACCCTAGTTAATTGATTTAACTTCAAAAATGAAGACCAATTATGCAACACATTCACATGCATGTGCCTTTTCACTCATTCAGGGTTTACCCAAATTTCAATCTATCAACAATAATATAAATCCAAAAGGATAATTATAGATAGCAATATTGGTGATCAGTTCTCAATCTTTGGAGTAGAAAATAAGATATTTTATTGATTCCAAAAATAAGTACAATTGGGTTGTGATTGGTTGCAATATCTATCCTATACTGCATATACTAATTATTTGTATCTTTTTATTTGAATTTCTTTCTACTACAGCCTATATCTTCTAAGGTCTTGGTACCCTTTCTTATAGAAAATGAAAGGGTGCAAAAATCTTTAGAACTTTACAAAAAAAACTGACTAATAACTAATTGCAACCGTTGAATAAAATTTACAATATAGTTTGAGAATTATTTTAAGAAAACTATAATTCTCGTATCATGTCAAGAATTTCTTCAAAATGCATGTTGCCTTAAAGATCCTAAAACATGATGAAAATGGCTCAAACTTTAGCTCTATCTTCATCAAGCTCCAACTTGTGGGTATCACTGGCATAACTTGCATGGCTTATCCAAACTTTGAGGTGGATGCATACATGCTATTCAAAACATCAAATTGGTCTTCTTCTGCTAGAGTTAAATTTGGCTACATAACTGGCTTTGGGTCGTCTTCTTCATTAAAAGCTTAAATTGGCAATATCATGGTGAAACATCCTATAAAACTTGTACATAGAAAACACATAAAAAATGCACTACAAGAATGTTTTTGGTGAATGACCT
Source organism: Cupressus sempervirens (assembly GCA_028749045.1). Lineage (NCBI taxonomy): Eukaryota > Viridiplantae > Streptophyta > Pinopsida > Cupressales > Cupressaceae > Cupressus > Cupressus sempervirens. The sequence goes on from CM053785.1 coordinate 728,144,011, forward strand.
TACAATTTCCTTTTAATAATGGTCAAAAGATGCATTAAGTTCAAACAATTATCCACAAATGCAAGAATAAATAAATTGTGACATCTAATGCAGTGAGAATTTAAGACAGATGAAATATACTTAGCTATTTCCCACACTTGTCTCATTGTGAAATAAAAGAAATAATTCCATTGATATTTGTGTTTATAGTTTCTAAGAGTTTTCCCTCCTGTGAAGACACAAATTTGAGACAATATGATTTACATTTCAAGAAATTGGGTAATTGGGGTGCAAATATCTTATGAGTTGTGAAATCATGAAATCAGACCAATGAAATTATACTTGATGTGGAATCACAAAATTAGAAAGCTTACATTTGATGCTTGGTGAAATCATGAAATTAGACAAGCTCTTTTACATTGCTTCTGAAATTCTAAAATTGCAATCTTCACTTTACCGCTTGTCTGATACTCTAAATTTGTGGATCTTCATAATATTGTAGATTTATCTTATTTGGAATAGAAAAAAATCACTAAATCACAACTATAATTATTTCAAGGCTCAAAATATAAGAAATGGCCCATTTATAATAACAACCTTTAAAGGTTCTATCACCCATATCACATGTAGGAACATAAACTTAAATTGATTGAAGGAAGCAAGGTGTTGATACAAAGAAGACAATGTCTGAGCAAGACTAAGGATAGTGGAATCATTAGAAGGAATAGATGAAGGATGCACATTTGACACACTAGGAAAAGTGTATGAATTATCATTTAGTGGAACACTAGGAACCATAGTATAAGGATTAGGATAAGTGAAAGGAACATTGTTATATGAAGGTTGTGTAGTTTGAAATGAAGTGGGAAGAACACTCACATGAATAGAAAGGATGGGAAGACTACTAAGAGGATTATATACCTAGATAGAAGTAGTCATAATAGGAGGAACATAAGTGGAAATACTAGAGATAGGCACAGAAATAGGAAAAATAGGCTCAAGAGTAGAAATAAGAGGAGTCATCGTTGCTTTAGAAATAACTTAATTTAAAGGATTAACATAAGTATGGACAAGGTGATTAAGACCACATAAAAGATTAACATGATGTTTATCATTAGGGACCAATTTTTAAAGAGCATAAAAAGAAGTAATAGTCTTAGTATTGTAATTTTCTTCTAAAAGCCAATCATGTATTTTATCAATCTTAGGAGAAAGCTTATCAACTTGTTCAAGATGAACTCTTAAAGCCTCATTCTCATAATAAGATGAGTGGGAAGAGTCATGCTCCATAAAAGGATTAGGATCATAAGAAACCATAGGGTCACTAAGGTTTTTAAGAAGAGGAGAAGAGGATTTTGAATCAAAAACATCCATGAGTCTATGACTTCTCCTAACAAGAATACTCTAAGTAGGACTAAAAGTAGTAAAGCTCATACACCAAAGAAGGAAAGAAGAGACCAAGAGATCTAACCTTGTGGTATGAACTCAAATAAAATTTAATGTAAAGAAATATATAAATCATGAAAACATAGAACACTAGATAATATAAGAGTATGCAAAGATCTAACTTTAAATAAGAAATCTAGCACCAAATTAGAATTGGAAATATTTCAAGTCAAGTTCACCAATTAATGTTGGGTAGGAAAAGTGAATAAAGGATAGAAAACCTAATTTCATAACATAATCTACACAAATATGCAAGTGTAGAATATAGAAGGAGAGAAGATAAGGAAAACAATTCTTTCAATCCCAACGCTAGAAAAATAATTCTTTCAATCCCAATACTAAGAAACTAGGTCTAGAGATACTAACACTAATCAAATGAATAAGGAGTGCTAAAGTAAACTATATCTAGGAAGTATAGAGGAAAGATATATGATTCCCCTTGAAAGATAGATATATGTAGATATGATGAAAATAAAAAGAAGGAAAAGGAACAAACCTTTGAAATATGCTTGTGCTTGTTTCTCTTGATTAAAATGAATGGAAATTGTTGGATCAGGGCCTAAAACTATGCAATAAATAATAACCATAAATATTTTGGAAAGCTATCACTGTGAACTAAAGCTTCATGGGTGAACTAGATCATTAAGGGTATAGTGCTACCCTAATGAAAGGTATGGGATGTTGATTATGATTTCATAGTTTCAAAGAAAGCAGAAAAGGGTACTTTGATCTATAACTTGTTCATTTATTTGATATCCATGACCTATAATACAAAGGATTTTTATTATTGGCTAGGGGTTTGGCTTGGTCAAAACCCTATTTTAGGAAGCATCCTTGAATTGAATCATTGAAATAGCATGTGTGTAAAGTAAATGTACAATTTTTCCTTACAAAATTTGAATCAAATGCAATGTGCTTACTTCATCAATGGATTTAGACCAAGAAGATAAAGATGAATGGATATATAAGATGAAATAAAGGATATTGAATGTATTGAAGAAGATCTTAAACATAAACTCCTTCAATTTCTTTAATGCTTTAATCATTTATCTTCAATGGTGGGATGATTGAATGAATACTTGAAGACTTGAAGGCTTGAAACTTGAATGCTTGAGAGCTAGAGCTTGTTGATGCTTGAGAACTTGAAAGAAATGTGTTGTGATGCTTGGATATGAAAAATGGAGAAAATATAGGGTTTTATATAGAGCTTAAAATTAACTAGCTCTCGTAACCTGACTGGCCTAGAAATTAACACCCAGGCATCCTAGAACACATGACCCAAAGAGAAGGGTCAAAATAGGACCTCATTAGGGGTGAATTGCACCCCCAATTGGCTTATTAGGGTTGGATTACACCCCTAATTATTAGGTGCACAAATCATCAAGGTTATCTTGAGGCCCTAAAATAGGTCTTGGGATCAAAAAATTAGGTTTAGATTTTGTGGAAATCTTTTTTTACAGTGGGAGGAGTAGATTCTAAGTGGATAGATGGATAAAAAGGAGGGACCTAGGGGAAATAGATCCTACCTCAAGCTTAACACCATGAAAATAAGTGCTTTAAAGAGGAACTATTAGGTTTTACCCCAATTCCACCTAGGAGAAAGGACATAAAAGAGAAGAAGAGATGAAAGAGAGAAGGAGATTGATGATCTCGCATTAAATAGGTGCTAAACCTTCATTAAATTCCAAATTCCTTCCAATTTAAGAAATACACAAGTTTTAAAACATCAATCCAACACAATTATTAATAAAGAAATCATTAAGAAGCAAGTAACAAAAGGATCATAACAGTTGTTATCTCATGTTGTTTAGGAGTGTTTTATTTTTGCTTTGATTTTATTTTATCATGTTCCTATACTTCTTGATGATATAAATTGATTTATGAGAGTGGTCAAGATGGTTCATGTTTTTTTTGTTTTTGTTTTTTCAAATGTTCATTTGATAGTATAGGACAAAACTCCATGCCTCGGGGTGGATAAGGTCGTTTTCTATCTGCATTGTGTTTTTTTTATGCAAAAGGATTTCATTTTTTCTCTAGCTCTCTATGCCATGGTGCATTGCATTGCATTTCCCATATAAAAATAAAGCTCTTATCACATATAGTGTACCTTATGAAAGCAAAATCCTAACCTTGTACTAACTTATCTCCATCTCATTTTCCCTATCCACTAACATTTATTCCACTTGTCATTGTCATGGTCTAGTGCTCTAGTATGCCAAAAATATTTGCATCTTTTGTTCCTCCATGTATAAAGCCAAAAAGCATAAAAATATTGCATTCATAACATTTTCCATGGATTTTGATTCATCTTAACAATTTTTAAAAGTATACAAAGACATAGCATATTATAAGTGCATCACATAAAAAGCATAAAATCATCATTTATATAGAAAAATCATATCCATGTAGAAAAGTAAACTAAATCTATATAAGTATGTACATAATCCATCTTATATAATAATCATAACACAACTATATATCATATATGTCTACAAAAGTATTAGTGTGTATGGTTATGATTTACATCAATATTAACAGCCTATGGGCGTGAACCATATCATAGTATATCAAAATCCAAAATGCCCCTCTACATATGAGCATTTCCCTATTAGCCTAAGTTGCCTCTAACCTTTTAATTCCTCCTTGTGCTCAAGGTTGAATCCTCCCCTATCTAATATGGTCATGGTAGCTTCCTTGGTCCTACCACTCCTTTATTACTCTATGTCCTCTATATCCTTTGAGATTGTGATCTTGAAGCATGGTATATATGTACTCTCTACTCTAGAGGTAGTACAAAATCATAATAAAACCTCTAATATTGTGTCTATAGATGAGTATCTCCTAGTAGTATGGCTATCTCACATCTACCCAAATCTTTGATGTTACTGAATAATTTTTAGGCCTCATCTACTACTCTATACTTTGAACACCACTACATCCTAAGAGACTATCATTGCATCCCTCTTAGTTGTTACCTTGTCCAATACCCCTATTATTCTTCCATACTTAGCTCTCAACTGGTCAATCTCTATCATGATAATTTCTCTCTTTGTCTCATGTTGTTTCTTTCTCCTCTAACTCAATCTTGAGACCACCTATGATTCACATCACTTAACTATCTAGCTTAGTATGCCCTATCTCTATCTGTGATACATGTGTCTCCCCTAGGGCATATATATACTCATCCTCTATATATATTGGTGTGGTTTCAGTACCCCTATCTTCATCACTTTCATACTCAATCTTGTCCTTGTCTCTTCATCCTCTTCCCCCTCTTTGCCTTTGTTGTCTCATCCCTCCTCTTGTCCATTTCCCTCCTCATCCTCCTCATTGTCCTTAGACTCTCTAGCCTCTCCCTCCTCATCTCCCTCCTCTCCCTCTTCATCACTCTCCTCTTGTAGTTCTCCTCCTCCTCCATGTTTAGCTTTTCTCACACTCTCACCCTAGACATTGGAACTATTAGATCTATCAAGGGAATAGGCCTATGTTGTGTAAACCATTTTTCATATATAGGCATCATCCTTGCATATATCACATATGGTTTTCCCCCCACTACCCTAGTTGTAGATTATCTATCTATGCATAAGCTAGCTACAACCTTAATAGTGCTCTTCATGCTCTGATCTCAATCCTAGACTGTGTCAATAATGTAAACCTGATCAATATATCTTGTCGCTCTCTAAAATTTCATCACACTCTCCTAGTAGATGAAGCTCAATGAGTACATGTCCAATGATCATACACCCTATCAAGTACCTCTCATGTTTGAGATATGGAAGGTGTTTGTCATCATCCTCTCACTTTGTACAGTCTCTATAGTGTCTCTAGGTGAAGTTTGTTAGTGTATCCAAGAGATGTCAAAAATTCATAATGTATCTCTATTAGCCCTGATTGATAATTTAATTGGTAATGCTATGAATTTATGTAAAAGAGTCATATCAATTTTTTATTTTCATTGATGTCAAAGTCTTAGTTGGCTAGAAATTATGCTAACTTGCTAGAGTACCATATCATTTGATTGATGAAGAGGATTTGAAGAAAGTATGGTGAAGATAGTATTGATAAGTATGATAGTCAATGGTTACTTGAATGAGTTGGACAATGGTAATGTAATATTGGTTTGATTGTTTCACAATCATATACTATTGCATTGTATTGAAGAACACAAGCTTAACTGAGTAACAAGGTTAGTGAAGGAAGAATATATTCAACGAGTGACTACACTATTGCCTGAGCAATTGGAAAAGTAAAAAAGAAATTCAGTATTTCCTAAGTGAGTCTAGTATTAACTAAGTTTTATATTACTTGAGTGAATGTATTGTTTACCTAGTAACAATTGGAAAAACAAGTTTGAAGAATTTGAATTTAAGGCTGAATTTTGATGGAAATTTGGAAATTTTGAGATGGTCTAAGGCATGAGACAAAGTTTTTTACAAGATCAATTACTCAAAAAATTTAATAAAGATCTAATGATGGAGATTGAAGAAAGATAAGGATGAGAACAAAGTTCTATGTAGAGTTCTAGTTTCTATGTGGCTAAGTACATTGAATCTAAGATCAATGACTATGATTAAGTGGCAATTGTTCAAAGAATCTAAAAGCTTAGAGATGACTATTTAATGAGGAGATCATGACATTTTTGTTGTTGATCATGTTGCTAAGTATGTTTCTTATGTTATTATTATTTTTGGTGAACGTGAAGTATTGAGAAGAAGAATAGAACAAGGTGAATTAAAGAGAGCTAAGGAAAGAGAGGGACAAAGTTAGTATAAAGTGGAGTGATATAGCCAATCAAGAGAATAGAGAAAAGAGATCAGACAAAGATATGAACAAGCAAAGGTAGTTTCTACACTTAACAGATCATTTCTACTATTACTTTCTAATCATTATAAAAGAAAATCTTGAAAATTGAGTGGAACTTACAAGTCTGTGAAATCCTATATGTTAATATTGATTAGTGATATTTGTAAGTCCTTTAGACTAGGCTACTCTTTAGAAAATATCAACAAGTGATAAGGTCTAGATGATCTATTGGTGAAATTCCTCTAAAAAGGATTAATAATCTGTATGTAACCTTTAACAATATTATCTCCTAGTAGAGCTCACTTTAGAAGAGTGAATGTTTTTGGGTTTTTGGTTCTAGGTGGTTTTTACCTTCACATGGTTTCCATGATAAAATCATGGTGTCAAATTTGTGAATGTTATTTGTATTGCAAGTTATTTTACATATTTTTATATTTTATTGCAACTTGGTAATAATTAAGTAATTGCAAGGTAATAAGTAAGTTATTTTACTAACACTCAATAATTCATAGAACAATAAGTTAATATTCTACAATAAAGTGATTGAAAGAGTTAAATGATAAATTGCATGATTATATCAAGTGATTGTTGATATAGTTCATGAATTTTTATTGGTATTGAAATTGTTTGAAGGGATTGTATGATAATTAAACATAATTGGTTCATGCCCCCCACTCCCATTCTCAGTTATTTAATAATTGGTATCAGAGAATGGTGCTTAGAGAAAGAAGTTTAAAAGAACTTGAGAAAAAGATCAGAGACATATAAGAGAGAGGTACAATGATTGAACAAGGAAAATTTATCATCATGGAAGGGAATAATTAAGTTGCATCTATCTAAAATTGGATACAATGTCACATATTGGTTGGAACATGAGTAAACTATTCTTGTTGGTCCTCTGACTGTGGAGAAAATGAATGAGAAAAGAAATCATTATATCCTAATGATTGATGTTACTTTTGCACTCAATGATGTTGAGTATAATGATATCAAGGATTGTAATACTATCAAACATGTAGTGCCTACCCCTAGTTTATAGTTTGTTATCATTGCCAAACTCTTTAGGCTAGTTTTATGCTTGATGATTAGTGGCATTAGTTTTGAGATTATAAAATATTGTTTCATATTCAGTTGATTTTATGATGAGATTACTAGGTACTCTATACTTCATGTATGCATGATGATTATTATAGTGATTTTAGTTATTGATAATGACTAGTTAGATGGATTATCATATGTGTTTTCTTATGGATACTTACCCCATACTGCATGTGTATGGTGTGCTTGTATATTTTTTTTAGGATTTGATTAAGGAAGTGAGTTGTAGTCACCTACTAGTCAGAATCTACATGATGCACCACTTCCTGCCATTGCTCATTTAGCTTAGTACGCATGTCTTTGTACATGCATGGATTTTATATAGATTGTAAGTACTAGTAATCAACTTCCATGAATTGCCAGGATGAGTATACCCTATCACATTATCTCAATGGTAAGAGAGGGGAGATAAATTCTTAAGTCCAAATCCTAAACTTTAAACCTATTTGTCCTAGAAAATTAGGACAAGTATGTAAGTTGATTACTTTCTGAATGTGTCGTATGATGTAAATTCATTATTATAACCTTTAGTTTGATCTTGTATGTGTTTTTCTATGATGGGTTTTCGTATTTCATCCTATAGGTCTTTGGTGATTATTCTATTAATTAGGTCAAATTAAATGATTTAATTTAATGAAAGATTGTTATGATATTTTTAATATGTAATTATATTTAATTAACTTGAAAATTAATTAAATAAAAACAATTAAATTTAAAGATAAAATTATAAGTTTAATTTTAGATCGTGATATGATTTATTTAATTTAAAAATATATTTAGGAGTCCATTTTTAAATAAATAATAAATACTATTATTATTTAAGTTAATAAATATTTTATCAATTAATGTTTCAAAAATAAATTAAAAAGTGGAAAAAGATATTAATTTATTAAATAATTTTAAGATTGCATAAAGAGTGCATGAGATTGAAATTTAAAAAATTAATTAAAAAGAGAAGTCAAGTGAAATTAATAAAGATAATTCATATATCGATAAACGTGCATCAAAACATAAAGAAAAGATAATAAAGAGTTAAAGACTAGTAAGCAAGGAGTCCTCTAGAGTGATCACACAATTAGTGCCCCAATTTTAGGAGAGAACTCCTTATCATATTTGAGGGTTCATTTTTGAAGGACTGCGAATTTTGGAAGGAATTTTTGAAGAGAGAAGGTTTTGAGAGAAGAAATTTCTCTCATAAATCTTTTTGGGCATTGTGATTTTAGCATTAGAATCTAGGCCTATTCATGTATTTTGTTTCCACAGTTAATAATGTTATTCCCATTTTCTATCTATTTCATGATTGTGAGATGTGTATCTAAATATTTCTTTGTGATGAATATTTCAATTTGGAATTACTGGTATGCACATTGATTTCTTTAGCATATGTAGAGATTAAAATATCTAAGATTCCTTGTTCAATAATTTTGCAAATTAGATGTAAACTGAGAAAGATTTTGAAATTAAAAAGGAAAATTTAAAGAGAAAATTTGACCAGTTGGTCGTATTTTCCCTATCAGACTAATGCTGGAATTTTTATTAAATATATATAAAAAAAATTAATATGGAGGAAGGTATTTTTAAAAAAAAATTATATAAAACTTTAATAGAACAAAACAATAACAAAAAATTCAAAAAAAGAATTTATATATCTTGGAAGGTGTGGGGAAACCCCACACCCCTCTACTTACACTTGCCAGCGGTTAAAAAATATTGTCGTAGGTACTAGAACAACAGTGGTACAGAGTACCACTGTGGCCACTGGCCCCACGACAGTAGCGATGCCACACAATAGCCTACCCTTGTTTAGAATGTATTTTAGTTTATAAAATTTTAGTTATTAATTAATATTAATTATTGATTTTATTAAAATGATTTTTATTAATTGTTAATTAATAATTTTTAAAATCTATTTAAATAATTAATAATTTTGTTAGATATTTTTAATTAATCAAATATTAATATAGTTATTATTTATATAATTATTAATTAATTTAATTAAGTTTAATTAATAAATGGAAGTAATTAATGGATTTTAGATTTATTTTATTAATAATGATATTGACTTTAGTAAAACTAAAATTATTTTATTCGAAGATTAATAGTTATTATTTTAATAATTTAAATAAATAAATTACCCTTAGATTATTTTAGAAAATTGACTTAAAATCAAATAGGGGTAATTCTATATTTTATTTGAATATCAGAATGGGTTAAATTGTAAGGGTAAAATGTGAATCTTATCTACTTGAAACATATATTGAAATGAAAACTAAAACCTTAATGTTAACTCAATGATATGTTTTCAAAATCAAACCAAACTATGAAACCTATACTATGTTACCTATATGTTGTCTATGTTTTGGATTTGGATTGACTAGAGTGTTGGCCAGTTTTAGGATGTCTATTAGAGGTTTGGGTGTTCTATGATTGTGGTATTATGTTGATTTGATCTTTGATCTTTTAAACTCAACCATGGTAATGTGTTGGTATGCTCTATAATGAGTTTGATTATGGTGTTGGTTATTGTTTTCATTGTCATTGTGGGATAGCAAGATGAATACTATGATATATTTGACTTAACCATTTTGAGTTTTCAATTAGTACTTTTGGGATACTTTCCAATTGCTCGTAGAGAACTAATGGGTTATTGTAATATATCTTTTGATGCTTTCCAGTCACTTGTATAGGACTAATGTGATATACTATGATTCTTTGATTTGTGATTTCATGAGCTTAAGGTAGGGTATCTATATGTAATGTTGGGAAGTGACTTGCAATGGAGGTCGACGTCCTAAATGGTAGCCAGGGTAACCCATTGTAAGTTGTATAATAAGTTTAAAAACTACACTAAATGAGAGTAAAATGAACCTAATAAGAGTCATTGTATGTTCTCGCCCATGCCTCAAGTGCTAGTACAGACTAGGATGGGAGTAGAGAGAATGCTTGGTTGTGACCATGCATCATTAGTATGCCTTGTCAGTAAGGGTCACTAGGGGGTCAAGGTCCTAAGAGACTACTAGGGTAACTCTAGCATTGATTCATGTGATGACACTTGCCCACTTACATAGTAGATTCCCTACATTTCTTTGTGTGCCTTTGGGTCTAGATGTCAATTTATCTTAGAACCTTTGAGTTAGATTACTTGTAGGGTTTCCTGGACTTGGAGACTACTTTTTATTGTTGGATTGATATATTATTTGGGACTTAAGACTATCTCCTCAATGTGGTGGAAGTGGGCCTTTTTGGGGTACAATGTAGTCGAGTGGTAGTGCATTTTACTCTTACCATTGAGATCTGTCCAAACTGATGTCATGGCTGGAGTTCTTTGTCTGCATTTCCTTTCATTCTATACTTGCATATTATGATGGATGGTTGTATCTTTATGATGGATAGTTATATCTTTATGATGAATAATTTTACTTATTGTATTGTACTTTGTTTCATGGATCTGAAAGGGATGATGTAATCTATTTTTATAAATGTATATTCTTTTAACCTTTCAAATTTTATTTCCAAGTGCCATTCAAAACAAATGTATATTATTTAAATGGACTTGGACTTTTAATTATTCTTTCATATGGATATGGTATTTGTTAGACTAAGTATTAATTAAATTTAAATGTGACTCAACATCTTGGGAACTTAAGGAATGTAATCTATTATGTTTGCTTACGTGTGATTGTATGTTATTGCTTCCGCTACTCTATGATTGATGTGTATGTTATTATGTCTTTAAAAGAAAATGTTTGGAAAACTTATTAAAACTTTAGGTTAATTCTTTTGGATCCCTTGGCGGGGTGTTACAAAATAGATGTGGGATAAAATGACACTTGTACAAGGAGGAGATGATAAAATGAGAAGAGACAAAGTTGAAAGTCTCAGAGGAAAGTATAATGACATGAGAATGAAAAAACAATAAAATGTTGCTCAGTATGTAAACTGAAACAAAGGAATTGTAAGTGTAATCAAAGCTACTAGAAATGCCATCAATGACTCTAAAAATGTAAGTAAAGTTCTCAAAACTCTTCTATCTATTTATGATATCAAATTTTTGATGTAGGAGCATCTTGGTTTTGCTCAGTGACTACTTTGGAGTTCATGGGAGGAGGCTCAACGGTTTAGGGCTTAGGGTTTAGGGTCTGGAAATTTGGTATCTATTTCAAGTTGTGTAAATAATTTTCCATAATGAGTTAGAGGTTGAAATTCTCAAGCATGGAAAACGGCCTAGATTTCTAACTACAATTCAAAGCTCGAGTTCTAATTCATTCGGAGCTAGGAGATATTGAAATTTTACTAAGACATCAATTTTGGGAATTTAATTATTGTAAGAGGCCAACTTTGGCATTTAATTTATGTATTTGTATTTAATTTGTGTTCTAGGCCGACCTGTGGATTAGATTGGTATAAGTAGGAGTTGTGGGAAAGTTTTTAGGCATTATTCATCCATTGTGGAGAAGTGGAGGAGCTTGGAAGAGTGAATTTGGAGAAGGGCTAGTAGTTGTGGCTTGGAAAACAAGTTGATTGCTTGGTGGGCTTGCGAGCACAAGTTGAGATATTCCTTGGAGGTTTCTACCAGAGTGATGTTCTGGACTAGCTAGAGTTTGGATTGGATCTTGAGGGATCTTGTAGAACTATTACTTTCTTTGTATTTGGCCATAGCCGGGAAGGCCTTACAGCCCAACACATTGCATGTAATTAGTTATATTTTATGAATATATTATTATGATTTGGTATCAGATCTTGCATTGTTACTTCTTGTTATTATGTTTTCACTACATGGTTTTATAGCAAGGGTCTAGGACATTTCCTTTGGGGATTCTCTTACCTTGCACTGCATCAAGTATTATCAGAGCACAGTCGTTCCTGAGTGTGTAGATAGAACATCGAAGCTGAGGCAGTTTGCACCAGGACTTGGGTTGGAGAAGTGGATTTGAATTGATCTTGATTTGATGGTGGATTTTCTTTTTGGAGTATTGGATCTCTTGGTTTTGAGGTGGAATATCATGGTTCTGACTTGCAATTGAAGGGAGCTTATGGATCGATGGATGTGGAGATGGGAATCTGATCTTGTTGAGGCATGATTGTAGAGAGTTTGTGGAATACAGATTCGTGGTCCTAGACTTGTGATGTAGTTTCTGATTATTCATGCAAGGTGGTAGGTTGCAATTTGACTTGAAAAAAATTCAAGGTTGTCATAAGGAGCATGGGAAGGATTTGTTGCAGAGGGTTTTTGAAGATCTTGGGAGATGGCCCCGAGAGGATTGGACCCTGAGATGATTGCAAAACTCCATGATATAGTGGAGAGGAATTTTTCTAAGATATTTTCTTAGTTGGATGCTAGATTTGATGATCAAGCTAAGAAGGTCAAGGTGGCAAAGTTTGGTTTTGTTGATCAGTTTTTGGAGTCTAATACAGAACCTGCAAAATAGTTGGAAGTTGTTGCTGAAGATATTCCTAACCTTGTTGATGCTGGGATGGACATTGGTTTTCATGATCAGTTGGATGAGTCTGACATAGAAATTATAGATCACTTGGTCATGGATAATCTAGTTGTTGTTGGTGGTGATTTGTGTGTTGTAGAGCATCTTGTTGTAAGCAATGAGATGGTTGGTGTTTAGAGTTTGGCATGTGTTGATGGAGATCTTCATATTGCTACTGATGTGGATCTTGTGGTTGATATGGAGTTTGTTGCTATTGGTGTGGATTCACTATTTGTTGTTGTGGATGAGGATTTGATGTTGGAGCATTATGATCAATTTATTCATTAGAGCGAGTATGTTGATTGGGTGGTTGAGATTCTTGTGTTTGACAGAATGATGTAGATGTGGATGATGTGCATACTGGTTTTCTTATCCCTGTTGAAATGGAAGCCTTTGGTGAAGATGAAGATGATGGGTGATATTTCTTTGGGCATCAAAGTGTGGGATACACTTTTCTACTTACCTAGGGAGTTTGATGCAAGAGCATCTTGATTTTTCTCAGTGACTACTTTGGAGTTCATGGGAGGAGGCTCAAAGGTTTAAGGTTTAGGGTTTAGGGTATAGAAATTTGGTGTCTATTTCAAGTTTTGTAACTAATTTTTTTTAATGAGATAGAGGTTGAAAATTTCATGGATGGAAGATGACCTAGATTTCTAACTATGGTTTGAAGCTCGAATTCTAATTCATCTAGAACTAGGAGATATCACAATTTTACTAAGGCATCAATTTTGGGAATTTAATTATTGTAGGAGGCTGACTTTGGCATTTAATTTATATATTTGTATTGAATTTGTGTTTTGGGCTGACCTGTGGCTTAGATTGGTATAATTAGGAGCTGTGGGAAAGTCTTTAGGCATTATTCATCCATCATGGAGAAGTGGAGGAGCTTGGAAGAGTGAATTTGGAGAAGGGCTAGTAGTTGCAACTTGGAAAACAAGGAGATTGCTTGGTGGGCTTGCGAGCACAAGTTGAGATCTTCCTTGTAGGTTTCTACCAGAGTGAGGTTCTAGACTAGCTAGAGTTTGGATTGGATCTAGAGGGATCTTGTAGAACTATTACTTGCTTTCTATTTGGCCGTAACCAAGAAGGCCTTACAGCCTGGCACATTGCATGTAATCAGTTATATTTTATGAATATATTAGTGTGATTTGGTATCAGATCTTGCATTGTTACTTCTTGTTATTATGTTTCCACTGCATGGTTTTATAGCAGGGGGCTAGGACATCTCCTTTGGGGATTCTCCTACCTTACACTGCATCAAGTTTCTTCTAGTCAAGAAGTGAGAGCCATGATTGGTAATGTATTGACACTTGAAGGTTTAGTTGGTCAGTTGACTACATTTGAATTGAGTAAATATGACAACAATATGGTTAGTATTGAAAATGCATTTAAATCTTCACTAACCATTAGAAGTTCAAAGAAAGAAAAGAAAGGTAAAGAAGAAAGTGAATTTGAATATGAAGATGATCTGGATGAACTTGAGGCATTTCTTGCAAGAAGAATGTCAATAGGTAAAGATAAATACAAAGGTAAACTACCCTTCATCTGTTTCAAGTGTAATTAGATTGGTCACTTTTTTGCTAAATGTCCTAAAAAAGTAAGAGTGAAAAAAATGACAAGAAATAATATAATTATAGGAATAACAAGGACCTAAAAGACAAAGAAATAAGTCATGTTACATTGCTAAGGAAGAGCATATTGAGTCCAGTTCTAATGATGACAATGAAGTAGTTGAACTGATATATGTTGTGATCAAGGAAGATCCAAATGGTTAAAGGTATGAAAGTTAAATGTCCCTTATTTCAAATTTTAGTAAGAATAACTCATTGATTATTGATAGTGGATGCTTACATTGCATGACTAGTGATCTAAATAAGTTTGATAAATTTAAAGAAATTGATGATGGTGGAACAATTAATCTAGGTAATGATGTTCCATACCCAATGAAAGGTAAAGGGTCCCTAATGTTGAATGATAATATATGGTGTCATAATGTATATTTGGTTCAAGGATTTGAATATAATCTTCTAAGTGTTGTATAGTTGAATAACTCAAGTTATAGGCTAGAATTTCAATATGGAAAGGTCAAGATATTTGATGATGAAGGAAATCTAATTAGAATAGGAATGCAAAAAAAGGGTAATTTATTCTATCTTGGTCCTACTTTTGAGACATGCTTATTTTCTAGAATTGAGGATATTTTGTTATGACACAAAAGGTTTTGTCATGTAAATTTTGAGAACATGGCAAAAATTAGTAGAAAGAAAAGAGTAAGAGGCTTACCGAATATGCAAAAATTAGAGAATGGTATGTGTAAATAATACCATCTTGATAAGATGACAAAGTCTAGTTTTTCAAGAAAGAGACACACTTCAAATGATATATTAGAATTAGTGCATACTAATCTATGTGGTCCAATTGGTGTTGGCAATTACTATGGTGACAGATATTTCATATTGTTTGTTGGTGATTATTCGAGAATGATGATTGATATGGTCATGAAGGTGAAATCATATGCTTTTGATAATCGAGTGGTAAAAAGCTAGAGTTGAAAAGGAAACTAGTAAATATCTGAATTTTTCAAGAGTTGATAGAAGTAGTGAGTTTATGTCTATCACAATCATTAACTTTTGTGGCAAGAATGGTATTAAAAGACAATTATCTACACCAAGGACACCACACAAAAAATAGGATTGTTGAAAGGAGAAATAGATCAATAGTGGATTGTGAAAGGACTTTATTGATTGAAAAGGATGTTTCTCAGACATTTTGGAGTGAAGCAATTGATATTATTGTTTACACTCTCAATCAAGTTTGATTGAATAAAGGAACAAATAAGACTCAATATGAACTTTGATATGGTCACACACCAAATGTATGTTATTTGAAAACCTTTGGAAGTAGGTGTTATATTAACAAAGATACAAGAAATGGTAAATTTGATGTTAAAGGAAATGAAGGTACATTCCTTGGTTATACATCTAAGATAAAATATTGTAAATGTTTGAAGAAAGCTACTCACAAGATGATTGAAAGTTAAAATGTAAGGTTTGATGAGTTTGTAGAGAGGAACAATGTGGAAAGCAAGAAGAAACCTGAAGAATATTTTAAGTTTGTATATGTCTATGAAGAAGCACCTGATATTTCACCTAAGTTACAACATAGAGCTACCAAGAACTAGATAGTAGTACCCAAGTTACAAAATTCTTTATCCGAGCACTAGAAAATTTAACCCAAGCAAGAAGTTGAACCTCTATTGAGTGAAGGAAGTGTTGCAAATCAAAGGACTAAGCCTGTTTTGGAAAACTATATGAGAAAGACTCATTCACATGAATAGATAATTGGATATAGAAATGATACAATAAAAACAAGAGGTAATTTGAGAGACAGTACTTGTTTGATTACTGATTTTGAACCAAGAATAGTAAAGGTTATATTGGATAATGAATATTGGGTTAATGATATGAATGAAGAGATTGACCATAATGAGAAGAACAATACTTGAACATTTGTATCGATACCTACTGACAAAAATGTGATTGGAACCAAATGGATTTTCAAAAACAACTTGAATGAGAATTGAGAAGTGGCAAGGAACAAGGCAAGTTTAGTTTTCAAAGTTTATACACAACAAGAAGGAATAGATTATGGTGAAACTATTGCACCTATGGCAAGATTGGAAGGAGTAAGAATATTGTTAGCTTATGCTACATACACGAAGTTTAATCAATATCAAATGGATGTCAAATTTACATTTCTGAATGATATACTTGAGGAGGAAGCCTATATTGAATAACCTAAAGGATTCAATGAACCTGACCAAAGGAACATGATCTACAAGTTCAAAAAAGCACTGTATGGACTAAAATAAGCTCCAAGATCATGGTATGAAAGGTTACATTCTTATCCGATTAAGATTAGATTTTCTAGAACAACTAAAACTAGTAATCTACATTTGAAAAATGAATCTAAACATATGGTGTTGATGTCTAAAATATTTGTTGACGATATTATATTTGGAGGAAATGACATGTTAAGAAAGATATTTTTTGAGAAAATGAGTAAATTTTTTGAAATGTCTATGTTTGGTGAGATAAAATTCTTCATTGGATTGAAATTCTATCAAAAATAGAAAGGTCAATATGTGACTCAGTCTAAGTATGTGAAAGAAATCTTGAAAATATTTTGGATGGATGAGTCTAAGCTAGTTAGTACACCTATGGTGACTGGACTAAAATTATCAAAGGAAGACATTACTAGTGAGGTCAATGAAACCCATTACAGATCTATGATTGGTAAATTACAATATTTTGTACATAGTATATAAAATATAGAACTTGTTGTTTGAATTGTTGTAATGTTTTCATATAATCCAAAGGAGACTCACATGACTCTTGTGAAAAGGATATTCAGGTATCTCAAATAAAATAAAGACTATGGTTCATGGTATAAACAAGAGGATGAATTTAATCTTAAAGTCTACAAAGATGCTAATTAGGCTGGTAATGTTGATGATACAAAAAGAACAAGTGGTGAAGCTTCCTTTTTAGGAGAAATATTGATAATATGGATAAGTATGAAATTAAATTGTATATCACAATCTACTACTAAAAATGAATATGTTGTTGTTGCAATCAATTGTTCAAATATTGTATGGATTAAGAAATTGTTGGAAGGTATGCAAGAAGAGGTAACTAATCCTATTACTATTCATTATGATAACACTAGTGTAATAAATATTTCAAAAAATTAGGTGATGCATGCAAAAACAAAGCACATTTCAATCAAGTATCATTATTTGAGAGAGTAGCACAAGAACAACAAGTTAGGTTTGAATATGTCAACTCTAAGGAACAAATTGTTGCCATATTTACCAATCCATTGCGTAAGGATGCTTTTGAGTATTTGAGAGTTAAATTTGGGGTCCTAACCCTATCCAAAATCCACTGGGTGAAGAAGCATGTTGAATCAAATCATGGATAAACTATAATATCTTTGTGGAGTTGATGCAATATTTCACACTTCAAGAGGATTTTTGAAGCTATGAAGATGATTGTGATTAAATTAATGTCTATTGTACATGCAAGGTACAAGGATAACTACAAGGTTTGATAAGTTTCATGTTATAAGTTAGAAATGACCTTTGGCATTGATGTCAAAGGGGGAGACATAAGAAAAACAAAAGGGGGGAAGATTACCAAAGGGGCAGATATTAGTAAATGCTTAAAATAAGGAGAAATTTACCCAAAGGGGGAGAAGAATGTATGAAGGGGAGATATGTTGTAAAATATTGTTGTTGATGTTTGAGATATAGATTGAGTACATCTAATGAAGGAATATGTTGTAGTGAACCAGTTGAAGACAAAGACCTCAAAAGGTGTATTGTTGATAATGGACACATTTGATCATCTTATGTAATGTTTTGTAATGTAAACTCACATTGTATGTGTGGCCATCAATGGAAAATGGGGAGAATATTATCCCAAACTAGTAATGTAATTGGTAATGTTATGAATGTATGTAAAAGAATCATATCAGTTGTTATATTGTCATTAATGTCAAAGTCTTACTTGGCTAGATATTATGATAACTCAGTAGAGTACTATATTATTTGATTCACAAAGAGGACTTGATTGATGAAGAGTATTTGATTGATAAAGAGGATTTGAAGAAATTATGATGAAGTTATTATTGATAAGTATTATTTTCAATGGGTACTTGAATGATTTGGATAATGATAATGTAATATTTGTTTGATTGTTTTACAGTCATATATTGTTGCAATGTATTGAAAAATACAAGATTTACCAAGTAACAAGGTTAATGAAGGAAGACTGTATATACTAAGTGACTATAGTATTGCCCAAGCAATTGAAAAATTATAAGGGAAATTCAGTATTGTCCAAGTGAGTCTAGTATTAAATAAGTTCTATATTACCTGAGTGAATGTTATGTTTATTGAGGAATAACCAGAAGAACAAGTTTGAAGAATTGGAATCTCAGTTTGAATTTTGATGGAAATTTGAAAACTTTGAGATGGTATAAGGCACAATTCAAATTCTCTTACAAGATCAATGACTAGGAAAATTCAATAAAGATCTAATTATGGAGATTGAAGAAAGATAAGGATGAGCATAAAGTTTTATGCAAAGTTATATTTTCTATGTGGCTAAGTACATTGAATCTAAAATTGATGATTGTGATTAAGAGGAAATAGATGGAAGAATATGGAAGCTTAGAGATGACTATTTAAGGAGGAGATCAAGAAAATTTTAATTACTAATCATATTGCTAAGTATGTTGCTTATGGTGTTGATATTGTTGTGAATGCAAAATATTGAGAAAAAGAGTGTAACAAGTTGAATTAAAGAAAGAAGAGTAAAGAGAGGAACAAAGTTAGTATATAAAGTGAAGGAGTGATTTAGCTAGTCAAAGGAATAGAGAAAAGAGATCGGATAGAGACAAGAATAGAATGGAGATTTGAACAAGTAAAGGTAGTTGATATACTTAACAAATCATTTATACTATTACTTTCTAATCATTGTAGAAGAAAATCTTGAAAATTGATTGGACTTAATAAGTCTATGAAATCCAATATGGTAACATTGATTAGTTGTATTTCTAAGTCCTTTAGAGGAGGCCAATATTTAGGAAACATCAAGAAGTCATAAATTTTAGATGATATTTTGGTGAAATTCTCTAACAAGGTTACATTAACAATGTGTGTGCAACCTTTAACAAGGTTGGCTCCTAGTAGAGCTCACTTCAAAAGAGTGAATATTCTTGGGTTGTTGGTCTTAGGTGGTTTTCTCTTCATAGGGTTTCCACATTAAACTCAAAGTGTCAAATGTGTGAATATTATTTGTGTTACAATTTGTTTCCCACGTTTTAATTTTTACTAGAACTTGGTAATAACTAAGTACTTGCAAGTTTATAACTAAGTTATTTTACTAACACTCAGTAATGCAAAGAATAGTAAGTTAACAATTCAGAATGAAGTGATAGAAAAATTTATATGATAAGTTGAATGGTTTCATTGAGTGATTATTGATATGTTTTTAATATTTTATTGATAGTAAAAATGTTTAAAGGGACTATGGGATAATTGACCATAACTAATTCACCCCCTTCTCAATTTTTTAGTAATTTCATAGGTCCTTGTGTTAGTGCTCCATTTTAATAGTATACATACAACATATCCTCCACTACAACCCTCTCTACTATAGGTTTAAACATTGTTATATGCTTCTACACCATATTTGCAATAATGTAACTCTTGTAGTGATAGATAATCCACCTTTGTAAGATATCTTATGCAAATGATAGTACAACATTGCTAGCATACATGGTCCCCATACAAACATTGTACCATTCATCACTATCCTCTCTAGTAATTTACCCCATTCAACTAGGGATCTATGTACACTCCTATCTAGTATCAATAATCCTTTGATGACCCAAAATACTAGTGTAATCAACTTCTTATTTCATGCTACAAGGGTCTCCCATCAGATCATATAGTCCCTAATCTCTAACTTTTCATCACCAAACCCAAACACATTATGCAACACAACACATCCTATTGCCAGGTCATACTCTACTAGCTCCCTATGGATCAAAATTTAGAGGATGCACTAGACATCCTCTAACATCACTATAGCCTTTCCTATAGGTAGATGAAAGGAAGTCATCTCTGATTGTCATCGCTTAGTTATCACCATAATTAAACCCATGTTTACCTTGATGGAAGGCATGAATGTGATGGAGTGAAGCCCTAAACTCACAAGTATCTTACACTGATACGATGTCATCTTGTGACATGGTGCTAGGCTATGTGGCATATGACCCCTCATCTATACTAGAGATAGCTCTTTCATGTTCTAGACACCTTATGCCAACTTTCTATAGTTTTTTATTGTTCTTAAGCAAGTTTGACCTAATTTTAACCAACTTTAATCCAAGTCTGAATAATTTGACCTACATTTTGACTCAGTTTATAGTATTGAACATGTTTGTAATGTTTCAAGATATTTTGAGTTGTTTTGGCTTATTTCTACACTTCCATGGCCCTAAGTGAACACCTTGCATAGTTGGGCCTCCCAACTACACATCTTGTGTACTTGGATGTACCAACTATGCACCCTATATATTTGGTCACACTAGTTGGGTAGTTTGGAATTTTGACCCCTATAAATAACATCAAGACCTTGTTTGACACCCTAGAAACCTAGAAATGTGAAAAAAGAAATGAAATAAAAAGAGGCCTTAATATACTCACCTATGGTCCTTTTCTTGCCCAAAATTGGTAGTTGTGCACTTGTTCCCTAAGATGCTTCTTCATAGGTATTTTTTCCATCTTCCTTTCTCCAAAGATCTTTTCTATCAAATGAGCAGGTGAAAATGATCTCCTAATCTCTCTCTAGTCTCTTTTATTGCCCATTTTATTTCATAGATGGATACATAAGAGGGATCTTCTCTATTGATCATGATTATTTTTACACTCTACACCTCATAAATTTTGTTTTTGAACTCTTCTTTTTGATTCATCTGTAACTATGGGTTCATCTCTTTATTATCAAAAAATTGGCCTATCATTTGCATTTTTTGGTCAATTTCTCAAGGGGACACCCATATATCCTACACTTACTGAGGTGTGTCTTTTTTATTAGTATACTTTGACACAAGGCTCAGAATTGCATAGTGTCAAAGAGGGACAAAATATAGATTCTAAAAAATGGTTCACACCTACACTTTCATCACCTTTAAATACTAACTCATCCCATTTTCTCAATTCACTAAATTCAATATTTTGGCTAATTTGATCATAATTTGAACTTATTTCACAACATTCTCTAAACATCATTTCACATGTTTTTCATAATTTATAACCCTATCAAATCAAATGTAGATCATTTTAGAATTGATTCTATCCAATCAAAACCTTTCAAAAATTGATTTAGAACTATTCCAACATTATTAGAATCACTAGCAGTCAACCATAAAGTAGTACAAAATAACTTCAATCAATTCAAAACACATCCTGGCATTGTCGAGTCTCTTATGCCTAGTTGAACCTTATCAAACCTCAATCAAAATGACTTAATCAATAATCATCAAACCAATATTTAGGTATTTTCATGTACCTCAGTGCCTTATCAAACATCATCAATTCAAATCTATCATCCTCTGATCCCTAGCATTGTCAAGTCCCTCAACACTTTGTCAACCTATCATATCATCATTTGTCGTCAATCTGATCATTAGCATTATTGAGTCCCTTAGCATCTATTCATTTCCTTATCTATTTAATTTAATAGCATTGACATAGTTTGTATGTTATTCCAACCAAAACTATTATTCAAATTTGATCAATCCTATGCCATTCATAGAGTTTGTTAATGTTACGCATCATCAATCCTTGTCATGTGTCCTTGACAAGTCATCTATTTTTTCATTCAACCTAGCATCATTTATTCAATCAATTTGATCATATCTTTGATCCTTTCCAATATCATTACATTTTATCTGCATTCTCATTGCAATCCTTTAATAGGGTTATCCTTGCATTTATTTCATCATTGGACTAATCAATTCACTAATGTTTCTTATATGAATAAACAACCCATGTTTTATTCCTATGTATTTAATCATTAATATTATCCCATTTTATTAATTATTCCTCCTTAATAACTCCTCCCAATTAATTAAAATTTAATAATTAATTGCCTCATTTTTCATAAATTTGAGGAATTTTGTATTTCCTTAATTAAACTTTCCCATTTTCTAATTTTATATTTTCCTAAATTCTAATTTCTAATTTGTGAGGGAATTATGAATTATGAGTTTTTGAATTTAAATATTCCAACTCTTACACTTTTCCCCTGATTGTGCTTCCACCTCCTATTTTCTAGCTTTCATCTTCTTACAACTTCTATGCATTTATCTTATGCTTTCTTCTTCCATTTTCTTACATATTTCTATGCAAATTTCTTACACATTGTCATAACATGGCATTTTATGATATATTTTCCAATTTTCACCTTTTAAACATGGAAAATTTCCAAGTTTCACAACCTAACTATCACACCTTTCCAATTTCTCATTTTATTTCTAATTCTTACATTTGGCTCTCAAACTCTATATGAGCCTCTTTGCACTTATTTTGCTAACTACACTCCTAGTATTCTCATTGTCATCACTTTTCTATCATTGTCATTTTTCTTTCGATTGTAAATACATCTTGTCAAAATCAAGAGCTACATCAACTTCAAATCTATGGAGAATAAATGACAGCATAGGATCTCAATTTGAAGGGGGTGTCATAGTTTATAATCTCTTTTACTTTAGGTTTCTTTAATGTTTAGACTATGGTAGATTGCATAGTTTTGTAGAGTTTGTGTTTTCTCTATTATGCATTCTCGCCTATTTTCCATTCCTACAACTACATATTTTTGAAGCACTTCCCATGAAACTCTTATATAATATGATATTTCAATATTTGCCTTTACTTCACTTCCACACTACAAGTCATAACTCTCAACTATGGTATAATGCAAAAACTAGATGTCATATTAGTACAACTAAGTGAACGTATTATTTCTAAGAAACCAAACTTACAAACATATTGTAGATACTTATATACAATAGAAAATGTGTTGGAAATGATTGAAATGATCATAAGAAAAGTTTTTGGAATAATATATGGAATAAAGAATGTTCTCAATCATTGTTTTGTCATTGATGTCAAACTTGCTACTTGTAGGGATGACAATTGCTTTAGTGATCCAAATACTATCCATTAGTTGATTGTCAAGGTGGAGGCAATCAATAAGATGTAACTAGAACATCTAGAGAAAGGTTAAAGTTATGATGTTGTAATGAAGTACAAGGATCAGTTAAGCCATTGATGAAATAGTGTATTGGATGACATACTAAAAGATACAAAGAATGAGCACACTGAAACATATCAAAGATCTAAGGTTTTAGCTAAGTCTTTTGTAAAGCTCAAACTAAGTTCATTAGAGAGAAGGAGCCGAGCAAGCTAGTAAGAGCCGAGCAAATTCCTAGTTAAAGTGCCGAGCAAGTTCAGATGCCAAGCAAAACCAAGTGCTGAGAAAAACCAAGTGCTGAGCAAAACCAAGTGCCGAGTAGAATCAAGTGCCGAGTAGAATCAAGTGCTGAGCAGAATTAAGTGTCGATAAGAATCAAGTGCCGAGCAGAATCAAGTACCAAGCAGAATCAAGTGCCAAGAAGAATCAAGTGTCGAGAAGAACCAAGTGCCGAGCAGGTATAGGTGCCGAGTAACACTGAGGTGTCGAGCATTAGTAACTCAATAATGCCGAGTTGCTGCATCATTTTGGAAATTGAAGATTCGTCAGATCTAAGCTAACAAAGTTGTTATCTAGAAGTCTGTGAATTAAAAGGAAGATAAGAATGATGAGTTGGTGGCACAGAACACCATGTAGAACATTTTTTTAAAAGATACAACTAGCGAAGTTTCTAGAAGAGAACAAGATATGGGGTAGATACATTGTATCCTACCTAATCCATTTTGAAACCCTAAGATTGGAAAGAAAAAATTGAGTGGAAAAAGGAAAATCAGACTTCTATATAAGAAGAGATAAGTTAATCGAAAAAAGGGGATAGTGAGAGAGAGAGCTGTGGTCAAGCATAAAAGCATAAAGTGTTGTAGAATGTGCTAAGGAGAAGAAAGCATAGGAACTTTTTTTAAATAGACGACCACAAGAATGATTGCATTGGCAGAATGAGTAATAAGACTCAAGGAGATGAAGCTTGAGAGGGAAAAAAGAAGTCAGAGCTGAAGTGATTGAAGCCAAGTATAAGGATTGAACTGAAAGAGTGATTTGAAATCTGCAAAGTATGTTGTAAGTTATGTCAGATCAAAAGACCAATATCATTACTTTCTAGCAATCGTAATAGTAAGATAAATCCTATGGACTTAGGTTGGTTTAATAGCCACTAGATAAATCCTTTAACAGGGTGACATTCCAAGTGAATGTTCTAAAGACCTTTAACCAGGCCCATTCCTAACAGTTTGGTGAAATCCTCTAACAAGGTCACATTTAATAGTGTGTTGTAAGCCTTTAATAGGGCAGGCTTTTAATAGGGCATCACTTCAGAAGAGTGAGAATCAAGTAGCATGTTACTGGTGGTTTTTCCTAAATTGGGTTTCCACGTAAATCATTATGTCATGTGTTGATCTTGATTGTTTTATCTTTGCATGTTGATTTACAGTAATTTGCTTATATGATTGATTTAAGTTTGAACAGATGAAAAGGGTATGGACTCATTAAAAAGGTATTAATAGGGCATTTGGACCTTGAATAACTGATTCACCCCCCCTCTCAGTTATTCTAAAAGAATTCTAACAATTGGTATCAGAGCCTGACTGCTGATTCAGTTTAAAGGGACTACTAGCAGAAAAGATTAAAATGCCAAAGAGAGAAGTTCCCAAGCTCAACAAAGACAACTTTGTTGCATGTCAAAGTTTGATGAAGCTACATCTTGGATCCATAAGAGATTATGCCCAAAATTCAATTTTCACTGAACATGTAGATCCAACAGGTGTTCCTACTGCTGAGGACATGAAAAACAAGCAAGAACACAACCAGACAATGCTGGAAATTGCCTCTGCACTCAGCTATGCTGAATTCGATGATATCAAAGGATGTGACACTGCATTCAAAATGTGGAAAGCCCTATCAAACATCTATGGAGGAGATCAGAATGTACAAAGAGAAAAAAGAGAAAGTCTCAGAGGAAAATTTGATGACATGAAAATGGAAGAAAATGAGAATGCTGCTCAGTATGGTGCAAGAATCAAGGAAGTGGTAAGTGCAATAAGATACTTGAATGGTCAACTGGATGAAGATACTATTAATAGTAAGTTCTTAAGAACCTTGCTCCCTATCTATGCTATTAGAGTATCAACAATACAAGAGCTAAGATGTATACCAGGATATAATCTAAGCTTTGAAGGTATAATAGGTAGACTCACTGCATTTGAGTTATCTAACTTTGACAACTACAAACCTAAAAATGCTGAATCTACTTTTAAGGCCAAGTTATCACTAAAAGATGCCGAACAGGTGAAATCAAGGAAAGGAAGAAAAATGAAGTATGTATCTAGTGACTGTAGCACTGATGAGGAAGATGTGGAACAATTGGAAGCATTGCTCGCTAGAAGATTTCACAGGGGCAAAGGAAAATTCAAAGGTAAGATGCCTATCATTTGTTTCAATTGCAATGAAGTAGGTCATATTGTTGCAAGATGTCCACAGAAAAAGGATTCCAAGGAAGGCAACAAATACAAGAACAAAAGAGATGATGACAAGAGAGATTACAAAGAAAAAGGTAAGAAGTGTTATATTGTTGAAGAAAATTCTGATGACAATGATGATGAAGTTGTTTATGTAGCCATGAAGGACCAATCTGATGAAGAAGAAGCCACAACATTGGTGACATGTATAAACAAGAATGATAGATGGATCATAGACAGTGAATGCTCACATCACATGATAGGAGACAAAAGTAAGTTTGTTAACTTTACTCAGTATGATGGAAATAGTGTTAGATTTGGTAATGATGCTCCATGTCAAATCAAAGGAAAAGGTTACATTAAGCTCATAGAACAAATTTCATGTGACAATGCATACTATGTTGAAGGATTAAACTACAATTTACTGAGTGTCTCACAATTAGGCAATGTAGGTTACAAAGTAGAATTTGAAAAAAAAACTACAAAAATCTATGAAAATGATGGTAAACTGATAGGAAAAGGAGAACAAACAAAGAGTAATTTGTTTTACCTTGATATGGATGATGAATGGTTATGGCATAGAAGATTATGTCATGTCAGCTTTGACAATTTAGTCAACATCAGTAGAATGAAGAAAGTTAGAATTTTACCAAAATTAAAGAAGCCTGATAATATCATGTGCAAACAATGTCAGTAAGAAAGATGACAAAATCAAGTTTCAAAAGAAAAAACTATACATCTAAAGAGATACTTGAGTTAGTTCACACTGACTTATGTGGTCCAATGGAAATACAAAGCTATAGAGGAGATAAATACATAATGTTATTTGTTGATGACTATTCGAGGATGATGACTGTTATGCTCTTAAAACAAAAATCTGATGCTTTTTAAATGTTTAAGTGGTATGTGGCTAGAGTTGAAAAGGAAACTTGAAAAAGCTTGAAATGCCTAAGATTAGATAGAGGTGGTGAATTTACATCAAATGAATTCGAGGTATTCTGTAATGACAATGGAATAAAAAGACAAACGTCAACTCCTAGAACTCCCCCACAGAATGGAATTGTTGAGAGAAGAAATAGATCTGTAATTGACTGTGCCAGAACATTAATAGTGGAAAAGAATGTTGTTCTAAAATACTAGAGAGAGGTTGTAAGCGTAGCTATTCATACACTGAATCGAGTACAAGTCAAGAAAGGTACAAATACAACACCTTTTGAATTATGGTATGGTTACTCACCAAATGTAAAACATTTCAAAGTGTTTGGTTGCAAATGTTTTATCCTTAAAGATGTTAGAAATGGAAAATTTGATGCAAAAAGTGATGAAGGTATATTTCTTGGTTACTCCACTAGAAGTAAGGCATATAAGTGTTTGAATATTAACACTAACAAAATTGTGGAAAGTGCAAATGTAAATTTTGATGAGCACACAGAAGTCCAAGCTGAAATACCAAAGAAAATGGAAGAATACAGAACCTTTGTATATTCTTATGAAGGAATGATTGCTGATGAGGATGATGTCAATCAAATTGAAAATCAACAACAAGTGTTAGTCTCAGCCGATTCACAACCAGTGAATGCCGAGTTGCATTCAGAAGCCAAGTTACAGAATGAAGAAAATGCACAATCTGACTCTGAAGATAGTACACATAATGAAGAACAACCTGAAAATGAAGTACATAGTGATCCTGAATCTAAAAGATCAAATATGGAAACAAGGATAGAGCCAAGATTATCCAAATATGTGAAAAGTCATCACCCTACTGAACAAATAATTGGTGACAAAGATGCAAGACCAATGACAAGGAATAGACTAAGACATGAATCATGTCTGATTAGCCAATCTGAATCCAAGATAGTACATGGCACATTACAAGATGATGACTGGTATAAAGCTATGGAAGAAGAAATTGATCAAATAAGAAAAAATAAAACTTGGAGTTTGGTTCCCAGACCAACTGACAAGAACGTGATTGGCACCAAATGGGTATTCAAAAATAAACTAGATGAGAATGGTGAGATTACCAGAAACAAAGCTAGACTAGTATGTAAGGGTTATGCTCAAGAAGAAGGAATAGACTATGGAGAAACATTTGGTCCTGTTGCTAGAATGGAAGGAGTAAGAACTTTACTTGCATATGCTACCTACAAAGATTTTAAAGTCTATTAGATGGATGTAAAATCTGCCTTCTTAAATGGTATACTAGAAGAAGAAGTCTACATTGAACAACCAGAAGGATTTGTTGATGAAAACAATAGGGATATGGTGTGTAAGTTACAAAAAGCACACTATGGTTTGAAACAAGCACCTAGAGCATGGTATGAGAGACTTCACAAGTATATAGTGCAAATTGGATTTGAAAGAACTGATGATAACAGCAACATGTACATCAAAGCTGAAGAAGGTAAAGACATTATTGTATCTAAAATTTTTGTGGGTGACATAGTATTTGGTGGTAAGGAAGTACTTTGCAAAGGCTTTGCTGACAAAATGAAACATGAATTTGAGATGTCTATGTTTGGAGAAATCAAATTTTTTGTTGGATTGCAAGTACATCAACTCAAACATGGAATATTTATTACACAATCAAAATACATCAAAGAAATTCTTAAAACATTTGGATTGGAGGAATCCAAACCAGTCAGCACACCAATGACCACAACAAATAAGTTATCCAAAAATGATGAGTCAACTGAAGTCAATCAAATAATGTACAGATCCATGATTGGAAAACTACAATATGTTGTACATAGTAGACCAAACATAGCATTAGTAGTTGGAATAGTGGCTAGGTTCTCTACTAATCCTAAAGAAAATCATCTCATAGCAGTAAAAAGAATAATGAGATATCTCAAAGGGACTGATGACTTTGGTCTATACTACAAAAAGAATAGAAAATTTGAACTCAATGCATATATAGATGCAGACTGGGGAGGAAACATTGATGACAGAAAAAACACAAGTGGAGGTGCATTATTTCTAGGCAAAAGGCTGGTTACCTGGACTAGCAAGAAATAAACATGTATATCCCAGTCCACTGCAGAATCAGAATATGTGGCAGCTGCTGTCAATTGTACAAACATTGTATCGCTCACACATCTATTGAATGGAATGAAAGAAGAAGTAACAAAACTGGTGATATTGTATTGTGATAATACAAGTGCTATAAACATATCCAAAATTCCTATGATGCATGCAAAAACCAATCATATTGCAATCAAGTATCATTATGTCAGAGAATTGGTAGAAGACAAACAAGTGAAATTGGAATACATTCACACAAAGGAACAAACTATAGATATCTTCACCAAACCATTGCCCAAGGATGCCTATGAATATATTAGAGGCAAATTGGGGGTTATACCCCTAATTCAAGTAGTTTAAGGAAACAAGGAAGCTGCCTTGCATCAATAGGAATAAATCATTGAAATATTAATAGGTTGATGCAAAGGATGACAGCAGGAACAAAAACTCCAAATCAGTCACAAGCATGGTAACAGAGGGAGAAAAACAACAAGAAGCCAAAGCTTATATTTTGCATGATAAAGATGCTACACCTTTGGAATTTATGTCAAAGAGGGAGAAATATGTAGAAAACTAATCAATGCAAAGAAAGAGGGAAATATATATGAAAGAGGGAGATATATGTGATCAGTAGTGAAAATGCGGAAAGCCAATACAATCTTGGTGGTAACTGAATTAATTACTTGATTAGTTTGGTTTTCCATCAATGCCAAAGAGGGAGATTGCTGGAAATGATTGAAATGATCATAAGAAAAGTTGTTGGAATAATATATGGAACAAAGAATGTTCTCAATCATTGTTTTTTCATTGATGTCAAACTTGCTACTTGCAGGGATGACAATTGCTTTAGTGATCCAAATACTATCCATTAGTTGATTGTCAAGGTGGAGGCAATCAATAATATGTAACTAGAACACCTAGAGAAAGGTTAAAGTTATGATGTTGTAATTAAGTACAAGGATCAGTTAAGCCATTGATGAAATAGTGTATTGGATGACATACTAAAATATACAAAGAATGAGCACACTGAAACATATCAAAGGTCTAAGGTTTTAGCTAAGTCTTTTGTAAAGCTCAAACTAAGTTCATTAGAGAGAAGGAGCCAAGAAAGCTAGTAAGAGCTGAGCAAATTCATAGTTAAAGTGTCGAGCAAGTTCAGATGCTAAGCAAAACCAAGTGTCAAGAAAAACCAAGTGTCGAGCAGAATCAAGTGTTGAGAAGAATTAAGTGCCGAGTAGAATCAAGTGCCGAGCAGAATCAAGTGCCGAGCAGAATCAAGTGCCAAGCAGAACCAACTGCCAAGCAAGTATAGGTACCAAGTAACATAGAGGTGTCGAGCATCAGTAACTCAATAATGCCGAGTTGCTGCATTATTTTGGAAATTGAAGATTCGTCAGATCTAAGCTGACAAAGTTGTTATCTAGAAATCTATGAATTAAAAGGAAGATAAGAATGATGAGTTGGTGGCACAAAACACCATGTAGAACATTTTTTTTTTAAGATACAACTAGCGAAGTTTCTAGAAGAGAAAAAGATATGGGGTAGATACATTGTATCCTACCTAATCCATTTTGAAACCCTAAGATTGGAAAGAAAAAATTGAGCAGCAAAAGGAAAATCAGACTTCTATATAAGAAGACATAAGTTAATGGAAAAAAGGGGATAGTGAGAGAGAGAGTTGTGGTCAAGCATAAAAGCATAAAGTGCTGTAGAATGTGCTAAGGAGAAGAAAGCACAGGAACTCTGTTTAAATAGACGACCACAAGAATGATTGCATTGGCAAAATGAGTAATAAGACTCAAGGAGATGAAGCTTGAGAGGGAAACAAGTAGTCAGAGCTAAAGTGATTGAAGCCAAGCATAAGGATTGAATTGAAAGAGTGATCTAAAATCTGCAAAGTATGTTGTAAGTTATGTCAGATCAAAAGACAAATATCATTACTTTCTAGCAATTGTAACAGTAAGATAAATCCTATGGACTTAGGTTGGTTTAATAGCCATTAGATAAATCCTTTAATAGGGTGACATTTCAAGTGAATGTTCTAAAGACCTTTAACCAGGCCCATTCCTAACAGTTTGGTGAAATCCTCTAACAAGGTCACATTTAACAGTGTGTTGTAAGCCTTTAACAGGGTAGGCTTTTAACAGGGCATCACTTCAGAAGAGTGAGAATCAAGTAGCATGTTACTGGTGGTTTTTCCCAAATTGGGTTTCCATGTAAATCATTGTGTCATGTGTTGATCTTGATTGTTTTATGTTTGCATGTTGATTTACAGTAATTTGCTTATATGACTGATTTAAGTTTGAACAGATGCAAAGGGTATGGATTCATTAAAAAGGTATTAATAGGGCATTTGGACCTTGAATAACTGATTCACCCCCCCTCTCAGTTATTCTAAAAAAATTTTAACAAAATTTGTAGATAATTGGGAACTAATACTAAAGAATAATGATAATTGTTGAGCTTTCTTTCTTAACGGTAGGAATTCTTTTGAATTCCTCTCTTGAAAAGTCGATCTTGTGAATCAACTCCGAGGTTCTAGGTGATCTTGTAACCTACTAGAATCTACTCAATTGAAGATAAATGTTTTTTTTGATGAGGAGGCCTTTTTTGGTTCGAATGTTTTCAAATGAGATGTAGAATTTTTTCAGTGTTTCAAAATAAACACACAAAAGAACTATGTTTTTGTATTCTTTTTGTTTTTAATGAATGCAATCTAACAATGCAACTAATATGAATTCCTATTCTAACAAAGGGGTAATAAAGTAAATAATGAGAAATTTAAAGCAAATAACTTGAAAATAAAATCCTAATGGATGTAAGCTATGGAAAACAACACGTCTATGAGTTAAGCTTTCAAAGAAATTGATGGATAACTAATGAAAGAGGGAGCAGCGCTTCCTTGATTCCACTAATGCAATTTTTGATGGGAAACTTAATAACCATGTGATGTTTCACTCTCCATCAAATTGCAAGGCCATGGAAAGCGTGCTCATGTGAGACAAAGAGTTATATAGGTACAATTTGATGATTTCTTCTTGAGCTAGATACATTAGCAAAATTTGTAAAACTATAGCAAACACCAGAATTAAAAGATCACAAAACCAGAAATAATGCAATAAAATTTTGGCTCAATCACATTCCATGAATGTAAATTCACAAAAATATGAGACATTTAGGCAAGAATCACTACACTCCAAATGCAAGCACCAAAAGCATAATATTATTGCAAAATAATGGTGGCCCCAATTACATATTACAATGGAGTATTTATAAGAAATCATCTCCTCAATTTGTGTTGAGAGTGAGTGATATCTTCATGCAATAATATGCTTTTAAATTAATAAAACAAACTAATTATATACAGACTAACAATCTAACTGGTGCTTAGTAGGACTCCATCCATTTTTTATTCATCAATTGGATGCATGATCCTTTACATGTAACAGAACAAAGAATTTATGAGAGAAAAAGAATAAGAAATCCTTCAATCAAAGTAGAAGTGTCTAGAAGTGTCAAAAATGAAAATCGATCCTTTACTTGGCATCTATCTGAGTTAAACTACTATCAAAATACATTTCTGATGCATGGAAAGCTCTTTTTTTGGCAATAGTAGTTAACTATTAGTGCACCTTTGGAAAAGTACACCAGCTCACTTGCGCACCTCAAAAGGTCCAAAATCAAAAAAATTATAGAGTTTCAAAACTAAGATTTCGGCTTCTAGGTTTTATTGCCCTTAATACCAGAGCTATGTCTAGATTTTTGTCCTTGAATTTCTCAATAATCTTAGTAATCTTAGCTACATCTAGTAGATCTAAAGAATCATACTTATCTTTGACATTTTGTCTGTAGTTGTCTACCTCAATACGAGTATCAGCAAAATCCTCGAGTTTTGTATCCAACTCTAGCAATGCTTCCTCTATTTTGAATGTCTACCAGATGTCATCATCACTAGGAACTTCTTCAAAAATCTTTTGAAACTTCTATACTACCACCTCTATGGGCATTAATTTCTCTCATTCATCATCCTCAAAAATATCTAGAAATGCATCACTATAATGTTTCTCTACCTTCAACATTTTCTCTCGAGCTTTGTCCTTGAGCCGATGGATCTCTACATGTAATTTTTTCATTACTTTATTACTATCTACTATCTTCTCAATTAAATCTAACTTTTTTGTTGTGTATACATCTACCAAAACCCTATACCTCTACCCTTTTATGGCTTGTAATACATGTAAATATTTACTCCAAGCACGTACTTCATCCATGATAATGAAATCTTACTTCAAAATTGCTACCATTTTGTCTAGATTTTCCTACATAGCATGTAGTAGCTTCAAGTTTTCCTCAGACAATTAGGATGACCTTTTCCTCAAAACTTTCCTACCATTGCTGATAGGATTTTTAAAATGGATCCAAATGTACACCTCCCCCATCTCTAAGTGCATCATTTAGAGTCTCCTTAGTGTTGTTCAAGATCCAGGGGACCAACAATTTCAGCTAAATATCCTCTTAGGATTTCATTTTTCCTATGAAGTGTTCTGATTTTAGCCCCTACTTGATCTAAGCTTTTGAAGACCTCCTTTATCCCCCTTGTGACCATCAACTTAGCAGTATCCAATGTGGGCTTCTTGAGCATAACCTCTCTAATCTGATAGTCTTGTGGATCTAAGTTTGGTACATCTACATCAGGAGGAGGGATAGCCACTTGTGCAAATAAATCTTGATTATGGGTACTATTGATGAATGTTAAGGCTCTTGCTTCCTCTGATGGGGACTAAGGTTTTATCAGAACCTCAACTAACTCGATCATATCCTCTTCATCAGTGTTGAATTGTGGCTTCTTAATTCTTATTATTTCCTTTTGCAACCACCTTGGGACTCATTCCACTAAAGGTCCACCTCTTGAGGATGGAGTGTGCTCAGCTACCTCTTTTCCCTTATCACTCCTCTCCAGAGTTCTTTCCTTCTATGAAGGCTCACCCTTAGTGGTCTATTTTTCTGTGGAGCCTTTAGTTTTTACCTCATTGTGTTGGGAGGCTTGCTAAGGATATTCAATCATTCATTCCTCTTTAGACACTTCATTGGTTACCATTTGTTGTGGTTCTTCTTCCTAATCCTTTTGAATCTATTCCACTTCGATACTTGGAGGTAGAGGAGTAATAGAGCCTTTATCCAGAACTATGACTTGCATTGGAGATGGAGGAGTAATATCAAGACCTTATGATTCTGGAAGCATTTGTGTCGAGTCTTCTTGTTGGGGCTCACTTGTCAAGGTATCCCTAATCTTATCCCAATTAACTCTATCCATACAGGCATAAAATCAAAATCTAACATCTTGAATATATCAGTGCCCTCTACATCTTGTTCATCAACCCATTTTTGTACTTCATCCTTTGAAGTAGTTATTTCTAGAGATTCATCTGGGAATGATGGCAGTGTAATGATGGAACCTCTCCTACTTTCCTACTCTATGGCTCTTGCTAGCCATGTTCTTCTTTTCAATGCCACATCTTCCTCTTCTTCTTCTTCCTATTTAGGAATGGGTTCCAAGATAGATGGAAAAGGAACCATCCTTCTAATTGCCCTTTTCCTTTTGTCTATAGGAGTCTTGGCCTTTCTTAGTTTCTTAGTAGCCAAAGCGGATGTTTTTTCTATCTACAAAGGAAGAGAGACTTCTTGGGTTTCACCCTCTATTTCTACTTGGCTAGTCATAACTAGTGGCACTTGGGGGTCTAGCTAGACTTGGGAAGTTTCACTATATTTTGGCCCTTGCACATTTTCTTCTTGTTGCCATAGAGGTGTCAGGATTTCATCCTCTTCTGGTTGAGCCCTTTGAGGAGAACTCCTCTTTTTTTTTCCCTTTCCCTTTTTCTCTTAGGGGTGATAGTATCCAACTAATCTATCTAGTTGGTATACCATTTCAGGCCTAATATGTGATTGAGCTGCAAAGGTAGGGATAGTGGCCTTCTTCCCTGTATCTTTGGCTAGGCAAGCCTATGTATGGAAGACCACTATCTTATGTATTAGATCAAGTTTAAATGGTTTCCTAATCTAATCCTACATCATTTTGATGACATGCCTCACCCAATGATTAATATCACCATTCTCCTCCCTGTCAATTTTTGCATTCATAATGAGATGTTCCCCAATTTTATCCTCATTGAACAAAGGGTTGAGCAATTCCCTTGATTCTTGCTACAATATCTCCAATAGAATATTTATATTTAGAGCTTTTTCTTCCCAATACAAAGTCATCCTATAATAATCCTTGATATGAACATCATAATCATTTATCGCATTCATCAACTGATCTTCAATGGCTTCTTCATGCTAAAATTCCTTGCCTATGAGACATTGGACTCTCCCAATATTATCAAAATATAGCCTCAAAGAATTATATTCTTCTAGGGGATATTGATCCCATTCCTATTCAAAATAAGGAATATCCTACTTCCACTTTACTTGATAAGGTCCTATGATTAAAGGCCATGTATAGCATTATCTATGTTGTTTTCTAACTCTATCATATGCAGATTCAATTTTTTGTGCAATCTCCAAAAGAACAAATCTATCACTAGGATATCATGGGAGCTTCCTCAGATTGATAGTAGCACTAGCTACCCTTAGATATGTGAATGTTTTGTATTGAATGTAATAGGCACCAAGTGTTATTACCTATGCCACTACCTCATCTAATAACCACTTCACATAATCTCCTTCTATGAATCTAATTTTGTATTCCTTGCTCTATCTTGAGAGTCTCTTCTTCACCAATTGTGGATAAACAATATATGGTCAAGCATTGGGATCTTGCATGCTCCCTCTCTTGTATAGCCCTAGGTAGTCTGTTGCCCTTATGGCTAATAAATACACTAGGTAGGACATCATATAGAACTTCCTTTTATCCTTAACTACCTCCAATTGTTCACACAATTTTTCACTCAACACGGTGACCCAGTCAAGTGAAATCTTTGTCATCTTGATAGTTTTGATAAAGTTTATCATGAAGATACTTAGGTGTCCAGCTGCTAGCAGACCCATTACTCTACTCAAAGAATGATTGAGTACCCAATATCTTCTTTCATATATCCCCTTGTTATATCCACCTTACCAATTATCTTCCCTAGAGGAGTCTCCTCTATAAGATAAGAGGACTATATGATCTCAATAGCCTTTTTTAGGTGTTCTCTGTACCATCTTTTTGTTGCCTCATAGGTGGGTCTAATGAATTTATCTACCCTTGGGAGATGGAATACCCTTTCAATGTTATTGGGTTGAAGATCAAGGAAAATTTCTCCAGTCACACTCTTCACCACCCTCTCTTCAGGGACAAAATGTTGTGCAAGTATCATAATGAGCTCTAAGGATTGCACTAACATCGAGTGTGAAGCTACATTTACCAACCTTGATCAGATTAATATAGAAATTATAGTCAATCTCTTAGTGGATTTGTTGCAGATCCCTAAGAACTCCCCCAAATCAGTGTGTCCCAAATCTATGTCCTTCATCTCTATGTAATCATCTTGGAACCTTAATTTTGGTGGAGCACCTTGGAATTTGAACATAAGAGGTTTTAGTTTCATTTTCTCACCTAATAAAGATGTCATTATATTTACACAAAAGAGGAAAAAATCCATTAGTCCCTATCGAACCAAAATTTTACAAATCAAAATTTGTTCAAAAACACAAAACACTCATTTTTTAAACTCTTAAATGCAAAATTAAAAACCCCAAGTGCACTAGGAAGGTACACCTAGTGTGATTATTGAATTTTCCTTGAAACCCTTTTGAAAATAATAGGTGCACACCAGTGCACCTAGTTAGGTGCACTTAGGTTTTAGAATGCTTGGGTGTGCAATATCACACCAAATTAGGTGCACTAGTGCACACCTGGTTCTTTTATTTTTGTTTTATGTTGTGTTTTGGAGGGGGTGTGGAGTAGCGCACCAAATGAGGTGCACTACTAAACACTCCTCGTGAGTTTTATTTGTTTTTTAATGTTTTTATGTTATTTCCATTATATTTGGGTGCACAAAAGTGCACCCAATTCGGTGCGCTAGTGTGCACCCAACTTTGACTTTGATTTCTTGTTCATTTAAGTTTTTAGTTGCCTATTTTTTGCATTTAGTGCCCACCCAACTAGGTGCACAAGTGTGCACCTCAAAATGGCATATTGCATTTTGTTTGTTTTAATTTAAAATTTTTATCAAGGGTTTGAGTCGGGTGCACACTAGCGTACCTAGTTAAGTGTGCTAGTGTGCACCAATATAACCATTTTAGTGTAGCGAAGAGAGTAGAGAATGGTATAGAGGAGGATGCACCTTATAGGTGTGGGAGATGTGGACTAAGGAGGTACAAATGCAAAGATGGCATAGATGAAGGAGCCATTATAGTGAGAAAACAAAATAAAGTAGGAAATGGAAAACATACATCCCCACATTATATAGAGTCTGAGGGTTGGCACATCTAAATAGCTACATAAGTACGTAGATGCACAATCAAATTAAAAAAAAAATTCTCCCCTTTAGGCACACTTGCGTACAAAGTTTAGGTGCACCTAGTGTGCCCAAAACCCTTAATGTTTAGCCCCTTTCATTGAATTTTGATGTTTCGACCTTCATGTTTTTTGAAAAGACCTAAACATGATATAGGGGATTATGAAGCACCTCAAAATGATTGAGACCCTGGACTAGGGCCTCATAGAAAACCAAAAAGAAAGTAGGGTGTCCCCATTTGACAACTTTGAAAAAATCTTCCACCCCTCCTGGCTCATTTTTTAGGAATCCTCATGAAGGTTGCTTGTAGGTCTTTGTCTAACTAGATGAGAGAATCAGTTCGAGGGCTCTTAGCTAGCTGTTACTTTTCTTTTCAAATTTTTTGGTAAATCCTTTAGATAATTTTTCCATGAAGTTCATAATATCACCATTTGATCTCTAGATGAAGCAATGTCTTGGTACCAGATACTTTATTTTAAGAGTGTACCTTTTTGCGATTTTAGATTTTTTAGTTTCCTTTAGTCTTAACAACTTTTTTTTTTTCTTTTTTTTTCTTTTTAATTTGTTCTGTATCATGACTATGTTTAGACTATTTAACCAAGTTATCAGTGTCATTTCTTGGATTTGATCTTTTGTGAACATCCCTTGCATTCCTCTTTTAGGAACTTTTCAGAAACTTCCATGCCAAATAATGATCTTAGCAATCCTTCGAGGAGACCACTTTTTGTTTAAACCAATTGGAGTTTAGATAATCCCTTGTTGTCTTCAACCTTAATTAAAAAACACCTGAGACAATCAATTTTTTTAATGTCTCAAAGTGTTGAGAACTTGTTAGTCTAGAATTCTGAATTCAAGATTGAAAGTCCCCGTATTACAGCAAGCAACATCCGTTCCTTAGTTGGTATAAGACACCCAATTGTCCAAATGTTTTGACAAAGAAATACCTCTTCCTAAAATTAGAACCAAAAGAGTGGTTAGCAAGATATGTCAAGATAAAATGTTGAGTGCACCTTACCTTGTAGATTGACACAACTTTGAAAACAAAGCACATGACTAAAAGAAAACACACAACTAAAAGAAAACACACTTGCAGAAATGAGATCTAACTACTTTTTCTTGGGGGGGTTCTTTTAGGCTTCAAAATAATGTTTCAAAAATTTCCCATTGACTAGCAAAGGAACTAATTTCCCCTATAAGGAACTGAGCCTAAAAATATTTTCTAAGAATTTTAGCAATCTATTAAGGGCCAATCCATAAGCATTGAAACTTGGTGTGGATGCCTAACTCTTTTTTTGCCTTATCCCAAAGTAGAACAAGGTCAAAAATTCTAAATGATTTTACTGTAGCTCTCTTTTCGAACCAACTCTTGATGATAGCTTGATGTTTAATCATGTGATCCAATGCAGCTATTTTTTTCTCATCCATCTCTAAAAGATGCATCAATCTAATTTGTACTTTGTTAGCCTCTTCAATGTACCCACTCATGAATTTCAAAATAGGAATCTTGATGTTAAGTGGGAACATTGGCTCTTGTCTATAGGCAAGCAAATATGGAGATGTCCCTAATGCATTTTTGACCCTCACTCAATCATTCCATAGAGCATATTTGAGTTGTGTATGCCAATCCTTAGGATTCTCCTTCAACCATCATCTTATTACTGTGATCAAATTCTTTTTTGTAGATTCAGCTACCTGATTTCCTTGTGGGTAATAATTTGGAGAGAACTTGATGATAACCTAATTTTCAAATTCCCATTGAGCCAAGAATAGTGATGTGAAAGTAGATCGATTATTTCACACAAGGGCAAATGGCATTCTAAATCTGGTAACATTATGTTCCTCCAAGAAGTTTGTTACCACCTTAGTAGTGCAATTTATGAATGTTTCTGCTTTGGTCCATTGTGTACAATAATCAATGGCTATGAGAATGAATGTGTTCCTAG
The DNA here is from genome assembly GCA_028749045.1 of Cupressus sempervirens. Taxonomy (NCBI): domain Eukaryota; kingdom Viridiplantae; phylum Streptophyta; class Pinopsida; order Cupressales; family Cupressaceae; genus Cupressus; species Cupressus sempervirens. The sequence continues at coordinate 728,183,564 of CM053785.1, forward strand.
TTGAGAATGGTGGATTGATCAAACCAATGAAATCCAACCCCCACTTTGTGAAAGGGTGCACCACATAGACTAGTTGTAATGGCATTACCTAGTGTCTTTCTCTGTTGGCGCTAGTTTGGTAGATATGGAAAGAATGTATATGCTCAAAAATATTTTTGAATATTGTGGGACAAAAATAACCCAATCCTAAAATCATATGATCAATTACTTCTACTAAACCATATCCTATACCATACTTGTCATGAAAATGTTCTAGGACTTCTTTTGCTTCCATGTGCTCTAAGCACTTTAGATAGATTCCCTCATAATTCCTTTGGTACAAATTTCTATCATGTAGCATGTAGGACTCACACTTCATTTTAAGTCCCCTACATTGTGAACTATTCATCCAACTAGGGCATTGGTTTTGCAAAAGGTAGTAAATGATATTCTAGTACCAGATATTTTTTATCACACCTTGACAAATATCAACTTGAGATACTATCATTTTCTTCTAATCATCTTCATTCAATTCACTATCAAATTAAAATTTCTTCTCATTTCCATCCTGGTTACTAGCAATCATCTTTGATAACCCTTGACCTCTAACTAATCTCATAGGTTGAATTTCTAAATCAAATTCTTGAACTATCGCCATGGGTAAGTGCACCAAGTTGTGGTGCCAAAAGGGGGGTATAAGTGGACACCTTTTTTTTTAAAATTAGCAATTTTTGAACTTCATCAAGAATTTGAAGATAGTTACGCTCAAAATTTTAAGATATGACAAAAACAAAAGTAGTAGTCCTTTGAATCTAGTTTCTAAACTACTAATTTTTTTTCAAAATGGTTTAGTTTTAGGTCCTCAAAAAAGGAGGCCATAGAAAGTGGTACTATTTATTCCAAAAAAACATAACATAGTACAAAGTGTGGCGCCCCCTAAAATTTTTAATTTTTAAAAAATTCTTTAATTGCTCTAGTCAAAAGTTACTTAACACTATGTAGTTTATCCCAAATTTTTTAGGTAATTTTATAATGTGTATTTTTTTAATGAATTTTTTAACCAGACACATCCTAAAAACATGAAATATCTATGTGCTCCCCTAGAAATGATTGAAAACTAATCTAAAATCAAAACTTTTTTTTTTTCAAAGTGTGTAGAATGGAGTCTAGTTTCCAAAAGCTAAGTTGTTGCAAAATTTGATGAACGAGCTAAAATCTACAACCCAATTAGTACATTTACATTTTTGATGAAAAATGGATATACATTCAAAAGAAATTATAGATGAAAGGCTTGAAATAGTTTAAATAAAAAATTAATTATATGGTTGTATAGCTAACACAGAGACCTACAATGTCATGTAACCTAATCTTATCAATGCTCAACCATGAGGAATCTTGAAGGAGAGAACACAAGAAAAATCAATCATTTTTTGTATGTTTGCAGAAAAACATGTCTTAGACCAATTTAAAGACTCCAAACCTTTGGGTTGGATCTCCAAGGCAAAACCAAGCCTTAGGCTTTGTAGAATGAAAAAAATTGAATAACATGTATGGCCTATAGCATGTGTGTGCTATAGTGCACACATTCTATTTAAAGATTTTAAATTTGGGTCTTAATGGTGCATGTGTGCTTTAGTGTGCACACACTATTAAGCCTTAAGTAGTGAATAAAGAGGGAAGAAGAGAAGGGGATGTGTGTGTGTGTGTGTGTGTGTGTGTGTGTGTGAGAGAGAGAGAGAGAGAGAGAGAGAGAGAGAGAGAGAGAGAGAGTAGGGGATGGGAGAGGGCAGAGAGAGTAGGGGATAGGAGAGAGAGGAAGTCAGAGAGAGAGAGAGTAGGGGTGGTAGAGAGAGTATGGGATGAGAGAGAGAGGAAGTGTGAGAGAGAGTAGGGGTGGCAAAGAGAGAGTATGGGATGGGAGAGAGATTGAGAGTAGGGGATGGGATGGAGAGGAAGTGAGAGAGAGAGAGAGAGAGAGTAGGGGTTCTAGAGAGAGTACAAGATGGGAGAGAGATTAGAGTAGGGGATGGCAAAGAGAGTAGGCAATGGGAGAGGGAGATAGAGAGGGAGAGAGAGAGAGGAGGATGGAAGTAGTTTGAGAGAAAGTAAGACATGGGAGAGAGTGTGAGAGTGTGAGAGAGTAAGGGTGGTAGAGAGAGAAAGTAGGGGATAGGAGAGGGGAGAGAGAGTAGGGGATGGTGGAGAGAGAGTAGAGAGGGAGAGAGTGAGAGAGAGATAGTAAGTAGTGGGAGAGAGAGTGGGAGAGGGAGAGAGGGTGGAATGGGAGTGTGTTTGAGAGATCTAGAGAGTAGGGGATGGGAGAGGAGATAGAGAGGGGGGATGAGAGTGTGTGGGTGTGTGAAAGAGAAATAATAGGGGATAGGAGAGGGGAGAGAGAGAGAGTAGGGGATGGGAGAGGGGGGAGAGAGAGTAAGGGATGGAAGAGAGAGTAGGTAATGGGAGAGGGAGTGAGAGAGGTGGAAAGAGGGGGGATGGAAATGTGTGTAACAGAGAGAGTAGGGGATGGGAGAGAGTGTAAAAATGTGAGAGAGAGTAGGGGGTGGTAGAGAGAGAGCAGAGAGGGAGACAGTGAGAGTGAGAGAGAGTGTGTGTGTGAGAGAGAGAGAGTGAGAGTGAGAGTGAGAGTGAGAGAGAGAGAGAGAGTAGGCTATGGGAGAGGGAGTGGGAGAGGAAGAGTGAGTGAGAGATAGAGTAGGGGATGGGAGAGGAGAGAGAGAGGGGGGATGCATGTATGTGTGTGAAAGAGAGAGTAGGAGATGGGAGAGAGGAGAGAGAGATAGAGAGAGAGTGGGGGATGGGAAAGAGAGAGTAGCCAATGGGAGAGGGAGTCGGAGAGGGAGAGAGAGGGGGATGGGAGTGTGTATAAGAGAGAGAGTGGGGGATGGGAGAAAGTGTGAGAGTGTAAGAGATATTAGGGGTGGTAGAGAGAGTAGGGGATGAGAGAGAGAGTGATAGTAGGGGATGGGAGAGAGAGTAGAGAGGGAGAGAGTGAGAGGGAGACAATAGGCAATGGGAGAGGGAGTGGGAGAGGGAGAGAGAGGGGGGATGGGAGTGTGTGGGTGTGTGAAAGAGAGAGTAGGGTATGGGAGAGAGAGAGAGAGAGTAGGCAGTGGGAGAGGGAGTGGGAGAGGGAGAGAGAGTGGGAATGGTAATGTGTGTGTGTGTGTGTGTGTGTGTGTGTGTGTGTGTGTGTGTGTGTGTGTGTGTGAGAGAGAGAGAGAGAGAGAGAGTAGGGGTGGCATAGAGAGAGTATAGGATGGGACAGAGAGATTGAGAGTAGGGGATGGGAGAGAGAGAGAGTAGATAGTGGGAGATAGAGTGGGAGAGGGAGAGAAAGAGAGAGGAGGATGGGAGTGCATGTGTCTGAAAGAGAGAGAGTAGGGAATGGGAGAGGGGGAGAGAGAGAGTAGATCAAAAGAGAGAAGGGGATGGGAGAGAGAGAGTATGTGGTGGGAGAGGGAGTGGGAGAGGGAGAGAGAAGGGGATGGAAATGTATGTAAGAGAGAGAGAGAGAGAGAGAGAGAGAGTAGGGGATGGGAGAGAGTGTGAAAATGTGAGAGAGAGAGTAGGGGTGGCAAAGAGAGAGAAAAGAGGGAGAGAGTGAGAGTGAGAGAGAGAGAGAGTAGGTAGTGGGAGAGGGAGTGGGAGAGAGAAAGTGAGTGAGAGATAGAGTAGGGGATGGGAGAGGAGAGAGAGGGGGATGGGTGTGTGTGTGTGTGTGTGAAAGAAAGAGTAGGGCATGGGAGAGGGGAGAGAGAGAGTAGGTGGTGGGAAAAGGAGTGGGAGAGGGACAGAGAGGGGGATGGGAGTGTGTATAAGAGAGAGAGTAGGGGATGGGAGAGAGTGTGAGAGTGTGAGAGAGAGTAGGGGTGGTAGAGAGAGTATGGGATGGGAAAGAGAGAGTAGAGAGGGAGAGAGTGGGAGAGAGACAATAGGTGGTGGGAGAGGGAGCAGGAGAGGGAGAGAGAGGGGGGATGGAAGAGGAGAGAGAGGGGGGATGGGATTGTGTGGGTGTGTGAAAGAGAGAGTAGGGGATGGGAGAGGGGAGAGAGAGAGTAGGGGATGGGGGAGAGAGAGTAGGCAGTGGGAGAAAGAGAGAGAGGGGAAATGGGAATGTGTATAAGAGAGAGAGAAGGATATGGGAGAGAGTGTGAGAGAGAGTAGGGGTGGCAGAGAGAATGGGATGGGAGAAAGAGAGTGAGAGTAGGGGATGGGAGAGAGTGAGAGAGAGAGTAGGGGATGAGAGAGAGAGGAGATGGGAGAGAGAGAGAGTAGAGAGGGAGAGAGAGTCTAAGAGATAGAGATAGTAGGTGGTGGGAGAGAGAGATGGGGGATGGGAGTGTGTGTAAGAGAGAGAGTAGGGGATGGGAGAGAGTGAGAGAGAGCGAGAGAGAGTAGGGGGTGGCTGAGAGAGAGAATGAGATGGGAGAGAGAGTGAGAGTAGGGGATGGGAGAGGGACAATAAAGAGTGAGAGAGAGATAGTAGGTGGTGGAAGAGGGAGTGGGAGAGGGAGAGAGAGAGGGGGGATGGTAGTGTGTGTGAGAGATCTAGAGAGTAGGGGATAGGAGAGGAGAGAGGGGGGGATGGGAGTGTATGTCTTTGAAAGAGAGAGAATAGGGAATGGGAGAAGGGAGAGAGAGTAGGGGATGGGCGAGAGAGAGAGTAGGTGATGGGAGAGGGAGTGGAAGAGGGAGAGAGAGGGAGAATGGGAATGTGTGTAAGATAGAGAGAGTAGGGGATGGGAGAGAGTGTGAGAGTGTAAGAGAGAGTAGGGGGTGGCAAAGAGAGAGTATGGGATGGGAAAGAGAGTAAGAGTAGGGGATGGGAGAGAGAGAGAGAGAGAGAGTATGGGATGGGAGAGAGAGTAGAGAGGGAGAGAGAGAGAGAGTGAGAAAGAGATAGTAGGTAGTGGGAGAGGGAGTGGGACAGGGAGAGAGAGAGGGGGGGATGGGAGTGTGAGAGATCTAGAGAGTAGGGGATGAGAGAGGAGAGAGAGTGTGAGAGAGAGAGTAGGGGATGGGAGACCTAAGAGAGAGTAGGGAATCTAAGAGAGAGTGAGAGAGAGAGTAGGTGGTGGGAGAGGGAGCAGGAGAGGGAGAGTGAGAGAGAGTAGAGGATGGGAGAGAATGGAATGGGAGAGAGAGAGTAGGTGGTGGGAGAGGGAGAGAGAGGAGGATGGGAGTGTGAGAGAGAGAGTAGGGGATGGGAGAGGAGAGAGGGTGAGAGAGAGTAGGGGATGGGAGAGAGAGAGTAGGTAGTGGGAGAGGGAGAGTGAGAGAGAGAGTAGGGGATGGGAGAGGGGAGAGAGAGAATAGCCTAAGAGAGAGGGGGGGATAGGAGTGTGTGAGATAGAGAGTAGGGGATGGGAAGGAGAGTGTGTGATAGAGAGTAGGTGGTGGGAGAGGGAGAATGAGAGAGAGTAGGGGATGGAAGAGGAGAAAGAGTGAGAGAGAGAAAGGGATGGGAGAGGAGAGAGAGAGAAAGAGAGAGTAGGGGATGGAAGAGGAGAGAGAGAGAGAGTAGGGGATAGGAGAGGAGAGAGAGAGTGAGAGAGAGTAGGGGATGGGAGAGAGTGAGAGAGAGTAGGCAATGGGAGAGGGGGTAGGAGAGGGAAAGTGGAAGAGAGAATAGGGGATGAGAGAGGAGAGAGTAGGGAGAGAGAGAGAATAGAGGATGGGGGATGGTGGGATAGGGAGATATGTATTTTCACATAGTGTGTATGCACTATAGTGCATACGCACTTTATAGGGTATACGCACTATGTGAAATCACCAAAAAATTGTCAGAAAGCAATTTTGGGTCCCTTTTGATCCATATTCTACTTTTTATCTTTTGTGCATTCTATTGTTCTAACAAAAAACATGGGTTTCAAGTTGTTGGAAGTTATCAAACACTATTTGAAGACTTTTTGGAGCTAGCAAACACCAAATTCAATCATTGGATACACTATTTGAAGGATTTTTGAATATTCTTTCTATAGAAAAGGTTAGTGTAGCCCTTTTTAAAATTGTTTGTTGATATATAGAGACAAATTTGAATATAATTTGACATGCTGTTTAATATATAGTGAATTCATTAAAATTTGTGTGTTTTAATGAATTGTTATTTAGAAATGGTTAGAAATTTGGCAAGTTGTTTGATATATATTGTGTATTCATTGATATAATTGTAATTTTTATATGTATTTGAATGATTTGTAGTTTACAAATTGTAAGTAATTCAGATTTTTGAATAATTTGACATGTAGAAATCGTCATCATGCTAAGAAAGAAACCAAAAACTCAAACAAATGAAGAGAGGGATAGAGGTTTGGCAATTAAAAGAGATAAAATGAAACTACTACATGAAGAAAGAAAATTTCAAAGCAATAATAAAGAATTAACTTTCGAAGAGGAACAAGAATCACTGATACAAAGAAACAAAGAGGAAGAATTGGAAAGACAAATAAAACGAATGAGACTGTTACACTCAAGAAGACAATTGAATTTTGAAGCTATACCATCTTCCAATGTTGGAGTCATATCATCCTCTCATGTTGAAGAGACACTAATTTGTAGATCCGACAATGTACACACTCCATCATGTCATGTTGAAGGCACAATATCAACATATCAAGTAGGTGATATTCCATCTTTTGCATCTTATTTCCAAGGCACGTCATCTTTGGTTGAAGGTATGAAAAACACTCAACCTGATGTTGATGTTCAAAATGTTGAGGGAATGGAAGAGATTGTAACACCTTATAGAATTCATTTTAGAAGACCAAAATATTTGATTGATATTGATACTAACATTTTGAAATCAATGGCTAACAAGATTAGCAAGTGTACTTGTCAAAGAAAAGTTAATTGTATGTGAAGATTATTCTTTGAAGGACTAAATATTATAGGTCAATGCCAATTATTTTTTGAAATGATGAGGAATTTGAAATTTAGGCCTATCATGAAGATTCTTAGGCTAAGAATGATGGACAATTCAAATGAAAAAAGTATTGTAAAGAATCTAATGAGTGCTTATGACAAAGTGGGTTCTAAATCATGCACCAAAGATAGTAATATCACAAGACGAGTACTTACATCAACAATGGTAAGTAGGTACTCTAAGGAGATTCATGCTAAGGCATGAGAGATTGGAAGATCCAACAAAAAATGAGTTATGGACATTTAGCAGTAGACTACCATGAAATGATAAAGAAACTAGTAAAGCTTTGAAATCATTGATCGAAGATTTTTGAAAAAATAACACATGAGTTTCCCCTAATCAAAGAGATGTTGTAAGAAGGAGGATTGGTAGCCAAAATCATGACACACATACGAAACATTTTTTGGACTCAACTTAGACACAATTTTTTGCAATTTCTTTTGCATTTTTAGTGAAACTAGGTTTTTAGGACAATATTTTGGTGCACACAACAAAAATGGGCCTCTAACTACAATTTCCTTCGTTGAAATTTTATGCCCACTTGGAAAATGGTAGTTAGTGTAAACACCTAAATCTGATTACATCAATAAGTAATCATATTTAGTCATCTCCTAGGATATTATTGATTAAATATTTACTATTTAATTAATTAATCGTCATCCCCTAGTTTATTTATTTATTTAATTAACTATAGTCCAATTGATAAAATCAAATGATCACCCAAAATCAATTTATCAATTAAATACCTATTGCTCTATTAAATTAGATAAATCATTAAATCTATTCAATTTAATTCTATAGTCCCATTTTATTGAATAAAACATTTAATAAAATATCTCAAATCCAAAAATCCTTCCTAACCCCTAATCCAACCCATTCACCCATACTAACCTCACTTAGCCTCCTAACTAACTCATCCCATCAAAGCTAAATCACTTACCCCCCAAACTCCCTTCTAACCTAATCCTAATCCCCTTCTAACCATGTGCACAATCATAAACATGGGTTAAGAATTGCTAACCCAAGCCAAAGTCAACAAACTCAACCACACCTCTTACATCCCAAAAATATCTCTTACACCTCTCTTAATGACTCTTACATCCCTCTTACATACTCAACCACCCTCATCAAGCTTTTGACCAACCCTTATCCTATCCTCTCACACTCATCCTCCTTGTGACAAGTGTCACCTCCCTATTGGTGCTAAAAAAGCACAATCCTTGTGCTCCCTTTTGAGTTCATCATGATCCTCCCTCACCATCTCATCATCTTGACATCTTGGCTCTCCATTCCTCCAACCCTTGGCCTATAAATTGAACCTCCTCCCTTCACAAAATCATCCAACTTCCATGCAAAGTTATAATGCTATTTTGAGAGCTCAAAAAATACCAAAATACCATTATAATGTTGAAATACCTGCATGACTCCTTTTTTGAAACCCTAACCCATATACACACTTGGTAAAAACCCTCATCCATTGGAAGCTTAAGCACAATGTGAGCATACATACCCTCTCATCAAGGACATAGCTTCATCATCATGAGAAGCATTTGAGGAGTTTACTATTCTTGGTCTAATTAATTTCCTCCATATGGTTTTCTTTTGTCCTATCTTAAGTGTTAGCTTGTTTAGTATGGTTAAAACTTTCATTTAATAGTTAGTTTTCAATTTACACTACTAAAACTAGGTGATACCTTTTGGCATGCCCAATGGGACCCCACATTAGGTCAATCTAATCAATTTTTAGATTTTTTGTGTTAACTAACCAAAGTAACCTTGTGTGCTTGTGTGTTTTTGTAATAAGTTTACTGATCTTGTTGTAGGTACACAGGTCATCCTTTATAAATCGTGCTCCCAGTCATCTAAGAATTTTCATTTTTGAACACTTCAAAAAACTAGCTTTTTGTGATCCCACGACCCTGGTAATGTGATCCCAAGATAGAGGGAATACATCTATTCACAAGTGGGAATGCGAACCCATTACTGTGAGTTCGCAGTTCATCCCAACTAGCAGCTGCCACGTGTAGCAAAACCTCTCTGCATCCCTACTGGCCTATTCTTATGTGGGAATGCTATAAAATCCTATAGGATCACTACCATTCTCCTATGGGAATGCACCTATTGCCCAGTGAAACTTAAAAATTGATTCCTATGGTTGACCTCTCAAACTCACCAAATTAATTTTTTGTGAGAATGCTCAAAAGTATACCCACGGGATCGCTTGTCTATGAGATTGCACTGTGTTTTTTTAACCCGCAACCTAAATTTTCACCAATTTTTGTCATGCATTCCCATAGATCTTTTCAGCATTCCCCTGCCTCTAGGATCACTGCCTTAACCCGTAGGTTTGCATTGTTAGTTGGTTTGCTCAAAATTTTGACAATTTTCCATGCAAGTTTCTATGCTGACATCTTTTTTGCAAGTTTTATCATCATAATCATCTTTTAAAGGGCTTAAAATTGAACAATTTTTTCTTTTCATTTTTCATAGAATGAATATTTAAAGATTAAAATTAACCATTACGATGAACACTTCATTTTAAGGTGTTAAAGAACATCATGTGCAAACACTTTAAATTTGGGGCTTAAAATAAACTTCATCAAATCTGGAATGCCCTAAAGGTTAAAATGCTCTTATTCCCTCCTCTTTGAAGCTTTGGTGTAGGATTTCCCTTTTGTTGACTCAATTTACTTTTGTTGAAGACATTGTGAAGTTGGAACGAATCTTGTATGTTAAACACATGTGTTTTCAAAAACCATAGATTAGAGCACTGAAGTGTCCAAATAGTAATGAACCCCATGTCTTACGTGTTTTGAGATTGTGAATTTTTGCGCATCTTAGACTTCTCTCTTTTCATGAAAAGTAAGACCTTTTAAATACATGATGCATGTACCGAAAGTTGTTAACATAATCATCCACAACAACCTAGGAGTGCTTCTAGTGAGTTCATCCACCTCTGGCAAGCACTTCCCCTTTGGTGAGAAGCTCAAAGTGATAAAAAGTCTGGCCGGTATATAAATGAGGGGAAAGGTAAACTTTCTTACTCTATCTCTTAACTTTAGGTAGCATGTTTTTGGGGGTAGCCTAAGGTGGGAAAACTTTCCCATGATTTTAGCATGTCTGGAATAGATTCTTAAGTGGATCATAGCTAGTAACAACCATTTAATGAGACTCCACAAACCCATTTACAACCCTCTTAGTCAAAATTATCTCACTTTTTTCAATGGTATGTTTATTCATGGTGTAGGGGAAACATCATCCCCCAAGATTACTCACCATTGTGCTCCCCTAGTAGAGGCATAAAGCCACTTGGGTTTCATCTCCAAGGGTCATTGTTCTCGCAGAAGGGGAACTTCTATTTGTCATGCCTTGAAGATTCTCTGATGTGTATCCTTTGTTGATCGACTCTTGTATCAACTCACCTCTTTGATTAGAGGGAAATATTGCACTAGAATTAGGAGACATGAAGTTGTGGGCCATTGAATAGCATATTGCAATAAAACATCTAACCATAGGGATAAAGTGTGTGTTTGAACTATTTTATTTTGTGATCAAGGCCTATGCAAAACATCTATTGAACATACATGATCCAGTGGTTATTATCAAAATCCTTTTGCTAAAGAGATCAACTATTTGTATTTCTCAAAGTTGCTTTGTCCTTTGAGAAATTGTTTGCTCATTCACCCTCATATCAAAAAAGAGAAGTTTTACCTTTGTCACCTTGAACAAAATTTCTTAGCAAGTCCATTTGCAACAAGTTGTTTGTCTTGTTGGTCCAATCTATCAATTTCTCTCAAAAGTTATATACTTGTTTTTTTCAAAACATACCAAAAATCACTAAGCAACTCCTAGTCACAAAATCCCTTTTTGGTCCAAAATCTTTCTCTTTTTCAAAAATACTTTGCCATCTACCCTACTTGACCAAAAATATCACAATTTATCTTGGAAAGACATCACCTTCCCACATGAAAAACTATTGTTAGCAAGCCCACTCACAACAATGTTTGTTCATCTTGGTTTTACCGTTATCCATACTTGCTATCTAGAAATGCCCAAAAATACCCCACAAAGTAATCCAAAAGTTGCTCTTTTCAAAATACCTTTTTCTATCAACGTACTTGACCAAAAAGTCACATATTGTGCTTGCCTAGACGATAATTAGCCAAATTAATCTTGAAGTCTAAAACCTATTATTTCTCAATTAATTTATGTTCCAACCCAAGGTCCAAAAGGTATACTTAGCGTAGTCACTACCTCCAAAACCCCATAGTTGTGATCAAAATCCCTTGGAAGTATCTCATGTTAGGCCATCCCAAAACTAAGTTTAAGAAGGCTAAACTTCCTCAAATACTAGCTTATAAGGAAATCAAAGTAGAGCATAAGAAGCATACTCCCTAAGGATTGCCAAATTAGATCAAATTGAGAAAGATGGAGCAAAGGTAGCCTTGCAAATAGAATGGGACTACAAAATCCAAAACCTAACCATTCAACGTGGTGTTAATATGAGCCTTATCAACAACTCTATTGCTACTCATTCTGATTAGGTCCTTCCTTTTTTCACACACACTTACACACTTATAGGTTTAGTCTATCATCTAGGAATCGCACTATCCCATTCAAGCATTTGAAGTTAAACCATCTCCTCTCATCTTGGGTTGTTGAAGAAGATGTTAGGAATAAGGTGTCTCAACCTTGCATAATTCCTATTCATTATTATTTGTTTTGTAAAATGTATTTCTTGCAAATAATGTTGATGTGTCAACATCTTGAATTGTGTGTAAGGAGATCATGACTAAAATAGTTATGATGGATTCCTATTACATGTAAGAGCTATGTTAGGAAGATTCAATGATAGGTGAAGACATGTGGCAGCTAAGATATTTGAGTATTGTACACTCTACCTCAATAGTGGGGTTCGGGGAATGGTAAAAACCCTAATACGATTTACCTTTGGGAGTAGCCCTAAAGTAAAGCACATGTTATAAGCATTTTTAGGGTTGCGAAGAGATGCGATGCAAAAAAGGTGTATTGCTGGTACTGTGAGTAGCTATTGGAGTCTTCTGTTGTCAATGTTGAGCTTGCACTGCAAGTGTATTGTAACCTTTTGTTGAAGATAATACATTGTGCAGGTTCTGAAGGGGTGGGGTTGTTTTATTGAAAGGTTTTTCCCCACCACCAAATCCTTGTGTTATGTGTTCTTTTCTCTATCTAATTTTTGTATGCATGGTTGGATGCAATATTGTTGTTTACATGATATTGAATCTGTAAGTGTAGAAGATTTTAATAGGATTTGGATCATACTTTCCTTATGAGATTAGTGTAGGGAGTTGTTTCTACACCTAAGTTTCCTTACAGAAGAATCCTCCACATGCATTGTTAAAATCTTAGCATTATTCCCTCACTCACTAAGAAACATTTTGCATCACATCTCTCATCATCTTAAGTATCCTTGAAACACAAAAAGTCTGTTATTGGTGTCTCACATCACCTTGAACCAAAGGTTAGGGTCACACATTTCACATCACCATCACATTTCCACATTCATATTTTTAGAAAAACCCCAAGTCTCTTGCACTTAGCACCATATCATTTAGACTCCCTTAGCATCATCCCTTGCTACATTGCCATCTTTAGAAAAATCATCGTTTCATGCCACCTACCACACTTTTTGGTAGGAACACATAGAAAAATAAGGACAAGGATCCTATTCATATTAGTAACACATCCTGAGCTCAACCATACCCTACAGTTTCCACGATGCCATCAGATCCAGCACCACAAATCCCAAAAAAACTAAGATCGTCCATACATATTGAGGCATTCATGAACCAACCAATTCATGCCACTATTATAAATGCCATCATAGATCGAAACAAGGAAACCATCATGGAAAATTTCTTAAGGGACAATGTTGGTACCTTTGAGTTTGGGTGTCCACCCCCAATCGACATAACAAATCCTACCCACCCTTTGTTTGGATGAAAACCACCTTAGGTAGAACTAGCATACCCAAATATATCCTCGACCCAGGTGCTCATTCCCATTCCACAAAACACCCATCCCACTCTTGTATGTGTGAATTGTGGCCTCAGGCTTCACACACACTTCAACACGGTCATTATTTGTGGATTCATCCCAGAATGAACATTGGATTGTTCATCCGAGAATCAGCCTGTAAGGTGACCATTTCCTTCTATGTAGAGGGATTTTCTCATTAGATATCCTCAGATTTGAGGTGTTTAAGCAACCAGACCCTCTACAAATGAAGGATTTGAGAATGAGATGCAAATAATCTATATGATTGTGCAATTTAATCTAGAATAAGAAATGCATTTTAATCTAGAAAATTGTAAAAGAGATTATGTTAGATGAATATGCATATTAAATCTATATGAGAATGAAACTAACAATGAAAATCTATATGAGAATTTGATGAGATTAAATGAGAATGTAATTTGACAGCAATTTGATGCAAATTCTCTTCAACCTCTCCCTGAAATGAAGAGAGGAAGGTCTCTTATATATATTTTCCTGAAACCCTCCGACGGTTGATATTGATTTCAATCAATGGTTAGGATTGAAGATGAAGTTCAGTCATAAAGGAAGATTCCCAAATTAGAGGGGGTTAACTAATTTCTTTTGAGTAGAATAAGGAGTTAACTAATTTAATTCCTTTTTGATCAATAGTGAACTGAGAATTTCCCCTTTTCAACTGAAGAAGGATTTTGGAGAGATATTTAATTTAATAAAATGAGATATGCTCCCATAAATATATTTTCTATTTAATTAAATAATTTCATTTAATTAATTAGAGACACTTTCTTATTTAATTAAATAACTATATTTAATTAATTAGGAATTACTCCTATTTAATCAAATAACTTTGTTTAATTAAATAATTTTCTTTAATTAATTAGAAATACCTTTCCCATTTAATTAAATAATTACATTTAATTAATCAAGATAGGCGTATTTATTAAAGTAAATAAATTTAATCCCATAGTACATTAGCCTTAGGAGATAATTTAATTTAATAAAGTATAAATACTTTAAATTAAATTATAATTAAATCAAGTAGGTTTAATGCGACTAATATGAGTACGTACTGTAGGAATTAAATAAGAAATATGATGAATGCATATTAGGGTCTTCTGCATCTGACAATTAAGTCAAGTAGCGAGTTAGATCAAGAATGTGTCTAATGAAATAGGACTTTAGCAATCATCAAAATAGGCCAGAATTGGTATCATGGCAATGAGCCAATTTTGGGGTATCACGTTTTGCCCCTCTTTGAATGTGCAAGCAGCATATTCAATTTAAAGAAAATTAGAAAGTATGATGCGCAGGTCAAAAAATGAGATTGGTTCTTAAATTCATTGTACGGAGACCAATTGATGAGCTTTTAAGGATTATCTCCAGCACGAAGCTTAATCTTAAGGAATCTAAGTAGAACACTCAAATACCTGAATTGAAATAGATAAGCTTTTAAGGATCATCTCCAGCATGAAGTTTAATCCTAAGGAATCCAGGTAGAACACCTAGATACCTAAGTTGAAACAAGCTTTTAAGAATTATCTCTAGCACGAAGCTTAATCCTAAGGGATCTAGATAGAACACCTAGATACCTAAGTTGAAAGAAGCTTTTAAGGATTATCTCCAGCACAAAGCTTAATCCTAAGGGACCTAGGTAGAACACCTAGATACCTAAGTTGATAAGATCTAATTATGAGTCACAAAATCATCCCCAGAATGAGGCTTGATCCTCAAGAGTCAGGGTTTAGATTGTCCCGATACCTGTCCATCAGACTCAAATCAGAAATGTTATAAGATGTGATCAAATGATCAAAAGATGAAGTAGATGACAAGGATGCCAAAAAGAGGGGGAAAAGATGCCCCGAGTAATGAGATGCCCCAAGTGAGAAGGACATAAAATGGGAACCAGATGCCCCAAGCAATGAGACTCAAAATGAGTTAAATTTAGCTCAATGATGTAATCATCCTACCCCCTTGGGAGCAAAATCAAAAGATGACACAAAAAATATGATGTAAAGAAATAGATAATGAGATGCTAAAGAAAGCTAAGATTTAGCAGAATAACGATGAGATTAGAACGATTAGAAGAGAATTTTGAAATCAAGTGAATTGAATTGAGTGGAAAGGATTTCAAGAATCCCAAAGCATCAAAAAAATGTAGACTACACAAGCGTTCGATCGCATTGGTCCCCAAAATTTTAAAATGCATTTTTGAAGCACTTAGGTATGTCAAATGTTGAATTCGATCCTGAAAATGGATTCAGAGTAGTCAAAGTAGCCAACAGGGTGATTAATCGATCATTTGTGCCATCATGAAGAAACATGATGCTTTGAAGAAGCCAAAAATTCCTCATCATGAAGGATGGAAGTAGTTTTGCAATTGAATCATTTATATATGCAAGTAAAGTATGTAATGCAAGACTATACTAAATGCAACCCTAGGTCTGGTTACCAAGCCTCAATATTTATCATCACCAGATATAGAACAGAGCTCAAAAGCCATACAATTCCCACTAACATTGCAATCATGGAAATATGAATATAACATACGTTATTAATTTGTTAGAATTAAATGTAAGCATTCGAGGCACAAGAAGCCAAAATGAGTAGAACATTTGTCCCTTTTAATGTAGCAAGTTAACATAAGCATTAGAGCATAAATGCTAGGATGACCTAAATTTTTCTTGCATGCAATCACGCCAGACACATAGGAGATCCCTCTTATGCTAAGTATTCAGTATTTATTCTGTCCACAATGACCCTTGCATTCGTAACCTAAGACAGAAGTGTGCTAGATATACTTGTAGTGACCCGTATGTTCACTTAGCAAGATGAATATCAGTATTTACTTAAGCATGAAAATTTAACTCAAAAAAACAAGGAGAAGAACCAATGTTATTGATGTATTCATATAAAAGGATTCAAGGTACACATGGCCATCCAATACGAGATGGAGGCTCTTATAGTCGACACCCCTCTTATAGGAATATGTCAACTAATTGGAACTAAATTGCAAATAGAAAGCAAAGCAAAGATCATGCCCCTAGTCATTACTTCTCTAGTCAAAGATGACATCATTGAGTTGCTCAAATAGATATGATAAAGCAAAAACAAAGCAAACAAAAAGGAAGCTCAACATATCCAAACAATTATATCATTTTTGAGTTCATTTTTTGGATTGATGTCAAGTATTAGTGTCCAGAACATGTTTGAAAGAAATCTCTTCAGTAAGGTGACAATAGTAGGTAGACACAATCAGAACAACTTGTGACTGAGGTCAAAGAGGAATCTTCATGATGAAGAAGCTAAGAAGGATTGAGTGATAGTAGATAGACACAACTAGGATGACTGGTGACTGATGCAAGAGAGATCTTCCATAAAGGAATTTGGAGACATGACCTTAGCAAAAGTAGGTAGACACGGCTGAAACAACTGGTGATTATTGCAAAAGAGATTCTATGAGGAGAATCTTGAAAAGAGTGACACTAGTGATAGTAGGCAGACGTAGTAAGGACCACTAGTGACTATCATGAAGGAGATTCTATGAGGAGAATCTCAAAAATAGTGGCACTAGCTATAGTAGGAAAATGCAGTGAGGACCACTGGTTACTGTCGTGAAGGAGATTCTATGAGGAGAATCTCAAAAATAGTGACACTAACGATAGTAGGCAGACATAGTGAGAACCACTGGTGACTGTCGCGAAGGAGATTCTATGAGGAGAATCTCAAAAGTAGTGACACTAGCGACAGTAGGAAGATGCAGTGAGAATCACTAGTGATTGTCGTGAAGGAGATTCTATGAGGAGAATCTCAAAAATAGTGATACTAGTGACAGTAAGCAGATGCAGTGAGAACCACCAGTGACTTTCATGAAGGAGATTCTATGAGGAGAATCTCAAAAATAGTGATACTAAAGGGGGAATGCCCTTGAGCTGTTACAAGACTCAATCCATGGATACATGAGTGCAAAGTAGGAAAAGAAGGAAAGAAATAGCATGAAAGTGACTATACAAAGTAGCCAGAAGATGTGCTGCAAGATGGAGCATTGGGAACAAGAGGTGCTTGTTTACCAGGTTTTCACCTTCTTGGTAGGATTCTCTTTTTTTGTTGCCGTGATGCCTATTTCTAGGTTTTCACCAATGGCACTTTATTATTTTTTTGATTTTTTTGTATTTTTCTCTTTTTGATTTTTTTTTTTGATTTTTTTTGATTTTTCACTTTTTTTGGTGTTACAAAGGTGCCTATTCCTAGGTTTTCACTAGGGTAACAATTTTTTTTAAGACTTTTTCTAATTTTTATGATTTTTTTCAGGACATATAGATATGTACAGAGAGCTTGCTGAGATTAAATCAACTGTAAAACCGCTTCAGGTGAAGAGTGTTGACAGGCTCTTTAAGTACTTCTCCTTTGGTTGTGGAAAGCTAATAGGTGCCAAATCCATATACTGTAGTAATGATGTAAGGACCTAGCCAGTTACGTTCAAACTTTCCCTTTTGCACTCGCTGTTGTTGATTCTTAGGTTCTCTCTTAGGATGAGGTCACCCAGTTAGAAGTCACGTGGCTTGACCCTCCAATTGTAGCTTTGTGCCATTCTTTGTTGATATGCTCACAGATGATCACATGCCACTTGTCATCGTTCATCTAATAACACAAGCTCTTGAAGCTAAGCTATCTTGTAGTCATCATCAGTGATAAGGCCTTTCATAGAAATTCTCAAGGTAGGAATCTCAACCTCTATTGAAAGCACAGCATCCACCCCATACACCAACAAAAAGGGATTCATGCCCATTGGAGTTTTGATGCTTGTCCTAAATGCCCACAGAGCTGAATTGATCTAGAGATGCCAGTCTCTCCTTGATTTGCTAACTATGCAATGAAGAATTTTGAGGATCGCCTGATTGGATGTCTCAGCTTGGCCATTACCCTGGGGGTAATAAATGGAAGACCAATATTGTGTGATCTTGAATTTCTTGCATAATTCCTTGAGGTCTTTATTCTTGAATTGTCCTCCATTGTTAGTAATGATTGAGGATGGTACACCATATCTACAGATGATGTAGTTTGTGATGAAAAGTGCTATATTTTTGCCATCAACAACTATGAGAGGTACTGCCTCTACCCATTTCAGGAAATAATCTGTAGCCATTATGATGAACTTATGTCCATTAGAAGAGGTTGGGTGAATCTACCCGACCAAGTCGAAGGCCCATTGTTGAAATGGCCATGTTGTAGTAGAGGGAATCAGCTCTTTGGCTGGAGCATGAATAAGATTCCTGTGTAGCTGATAGTGCTTGCAGGGCCTAGCATACTTAATAGCTTCTTTCTCCATTTTAGGCTAGTAGTAACCAGCACAAAGGAGTTTGCAAGCTAGTGTCAGGCTATTGGAATGAGATTTGCAAATGCCTTCATGAATATCAATTAGTGTGTGTTTGGACTCATCGAGTTCTAAACACCTAAGGAGTGTTCCATTGAGAGCTCCCATATAGAAATCATCAAAAATAATGACATAATGTGAAGCATTAAATATTAGGTAATGTTTCTCATTCCAAGTCAGACCTTTCAAAATGGTTTGATTACGAAGGTAGGAATAGATGTGATGGTAGTGGGATGATTCTTGTCCTATAATAGAACAGATCATCCTGGAATCAAGGGTGTCACAGGCTGGGTAGTGTAACACTTCCACCAAGAACTCATGTCGAAGATCATTTTCTGGCATTTGTAGCAAGGAGGCCAGAGTGTCCATGGCATCAACTGCTTTATTATCTGCTCGTGGAACTTGCTGGAAGGTGATGTGTGCAAAATACTTCTTCAAGTCATCAACTCTACATTTGTAAGGAATTAGTTTCTCATCCTTTGTTTGATACACATCATTTACTTGGTTGATAACAAGCTAAGAGTCACCAAAGATGTCTAACTGATCCACTCTCCATTCAGCCGCAATTTTCATGCCATTGATCAAAGCCTCATATTTAGCAATGTTATTTGTACAAGGAAATAGAATCTTGTATACTTTGGGAAATGAGTATCTCTATGGTGTAATAAAGAGTAATCCAACACCTAATACCTACTGCGTGAAAGACCCATCGAAGAACATAACCCATGTATGGTGTGTGAGTGTCAGAATTGACTCATCTAGGAAATCAATGTTTGTTGGTAGAAGACTTTTTATGGGTCCTTGACCAGCTAGTCTACAATTTCTTATCCCTTTATAGCCTTGCGTTCAACATATTGGATGTCAAACTCACTAAGTATCATAACCCATTTAGCCAATCTTCCTATGAGAGCTGCCTTACTAAGCAAGTACTTTAGTGGATCTATTTTAGCCACAAGCCATGTAGTGTGGGCAAGCATGTAGTGTCTCAACTTCTAGGAAGCAAAGATAACTATCAAGCAAGCTTTCTCAATAATGCTATAGTTCTTCTCATAAGAAACCAGTGTTTGGCTCAAGTAGTAAATAGATCTTTCTTTGTTGTCTTTATCTTCCTAAGCCAACAGGATTCCCAAAGATGTTTCAGTGTCTGAAATGTATAAAAGAAAAGGCTTCCCATGAATAGGAGGCATAAGAATTGGAGAATTAACAAGATATTGTTTGATCTATGTTAAGCTTTTCTCACAATCCTGACTCCAATTGAATTTCACACCCTTATGTAAGGTCTTTGTGAAGGGTTGTGATCTATCCACCAATTGTGAAATAAACCTACAAATAGATTGAAGCCTTCCCTGTAGTCCTCTCATCTGACTGATGTTCTGAGGTGGTGGCATGGCCATTATTGCTTGTACTTTCTTTGGATCTACTTCAATTTCTTTTGCAAAAACAATGTATCCCAACAACTTCCTTGATGTGACACCAAATGCGCATTTCTTAGGATTGAGCTGAAGACTGAATTTTTCCATATGATCTAGGATGGGTCCTAAATCTTGCAGATGAGTATTGCATTTAGCACTTTTGACCAAGGTATCATCAACGTAGTCCTCCATGGTTCTATGCATCATGTCATGGAAAATTGTAGTACAGCCCGCTGATATGTAGCACTAGCATTCTTTAAACCAAATGGCATCACATTCCAACAAAAGGTTCCCCATGCACATGTGAAAGCCATTTTCTCCTGATCTTCTGGTGCAATTTTTATCTAATTATATACAAAAAAAACATTCATAAGTGAGTACATCTCATAGCTAGCCATCATGTCCACGATCATATCAGTATTAGGGAGTGAAAAGTCATCTTTAGGACATGCCAAGTTAAGATCACATAAGTTTGTACAAACCTTAATTGATTTATCATGCTTGGAAACTGGAACAATATTGGATATCCATTCAATATAATCAATTGCATGGATGAAACTAGCCTTTAGGAGTTTCTCCAATTCTTCTTTGACGAGCAATGCAATGTGAGAGTGAATTTTTTGAAGCTTCTGTTTAACTAGTTTGATGCCTGGTGCTATGGACAAATGATGCATGATAAGATCAGGGTCTAATCTTGGCATGTCAGAATATGTCCAGGAAAAAATTATTTTCTTTTCCTTGAAAAAGGCAATGAATTGTTCCTTCTCTTCAGGTGACAGTGACTATGCCAGATATATCATATGAGGATGTTCTTCTGTGCCCAAGTTAATTGGCTGCATTGGCTCTATTAACACTGATGATCTCTCTTGAAAGTGACTGGGAAGGACACCAAATATCTCATCCATGGGTGCCTCAGAGAGGTTTTCACCCTTGGATACATCTTTTGTTTTTACTTTTTTTGGATCTGACACCACCACAATGTGGTTTTCACCATTAGACCTCTTGCATTTTTTCTTTTTAATTGTATGACTAAGATATTTGATGTCAGCCTCAGTCATATTGATGCTCTGCTCATTGGTGGAAGACGTTACAAGTTTGATAGCATTTAGGTAACAGGCGAGAGCATAGTCATTATGGAATGTGAGCACTTTGTCAGATGCATTGGGGTTCCAGTCTATAAGCTCAGGATGTGTGAGTGAGAGAGTAGTGGCTAGTTCAATTGCGTTCATAGTATAGTCATTAAGTGTGTGGACCAGCAATTCGAGACCTACGACAACTTTGTCCATATGTGTGTTCAAACACCTCAAAATATGAATGTTAGTAAGTGATGACTCTAGGACACTAGTTGGATCAGACCCCCATGACCTAACCCTAGACATTTCACCCACCTCAATTTGGTTTTCATAGACATGCACTTGATCAATGTCTTTATCAGTAGTAGCTTCTAAAAGAGAGTCAAATTCATATTCATGAGAATCAGTGCTACATGGCGAGAGATTATTGAACTCCCCAACAGTGATAGGACATACTCGCCTTCATCCTCTGGGTTCTTACACAAATACTCAACATGGCATGACTGATTGGATTCTCCCTTTTCTAAATGATATTTGAGTTGCTCAGTATTGTCCTTAGAAGAATCACTAGTATCATCCATAGTGCTAATATGTGGTACAAAGTCATCTAGCTCAGCAAAGAATTTAGCGAGATCATAAGGGATAGGATTAGGATAGGAATCCTCATCATCAGATTCTTCCTCTTGAGTATCTAACTCAGCTTGTGACTCATTTTTAGATGAACTGTCAAGTTTGGGAATGAATTTATTGGATCCCAAATGGAAAAGGACCTTCTTAAACCCTGGGCCAGTTGTGTCACTATTACTTTGAGCTATTGATTTGATAGGATCAACTAGGCCATTATTATTGCACCCAATAGGGACAGTTCCCTTGTAACCAAAACACTTCATAAGCCTAAGGCCAGGCCCATATTTCTTAGGAGTAATTTCTCAAGCTTGTTCTGTTAGGTCCACTAGAGCTTCTTCTCTATAAAGCTATGTAGAAATGGCTCTATTTTCACTTTCATCTTCTAAGGGAACTATAGCCTTGACAAAAGTTCCATTATACTTGGTCTGAGGTGTCAACACAAATGGCTTCTTTTCCTCTGAGGGTCTCCCATAATGTCGAGGAGACTTTGGGAGAGATGTCAATGATAGCATTGGTTCAATGTGATATTCTCCCATGCTAGCTTCTTTCAGTTTGAATGATTGCTCAATTTGTTTCAGCTTATTGTTGTGATAATTAGTGGACTCATGATTAGCAGGGACAAAAGTTTTAGTAACTTTGAGAATATTACAGGTGTAGCTAGTAGTGGCAGGAATAGTAACTTCAGAGCCATGAAATGGGAATTTGATGCATTGATGGTATGTGGATGGCATAGCGCACATCTCATGTATCCATGGCCATCCTAAAAAAATATTGTAAGCCAAGGGAATGTCAAGCACCTAGCAGGTGACATCCCTCTCTACAGGACTGACACAGATGGGTAAAACCACAAGGCCTAGAGACTTTTGTTCCACTTTGTCATACACTTTGATAGTGATCTTTCATTGAGGATCGATAGAGTCCTCAAAATAATTCAATTATGTAAGAAGAGTAGCAAAGACAATATTTAGGCCAGTGACATTGTCAATGAGTACCCGACGAATATGTCTTTGATGGATCATAACCTCGATGTGTAGAGGTTGATTGTGTGGGTGATTCAGTGAGTTATCATCCTCTTCAGAGAAGGTCATAAGGTATGGCAAGGTCAAGTGACCTACCATGGATTGAAATCACTCAAGATCAAGATGTTGAGGAACATTTGCCTCAGTGAGGGCTTTATCCAGAATTTTCCTGTGAACAAGCAAGATTTTAAGTAGCTCAAAGATAGAAATTTTAGAATTAGTTCATTTTAGTTGGTTGAGAACACTATAACTAGTTGCTGTCAAGTTTGTTGTGGGTTTTGCACCTTTACCAGACAGACCAGCAAGGGCTTTATCTTTGTGTTGTTCAAGATTTGAAGTAGGAGGTGCAAGGCCTTTGAGCACCAACTTGGCGCAAGAATGAATGACAGCATTAGCACAGTGTTGTGAAGGCGCATTATCCGTTGCATTGGAAGTAGGGCCCCTCAAGACAAATGGTGTCTTGGGATTGTCATTATCTTGCTTGCCCTTAATGGTAATAACGTTGCAATATTCAGAATCCATAGGTTCAACCATATGAATGACATTGTCATCATTGGAATATGTATAGTTGACCTTATTATAGGGTTGTGGTTTCGAAGTCTCTCCTTTTTTATAAGTTGGGAAAGTTTCTTTGAACGCCTTGTGATCCAAATTTTTGTTATGTCCATCTACCACAAGATCACCAGCATCAATCCTATCTTGGACTTTATGGTGCAAGTTTATACAATTGCTAGTTTTGTATCCCTTGTTTTGGTGATACTCACAGAATGAGGTCTCATTCCACCATGGTGGACATGGTTGTGGATCATAGGGATGAGGGTTATCCATTGGTGAAATAAGCTTGTGTTGTAGCAATGTTTTGTAAACCACATCTAGGAGTTCTCCCAAAAGTGTGTATTCTCGCTTAGGGTGTGTTGCCCATGAGTTTCTTGATTTGTTCCCAGACGTCTTATTGTCAGGAGGAGGTTTATTAGCATTTTTAGCCACTTTGAGGCCATCTGTGATATTAAATGCAGCTTTAGCAAGTTTGGGTGTGACATTTTCAACAACTCCATCATGTACAATTTCTCGGTTCTTGTTGACATGTTTGGTTTTATCCCTATTGGAAGTGGAACCTTTTTTTATGTCTCTCTGAAGAGTGAGTTCACCTTTCCTGACCATAAATTCTTTGATTTGGATAGCTTGTGTAATCATGTCTTCAAAGGTATGTGGACCTTGAAGTTGGACTTTGTATCCAAAATCAGGTAGGAGGTTATCAGTGAAAATTTCAAGCTTCTCCATTTTTGGGATTTTGTGAGAATACTTAGTGTATAGTTGTCTCCACCATTGGAGGAATGTGAGAAAAGGCTCACCAACTTTCTATTTAAGGTTGCATAGATCTCAAATATTGACAGGATGTTGAATGTTATGAGAATATTGTTGAACAAAGAGATTGGCAATTTTGTCAAACGTCTTGATACCAGGATGTAAATGTGAGAACCACTCCAAAGCTTGACCACCTAGGCTTCTAGGGAATAAACACATGAGGTAGGTTTGATCATGTATAAACTCCATAGACAAAGCACCAAATTCCTGCAAGTGATCTTGGGGATTAGTAGTACCAAAGTACTTGTTATATTTGGGTAGTTCTACACCTCGTGGGAAAGGTGGCATGTTTATGCTTTTGTCAAATTTAAATGGACAAAGAGCATCCAATGTGTATGTATTTGTGGGTTTCTCTTTCTCATGCATCATTTGAGCCAATTGGTCTTGCATAATTTTTAGTTGTTTTTGGAGTTTAGAAGTCTCAGTTTCTTCTTCGGGCGCGATAATGGTTTCCACATTGAAATGAGAAGGTAACTTTGCTGCCTCTTGGGCAAGTTTGAGAAAGTACTTTTCTTTCTCTTCGTTAAGTAGGATTCCCATGACCTTTTGGAAGTTTTTGTCTCTTCGACATTTTTCTATGTGTTTAGGGAGTATTTCAACCTCTTCCTATTCCTCATCGGTGTCATAGTCTTTCTCTTTCTCTTTGTTATTCCTAGGTGGTTCTTGATATCGACTATGACTACTATGTTCATGTTCACGATTAGTCATTATAGGAATGTGTTTAGTTTCAGTGTGTTGTGTTTCAAAAGGTCCTCTAAAAAAAAGATCAGACATCATGTTTGGTAATGCAGGACCTCTTCCTGTCTTAGTATCCTCTTGGTATAAAGGATTTCTAACTTGTTGCAGGTTTATGGAAAATGTTTGCTAAGTTTGAGGTGACCTGGTAGGTGAGGGGGATCATGAAGATGCCTCACTAGCCAAACTAGATACCGATTGTGTAACAAAAGGTAAGTGACCTCTGCCATGATTAGGACCCCTAGCACGACCATGTCTAAGTCTAAGAGGATAAAACACTTTGCCACTTCTGGTTGCGACAGTCATAGACAAGGACAAGAAGCTAGAACCTAGACAAGGACTATACTAAGATTGAGTCTCAAAAAGGACAAAATAATAGCAAGAATGTTGTACACTAAGGCACAAATGGTCTGATTTAAATGGGAGAATAGCCAGAGATTATGACCAATGCGACACAAAGTGTGACAAGCATTAAGAAACAAAGACAAAAGGTAACTTAAGAGATGAGACCAGTCAAAGTACAAGACACAAGTCTTCAGCTAAGTGAAGTGTCATTGTTTTAGGACTATTTGTAGATAGAGAGAAATAAAAAGATGTAGAAAAAGATAGCGTACAAGCCGCAGATAGCTAAAGTATACCCAAATTGGTAATACTGACACAAGATTTTGAGCGAAAAACCTTTACAGGCCACGCAAAAAAGTGCAAGAAATGACCAATTTTAACATGTTTTTGGCAATGTTTCAGCAGAGTTTTGCACGAGAATCTACAATGGTCACATGAGATAGGATCTCAGATTTGGCAAGAAAATAGAACAGCAAGTCCCTAAAGTTAATCATCGCGTGACTGTAGTGAAAAGGTGAATTGTTTTGATAGTTTCAGTTTAATAGGCAGAATATTTTGACAAATTTTGATCATTTCAGTAACTAGGTAGATAAATAGGCACATAGAACAGCAAGCAGGTGATTTCAAGCACGTCTGAAAACAATAAGCAAGGGCAAAAGCAACCTTGTGCATAACCAATCAAGTGACTTAGTTTGTGCTAATCCCTAGGAGAGCTATTTGTGTATGTTTTCAAAGAGTTTTGCAATCATTGCACACATTCCTGGAAAGTGAAAAGTTTGGCCTCTCTAAGGTTTTTAGTAATGTTTTGACTCTACAACTTTTATGACTCACTGGGGTGACCTCCAATCCTGACACACCGAGGTTTCAACACAGTCTGAGCACTTAATCTTGAAGAGCTGTTGGGGAGATCTGACAACCCACAATGAATCACACCCGTGGAGATTTCTTCCACAAGGACATTTATATAGCGGTTGTCACTACTACGTCAAAAATGGCTATTATTGCTTGAGGTTCCATTCATGTAGTTTTCCCTGTAGAGGGATTGTCTTCTATGGTTAACCCTCTCTAAAGGTGACTGACTCACAATAGTGTACCACAAGGCCACTTAGCTTCCAGATCCAAGGTTTTGCACCTTTACACTTTCAGTCCAATCAAAGTAAGCAGATTAATCTGACATGCTAAACTAAGATTATCTCTTAAAGATCTATGATGTCAACTTCCAGTGATCTATCAACCTCTCTGGGGAAAGGATGCCTCAATCAACTAGTTGAAGACTCATTTATCTACAAGATGCTCAAAGTATCCTCCCCACCTACAAGGAATCTGTCGTAGAGAGGAGTTTCCCTAGGAACCCACTCTCTCAATATCCACGAATAGTGTTCATGGGGCCTAATTACTATGTGTGTACAGATGTTAATTCCTGAAAGCAAATCTATCCAAAAGTAGTCAAAGAGCACAAGGTGGTACACTTAATGCTTTAACTAATGCAAGGTGGGTCCAAAGATGTGGAACATTTAGCCCCTCACACAAGCCAAAATGAGTCCACAACTTAGAAACTAGTGAGTTCTAAAAAGAAAAAAAGGGTTGCCTTGTGGAGCATTTAACACTTCTTTCCTATAGACCCCTCCCCTTTAACGTGGTGTTGATCTTGCAACCACAGGGTGAAATGAGGGGCTGGCAGATTTAGCGAGTCCAATAACCTAAAATAGCTATCTAAATCTATCACTAGTACCTAAGCTTGCTAAATGAATACTAACGGAGATCACACCCTAGTATCAAATTATGCATGTCTTGTAAAATGAAAACATGGAAGGAAACACACACAAGATTGACACGAGAGATGTTTTTTTTAGATCCTCGCAATGCGCTTAGTAGATTTTACCTGATTTTTAACAATTCTTGTGCTGTTTTTGAACTAGCAAAAGCGAGATGCATTTTTATTTTATTTTTGCTTTCTATTGTCATATTTGGATGGCCTTTCTTTTTTCCTTGCTATTTTCCAAAAACTTGCAATAAAAATTATTGATTAAAATTCCAAGATTTGCATCATGAGTTAATTTTTTTTTTTAATGAAAACACATAAAAAAATTATTGAAAATAGAATTATGATCCAAAAAATTTGAAATTTTTACTGTAGTCTACTGAAAGTCTCCCAAACATTTAATAAAATTTTCAGATTAAAATTCTTTGATTTATGTCAAGAATCAATTTTTTTATGAAAATACATAAAAAAATTATAAAAAATCTTTTTTTGCTCAAAAAACCAAAATTTTTACTATGATATCCTGAAATCTTCCCAAATCTGTAATATAATTTTCAAATTAAAATTCAATGATTTGGGTTATGAAATAATTTTTTCATGAAAATACATTAAAAAAATGACTAAAAATTCATTTTTGATCAAATAAATCTGAAATTTTTACTATGAACTGAGGATTGCATGCAAAATATGCAATAAAAATTTTGGAATTAAATAATGAACCGTTTGAAGGATATGGTCAAATCTTTTAAGAACCCCAAGATTTTTTTGCCTGCAACTCAGCCTACACATGGGTTAGCCTTAAAAGTTAAAATAAGAACCCAAAAAAACACTTGATTAGAACCATTAGGTTGCTTCAAAAGAAAAAGAAAAAAAATTCAGAAAAATAGACTAAATATAAAATGCAAGAAAAGAAGATGGAGCTAGAATCTTGGTTCAGGCCCCACGGTGGGCGCCAAAAATGTATGCATGAATTGTGGCCTCAG